>PVHT021183696.1:8538407-8675130 GCA_004024745.2 Catagonus wagneri
GACTTCAGGACCCCCTAGGTCCGTCCTTTGTTGCGGCAGAGGCTGAAATCCCTGCCGGCTCAGCCAGCCCCAGGATTTCGGGAGCGGGAGCGAAGCCCGGACTACCTGCACTAGCAGTTTTTATGGAGGCTACTGTGATCACTTTTAGCCTTATCTAAGGGAAAAATAATAGGTCTTTTGATTTGTTATCCTGTGCTTTTCCACTTCTCCCGACTGCCTGACTTGTAAACGGAAGAAATACCACCACCTTTTGATTCTTCCAAAGTGGCTGCTAATCTAAGATAATTCAGATGAATACATTTTGAAAGTATTGAAGTAATAATTAAATATGAGTTAGTGTCTTAGTCCCTTTGGGAGCCTATAAAAGTACATTCTATATCCTGGACAGCTTATGAGCAACAGAAATTTACTGCTAACATTTCCTGCGGCTGGGGAGTCCAAATCAAGGTGCCAGAATAATTGAACCCTGATGAAACTCCTTTTCCTACTTCATAGCCTTCACATTCTCACTGTGTTTTCACTTGGAAGAAGAGGCTATGAATCCTTCTGAAGCCTCTCTTATAAGGCAATAATCCATTCATGGGGGCTCCACCACATGGACTAAGCAACTTTTAAAGGTTAAACCTCTTAATACCATCATCTTGAGGCTTGGGATTTCAACATATGAATGCTGAGGTAGCATAAACATTCAGACCACAGAAGTAGGCTTTCCTATTAAGAAGAAATCAGCACAAATCAGTCAATGTCATATACCACATTAACAAAAGAAAAGTCAAAAAACACACAATCATCTCAATAGATGCAGAAAAAGCATTTGACGAAGTCCAACATCCCATCATGATAAAAACTCTAACCAAAGTGGGTCTAGAGGGATCATATCTTAACATAATACAAGAGATTTATGGCAAACCCACAGCAAATATAATACTCAATGGAGAGAAGCTGAAAGCCTTCCCACTAAAATCTGGAACAAGACAAGGATGCCCACTCTCACCACTGTTAGTCAACATAGCATTTGAAGTCCTAGCCACAGCAATCAGATGAACAAAAGAAACAAAATGTATCCAAACTGGAAGAGAAGAGGTAAAATTATTACTCTATGCAGATGACATGATACTATTTGTAGAAAATCCTAAGGACTCAACCCAAAAACAACTTGAACTCAACAAGTTTAGCAAAGTAACAGGATATAAGATTAACATTCAGAAATCAGTCACATTTCTGTACACTAACAATGAAATATTAGAAAAGAATATAAAACTACAATACCTTTTAAAATTGCACCCCAAAAAACATCAAATACATGGGAATAAACCTGACCAAGGAGGTAAAAGACTTATATGCTGAGGACTATAAAACATTAATCAAGGACAATAAAGAGGTTCAAAGAAATGGGAAGATTTTCCACATTCCTGGGTTAGAAAAATTAATATCATAAAAACGGCCACATTACCCAAAGCAATCTACAGATTCAATGCAATCCCTATCAAATCACCCAGGATATTCTTCACAGAACTAGGACACACAATCCAAAAATTTATATGGAACCACAAAAGACCCAGAATTGCCAAAGCAATCCTGAGGAACAAAAACCAAGCAGGAGGCATAACTCTCCCAGACTTCAGGCTAGATTACAAAGCCACGGCAATCAAGACAGTGTGGCGCTGGTACCAACATGGACATACAGACCAATGTAATAGAATAGAGAACCCAGAAATAAACCCAGACACCTATGGTCAATTAATTTTCAACAAAGGAGACAAGAATATAAAATAGGAAAAAGTCTTTTCAGCAAGTAGTGTTGGGAAAACTGGACAGCCACATGTAAATCAATGAAACTGGAACACACCCTCTCACCATGGACAAAAATAAACTCAAAATGGCCTATAGACTTAAATATAAGTCAAGACACCATCAAAATCCTAGAAGAGAACATAGGCAAAACATTCTCTGACATCAACCTGACAAATATTTTCTCAGGTCGGTCTCCCAAGGCAACAGAAATAAAAGAAAAATACATCAACGGAACCTAATCAAAATGGCAAGCTTTTGCACAGCAAAGGAAGACATAAAAAAAAAAAAACCAAAAGGACAACTTACACAATGGGAGAAAATAGTGTCAAATGATGCAACTGGCAAGGTTTTAATCTCTAAAATATACAAACAACTTATACAACTCAATAGCAGAAAAGCCAACAACCCAATTGAAAAACAAAGACCTGAAGAAACATTTCTCCAAAGAAGATATACAGGTATCCAGCAAGCACATGAAAAAATGCTCAGCATCACTGATTATTAGAGACATGCATCAAAACTACCATGAGGTACCACCTCACACCAGTCAGAATGGCCATCATTAATGTGTTTATGGCCACGAATAACAAATGTTGGAGAGGGTGTGGAGAAAAGAGAACCTTCATGTACTGGTGGTGGGAATGTAAGTTGGTACAACCACTCTGGAAAGCAGTATGGAGTAGTGGACTGGGATTTGGGGGTTAGTAGATGCAAACTATTACATTTAGAATGGATAAGCAATGAGCTTCTGCTGTATAGCATAGGGAACTATATATAATCACTTCTGATAAAACATGATGGAAGATAACATGAGAAAAATAATGTATATATATATATATATATATATATATATATGACTGGGTTACTTTTCTATAGAGTAGAAACTGAGAGAATATTGTAAATCAACTATAACAAAAATATTAAAATAATTTATAGAGGCTATATACTCCAACTATATAAATTAAACACTTAGGAGACATTTTATAATTCTTCAACTGATATTCAGTAAATTGGTTATAATACCCTATAACATGGACAGAAATGGAGAAGTGTCCAAACAAAATAAGATGCATGCTGAAATATGAGACTCTAAGATGTCAAATAAATTATTTCTTAGGAAATATTTGCAGTTAGGTTTTTGTAAACTATCTGAATATTCATGGCCTGTCTTCTCACACTGATTATCTTATGGCAATTTGAAAGAAATTAATGATATCTGCAATGTTTGCAGGAATGCATTTGTTTTCAGACAAGCTCCAAGTTCACATTCACTGTCATAAAGATAGTTGTGTTTGATTCCAGTAACAGAAAGTGAATCAACACATCTGAAGATTTTGTTTTCCTCTTGAATCAGGAACTTTCAAAATGAGCCATATATTGGTACCCCCTAGATTGTTAAAGATAAACAAAAGCTGGATCATCCACAGAAAGCCCTATTTCACTAATCTGAGTTTATGTCAGAGAATATTTACCTTTAAAGGGCCTTAGACAATTCCTTCATGTCACTAGAATTGAGAACAATTGCCTCAAATAAAAATGCACACTAAGGAGTTCCCATTGTGGCTCAGCAGAAATGAGCCCAACTAGTATCCATGAGGGTGTGAGTTTGATCCCTGGCCCTGCTCAGTGGGTTAAGGATCCAGCATTGCCAAGAGCTCTGGTATAGTTTGCAGACGAGGCTCCGATCTGGCGTTCCTGTGGATGTGGTGTAGGTCAGCAGCTTTAGCTGCAGTTCAACCCCCAGTTTGGGAATTTCCATATGCCATACCTGTGACGCAAAAAAAAAAAAAAAAAAAAAATGCACACTAAGCAACAATCCTGTCATTTACATATCATTATTCTCTTGCCCCTTCAAAACACTGACAAACAGAGATAAACTATCATAAAGTAGACTTTTTGATAGATAAATTATTGTAGCAATTACTCAGAAGTTTCTGTACTCAGTAAGAGTCATCTATAGTCACGGAAGGCTTGATAATTTTGACAGTTTCTCCAGTCATTATCAACACTGTCTGCACACTAGAATCACTTGGAGAGGTTTTCTAAAACTGCTAAAGCCTTGAAAACTGCTCCTAGAGATTCTAATTTTCTTGGTTTGTGTTGATAACCTAGAGTGAGAAACACTGTCTCTACTCTCTGGGTTAAGAAAAAGAAAATGTAAAAGATGTGGTTGATGACATTTACTCGCTAACACTGTTATTTGTTATTAACAGGGTCCGATGTATCAAAAAGTTATTCCATTTTATAATATGCTGTAAACTGGACTGAGAAGCACAAGAAATGTGCCCAGTTCTCATGGACTATGTAGCTATTAGGTGGATTCCGAATCACCTTTCACAGAGATCAGAAAAACATAAAAAATAAGTTTCTGCAAAAACCTCACAGGATCCTATGGAAAACCTAGCACAGTGACCCGAATTTTCGAAAAGAAAAAGTTGGGAAGCACATCCAGAGGCTTACTTCCGCTCCCTTAGTCCCAGGGTAAGTGTTGTGTGAGAAGGAGCAGTTAGGGATTTGGCTTGCTCAGTCCCATCCCTTTGCCTCTTCAACCAGGAGCATCAGGTCATTCTAGTCTCTTGTTTTATTCTTATGCACATACATAATTGTTCTCAATCACACTTGGCTCTTTTTCCTCTCCCATCTGCTATTTTCTACTCCCTCACATAAGACATTACAGTAATATAGAAGCCAAATAGGGCAATGATTAAAAGCATGGGCTCAGGCACCACACTGCCTGAAATAATTAAGAGATAAAGGAGACAGGGAATGACTATATATTGACATAGAGCGGTTGTGTAATATTCAAGTTTAAACCATCTGTATGGCACATTTAAAATAAGAGAGAGAGAGAGAGAGAGAAGTTTTGCCAACAGTCTTGACTGCAGAGAGATGGAAACAGGAACTCCTTCAGAGCTTCTCCAACCACAGGGAGCAGCCTACTTAAAATAAGCCCTCAGAACAGAGGCGAAACTCAGCCTCATGACAGGATCCAGGGTCTGAGGAAATTAAGCCTAAAAATACTGTTCTGAAGGCTGTATGCCCATCTTGAGCTTTGGGGTTATCTGTCCCACAAATTGTTTGTTTCCTCAAATCAGTTATTAGGGGGGTGAGCAGAATGTGTTGTGTACATGGAGACATGTTTTGCTTTATCTTTCACTAGGATATTCACAAGCCCAAGGCAAAATATAACAAAGTCAAGAGGCAAAGGGAAAAAGGGCTAGATGGAAAAACATGCATGTATTTTGTGAGAAAAAATCCATTTAAGTTATATAATTATATAATTATAATTTGATCAAGCATACATGCTATTTCAGGTAGTTATCAATTCCAGACAAAAAAAATATTGCATATATATATATATATATATATATATATATATATTCAATCAGCATATGTATGTAAGGAACAAGGTACTCCATAAGAATACTTAATAAATTAAGAAGTTTTTAAAATCTCAAAACTTTCTTATTATATTTTAGAAAAATTGATTATTTTAAGTATTTTTAAATTTTTATATTTTTAAGAAATGCAGTACAACTATAAGCTAATTTGAAAAATTGCTATTAAAACTCATAGAAATATTCAAATGTCTCAAGAGAGATATGTGTTGTTATAGTCTAAGAATATTACTCTGGTGTAAATTGTTTGACTTATTATAAACATTAATTAAAGAGAGATTTTGGAAAATTACATGCTCAAGAATTATTTAGGAGGGCATGAGTACTTTCTAAACAGAGGACTTACAGACTTGAGTCTTCTTTTAAAGGACATAAGTTCATGAGAGTTTTTAAATGTGGGAATTCTCTTTTGGTGCAGTGGGTTAAGGATCCAGTTTTCTCCCTGCAGTCGCTTAAGTCACTGCTGTGGCACAGGTTCCATCCCTGGCCTAGGAACTTCCATATGCCATGGGCGTGGCCAAAATAAATTAATTTAATTTAATAAATTTTTAAAGAGTTTCTTTGTTTTTTAATGGCCTTATTCAAGGCATAGAGAAGTTCCCACATGAGGCGTTGAATTGGAGCTACAGCTGCCAGTCTACACCACAGCCACAGCAACACAGATTCTGAGCCATGTCTGTGAACTACACCTCAGCTCACAGCAACACAGGAATCTTAGTCCACTGAGTGAGGCCAGGGATTGAACCCTCATCCTCATAGATATTAGTCAGTTTCGTTTCCACTGAATCACAACAGGAACTCCCTATAAAGAGTTTTTAAATGAGTATAGTATGCCTGGGAAGAGAAGAGCTCATACATATTACAAACTTAGTAAATTGGGGATTTCAGTTTCACTCATAAGGATGGATTTAAACCAACAAGTAAGTGATATCTGTTCTTACCCTGTTCATCAATTATTTATTGACCACATTCACTTATAACTAACAAGCACGTCTAGTCTAAATATTATTATCTGTTAATTTAACAGTCCCTACTATGTGTAAAACCCAGGGCTAGTTGTTATGCTTTATTTGAACAGAATAAAAAGGAAAGAATAATAAAAGCTTTCCTGAGAAATATTTATTTCTTTATCATTTTTCTAAGTGCACCTAAAACTTCCCTGTTTCTTAGGCTGTAAATAAAAGGGTTTAGCAGGGGAATTATGATTGTGTAGAACAGTGAATACATTTTATTCTGATATTGATCTGGGCCAGACCCAGGACGCACATACATGAAGAAGAGAGTACCATAGAACAAGTAAACAGAGAGCAGGTGGGCACTGCACGTGGAGAAGGCTTTGCTCCTGCCCCTTTCAGACTTCTTTTTCAGGATGACAAAGAGAACACCAGTATAAGAAACTATGATGGCCATAAAAGTAAGAGACTGTATGAAAGCGGCAAAAATAAAAACCACCAATGCATTAATAGATGGGTCAGTGCTAGAAATTGTAAAAAGTGACAAGATTTCACAGTAGAAGTGATGTATTATATTGGACCTACAGAAAGTTAATCTAAATAATAATCCTACATGAATTATAGGATGCGGAAAACCAATTACATATGACACACTTATCAGCCAAGTGCAGAGTCTATTGGACATCACCACTGGATAAAGCAAGGGGTTGCATATGGCTACATAGCAGTCATAGGCCATCACCACCAGAAGAAAACATTCTGTGGTGGCACTGGAACCAAAAAAGTAGTATTGGGCCATGCACTCAAGGAGGGATATCATTTGACTCTTGTCTATGGTGTTGACAAGCATCCTGGGGGCCACAGAGGATGAAGAACAAGCATCTGCAAAGGCTAAACTGCCCAGGAATAAGTACATGGGAGTGTGAAGGCAGGGGTCCTTCCAAATGAGAAAAATCAGTCCAAGGTTGCCCACCATGGTGATGAGGTAGATGAACAAGAACACCATAAAAAGGGGGACCTGCAGCCCTGGAAGATCTGTAAGTCCTGTGAGGACAAATTCAGTCACCAGTGTCTTGTTTGCCTCCATCATAACAATTCAGGATGATCACTGCAATGGAGAATTGAAATAAAAATAATCAGGTTTCATGGAAACATACATGAGATTACAATGTCAAATTTATGTAATTTCAGATGCCCCTTACTGAACATATATGAAGACATATTATTTCTTGTTTTTAAAACATATTTAGGATGATTAAGTATATTATAAAGAATTTTAGGAGGAAGGATTTTTTTAAGATGTATTCAAAAATGTTTATGGAGGAAGCTATAGACCTCAGGTGACTTAGTCCATAATTTATCACTCATAAATACATTAAAACTTAATATATTAACAGTAAAATGTACAAAATTAAGAATAACAAAATAATATGTTCTATTCCACAATCTCTAAAAATTAAGACTCATTCAGGTTCAAAAGTGTTTTCACCACTTCTCAAGAACTCTTTTATAAATTTTCTATTGAACCAAAAAATAGACTTTATCTTTGTAATACTGATATGTATCATCATTTCCTACTAAGACATTAACAGGTAGAGTAGTAAGACAGTCTAAATTTCACTTTTGCTATTTCCCATCCATTATCATTATGTTGCTTGATTACGTATTCGTCAAAAATTCACAATAGACTCTTGGTGATATATTCTTGAAAACAAAACCAAATTTCAAATAGGCTCTTTTTTACTTTACTCAATAAATTTCATATGTGAATGCAATAATTCATTCAGTCATCAATCATCTATTTAGTGCCTCCTAAGTTAGAACAGCTCAGTCATGCATAGAAACTCTAATTCTGTTTTATCAATGATGCTAAAATAACACCTCCTTTAAGAGGGACAATACCAGATATTAGCCAGCTTACCTGCAGCTTTCGGAAGACTCTAAGAGCTAGGACTCTATATGCCAATGTAAAAAATTATCATTCAGTTAACCAAGAAGTGTTTTAATATGTCAGAAGCATATAATTCTAAAACATTATAAGGATTTTCCTTCCATACCCTTTTTTGAGATTACAAAAGAGACTACCAAAGTCAAGGTAGAATGTAACCTTACAAAACACACCACAGTGGAAAGAGAGTCATTGTTTTGACTATCTGGATTCAATTGTATTAGCAAAATTTTAAATTTTGTTTAAATCTAGATCAAATAAGGAGAAAAAGATGAAATATATTAGTAGGCAATGGCTAAAGTGAAAATAGATAGTCAAGGCAGAAAATATCCCCAAATTAAAAATATGCCTGTTAGTTGTATAAACCCAGGAAGCAAGCGAAAAGACTAAAATCTATGGAAACCAAGGTGGGGGGTAAACCTAAGTCCACATCATCACAGTGCATTTCATCAATGACAAAGTATGCAAAATTCTGAACGTAAAATGTGTTTTGTCCATTCAAATTCCTGTCTCAGTATCTAAAGGTCTAGCCATTTAGAAATATCTGATCTAAGTATATATAACCATGCAAGGGAATATTTACAAGGCTTGGATTCACAGCTCCTTGTCTTTTATAACATGTCCAGACACATAAGAGTCATTTTTACTTTTATAACTTAGTCACCAGTGCTATAGAATGCAACTGAAGATTGCACTGTCAAGTCTTTGCTACCCTGAAACATTTTTTCAAAGTGCCGGCATTATAGTTAAAATAAAGGAAACAACATAGAAAATCTGAGAAAGACGGTTTGTGAAATTTCTTACAACAATAATCTTTGAACAGTAAATACATAGAAGAATTGGTTTAATTTTTTGCAGAAGGGCACGTAGAAGATTTTTTTCCTTTAAAAAGGGACGCTGTGTTGGCATTCCCACCGTGGCGCAGCAGTTAACGAATCTGACAAGGAACCATGAGGTTGCAGGTTCGATCCCTGGTCTTGCTCAGTGGGTTAATGATCCAGCATTGCCCTGAGCTGTAGTGTAGGTCGCAGACGTGGTTCAGATCTGGTGTTGTTATTGTTGTGGCGTAGGCCAACATCTGTAACTCCAATTCGACCCCTAGTCTGGGAACCTCCCTATGCTGCAGGTGCAGCCCTAAAAAGCAAATTAAAATTTTTAAAAAATAAAAAGGGAGGCTGTGTTGAGGAAAACAGTTCTACACCTTCATAAGGAATAGGAAAACAGAAAATCTGAGATTTATATTAGACTTTTGAAAGTACAAAAAGAAAGGCTGGTAACTTTGGCAGTAGTCATTGAGTAAGCACACTGCTGCCAAGTCCCTGGAAGTACCAGATTATCTTCGTTATATTCTGCCTAGAATAAAATAATGAGGCGTGTCTCAGAACAGATGTGTGTACTCTTTCCTGCATATTTCCAGAGAGGTACAATCTAAACAAGAACCAGGTTGAAGACAAAGGCATAGACTGCCCTTAAAAACCTCATAACCTTCCAGGTTCTGTGACATTACAGTAAAGGCTAGATGAATTCTACTTCTACAGACACAGAGTATTAAATAAATTGATTCTATAACTCATTACCCTGGAAAAGAAAATGTTCAAAAATGTAACAAAATTTCTGAAGATTTTAATCTTAATTCCACCTCTAAATTACTGCATGATTATGCCTAAAACCTCTTTATGACCTTGTCTTAAGGTTCTCATCTGTAAAACACTGGATTTTCTAAAGACCGTCTTCACACAGTCTATGAGACTATGACTCCTCTTTGCTGTTTAGTAAGTATCAGAGTATAGCAGTTAAGCCCACAGACTCTGTATGTAATAGCATGAATTCAAATCTTCATTCTATAAATAATTATCTTGTATCCATAAAGGGTTCAGAAGATTGAACATCATGTTTAACTATTCAGCATTACATTCTGTTCCACTTGGTAGATAAATAATTTGAAAACTTTTTCGGATATTTTGACAGTCCTGAGACACTCCTGATACTAAAATAATGTTCTCTTTTCATGAAAAAAAATAATGACAATAAAATAAAGCACTGCATTCTCACCCAATCCCAATAAGAAGGTGCAGAGATGCCATAAAATATAGATTATAATGAAGATCTCAAAGTACAAGAAAAAAGAGTCAAAAACAATTATTCATCTCATATTAATCTTTGTGAAATGTAGTTTGGGAAAAAAAGGTATTTATATCCTCCCATCTTCAAACTTGTTTGTGAAGATAATATTGAAACTCCCTCAATGCTACCAAAAGATTCCCTGCAGAATAAAGTCAATCTACTGGGCATTTCAGGCTAATCAACATATCATTTTGAACATACTCTTTTGCAACTAGTACTTTTATAGCTTGTTTCTTTTTTCTAAAAGCAATTTCAGTTTAATAGTAGAAAATATACAGTTTGTAGAAAAATTGAAAATGTAGAAAAGCACAAAGAAAACAAATTGCTCTAATCTCACTAACCACTGAAAAATACAGTTAACTTTGGGGATATTTTTCTTCCACTTTTAACCAACGCATGTTGGTAAATGTTTACATATGTATTATATATGTAAATGTATATATAAACATTATATATATATTATATATTATATATGTAAATGTATTATATATATAAACATATAATTTATTTAAAATTTATGTACATGACTATAATACTGCTACACATATTTTTCACAAATAATCTTAATTGAATCCTAAATCATATATCTTTTCCTATATCCTTCATTTGAGAAACATGTGGCATGTCTCTCTGGCAAGTTTATAAAAATCTATAAAGTTCTAGAATTGAAGCTAATTTGTCCAAATATGTGCATGGTGTTAAGGATTTTATTTTAACAAATCTTCAGTGAACCTATTGGAAAATTGTACTGATTTTCACTACCTATTTTGAAATGACTGATTTCCAAAACTTTACAGTATCAAATCAATGGAACAGAATAGAAAGCCCAGAAATAAACCCAAGTACCTATGGTTGACTAATCTATGACAAAGTAGGCAAGAACATACAGTGGAAGAAAGACAGTCTCTTCAATAAATGGTGCTTGGAAAACTGGAAAACTAACTGTAAAATAATAATTAGAAGATTCTCTTAACGCCATACATGAAAATAAACTCAAAATGGATTAAAAACTTAAATATAAGGCCAGATACTATAAAACTCTTAGAGGAAAACATAGGCAGAATGTTCTTTGGTGTAAATCACAGCAGCATCTTATTGGATCCACTTCCTAGAATAATGACTATAAAGAAAAAAATAAATCAGTGGGACCTAACTAAACTCAACAGCTTTGAACAGCAAAAGAAACCATTAAAAAAAATGAAAAGACAAGACAACCCACAGAATGGGAGAAAAACCTTTGCAAATGGTACAACATACAAGGGCCTAATCTCCAAAATATAAAAACAACTTATATTACTTAACAACAAAAAACAAACAACCCAACTGAAAAATGGTCAGAAGTCCTAAAAATACATTTCTTTGAAGAAGACATAAAACAGGCACATGAAAAATTGTTCAGCATCACTAGTAGTGAAATGCAATCAAAACTGCTGTGAGATATCACCTCACACCTCTCAGAATGGCCATCATTAACAAGTGATCAAATAACAAATGCTGAAGAGGGTATGAAGAAAAGGGTACCCTCCTTCACTGTTGGTGGGAATGTACAACCACTATGGAAAACAGTATGGAGGTACCTCAGAAAACTAAATATAGAAGTACCATATGATCCAGCAATCCCAATTCCAGACATATATCCAGACAAAACAAAACATTCATTCAAAAAGATACATACACACCTCTGTTCATCTCAGTGTTATTCACAATAGTCAAGACATGGAAACAACTAAAATGTTCATTGAGAAATGAATTGATTAAGACATGGTGCATACATACAATGGAGTACTATTAAGATGTAAAAAAGAAACAAATGTATACCATTTGCAGCAACATGGATAGAACTGGAGATTCTCATACTAAGTGAAGTAAGCCAGAAAGAAAAGGACAAATACCATATGATATCACTTATTTGTGGCATCTAAACTATGTATGTGATCCTAACTACAAAACAGAAATGGATCATGGCCAAGGAGAGCAGACTTGAGGTTCCCAAGGAGGAGGGAGAGTAAGTGGGATAGATGAACAGACAGGCAGTTTGAGGATTTGGGATGCAAACTTGGAATGGATGGGCAACGAAGCCCTAATGTACAGCACAGGGAACTGTGTATTATTGGGTCACTTTGCTGTACAACAGAAATCGAATAAACATTGTAAATCAACTATACTTTAATTTTAAAAAAGAAATCTATATACAGTTGATCCTTGAGTGACACATTTTTGACTGCCCAGTCCAATTATAGTCTTATCTTTTTAAAATTAAATACTGCAATACAAGTTCCCATGTGACACAGCAGATTAAGGATCTGGCATTGCCACAGCTCTGGCACAGTTTGAAACTGCTGTTCAGGTTCATTCCCTGGCCCAGGAACTTCCACATGCTATGGGTGCAGACAAAAAATAAAATAAGATAAATTAAATAAAATAAAATACTATAGTACTACATGATCCACTGCTGGTCAAATCCAGGGATGCCGTACCATAGTTAGTGAGGGTTACTAAATATTCAGAGAGAAAAATATAGGTTATACCAGATTTTCACCTGAGTGGAGGGTCATCACTCCTAACTCCAGCATTATTCAAGGGTCAACGGTATGTGTGCATGTGTGTGTGTGTGTACTCACATATATATATATATATATATATATATATATATATATATATATATACATTTACACACATATTCACATTATCATGTTTATCTGTGTCTCTGATTAAACTTTGTAAGAAATATGTTTGAGGTATTTGGTAGAAATGTAAAACTATTGAAAGGTATAAAAATTTGTTTAGTGTATGAAAATTCATCGTTTCACCTAAATAGGAAGACACAAAATCCACTAAAGGGGTTAATTTTTCCCACATTAATATGTAAATCATATGCAATCTCAAGCAAAATCATTCAGAGCTAGTTTAGGTAGTAAATTCTGATGCATAAGGAATCAAATAGATATTTTCATGTCAAAAGAATTGTATAAGAAGAATAAAAATGGGAGTAATCCATCCCCAATATTGCAGTATATCATAAAGTTGACTGTAACATTTCAAACTGTTTGATTGTCATACACTACATACGATGTTCACTATGGGTAAGAACTCACTAAAATTTGATAATCTGCTTCTAGATGTGGAAAGAAAGAGTAATATTTGTTAAGGGTATAGACTTTGGAAAGACAAACTTGGGTTCAAACTGGCTTTGCTTCTAAAACTATTATCAATAACTTAAATTCCCTAATCCTTGATTTTGAAAGAAAGTTAGTAATGTGCACCTACAAAATCATTGCAAGAATCATATGAGAGAATGAAGGACAAGCCTTAGAGCTTTATTTGGCAGGTAAAAAAAGGCCCATTAAATATCAACTATGTGTATTAGTTATTCTAGTTATTCATAACTAAAGCAACTAAGCTCTTTTGTTATGTAATGGTATTTGGAGTGAGCAAATTTGAGATATTCCTCATTTGTAGCAATGACAGTTTAACTTTGTACATAAAACAAATTTTATATCTAGTCATGCCATCTGCAAGTTGGCACAGAGACCAGATTAAGAGTGATTAATAGTGATTTTTGTTGAATAAATGAAACACACCACCTGAAGGGAGAAAAACCTATGGGAATCACATATTTATTTATTTTTTTGAAGTATGGTTGATTTACAGTACATTTAGTTTTAAGCATAAAACTTCATTTATTAAAGACAACCCATAGAATGGGAGAAAATTTTTGCAAATGACTCAACTGACAAAGGTTTAATCCCCACAATATAAAAACAAATCATACAACTCAAAAAAAAAAAAGCACCACTGAAAAATGGGCAGAAGATATAAATAGACATTTCACCAAAGAAGATATACAGATGGCCAGCAGGCACATGAAAAAATGTTCAACATCACTAATTATTACAGAAATGCAAATCAAAGCTACAATGAGGTACTACTTCACACCAGTTAGAGTGGCCATAATTAACAAATCAACAAATAACAAATGCTGGAGAGGCTGTAGAGAAAGGAACCCTCTTTCACTATTGGTGAGAATGTAAATTGGTACAACCACTATGGAAAACAGTATGGAGGTACCTCAGAAAACTAAATATAGAACTACCATATGACCCAGCAATCCCACTCCTGTACACATATCCAGGCAAAAAATTTCATTGAAAAATATATATGCACCCATATGTTCATTGCAGCACTATTCACAATAGCCAGGACATGGAAACAACTTAAATGCCCTTCAGTGGATGAATGGATTAGGAAGATGTGGTACTTACATACAATGGAATACTACTCAGCCATGAAAAGGGCAAAATAATGCCATTCACAGCAACATGAATGGAACTAGAGACTCATGCTAAGTGAAGTCAGAAAGAGAAAGACAGACACCATATAATATCACTTATATTTGTAGTCTAAAATATAGCACAAGTGATCTGTCTACAGAAACAGAAAAGATCATGGACATGTAGGAGAGATTTATGTTTGCCAAGAGGAGAGGGAGGGAGTGGGATGTATTAGGAATCTGGGGTTAATAGATGGAAACTCTTGCATTTGAAGTGGACAGGCAATGAGATTATGCTGTATAGCACAGGGAACTATGTATCTAATCACTTGTAATGGAACATAATGGAGGATAATGTGAGAAAAATAATGTTCATATATGTATGACTAGGTCACTTTGCTGTACAGCAGAAATTGACAGAACATTGTAAATCAATCATAATAAAATATTAAAAAAAAACCCAGAGGGACACAAAGAAACATTTAGAGGTGGTAGATACGTTTGTTACCTGGATTTTGGTAATATTAATATGAGTGTATACATATGTCCAAATTGTATATACTAATTATGCATATTTTTGTGTACTAGTTATATCTCAAAAAAGCTGGAAAAAATATTGGCTGTATTTCCTGGGCTTATACAATATATCCTTATAGCTTATTTATATTATACATAGCAGTTTGTACCTCAGAATCCCCTATCCCTTATCTAGCCCTTCCAGCCTTCCTCTCTCCCCACATTCAGTAACCACAACTTAGTTCTTTATATCTGTGAGTCTATTTCTGTTTTTCTATATGTATTACTTTGTGTTCTTTTACAGGATTCACATATAAATGAAAATATATAGTATTTGTCTTTGTCTGTCTGACTTATTTCACAAAGCATAATATCATCCAGATCTATCCATGTCATTGCAAGAGGCAAGTTTTCATTTTTATGGCTAAGTAGTATTCCATTATGTGTATACACCATGTCTTCTTTATCCATTCATCTGTTGATGGACTCAAGTTTCTTTCACATCTTGGCTATTGTGAATAGTGCCACTGCAAACATTGGGGTTCAGGTGTCTTTTCAACTCAATTTTCTCATTTTCTCCAGATGTGTATCCTGGAGCAGAATTGCTCAGTTTTGTGATAGTTCTACTTTTAGTTTTTTGAGAAACCTCCATACTGTTTTCCACAGTGGCTGAACCAATTTACATTCCCACCAGCAGCGTGCAAGGGTTCCCTTTTCTCCACATTTTCACCAAAAATTTGTTATTTGTGTTTTTAATGATAGGAATTCTGTCAGATGTGAGGTGATATCTCATTATGGTTTCAATTTGAACTTCTCTGACAATTAGCATCGTTTCATGTGCGTGTTAACATCTGTATGTCTTCTATGAAAAAAAAAAGTCTATTCAGGTTTTCTAACCATTTTTTTAGCCAGGTTGTTTAATTGTTTATATTGAGTTATATGAAGTCTTTCTATATTTAGGATATTAACCCCTTATTGGTGATATCATTTGAAATTTTTTTTTCCATTCAGTCTTTTCATTTTGTCCAGTTTCCTTTGCTGTGTGATAGGTTTTAAGTTTGGTTAGGTCCCATTTCTTTGTTTTTGCTTTTCTTTCTTTCTCTGTAAAAGAGATTCAAAAGTACATTGCTACAATGTATTTCAAAGAGTGTTCTGCCTGTGTCTTCCTCTAGGAGTTTTATGGTTTTGGTCTTACATTTATATATTTAAGCCATTTTGAGTTTATTTTCATATCAAATGTGATAAAATGTTCCTAATTTTATTTTTCTATGTATAGCTGTACAGTTTTCCCAACACTACTTATTGAAGAGACTGTCTTTTTTCCATTGTATATTCTTGTCTCCTTTGTTGTACATTGTCTATACATGCATGAGTTTATTTCTGAGCTTTCTATTCTGTCCCATTGATCTGTGTCTGTTATTCTGCCAGTACCATACTCTTTTGATTACTGTAGCTTTGTAATATAGTCTGTAGTCAGGAACCATGATACTTCTTGCTATGTTATTTTTTTAAGATTTTTTTAGCTATTCAGTGTATTTTATGATTCCATATAAATTTTAGGATTATTTGGTCTAATTCTGTGAAAAATGCCATTGGTATTTTTATAGGATTTGCATTAAATCTGTAGATTGCTTTGGGTAGTATGGACAAATACAATACAATAGTGTGGAGTTTAAAAATATTAACTCTTCCAATCCAAGAACATAACATACATTTCCATTTCTTTGCATCATCTTCAATTTCCTTCATCAATGTCTCATGGTTTTCAGGGATAAATTGTTCAAATGTATCCTGGATACTTTATTATTTTTGATGTGATTATAATAGAGATTATTTTGTTGCTTTCTCTGATAGCTTATTATTAGTGTAAGAAATGCAACAGGTTTCTGTATATTAATATTACGACTGTACTGAATTCATTTATTAATTCTAATAGTTTATTGGTGGAGATTTTAGGTTTTCAATATATAGTATCACATCATCTGCAAACAGCGATTTTTTGACTTCTAATTTGGATGATTTTTATTTCTTTATCATGTCTGATTTCTGTGTTTAGGACATCTAATACTATGTTCAATATAAGTGGTGAGAGTAGGCATCCTTGTCTTGTTACTGATCTCAAAAGGAAAATATTCATCTTCACCACTGAGTATAATATTACCTGTGGTTTTGTCAAATATGGCCTTTGTTACATTGAGATATGTCACCTCTATAACAACTTTGTTAAGAATTCTTATTGTGAATGAATGTTGAATTTCTTCATCTGTTCCGGTGATTATGTGAGTTTTATCCTTCCTTTTTAAGTGGTGTATCATATTGATTGATTTGTTAATATTAAATCATCTTTGCATCCCTGAAATAAATCCCACTTGATCTTGCTGTATGATCCTTTTTATATTTTGTTGAATTATGTTTGCTAATATTTTGTTGAGGATTTTTGGAACTATATTTATCAAAGATATAGGTCTGTAATACTTGTGGAGTGTCTTTGATCAGTTTATGTATCAAGGTAATGGTAGCCTTGAAGAATGAATTTGGAAGTCTTCCTTCATCTTCACATTTTTGGAATCATTTGAGAAGAATAGTTATTAGCTCTTCTTTATATGTAAGACAATTATCCTATGAATCTCTCCACCCCTGGACTTCTGTTTGCTAGTTTTTTTTATTACTAATTCAATTTTACTACTAGTGATTGGTCTGTTCATACTTTCTGTCTCTTTCTGACTCAGTGGTAAAAGGTCATATGTTTCTAGAAATTTGTCCATTTCTTCTAGGCTGTCCAATTTTTTTGGCATGTAACTATTCATAGTTTTCCCACAATTTTTTGAATTTCTGTGATATTGGTTGTAATTTCTTCACTTTCATTTCTTATTTTGTTTATCATGGTCCTCTCACTGTTTTTGTTGATTAGCCTGGGAAAAGGCTTATCACTTTTATCTTTTCAAAATGCCAGCTCTTGCTTTCATTGATGTTTTCTATTAACTTTTTGGTCTATGTTTTATTTTATTACCACTCCAACCTTTGTTATTTTTCCCTTCTGTTGGCTTTGGGTTTTGTTCATCCTTTTTTTCTAATTCCTTTAGATGACAGGTTAAATGATTTACTGGATATTTTTCTGGTTTCTTAAGGTAGCCCTGTATCACTATAAACCTCCCTTTTAAGACTACTTTTGCTGTAATCCATAGATTGTGCAAACTTCTGTTTTTATTTTCATTTGTCTCAAGGCATTTTCTGATTTCTTTGTTGAGTTTTTCATTGACATTTTGGTTTTTTAGCACCAAGTTGTTTAGTCTACAAGTGTTTTGGGTTTTTCCCCTTTTTTGTCCTATAATTGATTTCTAGTTTCATACAATTGTAGCTCAATCAATCTAATCTATATCCTCTTGAATTTGCTGAGAATTGTTTTGTGACCTAGCATATTATCTATCCTAGAGAATTCCATGTGCATTTGAAAAGAATATATATTCTGATGTTTTTGGATGAAATGTCTTCTAGATATCTATTGAGTCCAACTGGTGTGATGTGTCATTGAAAACCAGTTTCCATACTGAATTTCTGTCTAGATGATCTTTCCTTTGATGTAAGTAAGGTGTTGAAGACCCCTGCTACTATTGTATTATTATCAATTTATCCCTTTTTGTCTGTTAATATTTGCTTTACATATTTAGGTACTCCTGTATTAAGTACATATGTTTTTATGACTGTTATGTCCTCTTCTTGTAGTGATCCCTTTATCATTATATAATGCATTTCTTTAGCTTTTACTATAGACTATATTTTAAAGTCTTTGTCTGATACTGGCATTGCTACACCAGGTTTCTCATCATTTCCATTTTCATGAAATATGTTTTCCCAACCCATCAAGTATTTATTATGTGTCTTTAACTGTGAAGTGAGTCTCTTACAAGCAGTATGTAGATGGGTCTTGATTTTTTTATCCAGTCAGTTACCCTATGTCTTTTTTTTGTTTTATTTTTAATTACTTAATGAATTTTATTACAATTATAGTTGTATAAAAATTATCACAACCTAATTTTATAGCATTTCCATCTCAAATCCTCACTGCATTCCTCCACCCCCAAAACTGTCCCATTTGGATACTGTTAGTTTTTCAAAGTCTATAAGTCAGTATCTATTCTGCAAAGAAGTTCATTGTGTCCTTTTTTTAGATTCCACATGTAAGTGGTAGCATTTGATGTTGGTGTCTCACTATCTGACTGGTTTCACTTTGCATGATAATTTCTAGGTCCATCCATGGTGCTGGAAATGCTATTATTTCTTTCTTTTCAATGGCTGAGTAATATTCCAATGTGTATATGTACCACATCTTCCTTATCCATTCCTCTGTCGATGGGCATTTAGGTTGTTTCCATGACCTGGCTACTGTATAGAGTGCTGCAATGAACATTGGAATACATGCACCTTTTTGAGTCATGGCTCTCTCTGGATAGATACCTAGGAGTGGGATTGCTGGATAAAATGGTAATTCTATTTTGAGTTTTCTAAGGAATCTCCATACTGTTTTCCACAGTGGTGGCACCAATTTTCATTCACACCAACAGTGTAATAGGGTTCCTTTTTCTCCACATCCTCTCCTGCACTTATTGTTTGTAGACTTTTTGATGATGGTCATTCTGGCTGGTGTAATGTGGTAACTCATAGTGGTTTTGATTTGCATTTCTCTAATAACGAGCGATGTTGAACATTTCATGTGTTTTTTGGCTATCTCTATGTCTTCTTTGGAGAATTGTCTGTTTAGATCTTCTACCCATTTTTTGATAGGGTTGTTGGGGTTTTTTTGGTGTTGAGCTGTAGGAGGTGTTTGTAAATTTTAGAGATTAATCCCTTGTCAGTCGATTCATTTGCAAATATTTTCTCCCATTCTGTAGGTTGTCTTTTCATTTGGTTTAGGGTTTCCTTTGCTGTGCAGAAACTTTTAAGTTTAATTGTCCCATTTGTTTATTTGTATTGTCATTACTGTAACAGGTGGATCTGAGAAGATGTTGCTTTCATTTATGTCAGAGAGTGTTTGGCCTATGTTTTATTCTAAGAGTTATATAATATCTGGTCTTATATTTAGAAGTGTTCTTATATTAAGAAGTGTTCTAGTTTCATTTTTTTACATGTTGCTGTCCGGTTTTCCCAGCATCACTTATTGAACAGGCTGTCTTTTCTACATTGTATATTCTTGCCTCCTTTGTCATAGATTAGTTGACTATAGGGGTGTGGGTTTAATTGTGGGCTTTCTATCACATTCCACTGATCCATGTTTCTGTCTTTGTGCCAGTACCATACGGTTTTGATGACTGAAGCTTTGTACTAGAGTCTGAAGTAAGGGAGCCTGATTGCTCCAGCTCCATTTTTCTTTTTCAGGATGTCTTTGGCTATTCTGGGTCTTCTGTGCTTCCAAATAAACTTTTGTTCTAGTTCTTTGAAAAATGTCCTTGGTAATTTGATAGGGATTGCATTGAATCTGTACATTGCCTTGGGTAGTACAGTCATTTTGATAATCTTGACTCTTCCAATCCAAGAGCATGGTATATCTTTCCATCTGTTCATGTCATCCTTGATTTCTTTCATCAGCATCATAGTTTTCAGAGTGCAGATATTTTGTCTCTGTAGTAGGTTTATTGCTAAGTATTTGATTCTTTTTGATGCGATAGTAAATTGGATTGCGTTCCTAATTTCTCTTTCTGATCTTTCATTGTTAGTATATAGGAATGCAGTTGATTTCTGTGTATTAATTTTATATCCTATGACTTTGCCAAATTCATCGATGATCTCAAAATTTTCTGGTAGAATTTTCTAGGTATAGGATTCTCTAGGTATAAGATCATGTCATCTGAAAATAGTGATAGTTTTACTTCTTCCTTTCCAATTTGGATTCTTTTTATTTCTTTACTTCTCTGATTGCTGTGGCTAGGACTTCCCGAACTATGTTGAATAGTAGTGGCGAGAGTGGACATCCCTGTCTTGTTCCTGATCTCAGCGGGAATCCTTTCATATTTTCACCATTGAGAATGATGTGAGCTCTGGGTTTGTCATAGACAGCCTTTACTATGTTGAGGTAGGTTCCCCCTATGCCCACTTTCTGAAGAGTTTTTATCAGAAATGGGTGTGAGATTTTGTCAAAGGCCTTTTCTGCATCTATGGAGAGGATCATATGGTTTTTATTCTTCAGTTTGTCAATGTGGTGTATCATACTGATTGGTTTGTGGATATAGAAGAATCCTTGCATCCCTAGGATAAATCGCACTTGATCATGATGTACAATATTTTAATGTATTGTTGGGTTCGGTTGGCTAGTATTTTGTTGTGGATTTTTGCATCTATGTTCATCAATGAAATTGGCCTGTAATAATTTTTTTTGTGGTATCTTTGTCTGGTTTTGGTATCAGGGTGATGGTTGCCTCATAGAATGAGCCTAGGAGTGTCTCTTCCTCTGCAATTTTTTGGAAGAGTTTCAGAAGGATAGGTGTTAGCTCTTCTCTAAATGTTTGATAGAATTCACCTGTGAAGCCCTCTGATCCTGGACTTTTGTTTGTTGGAAGTTTTTTTATCACAGTTTCAATTTCAGAACTTGTGATTGGTCTATTCATCTTTTCTGTTTCATCTTGGCTTAGTCTTGGAAGATTGTACTTTTCTAAGGATTTGTCTATTTCTTCTGGGTTTTCCATTTTATTGCCATACAGTTGCATATAGTAGTCTCATGATCCTTTGTATTTCTGTGATGTCTGTTGTTGCTTCTCCTTTTTCATTTCTAATTTTACTGATTTGTGTCCTCTCTTTTTCTTGATAAGTCTGGCTAAGGGTTTATCAATTTTGTAGATCTTTTCAAAGAACCATCTTTTAGTTTCACTGATCTTTTCTATGGTTTTCTTCATTTTTATTTCATTGGTTTCTGCTCTGATCGTTATGATTTCATTTCTTCTACTAACCTTAGGTCTTGTCTTCCCTCTCTAGCTGCTTTATATGTAAAGTTAGGTTGTTTATATGAGCTTTTTCTTGTTTCTTGAGGTAGGCTTGTATTGCTATAAACTTTCCTCTTAGAACTGCTTTTGCTGCATTCCAGAGGTTTTGGAGTGTCATGTCTTTGTTGTCATTTGCTTCTAGGTATTTTTTAATTTCCTCTTTGATTTCTTCAGTGATCCATTGGTTGGTTAGTAGCATGTTGTTTAGTCTCCACGTGTTTGTACTTTTTGCCATTTTTTTCTTGTTGTTGATTTCCAGTCGTATAGCATTGTGGTCAGAAAAGATGCTTGATAAGATTTCAATTTTCTTAAAGTTACCGAGGCTTGATTTGTAGCCCAGGATGTGATCAATCTTACAGAATGTTCTGTGTGCATTTGAGAAGAATGTGTATTTGTTGCTTTTGGATGGAATGTCCTATATATATCTATTAAGTCCCTCTGATCTAATGCTTCATTCAGGGGCTGTGTTTCCTTATTGGTTTTCTGTCTGGATGATCTATTCATTGCTGTAAGTGAGGTGTTAAAATCCCCCACTATTAATGTGTTATTGTTGATTTCTCCTTTAAAGGTTGTTAGCCGTTGTCATATATATTGTGGTGATCCTATGTTGGGTGCATAGATATTTAGAACTGTTATATCTTCTTCTTGGATTGATCCTTTGATCATTATGTAGTGCCCTTCCTTGTCTCTTAAAATGTTCTTCATTTTAAAGCCTATTTTCTCTGATAGAAGTATTGCTACTCCGGCTTTCTTTTGATTCCCGTTTGCATGGAATATTTTCTTCCACCCTCTCAATTTCAGTTTGTATGTGTCCCTAGAAGTGAAGTGGGTCTCTTGAAGACAGCATATATATAGGTCTTGTTTTTGTATTCATTCAGCTAGTCTATGTCTTTTGGTTGGGGTATTCAGTCTATTAACATTTAAGGTAATTATTGATGTGTATGTTCTTATTGCCATTTTATTAACTGTTTTGGGGTTTTGTTGCTCTTTTTTCTTCCCTTATTCTCTTGTTCTCTCCTCTGTGGTTTGATGACTATCTTTAATGTTGTGTTTGAGTTGATTTTTCTTATTTGTTTGTGTATCAACTGTCGATTTTTGTTTTGCAGTTACCCTGAAGTTTTGATATAGAAGTCTATATATAAATGAGATAGTTTTAAGTTGTTGGTTTCTTAAGTGCATGTACTTCTCCAGTGACCTGTATTTGTGCTCTCTTCTCATGATTTCTGATTTTGGTAGCATAATTGTGCATGGATGCTTTAGTATCTTTATTGTATATATGCCTTTACTGGTGAGCCTTGTCATTTGTGGTGTTTTTGTTTCTGGTTGTGGCCTTTTCTTTTCTGCCTAGAGAAGTTCCTTTAGGATTTGTTGTAAAGCTGGTTTAGTGTTGCAGAAATCTCTTAGCTTTTGCTTATCTGTAAATGTTTTTATCTCTCCTTCAAATCTGAATGAGAGCCTTGCTGGATAATGTAATCTTGTTTGGAAGTTTTTCCCTTTCATCACATTTAGTATATCATGCCACTCCCTTCTGGCCTGCAGAGTTTCAGATGAAAAATCTGCTAATAACCTTATCAGGGTTCCCTTGTATGTCATTTGTTTCTTTTCCCTAGCTGCTTTCAATATTTTCTCTTTGTCTTTAATTTTGGTCATTTTGATTAATATGTGTCTCGGGGTGTTCCTCCTTGGGTTTATTTTATATGGTACTTGTTGCACTTCCTGAATTTGATTGAGTGTTTCCTTTCTCTTATTAGGGAAGTTTTCGGGTATTATCTCTTCAAATATTTTTTCTGTCCCCTTCTCTCTCTCTTCTCCCTCTGGCACCCCTACAATACAGATTTTTGTTCATTTAACATTATCCCAGAGTTCCCTGAGACTCTGCTTATTTCTTTTCAATCTTTTGCCTCTTTTCTCTTCTGCACTAGTGATTTCCACTAATCTGTTCTCCACCTCACTTGTTTGTTCTTCTGCCTCCTGTATTCTCATGAATTTTTTGGCTGCTTCTAATGAATTTCTTATTTCAGTTATTGTACTTTGTGTCTCTTCTTGCTTAATTTTAATATCTTGTATTTCTTTGCTCAGTGTTTCCTGTAAATTATCAATCTTTGCCTCCAGTCTATTTCCAATGTCTCGCATCATCTTCAGCATCAACAGTCTAAAGTCTCTTTCTGGGAGTCTTATAATTTCCTCATCACTGAGCTGTTTTTCTGTGTTTTTTTCCTTTCTCCCTTATCTGAGTTATAGTTTTCTGTTTTTTCATTTTTATAGGTTTTTGGTGTGGTATCCTTTTTTGCAGACAATAGAGTTTTAGCCTCTCTTACTTCTGGTGGTTGACTCCCCTGTTACCCTATGTCTTTAAATTTGAACATTGAATTCACTGACATTTAAAGTGATTATTAATAAGTATATACTTATTGCCATTTTGTTACTTTTTTCTGTTTGTTTTTTAGTTCTCTATTTTTTTCTTCTTCTCTTAGTCCCTCCCCTTGTGTCTTGATTTTCCTTAGTGTTATGCTTGTGTTCCTCTCTTTCTAGTTTTTGTGTATCTTGCAGATTTTAGATTTGTGCTTTTCATGGGATACAATTATGTTGACCTAAAACTACCTCTTTTAAGCTGATAGTTATTTAAATTCAGACACATTATAAATGATTGATAATTTTTACTCCTTTCCCACACATTGCAACAGCATTTTTGCCCCAGGTGGAGTAGTTTTGAAGCTAGAGAAGCCATGAGCCAGTGCCCTGTGTGGTCTGGAGCTTGTCCTGGAGGGGTCCCAGCATATAAATCAGAGTTCCAGGTGGCTTCCATCTGCTGCCTCCGCAAATACCAGTAATGGCCACCCTCACCTTGTACAGATTCTGTGCTGGGTTCAAGTCTGCTTTGTCCCCTACAACAACCGTGCACTCTCCTCAGCAATGGCAGCATTTGCCCGAGTGGGGAGTAGCACTGGAAAAAGAGGGGCCAGAGTGGGTACTCAGTTAGAGCCAGGGTATAGCTGGAGCAGTCACTGCATACCATTCAGAGCTGAAGAGAGCTCCCATTTCGCCACCTCTGTGGGTACCAGTATGACAGACCTCACCACGTAAAGATGTAGTGCAGGGTCCAAGCCCACTCTATTTGCCCAAAAGCGTACTCTCCTTGGCAATGGCAGCCTTCACACTACAACGAAGCTGCAATGGAGATAGAGAAGCTGAGGTGGGTGCTCAGAGTGGTCTAGGGCATGGGGATCACAGGAAACTGACCAGAGTCCCATGCAGTTTTTTTTCAGCTTCTTCCACCTTGTTCCCAGGAGTAAGAAAACATGTGTGCACACTTCATAAGTGGAGTTTAGGTTTCTTACAGCTGTCCTGTTAATTCCACTGCTTTTCAAACCAACATCATCCCAGTGCTGGACTCGAGGACTGGGGTGCCCAACATGTATTTCAAACTACTTACTCCCCAGGAAAGATCTCTGAACCCATGTAATCCCCTTCTATTTTCTGTCCCCTCCTAGGGATAGAGGTCCTGACCTTATCAGTTCTCTTCCCTTCCCACCCTTCTCCATGAATATTTCTTTACAGCCTAGGTTTTATAAGAATGTTACTGCCAGTCTCTAGACTGTTTTCAGTGAGAATTTATCCACAGGTATATGTATTTTTTATGTGTTTGGAGCATGGAGGGGGGCCTGAGCTCAATATCATCCTAGTCCACCATCTTTATCTCCTCCCCAAAGAAGATAGGAAAGATAGATTTTCAAGAAAACTATCATGACATTTCACAACTAAATACTTCAGACTGAATCTTTAACAACCAAGAACATGTTCCTTCCTAACCACCATACCATTTTGACACCAAATTCAATACTATTCTCCTGGTAACATCTAATGATCAGTCTATATTTACATTTTTCCAATTTTTCCCAAACTGTTTTCTACAACATTGCCTTGTATTCGTTTGCTGTGTCCATCAAGATTTCATTTTCATTTAAAGCAGCCTCATTTCTTTCCATTTCTTTATTTACTTCTATTAATCTCACCGTTAGGGACTTTTTTTTACTAATGGCTGTGACTTACGGAGAGATGGGCCAATTTTTCATTTGTCATGTGGAAGGTACTCAATTATGGGTTTGTCTAATTGGCTTTGTTTAACTTGTTTTCTTATTCTCTGCATTTCTATTCCCCATGGAAATTATATCTAAAGGCTTGATGAAACATCTTTGGCAAGGATATTTCATAAATGATGTTATGAACTTCATACTGCATCACATCAGGGAGCACAGAAGGTCTATTTGTCTGACTATTACTGAGGCTCAGTGTGATCCACAGGTTAAGGTGGTAACAGCCAGATCTCTCCACTATAAAATTATGTTTTTTCCCTTGCATCCAGCAGGTAATTAATGATAAAATCATTTAGTAACTTGCAAATATCCATGTCCCCATCCGGTTTTTAGCTAAGACTTTTAGTGTCCTTTTATCATCCTTTTAAGAATCAATATTATTTGGGAGTTTCATTGATAATTTTTTTAATTCTGTAGTTCCTGTCATGGCTCAATAGAAATGAATCTGACTAGTACCCATGAGGACATAGGCTCAATACCTGGCCTTATGCAGTAGGTAAAGGATCCAGCATTGCCATGAGCTGTGGTGTAGGTCATAAACATGGCTCAGATTCTGCATTACTGTGGCTGTGGTGCAGGCCATCAGCTACAGCTCTGATTCAACCCCTAGCCTGGGAACTTCCATATGCCTTTGGTACAACCCTAAAAAATAATAATAATAATAATAATAATAATAATAATAATAATTTCTTAATTCCATCATTTGTTCTACATTAAGTGGCATATTTTAACACAACTACAAAAATGAAGAGAATACAAAGTTTAAAATGCATCCTATAAAAAGAAGTGAATTTCAAGCAAATGTTTAAACACTGTTTTGACTTATTTGACTGTGCTAGAAATTCACAGCTGCTTCTCCAAATTTTCTAAAATCCCACTTACTTCTTAGATGTAATCAAATTGTTAATTCAAGAAAGACCTAATTGGAATAACTTAGTCAGCAAATATATTTGAGTGTCCAGTATACTAAATTCTTCTTCGAAAGGACTGGATTCTTCTTTGAAAGGAAAGAGATGAGTAAGATGTAGATTGCTCAAAATTCTGTTTGGTCCATTGATTCCTGTTTCTCATACTTTGCAAGAAATTGATTTCTCAGAGTTCCCATTGTGGCTCAGCAGTTAACGAACCTGACTGGTATCCATCAGGATGTAGTTTTGATCCCCGGCCTCACTCAGTGGATTAAGGATCTGGCATTGCTGTGAGCTGTGGTGTAGGTCATAGACGTGGCTCAGATCCAGCATTGCTGTGGCTCTGGTGTAGGCCGGTGGCTACAGCTCCGAATGGACCCCTAGCCTGGGAACCTCCACATGACGTGGGTGCAGCCCTAAAAGAACAAAGAAAGGAGGCAAAATATTCAATAAAAGTAGAAAAAAAAAGAAATTGATTTTTCTATCTTTTAATGATCAAATTATTTCTCACCAGAAAACATCCATTTAGGACAATGCTGATTTTTTAAGTCTTTATGCCAAAGATTGATTTTATAGGTACATACTTCTTTAGGTCTCCTAAGGCTAATTTTAATGTATTTATTTAATTAAAAGTAATAATTATTAGTATATGTTTTATTGTTTTGCATATAAATTTAAACAAAAATATATGCATATAAACTATTTTAATTTCTCCAACAGTTTGGAGCACCTGAACACCTGACATTTGTCATATTACCTTAATATAATAATTCTTAAGTGCTTACATTGGAAGTCTGTGATAATGTAGTTTGTGACAGTGTCTCTTGGCTTGGTCCTGTATTTGTTATGTAACTTTGGAAAAGTTGGACCTTAACTTCCTCATAAAAATAAAATCCTCTAGTTGCATGGTGATGTGTGTTCTGTGATGTGCTTCCACACAATGAGGTGAATGGTATTGATAACTGTACAGTAATTTGAATGTACTTAATACATACCTAACTGTACACTGAAAATGATTAAGAAGGTCAATTTTATGTATATTTTACCATAATTTGGGGTGGAGGGGTATTTGTGTGTTATGGCCACACCTATGGCATATGGAAATTCCTGGGCCAGGGATCTCATCTGAGCCACAGCTGTGACCTATGCCACAGCTGTGGCAACATAAGAACCTTAACCCACTGTGCTACAGTGGCAACTCGTACTATAATTTTTAATCGAGGGAAAAAATTATGTTCCTAAATTCTAGCAATGGGGAGTTCCTGTCATAGCTCAGTGGTAATGAACCCGACTAGTGTCCATGAAGATGCAGGTTCGATCCCTGGCCTTGCTCAGTGTGTTAAGGATCCCGCATTGCCCTGAGCTGTGGTGTAGTTCAAGGACATGGCTCAGATCCCACATTGCTGTGGTTGTGACCTAGGCAAGCAGCTGCAGCTCCGATTTGACCCCTAGCCTGGGAACTTCCATATGCTGTGGGTGTGGCCCTAAAAAGAATAAAAATAAATACTAGCAATGCATAATTGGAAGCCAAAACTTTAAAAATTAATGCTATTTATAACTCCAAAAACATAAAATACTAGGTATTAAATCTAAGAAAATATGTTCAAAATCTAGATGCTGAAAACTATAAAATACTATTGAAAGAAATCATAACAGACCTAAGTAAAGATACACCATGTTCATTGATTGGAAGACTCAGCATAAGAGGTCTATTCTCACCAATCTGGCCTATGAATTTAATGCCATGTCATTTTAAACCCTAGCAGAATTTTGTACATGTAGAAAACTGACTCTAAGACATAAACAGAAGAACAAAGGAATAGAATAACTAAAACAGCTTTGAATAAGAAAAATTAACTTGGAGGGTAGATTTACTTACTCTAAGGCTAAAGTAATGAGACAGTATTTGCAAACATACAAAACATAGGCCAGTGTAACAGAATAGTCTTTCTCCTGTAGGCAATAGGAAAACATTTTAACCAGAGGAAAGAAAATAGAAAAAGAAGTATCACTAATAGAAACTTGGCAACTGCACATAGAAGAAAAGAAAATGAAAAGACTTGGGGCAAGTCTTGAAAAAATTCAAGTCTTAAAAATGTAGGTGTCAAAGATAATTTTGAAATTTCAAGACTGGGAGGCTGGGAGAATGGTGGTAGTTTTGATCAAAATCATGATTTTGGAAATGCAAAGCCTACAGTAACAGAGATGAATCAGGTTGGTAGCTAACATTAATTGTGTTAGTTATTATATTTTCCATGTGCTAGACATTGTGCTAAACACATACTATCATCCTATCAATTCTGACTATAATCCGAAGAGGTAGGTCTTAGCCATGTCACTCCTAATTGACATTTGAAGTAACTGACTCAGAGAAAAATATCGAGCCATTGCCAGAGTTCACATATCTAGCAAGTGAAAGAACTGGGGTTTGCACCTAGGCAATCTGTTGCCAAAATCACATTCTTTTTTCTTCTTTTTTTTTTTGTGTGGTTATCTCCCCACTCAATGTAAGCTTCCTGAGTGTATCTCCCTCTATCACAGCTATCTCCCTGGTGGCCAGAACAGAACAGGCACTCAAATATTTGCTGGAAAAAAATGCACAGATAATGTGACAAAGAAAAGACTGAGGTGGGCAAGTAGCCTCAAAACTGGGAAGGGGGACACAATGAACTTCTTTGCAGAACAGATACTGACTCACAAACTTTGAAAAACTTATGGTTTCCAAATGAGACAGGTTGGGGGATGGGGGGATGCACTGAAGGTTTGGGATAAAAATGCTATAAAATTTGGATGTGATGATTGTTGTACTCCTATAAATGCAATAAAATTCATTAAGTAATTTTTAAAAAGACTACCAAGATAAAAACAAATTGTATAAAGTGAAAAAAAATTTTTTAAATAAAACTGTTTAAAGAGTAACAACAACCTCAAAAAAGACTAGGAAGGAAAATCAGAAAAGGGCTCTCAGGAGTTCCCATTGTGGCTCAGTGGTTAACGAATCTGACTGGGAACCATGAGGTTACAGGTTCGATCCCTGGCATCGCTAAGTGCGTTAAGAATCTGGCGTTGCCGTGAGCTGTGGTGTAGGTTGCAAACGCGGCTCGGATCCCGCGTTGCTGTGGCTGTGGCGAAGGCCGGCAGCTATAGCTCCTGTTAGACCCCTAGCCTGGGAACCTCCATATGCCGCGAGTGTGGCCCTAGAAAAAGCAAAAAGACAAAAAAAAAAAGAAAGAAAAGGGCTCTCAGATGAGATAGGTGACATATGAGTTTCATCCTTAAGAACAATAAGGACAAGAACCAGGAACAGCACAGTCCATGCAGGGGAACAAGGAGTGTCAAGGCCCTGGGGCATAAAGACCCTGGTGTGAAAGGGACAAGGTAGCCCTGCCTCATGCAGAAGGGGAAAACAGTATATGAGGCTGGAGAATCAGGCAGGACCCTGCTATGGTGAGGAGTCAGTAGTTTATTCTACATGAAATGCCATCATTAAGGACTCAGTATACAAGGATACATGACGTGGTTAAGTGTTTTTTACAGAGCCCGGTAAGAACAGTGTATTGAAGGCAAAAATGAAAGCAGAAGAGGAGTTTCTGTCGTGGCTCAGCAATAACGAACCCGGCTAGCAACCATGAGGATGAGGGTTTGATCTCTGGCCTTGCTCAGCGGGTTAAGGATCCAGTGTTGCTGTGAGCTGTGGTGTAGGTCACAAATACTGCTCGGATTCTACGTTGCCGTAGTTGTGGTATAGGCCAGAAGCTGCAGCTCTGATTTGACCCCCAGCCTGGGAACCTCCATACGCCTCGGATATGGCCCTAAAAACAACAAAAAACAACAACAAAAGCATAAAGATGGTATTTAAGGGATGGGAATGAGTGAAATCACCGAGAGAAGAAAGGAGAACAAATAAAGAGAAGCAAGGCCCAAAACTGAGCCTGGAGGCATTCCAGCATGTAGAGGTCAGGCAGAGCAAGGGGAGGCAGTAAAAGAGGAGGAGGACTGGTTTATGAGATGGAAAGAAAAGGACTGGATTCCATCACAGAGGACCTGGGTACTCCTGGCTAGAACAGTTTAGGTGAGGAATGGAGTCAGAATTGAGTGGTTTAAAGAGTGAATGGGAGAGAAGAAAAAGTGGAAGAGAGAGTAGACAACTCTTCTGTTTTTTCAGAGAAACATCAAACAAAGCCACCAGCTGAGAGAACAGAAGTCTGTGTGGTTTGAGGGAAAGGTACAAAATATTCTTCTCAGAATCTGAAAAAACACACTTAATCCAAAGATCACATTCTTAACCACTGTATTTGTCTCTCAGGGCTTTCAAAAGTCATCTAAATCTATCTGCCTAATGAATTCAGAAGAGGGAATGGAAGCCCAGAGAGGATAAGACCTTTCTAAAAATCATACAGTAAGTGCTACACCCCATCCCAGAGCCAAGTCTCCTAGTTCCTTATCCCATGTCCTTTCAAGACGTTACTCATGACAGGTACTTTATTTTGATGGAAATTTTCTTTTTTATTGAAATATAGTTGATTTATAATGTTGCATTAGTTTTTGGTGTACAGCAAATGATTCAGTTTTAAGTATTTTTTCACTGTTTAGATTCTTTTCCACTACAGGTTATTACAAGATTTTTTTTTTCCTTTTTTTTAGGGTCACACTTGCAGCATATGGAAGTTCCCAGGCTAGGGGCTGAATCTGAGCTGCTGCTGCCAGCCTACACCACAGCCACAACAATGCCATATCTGAGCCACGTCTGCGACCCACACTGCAGCTCACAGCAATGCTGGATCCTTAACCCACTGAGCGGGGCTAGGGGTCAAACACGCATCCTCATGGATATTGTTCGGGTTTGTTCCCACTGAGCCACAACAGGAACTCCCACAAGATGCTGAATATATAATATCCTGTGCTATACAATAGGACCTTGTTTTTTTTTGTGTTTTTTTTTTTTGTCTTTTTGCCTTATCTAGAGCCACACCCGCGGCATATGGAGGTTCCCAGGCTAGGGGTCTAACAGGAGCTGTAGCTGCCAGCCTTTGCCATAGCCACAGCAACGCGGGATCCAAGCCGCGTCTGCGACCTACACCACAGCTCACGGCAATGCCGGATCCTTAACCCACTGAGCAAGGCCAGGGATCGAACCCGCAACCTCATGGTTCTTAGTCGGATTCGTTAACCACTGAGCCACGAAGGGAACTCCCTTGTTGTTTATTTTATATGTAGTAGTTTGTATCTGCCAATCCCAAACTCCTAATTTAATCCTTCCACCCCTCCCTCACCTTTCTCCTCTGGTAACCATAAGTTTGTTTTCTATATCTGTGAGTCCATTTCCATTTTGCAAATAAGTCCATTTGTATATATATTTTTTTTAGATTCCACATGTAAGTGACTTCACATATTTGTCTTTCTTTGGAAAATTTCCTTCTGTCGCCTAGCATTCCCAGAGATTAAAAAGAAATGCTATTCTTATATCTAGAAAAGACCTGAGACCTTAAAAATAGTCTTGTTTTCCCAGAGAAACCAGCAAACATCATTAGTCTTCATACAAAGTAAATGACTGCATTTTCCTCGATAACAGGAATTTTCTTTTTGCTGGAATCATTTGGTGTTATAGCATTTTTTTTTCCATTTAATTTTGCAGCCGATAAGCGCTAACCATTTAGTTTGTAGTTTTCCTTCTGTAATGTGGAGGTGTGGGGGGGGGGGAGGTTGCTTAAACAATATTGTAAGGTCTTTGCTGCCATCTAGTGGTTTTATTATATTATTACACCAAGATGATGCTTTTCAGTCGTGCATTCTAAAGCAGAGTCCCCACTCTCATCACTGCGGATTTTTCATATCAGGAATGAAATGAGAGGGGGCTGAAATGGGGGAAAGGAAAGATACCCTAGTGGGTTTCTGGAAATTCTGGGAAACGAAAGAGAAAACATCATTTCGGAGTAAAAACAAGGTTTTTTTGGAGGGATAGAAAATGCCCCCTACTGGCTGCTCTGGGCATGGCCAGGTTTTATTATATTTCAACGTACTGAAACAAAATAAATAAAAGAACAAAACAGTATGAGAAAAAGAATATGAGTGTGTGTGTGAGAGAGGGAGAGAGAGAGAGAAAGAGAGAATGGGTCACTATGCTATACAGCAGAAATTGACACAACACTGTAAATCAGCTATAGTTTAATTAGAAAAGGCAAATGGATCGCGTGCTTAATCTATCCAATCTTAGTTTCCTCGTATAGAAAAAAGGGAAGAGTGTAGGTAGTCTAAATAATCTCCAAAGGTCTTTCTATGTCAACATTCTATGACTTTGCAATTTCCCACTCAAGATATTTTGCCTACTTGACATCATGCAGACATGTTGGAAATTTTCTGGAGGCTTGAAATTTGTTATTGTGTTGTCAGATGTTCTTGATCCAAGATAAATAAGACCTCCACTTTCCTTGCGTTTTCTTTTTGTAAGTAAAATCTCTATGCATCCCGTATTGAATACTGAGGACACAGCCATGCTAACCAAGTGTTCTCTTTGGCTCCCTGCCAGAGGTCTAGAAACTGGCTGACATCATCAGAGTGGAAGGAGAGTGAACAGGAAGCAATTTATGCAAGGGAGAGCTTAAACCATTATGAAATTCTCCAATGACCGTGTGATTAATTTTGTTTCCTGGTAGTTACCACTTTGTAATTCTGACAGATGTGGTTTTCAGCTTTTCTCTAAGAGGCTTACTGGGTTTGCACTAAAGGGATAAGGTTAAGGAGCAGATTCAGCATCAACAGAATCAGATGCCTTATAGTAATTGAATTGAAACCCTAAGACCTTCTATGGGCTGACCCTTTGTAGCCTGGGCTATTGCCTTATATTTATTTTTATGCACACTTAAAATTCATAACTGACAAGATACAAACTTCTTTTATTCTTCCCTTAATGTTAATGTTGATATGGATAGTTATTGTAGCAAAGATTATTCAATAAAGAGGCCAACTGAATTTTCATCCTTTCTACAATGTAAGGGGGCACCCATGGCACCCTGATAGGATTGAGTGACGGTGAAGAGGCAGATGACCTGCAAGATATTCCTGAAAAATCTGGGCCCCAAAAACTGTTGGCCTGAAAGGTGGACAACTTCCACTTTAATGCTTCATTAAAGCATTAAATACTTTAGGTCAAAGTATTGCTTCAAGAAATCCCCTCTTATGGTCTTGTTTACCCTTTATCAGCTACTAACATTTCATTGTGAATTTAAAAGCTTAGTATTCATCAAAAGTAATCTCAAGGTGCTAGGACCTAGAATTTTGATAAGAAGGATGTATAAGGCAGAGATTTGCCTATAAATCAGAATTTCGCACACTGGTTGCTCTGGGGGAGAATTTTAATTTTTGAGGAATATTCAAAGGTCTAGTGAATTTTTTTAGAGGAGATCTGAAATCAACCAAGTTTGGCAAACACAAAATTCAGCAGAACTAAACCAGCGTTTTTAGTGAAACTTTTAGTGAAACAAATATTTATAGAACACTGATTATATGCCCAAAATGGTTACAAGTGTTTTAGATACGCCAGAGAACAAAACAGACTAAGAATGCTTCCTTGTAAAGTTTACATTCTAGAAAGATTAGATAGATAAGGAATAATAAATTTAATAAGTAAATTGTATAAAACATGCTAAGCGGGGTATGTGGTAGATTGGTAACACATACCTCCAAAAAAACCTCCTCTCACTCAGAAGTGGTACTTTCTCTTCCATATGTTGTTAGAGGAAAGGGTACATACTGCACTTTTTAAGGGGGAGGGTGTTTACAGTACACTCCATAAGATAAAGGGCATTTGAGCGAAGATTTAAATTTGTTAAAGGAGTTTGTCATACAGATTCCCAGGTGAAGAGTGGGTCAGGCAAGACTGATGGCCAGTGCAAAGAGCCCAAAATGGGAGTGTGTTTGGTGTGTTCAAGGAACAGCAAAGAGGCCAGTGTTTGTGGAACTGGTGGAGGTGGAGAGGACAGTAGAGAAGCCAGAAGGTAGAGAAGAAGGAAGTAGAGAAGGAGGAGGAAGGAGTTATAGATTATGGAGGGCTTTCCTAGCCATGGTAAAGGCTTTTTAAATAAAGAAAATGAGAAGCCATTGCAGAGTTTTGAAGAGAGAAGTAACTTGATCTGACTTCTATTTTTAAAGGATCTCTGGCTCCTGTATTTGAGAACTTACCGAAATAAGACAAGAGAAGGAGCAAGGAGACAAGGCACCACTGCAATAACTCCAGCAACAGATCATGGTGACTGAAAGGCCATGGTGGTACATGAGCTGGTGATGAGAGCACCTGGGTCCTGAAAATATTTTTAAGGTGAATTGGATAAGTGTCAGAGAGAAGAGTCAGGAGAGGCCAGTGTTGTTATCAGTCAAGACAGAGAAGGCTGCAAGTGGACACGGGAGGATATGCACAAGGATACTTTTGGACACATTGAGCGTGAGGTACTTACACATGCAGGCAGAAATATTAAGCAGGCAGTTGGACGTATCTTAGTCTGGGCAGCTAGAACACTATACTACATGCTGGGCAGCTTATAAACAATAGAAATTTATTTCTCATAGTTCTGGAAGCTGAAGGTCTAGATCATAGTGCCAGCTTGGTCAGATGAAGGCTCTCTTCCAGGTTGCAGACTTCTTGTTGTGTGCTTATGTGGTAGAAAGGGGTGAGGGGTCTCTAAGGGTTTTTTCCATAAGGGCACTAGTCCCATTTTTGAGGGCATCACCCTCACGACCTAATCACCTCCCAAAGACCCCATCTACTAAAACCACCAACCTTGGAGGTTATTATTTCAACATAGGTATTTTGGGGGACACAAACATTGAAACCATAGCAATAGGAGGTGGAATTGGGGAGAAAATCCTGGACTGATGATATATATATTTGGGAATATTTGGAAAGCCCTTAAAGTCTTAACTGGATGCGATCACTAAAGTAACGGGTTGGTAGAAAAGACAAATACTAAAGTACTTAGATACTGAGCACAGGGAGACTCCAATAGTGTGAAATCTGGTAAAGGAAGGGGAATCAGATACTAGGACTGAGGAGGAATGGTCAAGAGGTAAGAGAGCAGGAGAGTATCGTATCCCAGAGGCCAGGGGACAGAGATCTTCCAAATAGGAGGGAGAGATCAGGTGTGTTGCTGTTCACAATAGATCAAGTAAGATAAGGGCTGAGACCATACCATTGGACCCTCATCCTCCTCATTGCTGAAGGACATGGGCAATTTTGCTGAACCGTGTGATGTGAACCGTGAGTCCCTAAGAAGGTAATAACAAGTATAGTGTCTCCCAAATGCAGCACAGAACACTTTTTTACAAAACGTCTCCAGTGCGGCCCCTGCTTTGGGAAATGTTGGTGTTGATAACGATACTTAATGAGGAGAAGAGGCCGAGGTAGCATGGAGTGCTGGGGGTCAAGTGTCAGGACCCTGGATCTCGTGAAAGCACTAGGATGGAAAACAAACTTTGACCACAGTGGCATCCCCCAGAACCCAAGTGATTGTAGTTTAAGACCAGAACTTGTCTCACATTTCTTCTATTGACTGACTCTTCGCAGAAGAGGCAAGCTTACTGACCCAGAAATTCATGAAAAAAAAAGATGCTCAACTTTATCTAGCCTCTGAGGAAATTAAAATTAAAACTATAACATAGGATTGGGTAAATTTAATTGCCTGATGATATTAATGTTAAAAAAATATTTTAAGAAATGAAGGTTCCCATTTACACTGATAAGGCTGGTACTATCGTGTTTATGAGCATCATGGAAATATCCTATAAATTTGAAGACATGAACTTTATTCAGCCTAGCAGTTTTACTTCTAGGTATTTAAAGAAACTCTTACACATGAGCACAAGAAAATATTTACAAAAATTTGCTGCAGGATTATTTATCATAGATTGCTTATGATAGAAAAATAAGAAATAATGTTCTTCAACAAAAGATGAATAAATAAGATGCTACTTATCTAAACATTAAAAATGAATTAACTTAGGGCTACATCTGTCAACATAATAAATCCATAATGTGGAGAGAAATGTTGCAGGTGTAAAAATATAATTTAACACATTTTTATAGAGTTTTCTGAAATATAAATTTGTATGCTGTTTATGAATATATGCAATAGTATAACTATATACCATGATACCTTCTAAATAGATAAACTGAGAAGTAAGTATTTATGACATCATTCTGTATACTTGTAATATTTTATTTTAAAGACGAAAGACATGCCTAGGAAACATGAGAGGAGATGTTAGTGCACAGACTAAGAGGTAACCTAAGTCAAAATAAATTAATCCAGTCAAGCAACAGCACAGTATATGAGGGTCAAGGAAATAGATCAGTTCAAGGAAATTTGAGAATTTTTTTCATACTATATTCCTGGGGGAAAAAGGCATTATTCTTGTGTCCAAATAAATAAGTAATCTATTGCTGGATTGTTCACCCTATGATTTTCCAGTTGGAGAAACTGAATTTCACTGCTATGCTCTTTCACTGGTACTTTGCATACACAGGATATTTCCAGGGAATATTTCCACTCTGTGTATATAAAGTACAGATAGGAGCCTGTGTGGCTATAATTTAACATAATTCCTTACCCACTGCCAAAGACTAATTTCTTTTTTATTTATCTGATGGTTCCCCATATTAAACATTAAACTGAGCCACTTTTGATATCAATGGAATAGACTATCATCTAAAAATATGATTATTTATTTGACAAATATAGTAATTTAATTTTTGCTTGTATTCTGGCAATCTGTATGCATTTGGGGAGTGAAAGATTTCTTTCTGGTTGTAAAGGAAATGTGAGAATAAGGAAAAGGTCTTTAAAAATGTAATTAAAATTATCTTTGTTCTCATCAAGAATATTATTTTGCTGCGTCATTAAACATATCCAAATGATATTGTGTTGGATTAAGGGGACTTAATGCCTAACCTCACTTCTTTGTGTGCCGAGGACTGCATCAGAGAGTTTATTGAGTAGGGGATCAAGCATCCCACTAAGAACCTTCCCTGGACAGAGGGTGCAAGGGTGGGAAATGAAAATGGAAAAAAATCTGCTTTATTTTCCTTAAATTGCTCATGATCCAGACAGATGTTTGCCTGTAAGTGATGTCAATCCATTGAACATATGAAAGCAAAAGACCACTGAAGGCAGCGTCTCTCTGTTTCCCTCGATACCTTTCACTTTACAAAGACATATGAAGAAGCAATATTGGTAACGGCATTGGTCGCATCTGTCTACATTCCTTTCTTTAGGAAGAGATGATCCTGGCTTCCCAGTTGGTCATCTTCACCTGCATCTGGATCATAGTGACACCAAATGCTTTTGCTGCTGCTGAAATCAAGAAACCCCGCCCATGCTGCTCTTCTTCAATGAAACAGACGTGGTAAGACAAACACGGTGTTCCCAGTTTCTCTCTCCAGCTGCCTTGGACCTCTGGGAAATAGATCTTTAATAGTAGCACGTATTCGTGGTACTGATTGTCTCTAGAGACGGTATTAACATCTAAAAATAAATGTGGTGGGCATCGAAAGAACAGATTCTGGGGTCTCTGCTGGCATTTATGTGTTTATTTTTAGAGAAAACAGTTGAAGGGCTCCTGTATAAACCTTCTTTCAGGGAATGTATTTCTCCAATGAGTTATGCATCTATTATCAATTAACGACATGAGTTTAATCTTTCATCAAAAATTTTTGGGTTGAAATTAATCCAAGCACCCATATCTAATATCAAGTACTTACAGATTATATATTTCTGTATATTGATGACACAGTACTGAAAGGCATTAAATTCATTTGTTGTTTTTGGAGATTAGTTTTCCAATTTGAAAATCATCTTTGAAATATCATCCTGAATGTCAGTACATCCCTGTTATTATCTTGTCATCAATAATAGAGAGTATGTTTGGGAGTTCCTGTCATGTCACAGCAGAAATGAATCTGACTAGGAACCATGAGGTTGTGGGTTCGATCCCTGGCCTCCCTCAGTAGGTTAAGGATCTGGCATTGTAGTGAGCTGTGGTGTAGGTCGCAGATGCAGCTCAGATCTGATGTTGCTGTGGCTGTGGTGTAGGCAAGCAGATGTAGGTCTGATTGGATGCCTGGCCTGGGAACCTCCATATACAGCAAAAGAAAAAAAAAAGAGAGAAAGAGTATGTTTGGACCTGCTAGTGAAGGAGCATAGTTCTCTACTAACATGACCTGATTTTCCTAGAGCTTCATGGATTTCAGTGCCAAAATTCCCAGGAGTGCCCTCAGCCCCAGGGAAACTAGAATGATTAGTCACCCTAGCACCCGTGTACTTTTAATAACCAAGGAATAGCCTCCTGTTTGGGGGAAAGTCTTTACTTCTCACCAAGCTCAAGATTTCCAAGATGATCCAATAGGAGAAATTGAGGAGTGAAAGTGAGTAATATCACCCAGCCAACCTTGGCAATCACTGAGGTGACATACGTTTTAGCTAGACTGCCCTCATGTCTTGAATATTTATGAAGCACTCACCATAAGATCGGGGAATAGAACATAAAAAATTAATAAGTCCTTCTGAAGCCTTGGGTTTAATGGCCAAAAACAAAAAAAGTGGGAGAGAGGGGAGGGGAGGTCACTATATTCCTAATTCCTGCTCTGCTCTTAAAAATCAAGGACCACCTCCCACACTTCCGTTCCAGGATTCTGCTCCCACACCCAGATCTGAGATGCTCTGAAGTCTTGTTAAGTTTAACCACTTTCTGAGTCTTCTCCAAGGCAATTAGACAAGCAGTATTTGGTAAATGTGAGGCCATACAACTAGACTACATATGTTTTTTCAGGTTGCTTATAACATCTATGTGATGTATTTTATCTAATTTTGAAACAAATGGAGACTGTTTAAAATATCATCTACTACTCAAACAATGTCCAGTCTGTTTAGTGGATATGTAGATGGGAAAGGAGATTGTCATAGGAGCTAAACAATCTCACCAGCCCACTATTGTTGGAGGAGTTGCTGCAGAAAAATCTACCATGTTAATTTTTTAGGTGTCATTTAAGGGACAGAAAAAGAATACTTGTTCTTTGTGGTAGGGTAGAAATTCTTTTCTTAGATGGTAATTCTTTTGCTAAATGTCTCATTTTTGGAATCTTTTCTTTTATGACCACGTTCACAGCATATGTAAGTTCCTGGGCTCAGGACTGAATCCAAGCCACAGCTGCAACCTACACTTCAGCTGTAGCAACTCCAGATCCTTTAACCCACTGCGCCAGGCCAGGATTAAACCTGCACCTCTGCAGCAACCTAAGCTGCTGCAATTGCATTCTTAACCTACTGCCTCTCAGCAGGAACTCCTAGACTCTATTTAAATGAAGAGGATAAGCAATGAGGTCCTGCTGTATAGCAAGGGAATGATATCCAATCACTTGTGATGGAACAGAATGGAAGATAATATGAGAAAAAGAATGTATGTATATATGTATAATTGGGTCACTTTACTATACAGCAGAAATTGACAGGACATTGTAAATCAACAATAATAAAAAAATTTTAATAAAATAAATGAAAAGGGAACCTTGGACTTTATACTCCATGAGGCTTTTATTGAACTAAACTTGGGTAAAGTCAATCTGCTGACACTGGTTGTGTAAAGGAAGTGCAGCATTTACCATAAGGGGCCAAAACAGGGGTCTAGGGCAGCTAATGCTCAAATAACCCGAACTCTCTGATGTGTTTCAGGGAAGCATTTTTAAAGGCAAAGTAATGGAGGAGAGACACAGGGTGTGTGAACAGCTCATGCACAATTTTCTGATTGGTTGATGGTGAAGTAACAGGGTGTTTGTCATAACAGCGTGGTAACAAGGTGGAGTTAATGTTAGGTCTGGGGGCTAGTGCTCATGGTCATCAAGTAGTTAATTTATCCCATTTGGTGGGGGCTTTAGCATCTATAAAATAACTCATAATATGTGCATCAGATCCTGTTAGCTATGTACTTCAGGGAGGAACTAAAGATTCTTTGACTGCCATATGACTGATTTACTGTTTAAGGTGTTACCAGTTCTCCTGGCCCAGTTGTTACTTTTGTCACTACATGTTCACATCCTTTCAATTAATAATTCTTAATCCAGGCTTTTGTGATTCAGAAGAGGCCTGGGAGACTACAGCTTTTCTACAAATAAGAAGCATAGGACATAGGAGAAGGAATCTGTCCCAGAAAGGCCCCATAGGGTCCTTCTCAGTTACAGGACCAAGCATGTTTGTTTTTACTTCTCTGTATCCTAAGTGAGGTACCCCCTTTCAGTAATAAGCTACAATATTATTCATTAAAATTTATATCTGCTTCTTTGTTCTTCAAAGAAAAATCCTTAGGACACTTAGGATTACATAAAGCATAGACCCTAGTTCAGGAGTAGCCACTTAGGATGAAAGGCATTTTCCCCAGTGAGTAGAGTAATTTGACCAGCCAATTTCTGGGCTGTCACTCAACACTCACTTATGCAGATTTTAAGGCATTTTGACAAAAATGCTGAAATTAGGTTAGTTTCTAGGGTAAGGAGCCCAGGATTCCTCATACCTTAGTCTGTAGATAAATACTGTGAGGTTCTTTGCCCCACATCCAATCTGATTATCGGTCACTAAAAAAGTAATGAATGAATGGATTAATAATTCACTCTTTCAAAACATAAGACAACTAATAGAATGAACATGGGAGAAAGGTCTGATCTTTTTTTGAAAATTAGAAAGTATATTTATATACATTAGCTTGCATTTATGTACATAAGTTTGAGCCAGTTTTCCTACAATCAGGTCCTTAAATACTTTGCTACTAACTATTTTCATTCACAATATAATTTTACTTTTTGCCCCAAAATTCCCTTTTCTTTCTTTCTTCCTTTCTTTCGTTTTTCCTTTCTTCCTTCCTTCCTTTCTTGCTTTTTGCCACACCCGAGACATGTGGACATTCCTAAGCCAGAGACTGAACCCGCACCACAGCAGTAACCCAAGCCACTGTAGTGACAATGCCAGATACCTAACCCACTGAGCTACACAGGAACTCCTCAAAGCTTTCCTTTTCTATCCAAATAGTTTAAAAATCTTTCATCCAAAGAGCCCCTTTATTTCTTAAAAACAAAATGCGGGGGGTGGGGCAATGTTAATGAACAAAGAAAGTAAGCATGGCATGGGAAAATGTTCCTATTCTGCCTGGAGGAGATTCGTCTCCCTAGTGATGCAAAGAGGATTAAGCATCTAGACTCACTGAATATTTATTCATTCTTTCGACAGTTATATTGAGTGCTCTTCATATAACGAGCATTGGGTTGGGGGTAAAAAGGAATGACACTCTGTCTCTGACCTTAAGAATAATCAGCAGAGTGCTGATGTCTGCTCAAATCAGCTTGCAAGAAAAAATTGTTAAAATTTAAAGCTGTTAAAAATGAACATCATTAAAAATTAAATTATATAAACACACAATTAAATAAATTATTTTGTTAGATGGAGGAATAAATACTTAAAACTCACGGCTTCCTAACTACTTGACTGCATTTTACTATTATCTATTGTTCTCAAGTTTGTTTAGGTCTATCGTATCTGCATAGTAGAAAAACTACACTATACTGTCCTATACAAGCCTATAGACAATAATACACTAAACTGTATCATATTATATTATATCATACCCTATCACATTACATTTTACTACACTATGGGCTATACACATCTGTCATATCTGTAGCTTGAAAACAAGTATGGTTGGAGTATTTACATCATGGAAACCAGCAAACACTACAAATGGGACTTTTTAAAAAATTTTATTATAGTTGATTTACAATGTTCTGTCAATTTCTGCTGTACAGCAAAGTGACCCAGATATATATATATATATATGAATGTATGTATATACATTCTCTTTCTCACATTATCCTCCATCATGTTCCATCACAAGTGAATGGATATAGTTCCCTGTGCTATACAGCAGGATCTCATTGCTTATCCACTCCAGATGCAATAGTTTGCAACTGCCAACCCCAAACTCCCAGTCCATCCCACTCCCCTACTCCCTTCCTCTCCCCCCCAACACAAGTCTGTCCTCCATGTCCGTGATCTGTTTCTGTTTTGTAGATAGATCATTTGTGCCATATTTTAGACTCCACATAAAAGTGATATCATATGGTATCTGTCTTTCTCTTTCTGACTGACTTAGTATAAGAGTCTCTAGTTCCATCCATGTTGATGTAAATGGTATTATGGGATACCTATATAAAATAGAATACTACTCAGCCATAAAAAAAAAAAAAATGGAAAGAATGGGGCTTTTTATTCCTGGAGAGCCACTTGGTAAACAGTTACTAGCACACCCATGAACCTAATGTAGAAGCCAAGAGGGTCCTAGAGATTGCCAATTCAGCTGCTACTGCAAGAACAGAAGGGAGTGGCAGAGACTTTGGGAACTACAGGCTATATGCTCCCCTGGAGGCAGTGGCTGATCAGGCCAAGACTCTTGTAAGAAAACTTGAGCCTGGTATTGCCAGATTTTTTTTTTTTCAAAAGAAAAATTCAGATTTTCATGTGAAATTTTCCAATTTAATATGCTATGTGGGCCATCCAAAAAAATGTGTGCAAACCAGCTCTTAATCGAAGCAGATTTACTCACTTCACACATGAGGAAATCAAGACCTCACTGAGTTTATGATCTGATAGAGACGCAGTAAGTCTAGAACCTGTCATGTCTCAAGCAGGAAGCCCTCTAACCGGCTCTTCCACGGAAATGCTCATCTACAGAGATGTTCCCCTTATTAGAGACAGGCTGTTACTAAAATCTGGTGTGTATTCCCAGAGTTCGTGAATTCAGGGGCAGTTCAGTCGAAGCCACAAGATTCGCTCCATGTAAGGCACCATGTCCTCTTCAAGAGCATCAGGGACCTAGAAATAAACATGGCCCCAGGGTTGCCAAGGTTCTCTTTGTAATCAAAAATTGGATCAACTGATTTTCCCACTACTTTACTGCATGCTTTGGATTAGCATAGATGTGACCTAATAGAACATTGTTGCTACATTTTTTAATTTTTCTAAATAGCAAGCCTTTCATTACAAACCTTTTGTAAATGTTTGTTAAATTTGCCTCCAAATTTGAGATTGCAAGCTGGGCTTTGGTGTTCACTGGCTCACAACAGAACTTAAGTGCAGAGAGTACATCTATGTTAGCTGCAGGGTCTTCTTAGGACGACAAGGAGAATGCAGTCAGAGGGTGGAAAACCTTGACTGGATCTTTATTTGGAAAAGATTATAGATGGCAAATCCAGTCTGTTCTAATTTATAAAGCATTTATTACACAAATCCAATAGTGATTTTTCCATGGAAAAAAATACGGAGAATCTTAACTACGTTTTTCCTTTCCTAGTTTATTTCTAATCCTTACTCATATTCCTAGATGATTCTTCACATTTAAAATTATGGTACATAAACCAGTTTGTATTTTCTTAAGCATTTTCTTCAGTGTTTCATAGATATGATAATAGTATTTTTAATCACTCCATATTATTAGTTTTTAATTAAAGGACCAGAATTACCTACTTTATTTTTGAACATTTATTTTCAAGTTTGCACTATTATGAATAACAGCAGTAAATATTTTCATGCCTATAATTTCTCCTTTACCAATAAAAGTTAAAATATTCCTGGAACTGAATCACTCAGTCAAAGCATATGTATTGTCTTCACAGCTCTTAAAATCGATTTCCAAAGGGATTTTGACAGTATTTATATTGCTACCTACAAAGTAAAACATTTCCATTTCATCGTTTTCTTAGCCGCTTGGGTACTAAAGTTTTTTTTGTTTTCTTTGTACTTTTTTAATAGGTAAAAAATGGTATTTATAATTTTAATTGGTACATCACCGTTATACCTCTAGATTAAATATTTTTTAGTGCTTGTTCATTATGTCCTCCCTTGAGCAAATATTCTATTCAGTCAGGTCTAATTGTTTTCAAGTCCTGATGTTATACTAACCAAACATATAGGGCTTGGCAAAGCAGTCTGGTAAAGCAACTGTACTTAAGTTCTGTGTGACTCAGTTTAAATGAGTTTCTGTTTTTCCACTTGTTAAACACCAGTATATCAGAATGAGCTAGAGGAATTTACTTCTCCTCAACCAGTTCTAGTACTTTTTAATTCTTTGCCCAGCTATTCTCAAAGACCCCTTTCTTCCCCTGAAAACCACTCAAAATCCAGCCCTTCCTCCCCACTGGTGGATCAATTTTAGGAAAGAGACCAAAGAAAGTCAAAGATCCAGAAATAATTATTTAATAGCTATCCATGCCCACATGTCCCTATGACAGTTTGGTGCACGCTTAGAGGAATATTATACTCCAAGTGCCCTATTTGAAGACTCCAGGCTTATTTAAAAAAAAAAAAAAAAAAAAGGGACATATAGAAATGTTAATACATTGAAGACTGCAATAGAACACAGGTAAGAGAAGCAAATATGCCTAACAAGAGGGTTAATAGGAGTTCCCGTTGTGGCTCAGTGGTTAATGAAACCTACTAGGAACCATGAGGTTGCAGGTTCGATCCCTGGCATCACTAAGTGGGTTAAGGATCTGGCATTGCCGTGAGCTGTGGTATAGGTTGCAGACGCGGCTCGGATCCCGTGTTGCTGTGGCTGTGGTGAAGGCCGGCAGCTACAGCTCCTGTTAGATCCCTAGCCTGGGAACCTCCATAAGCCGTGGGTGTGGCCCTAGAAAAGGCAAAAAGACCAAAAAAAAAACAGGGTTAACATATGACGGAGCATCAGATTTAACAGCCTTTTGGTTTGATTCCATACATGAATCCTTTTAAGCCCTTTGTGTCTTCTGCCCTCCTCCCCTTCTAGAGAAGATGATTTTACTTTTAGTAATTACTGAAAGGAAGCTTTTGGATGACTTCTATTGAGGAGAATGTCTTCGAGGAGGCCAGGTCCTAATGGAATAGAGCAAAGAAATCTCAACTCATGGAAGAGCAGCATTTACCACCATTCTCAGTCTTTTCCCACAGAGCATTATCAGCCCTGTTGGGGAAACAGTAGGTAAAGTTTCCATGGTGGTTATCATTTTTTTCTCTGAGGGAGAACTTTTTTCTTTCTGAATGAAACGAAGGAACTATATTTCTAGGCTCTCCCCTCTTGTCAGTATCAGAAATTCCACTATAATTTTGTGACTAAGAAAGTACAGGCCCAGTGGGGAGGAAAGGCTGGATTTTGAGTGCAGCATAGGTCACATATGCAGCTCGGATCTGGTGTTGCTGTGACTGTGGCATAGGCTGACAGTTGCAGCTCCAATTCAACCCCTAGCCTGGGAACTTCCATATGCTGCAGGTGCAGCCCTAAAAAAAAATAAAAAATTAAAACTAAAGTAGATGGGTGTGCTTTCAGATACTGCCAAGACTGCCTTTCATAACAGGCTCTGGGTTCCTTGCTTTTGGGATTCTTAAGATTTATCTTTTCCAATCTCATGGAGAGGCATCCTTCTGAGAAGAATATTAGAGACATATCATTTTGTTGTGCTATATTACCAAAGGAGTTCACAAATTTCCATGTGTTTCCACCCAAAGTTACTTTCCATTTTTCTTAATAACAGTTAGTTCTCATAAAATGTCTTCTATTTTCCAAACCAGTAGTTCTCCTGAGAAATTGTTATGAATGTAAATTCTCATGCCCTAAAAGTATGGGGCCCAGCAAACCCAGTGATTTGGATGTGTGCCAAAGAAGATAATATTTACAAAAATGTCTGGTCGGGAGCCTTGATATAGTAGGCATTTAATAAAAACTAGCTGCTATTACTTTTTTCAGTAAATGGTTCATTCTAGCTGCTTGAAAGAAGTTTTCTAGTTAATTTGAGATCCCTGGAAGAAATAGTTCTGCGAGTTCAATTACTCATAGGAGAAAATGACTTATGTTTCAAATCAAACTCATTTGTCTTCTACCCAAAACAGATTCATTCCTTCCACTTCCCCATTTCTATCAATGTCAAACATATATGCATAAACCTCTGAGGGTTTCAGCCAGAAAGTTCCCTACTGAAAGATCATCCTGGGTGATCTCAGGGCCCAGAAATCTGGACACATTAAACCAACTGTTTCAGGATGTGAAGCTGCACCCCCCACCATCAAAGTCAGCTTTATTGAGTTAAGAAATCACATCCACAAGTCTTTCATTAAAAATTTACATGTGTTTTCTGGAGAAGACATGTATCAATGCAAAAGTAAGTCAGGCTTTCAGAGTAACACTGGAACTCACCTAGTAGACCCCTCAGCATCTTGTGTTATTGCTGCTACTGTGGATGATGATGGTGACAGACATGTTACTCTGGGCAGGGGGCGCTGAAAGGACTCGGGCGCCTGGGGTGAGAAGACTGCCGTATGGAGCTTATAGGATGCTGTGCTTCCACAGCCCTTCTGCCGCCACACTTGGAACAGCACTGGGAAGTGTGTGTCACAGACAGGAAATGAGTCAGGGAGACCCAGCAGCTTGCCCCAAGGAGTAACAGGCTTCACTCAGATCAGGACCCAACACACACCAGGGAGGCCACACACTTTGCCTTTGACATAGAAAACTGTAGGTGAAAATAGGCAGCACTGACTTCACAGCTGGACCCGCCCTCAGTCCATTCGACTGTCAGACCATCCGTTTTCCCTGGGACCCCCTCCATGCCCGTCGCCTTCCTTTCAAGTTCTAGAATGTCCTACAAGAATTCTTCCTCTAATTTCAGTCTACACCAGTACTTTTTCTCTCACTTTTGGCTTTGTAAAACACTATTTTCATCAGTCTATAATTTTACAGGGTTTTTATTTGTGTTTTTCATTTTGTTTTGCTTTTACTGCCTTGGTGAAACAGGTAGTTTAATTTCAGTGACTTCAAGAAGCACTTAGGTAGCATGTTGAATGTAGATTCCTAGGCTTTGTTTCAAAGCTGAGTTGATCTGGGGTGGGGTCTATGGATCTGAATCTTGATCACACCCACCAATGTGGTAGTAACCAGGTTTTCCTACTAAAAACTACATTCTGAGAAATTTTGCCTCTCAGGATCACATTCAAATGTAGTTTGTCATTTAAGATGCTCCAAGATTTGCTTTACCTTACCTGCCCCACTCATTATATAATAAAGAGTAAACGTTGGCAGACCTTTGGCTGTATGTAATATAAACTAAGAAAATAAGCATTTTTTTTTTTCCTCTTTAGGACCACACCCATGGCCTATGGAGGTTCTCAGGCTAGGGTCAGATTGGAGCTACAGCTGTCGGCCTACGCCACAGCTACAGCAATGCCAGATCCAGGCCACATCTGCAACCTACACCACAGCTAACAGCAATACCAAATCTTTAACCCATTGAGAGAGGCTGGGGATCAAACCCACATCCTCAGGGATACTAGTCAGGTTTGTTACCACTGAGCCATGAAGGGAACTGCAGAAAATGAGCTTTTATGTGTATATTTTAGAGCATACCACACTGAGCACAGAAAGCTAAACTAAGTGAAACTATCCAGAAGCTTAAGTATCTCAAGCATTTTTCCCCCTTGGAGGTACAGCAAACAAGAAACCAGGATGAGGAAAGATGACAGTACCAAAGTGCGGCCCCTGAAATATAAGCAACTTCTCCATATAGAGGATGATGATTTTGCAATGAGACCTGGCTTTGGAGGTGAGTACTATGTTTACAAAACTTTTGTCATAATCCATTGCACTGTCAAGATTGAGTTGAAAATTCGAAGCAATTAGGACCAAAACACAAGACCATTCATTTTGTTTTCATTTTTTTAAAGTTTTATTGAGGTTGATTTATAATACTGTGTTAATTTTTTCTGCTATACAGCAAAGTGATTCAGTTATTGATCCTCTCCAATAAGAACAATTGATAATGAACCATTTTAAATGAACCGAAAAGACTCACTTTTCTACATTTTCATAAATCACATGTGTTCGATAAATAAAATGTTTGGGAGTTCCCATCATCGCACATTGGAAACAAATCCGACTAGGAACCATGAGGTTGTGGGTTCAATCCCTGGCCTTGCTCAGTGGATTAAGGATCTGGTGTTGCCGTGAGCTGTGGTGTAAGTCACAGACGCAGCTCAGATCCTGCGTTGATGTGGCTGTGGTGTAGACCAGGAGCTGTAGCTCCAATTCGACCCCTAGCCTGGGAACTTCCATATGCCTTGGGTGTGGCTCTAAAGAGCACCAAAAAAAAAAAAAAATTAACTTAATTAAATAAAATAAATAGTATATGTTCAAAAAATTGTGAATATGAGTTCCCTTTGTGGCTCAGTAGGTTAAGAACTTGACATAGTGTCTGTGAGGATGTGAATCCAATCCCTGGCCTAGCTCAGTGGGTTAAGGATCTGGTATTGATGTGGCTGCGGTATAGGCCAACAGCTATAGCTCCGATTCAACCCATACCCTGGGAACTTCCATATGCTGCAAGTGCAACGTAAAAAGAAAAAAACAATCATAAATATTTATATCTTGCCCATACAGCAATTTGTCCTTTTAATTAAAATCCTTAAATTGGGTTACATGATAACATTCATAAAATCTTATTGAATATTCTTATAAGCTGGAAGGCCTGGCTTTTATGGGAGATTAGTATGCCACATGCCATGGCTCCCTATGAACCACCTTGCTGAGATTTTTTTCTTTTTATCACATCTAGTAACAAAAATTGATCAAAGTGTAGGAGTGCCAGGCACTGTGCTAGGCCCTTTAATGCACTGTCTCTTTCCACACTCAGAATGATCCTGAAGTAGGCATTATCATGATCCCTAATATTCCAGTGTGGAAACTGGGGCTGAGAGAGGTTAAGAAACTTGCTCAAGCCCATAAAAAGACAGTAAATGGTGGAAACAAGATGCTGCAATGGCTGGAAGGAGAGCAGAAGCTAGCCCGATTATAAGAATATACTTGAAGTTTCTTTCCCTCAGACTGTTTAACTTGCATACTCTTGCATCACTGAGGGTACAAAATTTTCCAGAGCTACCCAGGATGTGGTAAAATCAGCCTGTTAAACTGAACTCTCTGCCTTGCTGCTAAATCCATCCTAACTCTCCAGGCACTGACCTTGGCTCTCCCATTCCCACAGTTCCTGGACTAAAAACTTTTGATGCTAGAGGGGGAGGTGAGAGGAGTGAGCGTGGGGGGTAAAAGGCAGGATCCCCAGAAGTAGATCCTGGGTGTGCCATTTTCTGATAAATAACTAATCATATTGGGGTTATAACAAAGGGAAGCACAGCAGGTATGTAGCTACCAGAGAAAGCTTATTTGTTAGCAGGTAAAATTAAAAAGTACATCATGTAGCTGTTAACTTGAGGGTTGTTTGGTTTTTGTTCTGTAATTTCCTGGAATCCATTGTGTTGCAGTTCTAAGAGTCTGGTTTTGATTTTATTCGGTTAATGATGCATCAGCATCACTTGAGGGCTTCTTAACACAGATTCCTGGGCCCACCCACAAAGGTTTGATTCAGTAGATCTGGGCGGGGTCACTAATTTTCATGTCTTATAAATTTCTTGGTGATACTGACGCTGCTGGTCTGAGAATCATATTTGATAATGACTGAATTAGATTGTCAGCATCAGATTAAATCATGGTGAGTATTTTTGTTTGTTTTATCCAGAGCATTTCTCACACTTACTGAACCTAATTTAAGTTTTTAGAAGCCTCGAAATCGATCAGGTTTAAAGCTATCTACTTTTTTAGCTTATTTTTTAATTTATCTTTTATCTCCCCCCTTTTTTTTTTTCATTACTATTTCTCGGATGTGTCATTCTCACCACAATTCTAAAGATTCCTGAACCCTACCATTCCCAACAGACCATTTCTTTCTTTCCCCCAACCAAATTTTCCCAAAGTTGGGTGATATACTCTACAACTATCACGCAAGAATTCTGAACCTTAGTCTCTGTGACTAAAATCTCTGTGACTAAAATCTTTTCCCTACCACTGTTTAGTTGGAGGAAAATCTTACGAAGTTAAACTTGCCGGGCTCTGGGTCTTTTATGCCACTAGGGAGCGCAAGACGCACAAGAATAACGCACAAGAATAACTCGGAATAGCTGTTGGCAGCTCAAGATGATATACTTCAACACCAATTCAAAATTCTGCCCTAATTCCTGTTCAGGTTAGGTACCTCAATTAAATGAATTTCTGTCCTAAAGGAAAGTTTTTGTGGGTCTATTTTAGACCGTTGAAAGCTAGACAGATTAAGGAAACATTACTGTCCTTGAATTTGGACCTTGAAACAAGCACTCTACATTTGTAGCTCAAAGTGGTCCAAGGGCCAGCAGCCTACTCACCTGGGAGATGGTTAGAAATGCAGATCAGGCCCCACCCCGGGCTTTCTAAGTCGAAATTTGCATCTTAACACATTTCACAATTTGAGAAGCACTGTCCTAGGTTACTAAGAGCTGACCCTCTACTTTTTTCTTAAAACATTTACTCCTTCATTCTCCCTCCTCTGTAACATCCCAATTCCCCTGGAAAAATAAAATAAAATTGGCCTTAAATTTCCACTCCTCTTGATCTGTTAAAGATACCTGTTAAGATTTTTTTTCAAGCAGTGCTTTTCCTGCGGCGACTTATTGGTGGTTATTAAAAATACAATTGAAATGTGCTACTTAGTGACAGGTGGCAAGTCACCCCACGATTAAGACATTTTTCTGACAATCATGGACTGGAGCTAAATGGTAACCAAATGGCCTGTGTGTTCAGTCAGTTCAGGCAAAAAAGTCCGTAAATTCAGTCAGAAGTGTCAGTCTGGTAGCTCCATGAAATACAGTCCTTAACCTTCTCTTGTTTTGGTCAGAACAGCTTTTTATACTGGTGACCCTTTCTCTGTTCTCTCAAGCCTGCCTTCCTGGGAAAATCAGCCTGCAGGATATAAAAGACAGCCTTAAATTTATCTTCTCTTTCTTTAGACTTGTCCGTAACACAAACACACACACATTCTTCTTTCCTCTTGAGCTAAATGTAACTTCAGCACTTCTCCTGACTTAATGTTTTCCTAATTAGCTTTAACATTAAAACCAGCTGCTACTGCAGTGTTTTTTTACTTTTATAAAGCATTAGAAGATTAATTGACTCATTATGTGGAAACAGGAGGATATAAATTTAGGGGAGCTTTTTGTTTAACTTGGGTTATAAATTGCAGCTCATTTTCTTTATTTATGTTTTCTTTACCCTTTACATCTCCCATAACTAAAGGCTTTTTTGTTTAAGTCTTATAGATGATGATTTGTTTCTTTAAAGTGAAATCAGTTCAGCATCTAGATACTGGCCACTGAGTCAAAACAAAAGCTAATGTAAAAGCCACTGGTATGGCTTTGACAAGTCTCTGCTTGTCAAACAGCCTGGCTCCCAGGCTGGTCCTCCCGTTTGACAAGCAAAGACTACACCAGTGCCTTTTATTTTTATTTTATTCATTTGGTATATTCCAAATGCATTACATAGAGTATTAATAAAAGTATTTATGAAATTATTATCATGTTCTCTGTATTACAGGACCTAATAGATACTGAATAAGTTGGTTAAGACATTTGAATGGGGTTAGGCTAAGGATCTGACATGCATTTTTTCATTTAGTTTTGTTGCAACCATGTTAGACATAAACCACACATTTCCCTTATTTTACAGACAAGCAAACTGAGACTTACAGGAGTTAAGGATTTTCAGAAGTTTGGTTTTAACTTGGGTTTATGTGGCTACAAATGTCACGGTTTTTAAACTTTTTGCTTCATTGCCACCTTCTCCCTGGGACTCAGCTCCTATTTTGTAAAAAGAATGATCTTTGGAGCTTTTATCCAGCTCCAGAATTCTATGATTCTGCATCTTGCCTTTACATGCTCTCATCCTCCACTCTGTCCTCAGAATGTCAGAATACAGTCCTAGACCCAGGAGAAAGTGCACTTGGGCACAGAATGCAAGGGAGACAAAAATGAGGTCAGATGGCAACTGAGGACAAACACTTTTTTTTAATAATGATTTTTATTTTTTCCATTATAGCTGGTTTACAGTGTTCTGTCAATTTTCTGCTGTACAACAAAGTGACCCAGTTACACATGCATGTATGAGTTCTTTTTTCTCACATTATCGTGCTCCATCATAAGTGACCAGTTGTAATTCCCAGTGCTATACTGCAGGATCTCATTGCTTATCCATTCCAAAGGCAAGAGTTTGCATCTACTAACCCCAAATTCCCAATCCCTGCCACAAACACTTTCCTTTGTTATGGAAGAGCTCATCCCACAAGATTAGAATAAGCAGGCGGGAAGAAGAAAGTAGAAATCCAAGATGTTTCCAGGAACCCATCCCTAATGAACAAGCCATGTTATCACCCCGCTGTCAGTGCAATCTTCCAACAACCCAAAGGGCCCAGTGCTTGTCCAATGGGGGCATGAATATGTCCTCATATGGTGGCTTTATAATACTGTCCCCAGGCTTGCAGAAATAGTCATCAGTCACAAGGTCTTACAAGTCATGAGATCCAGAATCCAGGGATTCTATATGAGAAGCACTGGGTCATCTTTTAGTGAAGAGGGGCTTGTCTAAATGTTAGAGTGTAGGACTGGAAATCCAGGTTTGCCTCCCTGGAGCAGATCTGCATTTTTACTGAACTGCAGTAGCAACAGCATTATTCTATGTCATTTAATTGAGCACTGATTAAGTTTACTGTGTGTTATTTCTAGTCCTTAAGTAAGTCTCCAAGGTGAGTCCTACTTCACAAATCTTAATAGCCAAGGACACTAAGCTTAAAGATGCTACTGACCCTAGATCACATATGAGTCACAGAGCTGGATTCAAACTCTAGTCTGGGCTCTAATACCAGAACTTTCTCCAGGTTATTATGCTCCCTTTTCAAGACCTCTCCAACTGCTTCAGGCCCTTGGAAAATTGCAGTTTATGGGAAGATTCACTTATCCTGAAAGGCCAGATAGAGCCATGGATGAGATCTTCCCATGAATTTTTATTTTTATATCTCTAACAATTAAAGAACAAACAAATCAAGGGCAAACAAATCAAGATAAAAGCATCATAACTAAACCTGGTAAAGGAATGATACTGAGCTGTTCCCAAGTTAATGCTTAAGCATAAATATCATTAAATAAAATTTTAATAAAATTGTCATTATTAATGATGCAGAAGTAATTAGTCCAGTATGGCAGGAAGTGTGGTTGGTGGTTAAGATGCAAGTAAGGTAGTCCTAAAGTCTGAAACAAAAAAAAAAATTTCTAGTGATAGGCCCAGTGCTTAGCCATTTGAAACCCTGTAAGTAGGAATGACATTGAGGGTTTAGACTTAGGGATGGAAGAGGGAATCTGTGTTGGTAAAGTGAAGGTAAACATCGCCAGTTAACAGGGGGAGTCAGAGATGGTGGACAAGGACTAACAAGGCATGTCTTGTTTTATAATGTGTTGTATGTTTAAAACATAACAGTTATGTGCTTTATTAAATTAGGTGCTTTATTAAATTAAACGTATATGGCACATGTTGCACATTCAGTGAATTATTAACCTCAGTAAGGAAGGAATTTTTTCTGGCCTGTACCTTGAAAATCCCAGAATCTAGACTGAAACAGCCACCTGGGATCCATCTAGGCAAGAGTTCTATTTTTTCAATAGTTGTAAGCATTGTTTAACTATAAAATTTGAGAATTGGTAACTGTGGAAAACAAACATATGAAGACTGTATGTATAAACATACAAATTATTTTTTGTTTTTTAATTTTTCATTAAAGTATAGTTCATTCACAATATATGTCAATTTCTGCTATACAGCGGTGACCCAGTCATTCATATATATATACATATATGTGTGTGTGTGTGTGTGTATATACATATTCTTTTTCTCATATTATCTTCCATCATGTCTATCACAAGAGATTGGATATAGTTCCCTGTGCTATACACAGGACTTCATTGTTTATCTATTCTAAATATAATAGTGTGCATCTACTAACCCCAAATTCCCAGTCCATCACACTCCCTCCCTCTCCCCCTTGGCAACCACAAGTCTGTTCTCCATGTCTGTGGGTCTGTTTCTGTTCTGTAGATAGGTTCATTTGTGCCAGATTTTAGAGTCTACATATTAGTGATATCATGTGGTATTTGTCTTTCTCTTTCTGACTTACTTAGTATGAGAATCTCTAGTTGCATCCATATTACTGCAAATGGCAATAGTTCATTCTTTTTATGGCTGAGTAGTATTCCATTGTATGTATGTACCACGTCTTCTTAATCCATTCATCTGTCAGTGTACGTTTAGGTTGTTTCCACGTCTTGGCTATTGTGAATAGTACTATAGTAGCACATAGGTATGCATGTATCTTTTTGAATTGTAGTTTTGTCTGGACATATGCCCAGGACTGGAATTGCTGGAACATATGGTCATCTATATTTAGCTTTCTGAGGAACCTCCATATTGTTTTCTGTAGTGGTTGTACCAATTTACCCTCCCACCAACAGTGTAGGAATGTTCCCACAAATTATTTTAATATATATGTGCATCGAATTTCATACACAATACCAAATAATGATGCATCCCCTCAGACAGGAGCTAGTAAAGGCCTTTGTAAGATGTAACAAGGAAATGTCTTGGTGTCAGTCTGGTCTTTGGGCCCATGAGCCTGATTCTGTGAGACCCAACTGTACAAAAATCTCAGCACTTGTCTGTCTGAAGTTGCTCTAGTTCTGACTTTCAAAACGCTCTCAGCAAACACGTTTCTGAGGATATTTGTTTCCTCCCAAAGCAGGTTGTATTTGCTGACTACCTGGGAAGGGGCCTTTCTGAATATGTGGCATCTCTGTGTAGCACTGTACCGTAACTGTGTGCCTCTTGACTGCCACACACTGCCCAAGTGAAAGAGACTGATTTTTTTTGGCAAGAGAGCAAACGCTCCCACATTTCCCAAAGTCATGAACTCCATGACTACCCCACTCCCCAAGTGTGTAATAATATATCAGTAGATAATGAAAAGGTTTATTGTTAAAACTTAGAAAGTAATTCATTTGCAACATTGATCTCCCTCCACTTTAAATGTTTCCAAAATAATCTTGATTCCTTGTTCTATTACCCATTCTTCTTTCTAAAGTGTCTCCTGTGCCAGTGGGTATAGATGTCCAGATTGAAAGCATTGACAACATTTCAGAGGTTAATATGGTAAGTTTATCCATGAGATATTTTTTCTGAAAGGGCAGAGTCTCAATAATGTCAAAATAACTGGTGTTTTAATAAATCATCTTAAACATGTAATTTATTTTTTTCTCCTTTGCTTAATAAAGTTGAAGTTGTGTTATTCTCTTCCATCCACTGCTCTCTACCCCTGGTTACAATGCTCATTCCTTTCCTCCTCTTCTCTTTTCCTTCTAATGGTTTTACAGTGATGGAGCACTGAAGGGCATGTATACTTAGCCATGTGACATGAACCAGAAACAACAGGACAAGAATAAAGGGTGATCATAACATATGTGAAATATGAAATCACAACCAAGAGTCCTTACCCACAAAATGATTGACCACAACCTGAGTTGACAGAATGCTTCCAAATTTTTCAATGAATACTAACTTTGCTTATCTGTAGATAAATAATAGCAGAGGACAAAGGATTTTTAAAAATTCATGGGACTAAAAAAATTACTAAGGTATAGTTCGTTTACAAAGTTGTGCCAATTTCTTCTGTACAGCAAAGTGACCCAGTCATATATATATATATACATACACACACATATATATATATGTGTGTGTGTATACATATTCCGTTTTTTATATTATCTTCCACCATGTTCTATCCCAAGAGACTGAATATAGTTTGCTTTGCTATACAACAGGACCTCATGGCTTATTCATTCTGAATGAATAGTTTGCATCTACTAACAAAACTCATGGGACTAAAATTTTTAATTAAGAAAATTTAGTCCTTTCCCTTATATTTTCTAGAAACCTAGAAGAGACTGCCCTTATTTTATTTTGCAATGGAATAAAATCTGCCATTTTCATGGAGTATTATGTGCAAACCACTGTCCCTAAAACTTTAAACTGGTCTGTTATTATCTTCAGCCTACCTTTTAGCCTTTTTCTGCTCTATTTGCCATTTTGCATACCTTGCTTTTTTGTTTCCTCCTTCTCCTAACCCAGTTTTTACCACTTTAGCTATTTTTATGTTTTAATATCCCTTACCATAATTTTTCCATTTTACTTTCTCTATTACTACTTTAGAGCTCCCACATCTACATAATTTACCAGAGTTGCATTTCATTTAAGTACTTTTAAGGCTTTTTTAAGGTGCTTTAAGAAATAATGGCTACTACCACAGCTAATTTACATGCACAAGATTATACATTACAGATGTAATTCCCTGTTAGCTGCTACTATTCTGTTAATTTGTTAATGTCTCAGAGCTTTGTGTAGCCCCCTTTAGTATATTTTTCTATGCCAGATAAAAAGTGCTTTATAATTTCCGACTTTCAATGTCCATATCTTTGTTCTTATCTAATTGATATATATTCTTGTATTTGAATCACTCTTGCCCTCTAATTTTGTCATATTCAGTCGTAATTTGTTTTCCATCATCACCTGTAGCTGTATTTCTTTTGTTTCTTGTCAACGCTATGCTACGTGCAAATATTAATAACAAGGACCCTAACAGGTACTCACTGGTAAGAGGCACCTTTCAATAAGTTTTGATTTTGGTTGTGGTATGAATTTTGGATTTAGTTTGAATTTTAGGGTTTTTTCCCCCTACCTCCCCCGAAAGTATTAAGCAGTGTATGAATGTGTTCTGATGGGATCCATGCCCTTCAGTTTGCCCTGGAAACTGGCTTTCATCTAAGATTCATCTTGCTTTGCATTCATTGATGTTTCCTGAGCGGTCCTGGTCCTGGGAGTCATTTGAGGTTGCAACCCTTAACCGCATGCTTGTTGACCTTCATTTTCTACTTTGAATATGGAACCTTGGTTTTTGTGGGAGGTAGTGGGGTGGGGATAAAACCAGGGCATACTTCTTCCATGAATAGAGAGGATACGAATTACTTTCATTCCAAACTCCATTTTCTATCTGGAAAGATTCAGTTTGTTATTTATCTAATCTAGTCAATTCATGTACATTGTTATGTACATTAATCTCTGCATTTCATTCCCTTTTCTGGAATCTATTACTGGTATATTCTTGTGAAATTTTTTAAAATTGCCCTCAGAGGAGTTCCTGTCATGACTCAGCAGTTAACAAACCTGACTGGTATCCAGGAGGACTCGGGTTTGATCCCTGGCCTTGCTCGGTGAATTAAGGATCCAGCGTTGCCATGAGCTGTGGTGTAGGCCAGGGGCTACAACTGGGATTAGACCCCTAGCCTGGGAACCTCCACATGCCACAGGTGCCCTAAAATGACAAAAAGAAAAAAAATTTCTCTGGGATATTTTTTAGAATAAAAGTATTTTTTATGTATATCAATATAGCTTACATATAGTGTTTGCCATAGAATTAAGTTTTGAAACTTAGGTCCTATATATTATTTTAATATGCAAATACCACAATTAAAGATAAAAATCTTAAAAAAAGAGAGAGAGAGAATAGAGATCTCGTAAGGAAGCAAGACCTAGAAAATATAAATTACTAAACTGAAAGATCAGATCTTTTCATACGTAAATTTAATGTTTTTGTTTATAGTGACTCCTTCAGCTAGTCCTTGCCATTCAAATACTAACAAAATAAAAAATTATAGGACACACAAAAATTCCAGAAAAGTCTAAACACAATCTTCTATGACCTGACATCTGGTTTCAATCTTCAGTTAATGTCCTTCTAGTCCTGTCATTATCTAATTCAATATTTATTTCAGTTCAGTATCAAGTCTTAAACAAAACTTCCTTCATTTTAAGCACCCTATTCCCAGAGGGAACAGCACCAGTCATACCTCTACTCAAAAATGTCTTGATTAGAAAGTGGCTTTTACTGACACTTCCTTGAGCCTCATGTGCTCCAGAAGCAGGCTCTCATTTCCCCTCCTCAGTCATAATCTCTGAGTCATCCCTGAATGACCCAGTCTGCATATAAAGTTCTCATCGTTTCTACCCCACAGCCCCCAAAACTGGACCTCATCCTTCTCTCCTGAATAAGGTCAGCCTTGTTACTCAGTTTCAGCAAAAACTAGTCCATGCCCAATTTAAAAACATTATTGGTGACTCCCAGTGTTGGCTTCTTCTTTTTCTTTTTATGGCACACCTGCAGCATATAGAAGTTCCCAGGCAAGGCCAGAGATCAAACCTGCATCTTCGCAGAGATTACATGGGGTCCTTAACCCACTGAGCCACCTGGGAATTCCCAGTGTTGGTTTCTTTTGCTTCTCAGTTATCATCTTCCTCCTTCCTTTGTCCCACCCTGAATTCACTTTCAATCCCTTTCATTTCTGTCCTGCTCTCCTCCCCACAGGTTGGGCCTGCTTTTCATGGTGGTGCCAACTAGTGGTGAAGCTGATGTATCATTACATGTACCAGTGTCGGCCATTTGACTTTATGGGCTCAGTGTTTGCCCAGGGAAACTGGGCATCTAATTCTTAACGCATGCTTATTAAAGCAACCCATGCAGTAACTCACACGATTCCCTATGGAACAGTGTGATGGTAATGAATGAATCATTCTGTTTATTCACCCTCACCCTATTACAAAATTATATATGATTGGTGCTCTCAGATTCACCCAGAGCAATAATACAATTTGCTGCTATCTGATCCTAAGAAAAACAAATGAGTTCCTCATTACTTGATGACTTATTTGTGTTTTACTGAGATTTGTCTTCTGTTTGTGTAATAAATGTCAAAGTTCTCTTATGTGTGTTCCAGAAAAATCTGAGTATGGTTGTTGGGAAATAAATGATAGTAAACAGTAAGGACCTGGAAAAGGTGAAACACATGATCATTGCCTACACCTAGTGACTTAGATGAAGATAGTGAATTTCTGTTCAAACAAACAAAACATTAAGTGCAGTGTCTGAGAGCCAAACAAAACTCAAATTATTAACCAACCAATTTTTTTCTGCTAAAAAAGTATTAACGTAATCTTTTTCCCACCTCATCTATACCTCCACACAACTGGACTCCATGTTAAGAATTCAAATCCGTGAGCCTAACTGGATCTAAATCTCTGGGAACTAGCTTCTTAGGAATGTGCTATTTTAATAAGCTGACGGGTAATTCTTTTGCACACTACAATTCCAACACCACCATTTCCTGGTATTCTTTTTTGTCTCTCAAGCTGAGGGAGCTCATTGGCTCTTTCTCAGGACCTCTGACAACGTTTCCACTAACAGCTCCAATAAATGCTGTTTCCAGATTATTGTGAGACCGTAGTTTCTTCCACTTGAGGAAGACTTCTTTATCAAAAATACTATAAATTTATGGATATAAAATCAATTATAAAGTAACTATTTATGGTGAGAAAAAAATCAAATGAAATATTGGACCGCGGAGTTTCAGGTCCCTGTCTTCTGTGTTCTCTTGGGTGATTTACCAGAGTACTTAGGTGAACATACCACCCAGTTATAACCTGTTTCCCTTCACCAATTTGAATACTCAATAGTTTTCAGAAGCTCCCAGCATTCACCAGAGCCCAGGTGAGGAATAGTTCATTCTGTGACTGAGGTTCAGTAGCTTTATTCTAAATCTACCTGAAAATAGAATGTAAGCCATCCACGTATAGGTCATTAACCTCCACAGAAACTAGTCAAGACTAAGTATCGATGGGTCATCCTGAACCGTATTCCTGCTGGCTTTGACTTGTCTCTTTTTCTCTCTGCCTAGGACTTTACAATGACTTTTTATCTCAGGCATTACTGGAAAGATGAAAGACTCTCCTTTCCTAGCAAAACCAACAAAAGCATGACCTTTGACCATAGACTGATCAAAAAGATTTGGGTGCCTGATATCTTTTTTGTCCATTCTAAAAGATCCTTCATCCACGATACAACTGTGGAGAACATCATGCTGCGTGTATACCCGGATGGAAACATCCTCTTCAGTGTCAGGTGAGGCTTACTTACACCACACAGTCCACACCAAAGTTGGTGGGTCTCACTTCAGGCTAAACTCACAACAGTGCTGTATTTAGGAATGCTAGAGCTTGTGGCACAAGGAGAATGTGTGATTTTTCTTAGTCCTAACTTCTAGGTTTCAAAGAATGGTGTCCTAGTCTAACTGTACCCACTCTGGGCATATGTTGGAGAATGATAGGAAATGAGGTTGTACAGAGTAGAGCTGAAAGCCTTAAGAGTCTAGCCCATGATTTCATATCTATACAAAACTGCTTTTCCTTCTCCCAAATCCAGCCCACCCTGAACCCCACCAAACAGTCTTGGAATCTTGGATTAACTAAGTAATTCTGTTAACTATATCCTTAATTTTTTAAGGAAAGTAGAGTCATCCTCCCTAATTTATTCATTTGAAAAATTTTGAAAATGAAAAAAATTTTAATTTAAAACATTTGTTCTGACATTATGCTGTAATAGCCCTCCATATTTAATATACCATATGTTCATTTAGCCTAGTGAGTCCTGTGCCTACTGAGTGGCTTTTCAATGGTAATCCTAAAAAATATTTGGTAAATCCAGGCAATTCTTTTTTTTTTTTAATGTCCTAGAAATCCTAGAAAGATTCAATGGTAAACAGGAAAAAAAAATTCCCCTAAAGATATCCATCTCCTAAACTCTGGAAACTGTGATGGTTACCTTATTTGGGGGAAAAAAATCTTTGCAGATGTGATTCAATTAAAGGTCTTGAGACAGGGAAATTATTCTGGATTACCTGGCTGAGACCAAAATGCAACATAAGTATCCTTGTAAGAGAAAGGCGAAGGAAGGATCTGACACACATGGAAGAGTAGAAGGCAGTGTGACCTTGAAGACAAAGACTAGAGTGATGAACTACCAGCCAGGAAGGCTGTCAACTGCCAGTAGCTGTAAGAGGCAAGGAATGAATTTTCCCCTCAGAGCTTCTAGAGGGAGCAGGGGCCCTTTTGACACCTTGATTTCACTCCAGTGGTACTAATTTTAGATTTCTGGCCTCCAGAATTGTGAGAGAATAAACTTCTGCTGTTTTAAGCCACCAAGATTATGGTAATTTGTTACAGTGGAAAAAAGAAACCAATAGATTCTTTTTGTTCATTAAAAACACCTTGCTTACTTCGATACAAAGGTGCTGTTACCAGACATTGCATAAATGCTGTCAGTGTTTTTTTTAAATGCAGTTAAAAACATTTTCAAAGGGTGTTTAAATCAAAAGTAATGTAGGACTCTAATAAGTACTAACGTCAATCCTTACTAGGAATCAGAAACCCAAAATCAGCATCTGGCCAAGGAATCAACTGTTTTAAATTAATTATTTTGATGAAGGGATAGCCACTAAAGAATTAACTCAGTGGATTGTCCTTACCCTGCACATTCCAGAGAAAGATTTGGCTCTTGCCTTGTTCCTGGGAAATAACCTACAAGTCGTTGGAATATCCTGCTTGATAAGTGTGTCTTTGTTTACTCAGAGGCCTTGAGCCACATGGTATCAGCTTGACCTCCAGAGGGGCTAAAGACTAAGGAAATTCAGCCATAACTATGGGACCAACCCTCAGTTGATACTTTGGACCCTAAGGCTCATGTCAGTTCCATGCTTGTCAGTACTCCATGCATGTTGTCACACACCATTGCTAGAAATAAGCTGCCCATATACCCCCACTATAGCAAGACAACTGGAAACTTGCTCCTGGGTCTCTCCTGGAACCTACCCTATACACCTTATTTCACAGCTGATTTTAACTGGTATCCTTTCATTGCAATGAACCATTAACAGTTAGTATAACAGCTCTGATGTATTATGAGTCCTTCCAGTGAAACTGAAGTTGGACTTGGAGAGCCCCAATCAAAGAAGGGCTCAAAATTGTCTGCACAGCTAGTTCAGCTAACAGCAGAGTCAGTCCAAGCCCGGAGCCAGGTCACCTGATTTCAGGCTTGATTCTGACACCATCTACTGACAAAGATTCTCTCCTGACCAAATTCTACTCAGTCTCCTCTGAACTCTCTTCTCACCTAGGCTCTGATTTTGAGCTTCCATGTTTGTCTGGGCTAAGCTGGTTTAATCAGAATCACCTATTCTCCACATCTTATAAGCCTCCTTATCTGATGAGGTTCCTCATCCACCACCCGCCCCCCAACCTCCAGCTGACATCTGATCACACCCACCCCCCTTTAGCAAGAATCCTGTTAGGTCCATTTAGCTGAAATCCTTGACCTCTGATGTTTCCTCTTAGTAATTTTCCATCCAGTGACACCCCCACCCACCCCCTCTTCCTTTGCTATAAATTCCCGCTTGTTATAATTGGAGTTGAGCCCAATCTGTCTTCCCTATTAAAAAATTACAGTAGTTCTTCTAAATAGAGTCTGTCATAGAGTTCTTTAACAAGCATCATGAATAATTTTTTTTTTTAAGCAATGCCTACCTAATCTCCTTGGTTGTTAATTTATTCATGTGTACTCTTAAGAGGGTAGACTCAAAGACTTCAGAAGTCCTTTTCAGCTTTAAAGTACCAGGAAGATGCCAAAATGAGTCTGTTTTGTGACACAGAGTCATCCAGACACCTCCCTGGTTTGGCCTTTTGCTACATGACTGTCATTTCAGCCCACAGCAGATACAATGGTTTTACTTTGATTAACTTGAGGGTGCCACGGGTAGGAGCAGCTGTTGTCTTTGTTTTTTGTAGACTTTGCTCAGGGGTCTTTTATGAACCTATGATCTACTATTTGGGGTACCAAGTTTCCTACTTTGAGGCAGGAACATAGTACAGCAGCCTCTGCTTGAAGCCAGGAAAATCTAGGAGGACATAAAATCTGGGGGGAAAAAAAAAGCTGTCCTCATCAGCATGCAAACTTTTTGAGTTAATAGCCCCTGAATTATGCATTGTGCACATAGATCTATAACTGAAAATGCCCCAGGCTTTCCCCTTACTCCTGGAAAGAAAATTTCCTCAGGTAAACTTGCTTTGTGAAAGAAACCTCTTTATCCACAGTTTTTTATTACCACCATTTCAGTTCATTGATACTGGAAACTGTTTAAGTTTGGGTCTTCCAAAAGGCAGAAAATATTTAAATCTATTTAAAAGTCTTCTCACTTTGAAGTGTGTTTTTCTGAAAACATCTGAGCCAGAAAATACAAAGGAAGCTAATCAGGAAAATGGTGAGATCAGAAGCAATTATGAGAGCAGGAATTCACTCATAATTGTCTTAAGCAAATCATCCACCTTCCTGGGTCTGCTTCCTTAAGGTTACTTGGGTAGAAGATGGTAATGCCTGTTTCACATTATTCTTAAAAGGCTACACAGAACAGGCAAAGCGTAAGAGATTCCATGCTGTATTGCTTATTTGGCCATGTGGTTAAATGATCTGCAGTTTCCTTTTTCTCGTTCTTTTTATAGGATAACTGTTTCAGCCATGTGCTTTATGGATTTCAGCAGGTTTCCTCTTGACACTCAAAATTGTTCCCTTGAACTGGAAAGCTGTAAGTCTTACTTCTTGATGGATTGAGTATGCTTGGTTGGAACACACTATCACATGCTTGCATATAAACAAGCACACTCTTAACAAGCATTTAAACATCTTTATATAAGTTAAATATATTTATCCAAAATTGTTTGTTACTAAGAATGATGGCAAATTGTCTCTCAAATGAGAGAAAAATATTTAATGAAAAAAATGCTTCGATGACTACACATTCTGCAGTTTCCACAATGATTTTAAAGGAACAACTCCCTAAAAATGTGTGTTCTTGCTAGTGTTATTAATGTAGACTAACGAATTTGGAAAGCTCTGCTATTTATGTTCCTGTATGAATCCCAATCTCTCATTAAGCAGCTTGGGCTCCCCAGAAAAACCCAGCTCTAGACATAGACCCCCTAATCAAAGCCTTGTAAAAGGGCATCTGAGCCAGCTCCCTGTCAGTTATTTTGACCCACCAGCTGCTTTTGACATGACATCATAAAAGCTGACTGTAATTTTTTATACTGTAGGTAAAATGCTGGGGATCTCAATGGGTGTCTCCTACACAGACAGTCCTCCCTAAGTCCATTAGAAACTATAACAGTATTTGATTTTAGAAAAAAAAAATTTACAAGCCCAGCTCACTTTGGGATTTCATCCAAGAGAGCTACAAAACTTAAGGGGCCTCAAGACTTAGCATCAGGCCTGTGAGTGACAGGCAGTGCTGTGACCTGACAGTGCACAGACATAGGAGCATCTATTTGGAGAGTTTAAATGCATTGTGTGGGCCCAAGAAAGGCTCTAGACTATGTCAGTAATCAGGGCATAATTCTTGAAGGTTGTTTTTTTTTTCTTTTTGAAGGTGTGGGTATTATTAGTCTGTTGGCAAACGTATATTTCAGAACCATGACATTGGACCAGACCCTGGACATACAGAACTGTGTAAGACATGTTCACAGACCTCATGGAACTTACAAGAGCTTATTCTAATTACAGGTATGTTACTTTCTTGTCTTAGATGCCTACAATGAGGAGGATCTAATGCTGTACTGGAAACATGGAAACATGTCCCTAAACACTGATGACCATATCTCCCTGTCTCAGTTCTTCATCGAGGAGTTCAGTGCATCCAGTGGATTTGCTTTCTATAGCAGCACAGGTGCAGTATTTTATGGGGACAGTTTATCAGCATTTATTGAACATCTACTGTTTGCCAGGCATATGTGGAAAGACCTGAATCCAAACAAGCATCCTGTTTGGCCAGTCACATCATCCTTCATTTACAGGCAGCCGTCTTCACCTTTCCTATACAGATCCTTCCCAACTTAGATGGGATTACCTCCCAATAAACCCATCAAAAGTGAAAATGTGTTTAATACACCTAGCTTCCGGACCATCACAGCTTAGCGTAACCCACCTTAAAGGTGCTCAGAACACTTACATGAGCCTACTGTTGGGGAAAATCATCTACCACCAAACCTATTATATAATTCAGTGTAGGCTATCTCCTGTCATTAATCAAATATTGTACTGAAGGGGAAAACAGAATGGTTGTCTGGGTGCAGAATGGTTGTCACTGTATCCATTGTTTATTCTCATGATCATGGGGCTGACTGGGAGCTGGCTTGCTCCCTCTGCCCAGCATCATAAGAACATATCACTGGCCTGGCAAAAGATCACAATTCAGAATTAGAAGTATGGTTTCTACTGAATCTGTATTGTTTTCACACCATCATAAAGTAAAAAAAAAAAAAAAAATCATTGTCAGGAGTTCCCATTGTGGCTCAGCCGTTATGAACCTGACAAGTATCCATGAGGATGCAGGTTCGATCCCTGGCCTCACTCAGTAGGTTAAGGATCCGGTGTTTCCATGAGCTGTGGTATAGGTTGTAGATGGGCTCAGATCTGGTTTTGCTATGGCTATGGTGTAGGCCAGCAGCTGCAGCTCTGGTTTGATGCCTAGCCTGGGAACTTCCATATGCCACAGGTGTGGCCCTAAAAAGCAAATAAAGAAATAAATAAATATCATAATTCAAATCATCTTAAGTCAGGGACCATCTGTACCCATTTCTGTCTTCCTCACGTAACCACCTCTAACTAGATGCCTTGCTTCCCCTCAGGCCCTGTAGTCACTCTTAATACTGTAGACAGTATTTTCTTAAAAATATAAAGAGCACAATTCTTTCCTGTTCAGAACGCTCCAGTCTTTTTCCATCAAACTTAAAACAAACTTTAAGCTTCTCACCATGACCTGAAAGGCCCTAAATGATCTGTCTCTGCCTAAGGCTTTGACCTTACCATCCACCCCTGCCTCCTCCACCTTGTCCTGCTCTCCCCACTTCTTGCTTGTCTTCAAACACCTTCTCATTCCATCTGCAGGGCTTCTGTCATGCCCTTTTCCTCTCTCTGCCTAGAGTGTTTTCCCCTAGTCTTTTCATGACCAGCTTCTTCATTTCCTTCTGGGCTTTGTTCACATATCAGCTCAAAGAATGCTTTCCTGGCCGTCATACCTAGAACAGGCCTCCCTCCTCCCCATCCCTCCCTGTATTTGTCTTTGCATCACTAACCACTTCCTGAAATACATCTCTATTTGATTCCTTTATTGCCTGAATGCCTGACCTGATCTATCTGCCTCATTCACCATTTCCTCCCCGGCACCTCAAATGTACCTAGCGCATGATACGCGTTCGATAAACAGCAGCTGAATCAATCAGTAAAGCCCATCATTGTTCAAAATAGAAAATCTATTCAAAATTGGACCTGTGTTATATACTCTTTACTATGGCAGACATACTCTTTACAGACACACTGTGGTGTGACAACATTTATCCAAGGCGTTTTTAGAAATTATTCTTGATCCCTGTTGATTAAAGTTACAAGTGGCATCCTCTTCTCTGGTTATTAGCATTCTGGGTCATTTCCGGCAGAGCCCACATAAAATACCATTTTAGGAGTTCTATTTGCACCACAGTGGAAACTCCAACATTTTGTCTTTTTTAAGAAAAATGAAAAAAAAGAATTAAGTTCAAATATCCATGGTTTTCATAATAAATTAAAGTTTAAAAAAAAAACAAGTAAAAGAAGAATATATGTATATAATCCCATATTTGTTATTTTTTAAAGTATATAGTTTTTTAGTGTCTAGAAAGATTAACAATAGATACCTCTGAGGAGTAAGTATAGATATTGGGGAGATTTTCAATTTTATTTCAACACTTCTGTATCTTTTAATTTGTTACAATAGGCATATTTTTTAATAAGAAAGATTAGATGGACTCTAAGACTAAAAAAAAAGCAATAATAGCATTTTGAAAGTTGTATTTAAATATCAAGTCAATAATGACATCTGAGTTCAATCAACCATTTCTGAGGTTTCAGAAAGATCAACAGTTATAGGAGTTCCTGTTGTGGCTCAGCAGTAACAAGTCCAATTAGTATCCATGAGGACTCATATTCGATCCCTAGCATCGCTCAGTGGGTTAAGGATCCAGCGTTGCCATGAGCTGTGGTGTAGGTTGCAGATGCAACTTGGATCCCAAGTTGCTATGACTGTGGTGTAGGCTGGCAGCTGTAACTCCAATTCAACCCCTAGCCTAGGAATTTCCATATGCAGTAGGTATGGCCCTAAAAGCAAAAAGAGAAAGAAGGCAGGCAGGCAGGAAGGAAGGAAGGAAAGAAGAAAGGAAAGAAGGAAGGAAAGAAGGAAGAAAAGAAAGAAAGATCGGCATTTATAAATTTATTTTAGGTCATAAGTAGGTCATAGTTCTGCCTCACATTATCCAGAAACTATGAAATGTGGTCTCCTGAGAGTTAAATTCAAGTAATTTTCTCAGATTAAACATATAGTTTCATTAAAAATATTTTATATTTTGTCTTCTTTCCTATCATTCAAACCACCATAACCACAACTCCAAAATAAGCTCTACAGAAAAAGTATAATTATAGTTATAGAACTTTAGTTTCCATTTGATAGCTAAACCACCAGGGCCTCACTTTTCCCCTTGGCATTGCCTTCTCCAGTGCCTGCCAATATTAATAAGCAGGTGAGGGCCTCTGCCCCCTCACCCCTTTCAGTGCTCCTCAAAATCATGCACTGTTGATTTAGAAGGGAAAAAAAATATTACTCCTTCCCCCTATAGGATGCATTGAACAATTATTCTTTGTTGCAACATAATGTAGTGGCGAAAAGCACAAGTTCTGGAGAGAGACCATGTAAGTCCAAACCCTGGCTCTCCCACTTATTAGAAATGTGATCTTGGACAAGTTGTTTAATCCCCCCAGCCTAAATGTCCTCATCTTTAAGTTGGTTTTATAATACTCTCTACCTCATAGAACTTTGAGGATACATAACAGATTTTAATAAGTTACAATACTGTCTGCCATACCCAAAAAAATACTAACTAGTAGCTATCATTTTCACCATTTTTTTCAACATCATCCTCTTTATCCTTTCAATGCATAAGGAGGTCTTAGCATCAACAGGCCATTGAAGGTGACAGTCTCCATTTGTAAAAACTTTCTTGATGCTTATCTTGTACTGAGTCCCCAGTTACTGTACATTTCTCCCATTTTCTTGATGCCAACTCTCCAGCCCTTTCTCTCTTTTATAAACACCCCTTCTTTCTGCTATGCAGCAACCTGATGGAGATGGATGGAAACTTCCACCCAAAATTTGGTTCAGAGGTCAAAACTGGTGATACCACACGCATACTGAAGGGTTTAAAGAGATTTATTTCTTACATAACGGGGTTTTCTAGAGAGAGAGCAGGGCAGGATCCCAAGCAGATCTGGAAGTGACTTGAGAGAACAGGGAGGGGCACCTGGCTTAGGGTTTTATGGTAGTCAGAAAGTAAGGCTAGGGTAACAGCTCCCTTGCATGAGGCTGTGTTTGCATGGTTTGCTCTTCCCACTTGTGCCAAAGGAGGGAGCATCTGGCTTTCTTCCTAGCTTGCCCAGGTGTGGAGCAGAAGGGGAAGTGGGTTAGAGAGCTATCAGAAATCGAATATCAAAACTGGAGTTAGACTCTATTTATTGCACTCTATTTATTCCAAAGCGAGGGCTCTACATCTTTCCAAAGCAACACTGTCTATCCTGGTTGGTAAAGGGAGCTCTTCCTGGCTACAGCTTCAACAACAAAACCATCCCTGGGCTCCCCTTCCCACAAGATAATACAACATTTCTCCTACATGGTTGCCAAAAAAAAAAATTATTCAGAAAGTTATGAGTAAAGAAGGACTTTCGTGACTTCCCTCAGGGTACAGTGGCTTAAGGATCCAGCACTGACGCTATAGTGCTCTGGGGCTGCTGAAGTGGGGGTTTGACCCCTGTCCAGAGAATTTCCACACACCACAGGCACAGCCAAAAAAAAAAAAAGAACCTCACTACATACATTTATTTCAAGACTTAAAACCATATACACTAACTTGTCTTTCTTTATGAAGTACTTTCACAGCTTTTCCTTATCTCTTTTAATCTCACAATAATTACATGGAGCTATAACACCAGAGATGCTATTATTCCACTTTACAACCGTAATCAAAATTCTCGATTGCAAACCGTAATGAAGTGGGCTATAACAAGAGTAATACAGGACAGTGAGTAACTTTAAAAACTACTGTAAAAAAATGAAGTTCCCATCATGGCTCAGCAGAAATGAGTCTGACTAGTATCCATGAGGAAACAGGTTTGGTCTCTGGCCTGGTTCAGTCAGTTAAGGATCTGTCATTGCCATGAGCTATGGCGTATGTCGCAGACATTGCTTGGATCTGGCATTGCTGTGGCTGTGACAGAGGCCAGCTGCTACAGCTCCAATTCGACCCCTAGCCTGGGAACCTCCATTTGCTGAAGATGGAGCCCTAAAAAGACAATAATAATAATAATAATGTGAAAAATGGGGGGAGTTCCCACTGTGGCTCAGTGGAAATGAACCCAACTAGTATCCATGAAGATGCAGGTTTAATCCCTGGCCTCACTCAGTGGGTTAAAGGATCCAGCATTGCCACAAACTGCAGTGTAGTTCACAGACTCAGATCTATCATTGCTGTGGCTGTGGCATAGGCCAGCAGCTACAGCTCTGATTGGACCCCTAGCCTGGGAACGTCCATATACTGCAGGTGCAGCCCTTTAAAAAAGAAAGAAAAGAAAAGAAAAAAAAGAAAAGAAAAAAAGAAAAGAAAAAGAAATGCGTGAGAAAAAAATATAAAACAAGGATAAGTTATTGTATAAAACGTAATATGTGGTTATTAGAGAAGGCACTCAGAGAAGCCATGTAGATTGTTCCAAAATGTGGCTTTAAGCTTCCTTGTAGCCAGTATGAAAAGGGAAACCTGAACACCAATTAATATTATCAACATGAGTTTATATGATTCCAACAAGAAGCAAAGAAACATCATTTGGCTACTTTTTGGCTGATTTATCATTGATAAATTAATGGTGCCATGAAGTTTTGAAATAACAAAAATAGTTTATGGTACTCCCTCTCCCAGCCACTCTCTGAATCCCTAGCTGTCCAGATCCTGACTTGGAATCCGATGACCTGGCTACTGTGAATTTTTTCCTCCAGATAAATTGTTTCATTTCATTTGCTGTGAGTAATAAATGGTTTATTAGCCATTGCATCAGCCATTAGTCACGTACTAAAGCAACACTGCAAACACAGTGTATTCTGGAGAAAGGTCTTTAAAGGCCATCCCACAAAATATAATTACAGTTCATCTCTGAACAGCAGGTATGAAACTTAAAGGAGAATCTTTCAGTCAGATCATTAAACAAACTGCAATACGGTTAGTTCAACAAAACTTGAGTGGAGTGCCAGGCCCAGGTCCTGTGCCAGTGCTGGATAAACAAAGGTGAGTTTGTTAAGTTCTACATTCCCTCTGAACATGGAGTCTCAAGAAGCAGGTCAGTTCACTGTTTCTTGTGTGGGGGTTCCCCGAGGAAACCTGTTCTGATGAAAACTTTGTCTTTTTCTCCTAGGTTGGTACAATAGGCTCTTCATCAACTTTGTGCTAAAGAGGCATATTTTCTTCTTCGTGCTGCAAACCTATTTCCCGGCTATATTGATGGTAATGCTTTCCTGGGTTTCATTCTGGATTGACCAAAGAGCTGTTCCTGCAAGAGTTTCCCTGGGTAAGTCTTTCTGCACCTTTGCGAAATGTTAATATGGGAGAGATGTTGAGGAAGGTGAATAAAAATGATGATAAGTGGAGCGGGAAAGAGAGCGGTGGTTTAGTAGGGATTGTTACAGATGTGCACTCAGGGTAATATAGTAACTGGATTGACAAAGCTCAGGGCAGACATTAGGTCTGAAGTCTATGCCAGCTGACCAGAGGGTGAAGAGGGTGAAATGATGAAGCAACAGCAGCCTCACTTTACAAATGTCTCTCTTCTCCCTTTCAGGAAAAGCTTCCTATCCCTTGCCCAAGTTCATTTCACTGACAAACCCTTACATCATAGAAGAATTCAATTCACACTAATTCATACCATACTATTGGTACCTGAATAAATTATTTCTTGGAGAAGGGGGTACTTGAGCTTGGAAACATGCGTGTCAGTTAGAAATTAGGGCTTAACCTAAATGCCATAATTGGAAGCAACCACAATGGAATTTTAGGTATAGTGACGCTTAGTGGACAAGATTTCAGGTTGGAGAGACATTACCAGCCTCATTAACAGGTGTGATTATCTTCTCCGTCTAGCTGGTTACATGCCACTCTCCCACATACAGACTTACAGGAACCATTTCAGACCCACTTTGCAGTTATTGAACCCCTACAAAGTGGAGCTGCCAAGCTAAGCACTTAGGTAACATGTTACCTAATGGGAACCCAAGAGTCACTCCACTTCCCTTCTTGGCTGGTTCAGGGCAGAACTCTCTCATTTTGGCTGATTTTGTTCTTTCACCTGTAATGTTCTACTAGAGAAAAGATTGTTGTAAATGGTCACAATCACTGTAATCATCACACAATTCATTCCAGAAAGGGTGACTTCTAACTTAATGTTCACAAATTATATCCATATTTCAAAAGATCATTTAAAAGACATAAATCATCATTAATATTAATAATTTGTTCACCTCTTTCCCCTATTAAAAGCTTCAGTCTGTAAGCATTTCAGGCTTGAATGTTTTCAAGGGGAAAAATACCATCTGAATACATAACTGCATTATTGTGGCTGTTCCTTCACATCACAGAAGCCTGGTCCTGACCTCAGTACAGCAGTAGGGCAGTCTAGACCCACAGAGGAGACAAAAGGCCTGTTTCCAGTCCTCAAGACAGAACGAGAAAGGCATTTAGTCTCTAAAGGTTTACGCACATGATTTTCAATGGGATCCTTGAAGCTCAGTGCTTACACTTTGAAAATGACAGTAATAAAAGCTGGTTCCAGGGGATCCTGGGGTAAATGGAAGACTGAAATGCGTTTAAGTTGCCCCTGAAATTCTGTGCTTCTTGCATCTACATCTGATTCCTCAGGATTTAGAAATTGCTATGATGATTTATGTCAAATAATACACAGATCAGAAATGTCCCTCTCCCTTTTTTAAGTACTGAAGCAGTATTCCTAGAACACTGTTATCTTCTCAGGTTTTGACTTCCTAAACCACTGTCAAGTTCTTTCAAAGATACTTTGCCCTCTGTTTTGTTTTTGTGATTCTTTTAATTGAAGTTTAGTTGATTTGCAATGCTATGTTAGTTTCAGGTATACAGAAAAATGATTCAGATTACTTTCCTTGATAGTTTTATTACAAGATATTGAATATAGTTCCCTGTGCTAAATAGTAGGTCCTTGTTGTTTATCTACTTTGTATATAGTAGTGTCTATCTGTTAATCCTAAACTGCTAATTTATTGGTGTACCCAGTAGGGAGTAGGGAGCAGAAATCCAACCCAAACCCCATGAGACACGGTTTAAAGTGACATCCTCCAGAGGAGAGGACACCTCTTAACTAGTTTACACAAAGATGTAGTTTGGGCTTAGAGGCCTTATAGTTGTTTATTTCACCTCCTGTTCTTCTTGCCCCTATTCAACCCTATTACCAGAGTTATGCCAAAACCCGACCTCTGTGCACTGATGCCAAATTGAATCTCAGAGTTTGGGTGAAGGAGATAAGAATAGCTTTATTGCTTTGCTGGGCAAAGGGAGAGACAATTGGCTCATATCTTTAAAAACCGTGTGGCCCAACCCAGGGGGCTATGGTAAGGATTAGACAGCCATGGTTTAAAGGTGGGATTACTGATAAGGATCAGGGTGTGTGCAGGGCCTATATTCTTTCATTATAGCCTGAGGGGGTCTTCCCAGTGAACTTTTGTGGTTCTCAAACTGCGATCTTCTCTCTGGAATGAGGAATGCTTTTGTTTTATTTTGTTTCATTTTTGCTTTTTAGGGCCATACCTGTGGCATATGGAGTTTCCCAGACTAGGTGTTTAATCAGAGCCACAGCTGCCAGCCTACTCCATAGCCATGGCAATGCAGGATCCAAACTGCGTCTGCCGTCTGCCACCTACATACACCACAGCTCACGACAGGCCAGATCCTTTACCCATTGAGCAAGGCCAGGGATCAAACCCACAGCTTCATGGTTACTAGTCAGATTCGTTTCCACTGTGCCACAATGGGAACTCTAAGAAAGTTTCATCAAGTAGTTAACATCCATTTGTGGGGGGTTTTAGTTCTGCCAAAGAGCTCAAAGACACTGCACTGTGTATCTGTGTCCAGGAGGATACAGGGTCCTGCTCGGTTTTAGTAGTATCACTAAAATGCAGATGTGATCATAATACTGTCATCTCAAATGTCATTGGAGCAAATACACTCAACTTGGAATCCAAGGAATCCCTTGAGGGTTGCCAGATAAAATACAGGACATCTCGTTAAATGTGTATTTTTTTTTTAATGGCCACACCCATGGCATATAGAAGTTCCTGGGCCAGGGATGGAATCCAAACCATAGCTATGACCTGCCTCATCCTTTAACCCTCTATGTTGGGCCAGGGCCAGGGATCAAACCCACACCTCCACAGCAACATGAGCCACTGTGGTTGGATTCATTAACCCACTGCACCACAGTGAGAACTCCTTAAATTTGTATTTTAGATAAGCGTCAAATAATGTTTTATTATAAGTGCATCCCAAGTATTGCATGGGATGTAATGATACTAAGACATTATTCCTTGTTTATCTGAAATTCAAACTGTACTGAGTGTTCTGCATTTTTATTTGCTAGATTTTCATCCATACTCCTGTCCCAACACACTCTAAGCTTCAAACAGTTTGAATATTTAGTGCTCTCAAACAGGCCCTCAGGCCTATCTGCTTATCTCACCTCTACAGTTTGTTCTGACTCTCACCTGCCTAGAATACCCTCCCTACCTGTCTTTCTTTGTCAAATTCAAGCATTTATAAATAGCCAGAGCCTTTACTGATGGTTCTAGGCAGACAGGTCTCTCCCATCTTGGAACTATATAGCACTTTGTATCTCCTTATGGTACCTACTTCCTCTGTTTCATGTTTACCTGTGAGGTGGATTGAAGGCTCTTCTTGTCTCCTCTATTAGAATATGAGTTCCTTAAGGACAAGGATCATTATTACCATCTTTTTTGTTCCTACAGTGACTAGCAATGTGTCGTGCACGTATTTTGGTTTCAGTACAAAGTTGTTAAGCTGCCAGTATTTAGCCCACCATGTTTATAATATTTTAGTTACTAACTGAAAACAGTGATGATTCATTGTTCCTTAAGACTCTTCCATACTTGGATTCATTAGCTGATTGAGGATGAATCATTTGCTGATGAAGATCTTCCCACATCTGGCTGAACAACACAGAAGTACCCATTGTGATTAGGTGCTTCTCATAAAAGATGATAGCTAGCATAACTGGGAATGTAGGGTGAGTTAAAAAGACCATTCTAGGAGTTCCCGTCATGGCACAGCAGAAACGAATCCCACCAGGAACCATGAGGTTGCAGTTTCGATCCCTGGCCTCACTCAGTTGGTTGAGGATCCAGTGTTGCAGTGAGCTATGGTGTAGGTCTCAGACATAGCTCGGATCCCATGTTGCTGTGGCTCTGGCGTAGGCCAGCAGCAACAGCTCCGATTAGACCCCTAGCCTTGGAACCTCCACATGCCGCGAATGCTGCCGTAAAAAGACAAAAAAGACCATTCTATGCTTCCATTCAATTTAGTGTAGAGAATGAGACTATTATAAAGCTGTCGAAGGATGTTCAAACCCTCATGAAAGGTATCCTCTCTCTTCTATCTCCTGCATAGAGTATGCCACTGATATACAATGCATGAAGTCATGGAGTCATTTATTAGGAAACAGACATGGTAGAGAGAGGCAAGGAAAGCTTTCAGACATATTATTCATAAAGAAAAATGTCTAACAGAGGATATGCCAAATACCTAGAAAAGTAAATACTTGGGAACTATTTGTTTTACCATTATAGAAGTTGCCAGAACTTCTGTGCAACAGATTCTGGCATCCTTTGTGGGATAATGGTTGCTACTTTCTGGCCTTGGAGCAGTTTTGGGATATCCAGCCTATCTTCCTCTCTGTCATATCACTTAATATTTTCTTTCTGCCTAGGCCTACAGGGAAAATGTTTTTACTCATTTCAAAATGAATGTAGGTACCTATCCCTTCAAAAGAGCACCCCACAACACAGCTGCTGAAGGAGTGAACTGGCTCAATAGTGATGCCTGCAGGGCTTACTGCCATCACACAGGCCTATTGCCATCACACAGGCCCTACTGCCATCACACAGGCCTACTGCCATCACACAGGCCCTACTGCCATCACACAGGCCTACTGCCATCACACAGGCCCTACTGCCATCACACAGGCCCGACTGCCATCACACAGGCCCTACTGCCATCACACAGGCCCGACTGCCATCACACAGGCCCTACTGCCATCACACAGGCCCGACTGCCATCACACAGGCCCTACTGCCATCACACAGGCCTACTGCCATCACACAGGCCCTACTGCCACCACACAGGCCTACTGCCACCACACAGGCCCTGCTGCCATCACACAGGACAGAGAACCTCTCCATCACATATGGCAAAAAATGGCCAGTGAAACACAAAGATAAATAATTCTTCTCTAACTGAAGTGCTCTTAGGATCCCATACATATTCTTAAGAGTTAATGTGGGTGAAACTGCAAGGTTCAGGGAAGTTGAGTCCCAGGGGCCACACTAAATATTATCTCAACATTTTCCTGACTATGTATAACAATTTGAATAGGTGGGAAAATAATTCGCTAATCCTAGCATAGGTCCCTTCTTTAGCAAATGGTCACTTCTGATAATTCAGAACCCTTTTATTTTGATGTTAGCATTAATGGGCTTGGAAGGAATACGATTTGTCAAGATTAATATACTTCTAAGAGGTGGCTCAAGACATAATAAGTGTGATAAATGTTTAATGTAGCTCCATACTCCAAGTTCTATCACTTTAGGAATTTATATATCAGTTTTCTCATACGTTATTTCCTGTACTGAGCAATCCCTTCTCCTCAGTCACTCTCCCTCTCTCTCTTTCTTTTAAACATGAAAATCTAGAATGGTAGTTTAAAAATAAATAAAGTTACTGCAATTTGGTTGGACTAAGCACCCTTTTATAGAAAATGACTGATAGTTTATTGCTCTCCAACAAATATAGATAATGCAGTTACCTTTTATTGACTCAACAGTCATCAATTTAAAATACATGACAAGATTATGTATTTCTGTGTTTTTTCCAAACCCTTGTTTTATCTGTTAAGCCCCATGTTACTGCTCATTGAAAAAAATTCGATTTCTAGCTTCCATATCTTAGAAAACCAATAAGGGAAAGATTTTTAAATTTTTTAAAAATGTGGTAAGCTACAAAACAGAAATGTTTATTTAGGATTCATTCAGTATTTCCAGTGAAATCCTGAAGGGAATGAGACTTTTGGCCTCTTGAAAAACACAAAATAATTTAATAAATTTACAGCATCTGGCCTCAAAGATGCTCCATATATAGAAACTGGTTTATAATATTAAAAACAAAAGGAAATTCCCTTTACAGGGTCAGAATGAGAGGCCACACATTTGTCTCTGCACTCAGAGAGAAAGGTTTCAATCCTGCTCCTGACAAAACTCAGGCTGATTAGCCACTCTCCACTCACATTTCATTTCTGCAAGGTGTGGCTAATATTTCCCTAGGTTTGTAGTGGGTAAACATTCAATAAAAGCAAGCAAGTTTTATTTAATAATCTCAGCTTCCGCTAAACAGACATCTGCACCATCAATAAAAAATTCACATCTCCTTGTTTCCATAGCAAAGAATGCAAACAGCATCTGCTGAAATACACATTGTTGACATTATTGTTGTTGGGGAGACCTGAGACTCAGTGAGCCCTTGGCCTGCAATTGATGGTATGAGCTGGAGTGGCCTTTAGGTTTCTTATTCTAGAGCTCAAATCAATGTGAAGTTGTGATTCCTGGCCCTCCCAGGGGGACTGTCAAATTGCCAAGTTTCCTTGGTCTTGACCATCAAAAGGAAAAACTTAATTCGAAACTGAATAGCCCTACAGAGCTGTCATTGTCTTTGACATAGGCCTCCCTCAAATGAGAACCTTGCAGAATTATAGAATTTGTGGAAAAGTTAGAAATGTGTGGGTGAAAACCATCCACATGCTGTGTCTGTACATTTAGGAGCAAATCACGGTGCTTTTCCTGTTGTTTGGGACTCTGTCTGTTGACATTAAAATGTCCTCACAACTTACAAAAATCATTAAGGATTCCATTTACACCTCCCTAGTGGGAAGTTAAGAAATAAAGCTGCGCCAGCCAATGTACATTTCAGATATTTACAATATTATACTTTCTCTCTAGGCAGTATTCTTGTAGTATCCCTCTGAGAAATTAGACACAGAATAGCCCTCCCCAAGGCTGGCATTTTATTAAGGAAACCTCAGAGTCGCTTCTTCTCCATTGTCCCCCAGAATCTTGATTTCATTACCTCTGACACTCTTGGCAGAGATTGAAGAAGGGAAATGAAGAGAAGGAAAGGGAAAGGAAGGGGAAGGCAGAGGGAAGGGAGAAGAAGAGAAGAGAAGGAAAGGAGTGGGAATAATGGAAGACAAGGGAAGGGAAGGATGGGGAGTACCTGGCCTTTAGCAGTTGCTTAGTAAATATTTACACTGAGCTGGGTCTCCAGTGCACGTTTCTGTTCTTAATCTCAGTTAAACTATAGCTTCAGTAACAAGGCACAAACTGATAGCAATAATGATGGCTTGTAAGTATTCAATTTGAAAGAAAAATACAGAGACAAAGCAGTCTTTAATGAGACTATGATCACTCCTTGACAAATGAAAAGGTAAAGACATGATGACAACTCATGAATAGTAAAAGCTGTGCAGTGACGGGGAAGTGTAGTGGAAATGGTTTTAGAATTTTTTTCTCAGAAGAATTTTAAAAAATTGAGTATGTATTTATCTTTCTGGGGTGGTTAAAAGAGGGTAGGGAGCAATGGATCCTTAAAGACACATCTGACTCCATGAAGACTTTATTGGGAGGGAAGGAAACACCATGGACAGTGGGGGTGAGGGTGAGAGAAAGAAATGGAAAGAAAAATCCAAGAAGAGTTCTTTACTTAGTCTCAAGCTGTGTACTAGGAAGCACATAGGGATTTCACACCCCCACATACCAGAAATCATTCTGGAAATGTGCCCCTTGGTGTTATCCAGCACCAGAACTTGGAACTGAATGGTTAAGTCACTTAGCTCTTCACTATTCTTGAACGGCAGGCATCACCACGGTGCTTACCATGTCTACCATCCTCTCCGGGGTGAGCGCCTCCATGCCTCAGGTGTCCTACATCAAGGCTGTGGACGTGTACCTGTGGGTCAGCTCCCTCTTTGTCTTCCTGTCGGTCATTGAATATGCAGCCGTGAACTACCTTACCACAGAGGAAGAGCAGAAACTGTTCCAGACAGGAAAGGTACTGCCTTGCTTTGACTATTGGATCTTTTTTGGAATGTGAAAAATACTATCCTCATCTATGCAGTCTCCTAACAGAATTGCAGTGCTTGGATGATGTCCAAGTGCCTTGGCAAGATGCACACTTATGAGGTGATAACAATTTAATATTGAATTTTATTCACTCTGCTCCAGGCTGGCTGGTTTCCTCAGCATCCACATTCCCCTTTGCAGGAGATTTTTGTGTGAGGAATTTCTCTCAGTGTGCTCTCCTCCACTGACTCCAACCCTTGAAAAGAAGGGGTTGATGTACAAATCACATCCTTTCAAGTAGATGATGACAATAATAATAATAATAATAACAGCTAACATGTAATGAATGCTTCTTACATATTAGCACTGTGCTAAGCACCTAACATATTATGTCATTTAATTCTCAAAATAACCCCGAGAGATCAGTATTTTATCTCCTTCATTTTATAGAGGTGAAATAAGAGCAGATGCAGAGTAGCTTGGTCAAGGTCACACGGCTTAAGAGGAATCAGAATTTGCTTCTGGAGCTCCCTGACTCCAAAGGCTGTGCTCTCAACTGGTAAATGATAGCTCACCACCAAGAGCGAGTATTTATTTTTCTTTTCTTGTCACTCATGACTCTGGGAAAGCATAAAGGAAGATTCTCTTCACAGTATACTGGGAATAAGGTGCCTTCCGGGCTCTAAATGTTCTCACATATTTCTTGTGACATGGTTTTATCAATCCAGCTAGATTCATTTCTATCTCCTTCATTTCACAAAGTATTGGGGCACCAGTTTCCTGATATTATGAGAAGAGGGATATTTTAATTCAGAAACCCAACTAATCAGGAGTTCCCGTCGTGGCTCAGTGGTTAACAAATCCGACTAGGAACCATGAGGTTGCAGGTTCGATCCCTGGCCTTGCTCGGTAGGTTAAGGATCCAGCATTGCCGTGAGCTGTGGTGTAGTTTGCAGACGTGGCTCGGATCCCACATTGCTGTGGCTGTGGCTGTGGCAAAGGCCGGCAGCTACAGCTCCTGTTAGACCCCTAGCCTGGAACCTCTAGGGCCGCGAGTGTGGCCCTAGATAAGGCAAAAAGACAAAAAAAAAAGAAACCTAACTGATCAAATTAATTTACTATATACATGTGTGCATATATATAATATACAATATACATATGCATAATGTCAATGTGATATATTCACATTGGTTTAAGAAATTCTCACATGAGCATTTACACACACCCAAAACATTATTTAATATTTTTTATACTTCTAGTGAGAGCATTTCATACTTTCAGAGGTTTTTATATCCTCTTCTCAAACTGAACCCTCATTTCAGCTCCATGATGTAGGCCTTGCAGAGATTATTATCTCTATTTTTAAACTGAAGCCTCAGAGTTTAAAGCCATAGAGTTTAAAGCCGCAGATTTTAAGTAAAGCAATCTGCCAAAAGACCCACAGCCTACCGAGCTACAGTCTCAATTCTGATCTCCTGTAATGCTACTTCATTCTTCTATTTCATATCCTTTGAGTCAAAGCTGTAAGAGAAGTTGATTTCGTTTTATTGCAGATGCTTCCATTTCTTTTGTTGACAGCATTCAAGTGTGCATCCTTGTCATGTACATACACACAGTGACGGCTATGCAGGTGTGAGAAAATCAGGAGCTTTTAAACAAGTGTGCAGTGATTGGCATGTACATGTCACCTGGGATTTGTTAAGATTTCCCTTCAGTGATTCTGGGGTGGGAACTGAGAGTCTGCATTTCTAACAAGCCCCAGATGCTGCCAATCCATAGCTACACTTTGAATAGCAATGATTTGGATTATCTGTGAAGTGAAAGGTGATAGAGAAAAAATGTGTGATGAGGAAAAGAATTCTGCTCTTCTTGTTTTGTTTTGGGGGAGTGGTTAATCCAAGAAAGAAGCACTGAAGTGATTTTGGCCCACCTCTTTGTCTACCAAATAGCTACATCTCCCTACCCCACCCACCCCCACTCCCACCACACAACACATGTTCACACTACCTACTTTTTTTTTTTTTTGTAGTTGATCAGGTTGTACACAATCTTCTGTGTACCACAGAAGAGATTCTTTTAGTTAATAAGCACTGTTCACTTTAAAAATTATTTTTGATTTTTTTGGGTTTTTTCTTTTTCTTTCTTTTTTTTTGTTTTTTTGGCCTGCAGCATATGGAAGTTCCGAGGCTAGGGGTCGAATCAGAGCTGTAGCTGCCAGCCTACGACACAACCACAGCAACGCAGGATCCAAGCCACATCTGCAATTTACACCATAGCTTACAGCAATGCCAGATCCCTTAATCTACTGAGCAAGGCCAGGGATTGAACCCTCATCCTCATGGGTACTAGTTATATTTGTTACTGCTGAGCCACAATGGGAACTCCCTTTTTTTTTTCTTTTTTAATTTTTCGCTTTTTAGGGCCACACTCGTGGCATATAGAGGTCCCCGGGCTAGGGTTCAAATCAGAGCTATGGCTGCTAGCCTATGCCACAGCCACAGCAATGCAGGATCTGAGCCTCATCTATGAGCTACACCACAGCTTACGGCAATGCTGGATCCTTAACTCACTAAGCAAGCCCAGGGATCGAACCTGCAATCTCATGCTTCCTAGTCGGATTTTTTTTCGGCTGCGCCACGACAGGAATGCCTATTTTTGATTTTTAATTGTAGTAAAATAACAGAACCTGTCATCTCAATTGTTTTTAAGTGTACAACTCAGTAATATTAAGAATATTCACATTATTGGAGTTCTCACTGTGGCTCAGCAGATTAAGAATCTGACTTGGTCTCTGTGAGGATGCAGGTTCAATCCCTGGCCTTGCTCAGAGGGTTAAGGACCTGGTATTGCCTCAAGCTGTGGTGTAGGTCACAGATGTGGCTCAGATCTGGTTTTGCTGTGACTGTGGTACAGGCCAGCGGCTGTAGCTCCAATTTAACCCCTAGCCCGGGAACTTCCATATGCGCAGGTGTGGCCATAAAAAGCAAAAGCAAAAAAAAAGTGCATATTCACATTGCTGTACAGCCAATCTCCAGAAAGTTTTCAACTTGCGTAACTGAAAGTTTGTACTCAACTCCCATTTCTGCCTCCCCTCAGCCTCTGGAAATCATCCTAATAGTCCTCCTTCAAAAGTGTAGTTATTTCAAAGAAATGACCTACCTGCCATTCGTATATATATGTGTGACAAATGAAAGAGTACAAGATTTGGGGTCAGAAGTGATGCCAAACCTAGCATCTTAGCTCTGTGTGCCAGGCTGCCTCCTAAACCTCATTCTGCATTTGCAAAAGGGTTAAATTTCTTCCATTACCTGACAGGGTGGTTCTGAAGATCAAATGACATAATAAATGCATTTGAAATTTTTGCAAACTGTACATGCTATACAAATGTTAGGTTCTTATTGTGATTATTGCCCAGAGCATATACTGTGCAGGAGTAGCAATTTCAGTAGAGATAGTGAGAACAGGCTTTTGAGATGAGAGTCCTTTAAAGGGGTGGGATGCTCTGGAAAGGGACAGGGAAAAAAGATACGTCTGAAGGTTTAGGAACTAATCAATGATACCTCGTTCCTCTATACCTGGGTTGGGCAACCAGTTTTAGAGAGAAAGAGATGTGGAAGCCAGACAAATTGGTGTTACGATGCTGCCTTTGTTATTGATAAATCATTTTGGACAAAGTGCCTTAGATCTGTGAGCAGGAGGTCCCACTAATATTTCTTCACTGTGTTAAACGTTCTTATTATTTTGGTCACTGGCGAAGCTAGACAATTTCAGGATTCCCCCGTAAGGATCTCCTCCTTTACCTCATTTCGGAAATCAAACCTGGAAACAAAGCAAATGTCCAAAGTGATTCAAAAGGGACTAAGACACATGCCAGTTCCTTCCTTCTTCTGAACCCCTCAGGGGGAGTGACTGAAGGATGCTGAGAAAGACCAGGAATGTTAAGCTATGGATTTCCTTCCTATTAAATCAAGAAGTTAAGCAAAGCTCATTTCCTACCACTACCACTATCATCACCATCACACACCTGTCCCAAACATCCCCAGATACCAAGAGCCAGGAGAACAGGAAGAGCTGTGGAAAATGTGTTCCTACTGTTGACCTTTGCTCAGAAAAGAGAAGGAAAACTATTTAATTTCTTATTCCTTCATCCTAATGTTTTCCTAATTCTAGGACTTAGAATTCAGCCTAAAATAGTCAAATCTATACTTTAGATATAATATGCTTTTAGCTATGTGCTTAGTTATAAACTATAGTGAAAAATTAAAGATGGGGGAGTTCCCATTGTGGCTTAGTGGAAACTAATCTGACTAGGAACCATGAAGTTGCGGGTTCAGTCCCTGACCTTGCTCAGTGGGTTAAGGATCTTGCTGTGAGCTGTGGTGTAGGTTGCAGATGTGGCTCAGATCCTGCGTTGCTATGGCTGTGGTGTAGGCTGGCAGCTGTAGCTCCCATTAGACCCCTGGCCTGGGAACCTCCACATGCCATGAGTGCGGCCCTAAAACAGCAAAAGACAAAAAAAAAAAAAAAATTAAAGACCAGTTCTAAAACTGTTTCTATTGGAACAACCAACTTAAAATCTTGTGGAAATTAGCCCACTACTGGTAAACTATGCACCGAAAGATTTAATCAGTTACATAGGATCTAAATTATTATAATAGAAAAAAATAATGCTACCCTTATTTTTCAAAGAAAATTATTTATTTTTAATATACTAATGATATGTTTGTTAAGATAAAAATGTGGATGTCCAGTGGGGTAACACAGCAGCATTCTGGGTGGCTAGCAAAACTTCCAGGGAGACTGTACGTAGTGATGCTATCCTCAGATAGAGTTGAGTACATTACTAATGTTTAGTAATTTAGTTGCCTATTGGTTAGTATTTCAGTCTTGACGTCATTTCCTTTTTATTTGATAGTCCCAATGTCTCTTGAATTCAGTAAAAACAATTTGGTTGTGGAGTCAGTATGAACCAAACATAAATTTTGGCAGAATTTCTTCTGCAGCCTCTGATTTGAATTCTGTATACTTCCAACCAATAGCAGCTTGTCCCTATTTGTTCATTTTTTAACTTCCTAAGAAAGGATTTTGTTTTCTCAGAAAGCAATTGGTAACAGCTGCTTTCTAGTCACAGTTCTAGAAACACTATCTCCCTCAGAGTTAAACCTTAAAGAAAAATGGTAGTTTAAATTCAGTCAGGGAGTTCCCATCGTGGTGCAGCAGAATTGAATCCAACTAGGAACCATGATGTTGTGAATTCGATCCCTGGCCTCGCGTGGTGGGTTAAGGAACTGGCATTGCCCTGAACTGTGGTGTAGGTCACAGATGGGGCTCGGATCTGATGTTGTTATGGCTGTGGCATAGGCCAGCAGCTGTGGCTTTGATTAGACCCCTACCCTGGGAACATCCATATGCCGTGAGTGTGGCCCTAAAAATAAAAATAAATAAATAGATAAATAAATAAGTAATAAATAAATAAATAAATAAAATTCAATCAGGTAGTGGAGCCAGAAAGCGTTGATAATTCACTCCTTCCAAAAAAAAAAAAAGTCAATTTCAAGTTGTTTTATTGAGCTATGTTAGCATCATTTATAGGTACTTTTCAGCAAAAATGGGAAAGCTTGGCCAATTTGAATTTTAAAAGAGCAGCTAAAATCATTCCTTACCTCTTCCCCAAGTTCAAGCATAAATGGATCACCAGATGATACTGTTCTGTTTGGGAACAAAAAACACACTGATTAAACATATTCTTTCATTTTCCCTAAAGAGGAAAAATACATTGGAAAACAAGTCCAATTGGCTTATAATGCTCTTCTGATAAATCATATTCAATTTCAACTCACAAACTTATGGCAAACAATTCATACTACTCAGAAACAAAGGGGGAGAACCTGAAACACTGTTCCCTTCTGGGGAAAGGCACATTTAAGTTTAACAGTCTATCAGACCAGGACTAAATTAGAAAACACTGACAATTATAGTTGTGATACATTTATTTACATAATGCTAAAATCTCTCTCTCTCTAAAAGTCACTATTAAAAAATGGATATCTAAGATGATATTTTCCATTTATTATGAAAATGACTTTTAACCAGACACTGGAAGCAAAACCAGAATTCTATTTTTTAAAATATTATTCTTAGCATTTATTGAAACTATTTTTAAAATCTAATTATGTAGGTCTTTACCGTAATTCCTACTACTAAAACCATATTCACTACTTACTAACAAAAGTCTTTCTGTCAGCTTTCTGGAACATACAATATTGATGCAGCTCAAGCCATGGCCTTTGATGGTTGTTACCATGACAGTAAGACTGACATGGATCAGACTTCCTTTTCTCCACACTCAGAAGAGGACTCCATGAGAAGATCCACAGGTAGCCTCAGCACAGATTCACCTTGTATAAAGAGAAGAAAATCTCTAAGAGGACATGTCGGTAGAATCATTCTGGAGAACAATCATGTCATTGACACGTATTCAAGGATTTTATTTCCCATCGTGTATATTACATTTAACTTGTTTTACTGGAGTATTTATGTGTGAGGAGTAATTTCCAATGTATAAAACTTTTTTGGAGTCAGGTTACGTTAACAACAACAAGCAGTTCTTAACCATGAGTTGGATGGTACTAGACTAACTTAGAGTCAGACAGTCACCTCCTCTGGCTTAAGAAGATTTGAAAGTTGACTGATTTACATCTAGAAAAGAGTTCAAGGTCTTAGGAGAATTTGACTCCTTCTATGAGTCACAAGCATGCATATTATGGAAAAATAATTTCCATAAGGAAGGTCTTTGTAACTACTTCAACCGGGTCCTCCTTGCTTTCTAAATGTAAATTATCTGCATTTAACTATGGAATGAAGCTGGACTGTGACAATAATTCAAGGAGAGTTTCTTCCTTAGTGTAAGGCAAGTACCTGATTACCTAACAGAGCTGAATCCTCCTAAAGAAGAACATCATCATCAAAATGGTATCCTGGACACTCACACAGCTGAGATTCCCAAGAAGAGCGTCCCTCCCTCTTCCATCTCCAATCAAGACTTTTGTCTTACTGTTAAATTTCATCTATTATTGATGCCAAAGGGGACAAAAAAATCTAAATACACTATTCTTCCCGTCCTAATGTTAAATTAATACATTAACCTTTGAGAGTTCCCATTGTGGCTCAGTAGAAAGGAATCTGACTAGTATCTATGAGGACGCAGGTTCTATCTCTGGTCTTGCTCAGTGGGTTAAGGATCTGGCATTGCCATGAGCTGTGGTGTAGGTCCCAGATGAGGCTAGGATCTGGCATTGCTGTGGCTGTGGCAATGGCAGCAGCTACAAGTCCAATTTGACCCATAGCCTGGAAACCTCCTTATGCCACAGGTGAGGCCCTAAAAAGATAAATAAATAAATAAATAAATAAATAAATAAATAAATAAATAAAGAGAGAGAGAGAATATAGTAATCTTCAATAATAGCATCTTGTTAGGCATAGCTTTCATAGCTTTTTTGGAGGTATTTAATTAGTTATTTTGTTAAAACATTTATTGACCTCCTGTGTGTATCAGGCACCTTCTTAGGTGTTAAATACTAAAAAATAAATACAAAATGACATTCCTGCCATCAGTGAATTCACATCATAGTAGGAACAGTGAACCAGTAGCTACAATAAATAATAAATGTGATGAATGTTAAAATAGAGTTATATTAACTCTATTACCTGTATAAACTATACTACCTAGGTTCTGAAAACGGAATACCAAAAGGAGGAAAAGAACATTCACAAAAGGATGTGGACTCTCAATTTATAAACAACTGAAGATGCTTCCAGACACACTATTGAGTGAAAAAAATTGAGTGAAATTTATATATCTCATAGCAATCTATAGCAATTTTGGTTGAACCAAGTAAATCAGGTCAAGTGGGTATTAAACATGTTTGTTATTAGGAAATGGCCAACATTCGTTCTGTAGACAGTGTATATGCTTTTGTGTGTTGAGTATTTATGAAAAAGTTTCCATTTAGAGATAAGCCCTGGGTAGGAAGTATGAAATATTTCCCATCCTATTTTGATTTCTGGGATTGAATTAAGGAAAATATATTAAATAGTGTATTACTTTCAGTGTCTTGCCATTTAATTTACCATATTTTGAACTCAAATGATTTGAATTATTTCATGCCAAGTGAAAAGACAGTGTCCAGCTAATTTACCAAAAACATTGGTTTTGGTTCTCTACTGTGAATGACATAATGTTTGAGAAACTTATTTTCTTCTTGGGTGCAAAAGATTTAAAGGCAAATTCTTTCTCTAGTATGACTTCCCTCATGGACAGGCTAATTCTAGAATATTTTATTTTCTTAATACAACTTTTCCCTTTCTTTCAAAACTTTCCAAGGATTATATTTTTCTAGGACACTATCCAAAACTGAGCTAGTATAATTTAAAATCCTTCTCTATTTAATATATTTTCAAACAATTTATGTGCTAGTTTTTAAGCTTGACTTAAAAGAGAGAGTATTTTCTAGAATTATATTTTCAAAATAGAGAACAGATTAATATCCTAGGTGGTTCTTTAGGAATTTGTAGCTATTATTTAAGCAAATTACTGTAGTTGGATTCACATTTCTGATTCTGACATCCTCTGTATATAATTGATGCCAAAAAAAAAGGCATTTACAAATGAACAGAGCAAATCTGCACAGTTTCCTCCTTCCAACTCTCTGGTTTTTCATATATTGCTGTTTTTCTTTTACTTTGAACGGTAACGTTCAGTACATCAAATGCTTCCCTTGGGCACATTCATTTCATAGTTTTAAAGCAAATGCATCACTGAATACATTTGGCAATCTGGATTAGAAAAATGGGTCTCTATCACACTGCAGATACACTCAGCATTCCTCTTGAGGGACATTAATGCACAATTGCTGGCCAATCAGACGTAACTTTTGTTAATGTCTAAAAGCACAGTCACTGTGTTCTTCAGAAATAAATGTTTAGAATATGTTTACTGCTGAAGAGAATTATTAAGAGCATTCAGAATGATCTCCTGGGATTTTAGCTCATTTTCTTCTCAAATCGATGGTTTGCCGGAGAATGAGGACAGAGTTCTTCTGTGAGTTTCATGTCTACTGGAGAGCAACAAGTTTTCTGGTTTGGTTCTTATTTCATGAAGAATGAAATCACAGTTACCTGGGAAATCTATGAGTGACAGGAAACATAATAGTTACCTCATTGTGATTTTCACTTAATTTACTGATTACAATAAATAAAGTCTGGAACAGACTGTGTGTGATTGTTCACTGAGGGATAAGCTTGGATAAAATGCGAGGATTTCAGAGTATAAGTTGCTTTCCAAGATTAAGAAAAAGCCAGCCAGCTCTATAAACTGCCTAAATGTAGAAATGGACTACTTTATAAGGCTGCTCTGAAAAAGCTATGAAAAGATATATTTTTAACTTAATTGTTTTTGTTCTGAATGCAAAAGAAATATAATTTTATTATAAAAATTAAAGGTACCAACTGGCAAAAAAAAATCTACTCAGAATTAGGAGTTCTCATTTTAATGTATCTACTTAGGTTTTTCCATGCATAACATATATTTTTCTTTTCTTTTTGAAATAAAAAGGTATTTATTTGGGGTTTGTTAGGACTACAGCAGAGCAGACAAAAATTTGAGAAGCGCTTGAATTAACATATTTTTCTAATGGAATCATTTTGTATATACTTTCCTTTTTTAATTTAAACCCTTATATCATACCAAACATTGCTGGGGATACAGTAACAGAAAATGGATATTCCTGACTTATTGAGTTCACATTCTATTTCAAAATGTATCTAAACTGTGACATTTGTAGCCAGATTTTCTTCTCTGGATCAAAACTTTTTTTTTCTTTCTTTTCTTTCTTTCTTTCCTTCTTTTTTTATGGCTGCACCCACAGCCTACAGAAGTTCCTGGGCTAGGAATTAAATCCAAGCAACGGAATATTTAGCAGTGAGGTTATTTTAGAAACAAATTAAATTTCTAGCCATATCCAAATTTCAGCATTTATTTCCTTTTATAAGAATCCCAGTTTGCTTCTAGAATCACCAAGTTGGATTCATCTATTTGTCCAGAAGCTCTGGGGTATAGATTACTGAAGGAACTTTTTTATTTTCAGTTCATTTTCCCCTCAAAGCATAGCATTCATGTCTGTATATATGGATAGATATCCACTGGCTTTCCCTTTATGTAATTTCATCATTACATGATATATTAAAAGTCCTATTTATTGAAATCCTTCTTTCTTCCATGACTGTTATTCCTACCACAAGCCACTTTTGTAAGTAGGAGAGTAGCTGAGATTGCAAATACTTGTGTATGAGTTGCAACAAAATCATAATTTATGGTTATATTGTCTTCATTCTTGCATGTGGGTAAGTTTTCATGAGTAAAGTCCCTCAATTTGTTTTGTGCCACACATAAACCTGTTCAAATCACACATATAAGTATACGTATAATTTTTAATATGAAGATTAATGAGGAAAAGTCATACCTAATTCAATTATCATGATTAAGATAAAAATTCCAATGACATTAAATAACATCCTCAAAGAAGCAAGAGGAAGAGGTGGTAAGGAAATGCTATTTCAAATACAATTCTTTACCTGGCGTTGCACTTACTGCCTGGCAGAGCCTTAGGCAAAGCAGTCAATGTCACGCTCCAACTACCTCATTTGTGAACAGAGCCATCCACTCTTTCTTTGTAAACAGTGCTTTAAAACATTGGATCAAACTGTGAAGTCCTGCCTAATTTCAAAGTCATATCACTTTCCCATGATTATTTTATTTTCCTAGATTTAATGAAAAACATTCTTTTTCTCTCGTAAAGAAACAATGAAAGACAAAATGTACAGGATAAGTAAGGAGATGATTTTATCAGGCTATTGCAATAAGGTGTTCATTAATGAGAAACATCTCTAAGGCAACGAAAGGGGACAAGAAATCTAAAGAGGCAGATAAACAAGGGAGTTATATCCACTGAGGTAGGATAGAGGTGGGTCTTATCTCAGAATATATGAGAGCAAGGTGGCTATTTCTCAGTAGATGAAATGGTGGGGGGAATTTTTCAACCTCTGCTATACTTTCCAGGAGCACAGGGGCTTCAGGAGAAGTTCAGCATTGTCTGTCAGTTGTTCTTCCATTTCAATCTATCACTGAATCATAATGGTTTTTGGTCAACGGTGGTGCCAAGTGAAGAAAGATTTCAGCCACTGGGAAAAATTATGATAGTTTTCTTTTCAATATACTGACACTTAATTTGTTGTAGGAAACATTGAACTATGCTTTATTATCAATTAGGTCATTTTTTTTGGTCTTTTTGTCTTTTCAGGGCCGCACCCATGGCATATGGAGGTTCCCAGGCTAGGGGTCTAATTGGAGCTGTAGCTGCTGGCTGACACCAGAGCCACAGCAACGTGGGATCTGAGCCGCGTCTGCGACTTACATCACAGCTCACGGCAATGCTGGATCCTTAACCCACTGAGCGATGCCAGGGATCGAACCTGCAACATCATGGTTCCTAGTCGGATTCATTAACCACTGAGCCATGATGGAATTCCAGGCTATTACTTTTAATCCTGGGATCAATACAATTCATCATAGAAACTTATTTCTACAAGAGTGCTTCAAAGGCTTTCTATGAAATAGTGCTGCTAGTTTATCACTTCTTGCCTTAGACAATCAAAAGTATATGAAATGGAGTTCCTGTTGTGGCTCAGGAGTAACAAACCGGACTAATATCCATGAGGATGAGGGTTTGACCCCCGGCCTTGCTCAGTGGGTTGAAGATCTGGCATTGCCATGAGCTGCAGTGTAGGTTGCAGATGTGGCTCGTCTCTGGCATTGCTGTGGCTGTGGTGTAGGGCAGCAATTGTAGCTCCAATTCGACCCTTAGCCTGGAAACTTGCTGTGAGTGAGGCCCTAAAAAGCAAAAAAAAAAAAAAAAAAAGCGCCTGTGTCCTTTTAAAAGTGACACCTAAGTTCTAATATTTCCAAGAAGACTAGCTGAAAACATCTTAAGAAAGGAATTGCTTGCACCCACATCCATTTCTTCTCTTCCTCAGAGAACATTGATGCAGGTGTTTTAAGCATTTTGCACTTTAAAGAAGTGTTACAAACACAAACCCACATATCAAATACATTTTCAGAGCTCTCATACCACCCCAAAATAACTTAAAATAGGTTTTGTTAATTAGGTTGTATCTTGGGTGAGGTCATATTTAAATGAAAGGGCGAATCAAGGTGAAAGGCTCAGGACCTGATAAACAGCTTTTAAATAAATATGCAGTTCAGGTGGGACAGAAGAGAAAGAGAAGGCTTTGTAAAAATAAACCCTAATAACTTGATACAACTTATAAAGATAATGTGAATTTGAAGTAGGAGAGAAAAATAAGGCAAAGGAAAGACTAAGGTGGAAGCTGAAAATGTGATTGATCCACACAATGAACTTCCTAAAGTCTTGTATATCTTGGGGAAAGACTTGGATCTGAATGCAAAGTTAATTACATTTGATTATTTTGGGTAATATCCTGGTCTAGATTAATGCAATTAGATGATTATTTTTCATTTGTACAAAAGATGGTGTGTCTTTGGGTAAGCAAAGCAATTAAAATGCATGTTGGTCTCTAAGTAATCCATACATTATGCCATATCTTGACAGAAATAATCAGCCCATTTCAAATTGCTCTCATGACTTTATCATTTACCCATTTTACAAGGTGAAATTTACTGTTGAAATTTCTGTTGAATTCTACTTGGTTAAAATGGATTACCCATTTATCATATTGCCGAACCACTGTTTTTTGTGAAACAGTTTGAAATTTGGGGGGTACAGACAAAAAATGGCTTATTTTCATCATTGTCAAACATGCTTTATTGGCTATTCCTTCTCTGCCCCTTGCTGACTTCTCAGGTGGATCCCATTGCTTTTTGGATACTCTGAATCAATACTTTTTGGATATTTATCAATCAATCAAAATCAATCAATCAACAAACATACATACATGTAAAGCAATCACTTTGGTAATAATTTTCAGGTATAAAGTCTAGACTGATTCAGACCTATTTCCCCACCCCCCCGCCCCAGCTCAAACCTATGCCCTGAACTGGAGAAACTGTGCAAGGGAAAAGGTAGACTCTGCTCTTTTATACATACCTCTCTCCCACAACTCCTCCTTTCCATCAGGTTCAGGAGCAAGGAATGGATGGGGAAGATTAGGGAAATATCTGGCAAGTCTTTTATTTAAATGATATGTATTTTAGCTTCCTTTGTTGATGTCCTCTGTGCAGCAGGTAGGGCCTGCTTCCTGAGTATGCAACCAGTGCCCTCTCGAAGGGCCTCATTTTTGGAGCTGAATGCTCTGCAGTTGCTATTTTGAAAGTCTTAACAATGTAATCTTTGAATTTGTTTTGTAAGCAAATTTGTTTGGAGCAATTAGAATGTACCAGGGCTTGGTATGTGCTGTTCTACTTCCCAGTCTGTGAGATGGGTTCTGAACCTCACTTTCCCGCTTCCCCCCAAACCCCTGCCCAACCTCCCCTTTCCCCAAGATGCCCTAGGCCCTTGGCAGAGGCTGGTACACCGATCAGGTTAGGCTGGGACAGGCTCACATCCCACACCCTGTAAGCACTCTGGGCTGCCAGTGCCATGGTATGTTCAGAGGGTATCTGGACTGGAGCAGGCCTCTCACTGCCTCCTCTTCAGGTAAGGAGTGTTTCCTGGGTGGAAGGTTGTAGTCTCCTGAAGTTTTCCAGTTTGCTGTGGGTTGGGACTGTGACCCCATCAGGGATTGGTTTCCCATCCCTGGCCAGGGCACAGCAGTTTTGGACCAGTGTTTAGCAGCTCAGGGAACTTGACAGCCTGTGGACTTTGTCCTCCTGCGCATATGTAAGTCCGAGTGGCCCTGCAGGGCCCTTCCATGCTCTGGCATGCCTGCACTCACCTTTCAAGTGTTTCTATCTTCACTAGAGCATGACATTAAATAGCAAATTAAAAAACACCACCATCATAGTGAAGAGAGAGGCTGCAAAAGAAAGGAACTATTTTATATTTTAAAGTCTTTAATGACACTTCTCTCCTACTTTTAGAACTAGGAGCTCCACATTTTCATCTTGCACTAAGCCCCACAATTACATAGCTTAGGTGTTCAAATATAGAAGTTTTCAAAGGATGCAGATGAAGGCTTTTTTGGAAGTTTACACACTGGGATGTGTTGAAGTTAACTTTAGGATCTCTGCTTGAGCTCCCGGGGCTCCATATCTCCTTTCCTGTCCATGCCAGTGGATCACATTGTCTCCTAATGCTTGGCCTTTGTCACCTACCATGTCACTCTCTCTGACAGGGTACCTTTCATGTAGACCAATCCCAAGTACTCTACATGGCACTCACTCAGCCCAGAGGATACTCAAGGGCCCTTAACGTGACAGAGTGTTAAACAGTCGCCCTGTGATGCCTTTTTGCCTGAATGTCCGTCACCTTCCTCAGGACACTCCAGGAAAGAAGCAGCCACTTGTCTTGTCTCACCATCCCCAAGCTCCCACAGCCAGGTCTCAGAGATTCAAGAACTTTGTAACTACCCTGGAATCTTCTCTGATGGTAATTCCGGAGCAGACCAGCAGATCCCACAGCCCAGTCAGCTGGTCAGGCACTCCCCAGCAGGGGCCCCCAATCTCTCTGCAGGGCTCTGGAGTCCCTATTCCTTGGCTTGGGGGAAGAAATGCAACAGCAGTCTCTGCTAGGCTTCTGGTTTGCTATTCCCATATATTCCCTACTTCCATGGATTTCTCTTAAATTTCCAGTCTTCTCTTAATATTCTCTAAATGTGGGTGATGGTCATGGAATCTGGCCCTTTTAGTGAGTCCTACAGGGCAATGTTGAGCACCTTGTCTTGAGAAGGGTGGTACTTGACTGCAGTACAGTATGAGGTTAAAAGCATGGTGGGGGTTACTATGAGAGAAGTGGGTTTCCCCCAGAGACATTATAGGCTGTCACACCTTGGGTGTGGGCACTACTGACACCCGGTAGGTAGAAGCTGGGGATTCTGTTAAACATCCTCCCATGCACAGGGCAGCCCCATACAACAGCTATTGCTGGGTCATATGGTAGTTCTATATTTAGCTTTCTGAGGTAACTCCATACAGGTTTTCATAGTGGTCTTTCCAATTTATATTGTAACCAACAGTGAAGGAGGGTTCCCTTTTCTCCACACCCTCTCCAGCACTTGTTATTTATAGACTTATTAAGGATAGCCATTCTGACCAGTGTGAAGTAGTACCTAATTGTAGTTTTCATTTACATTTCTCTAATAATTAGTGATGTTGAACATTTTTTCATGTGCCTGCTGGCCATCCATATGTATTCTTTGGAGAAATGTGTATTTAGGCCTTCTGCCCATTTTTCAATTGGATTGTTTGTTTTTTTGCTGTTGAGTTGTATCAGTTGTTTGTATATTTTGGAGATGAAGCCCTTGTTGGCTGCATCATTTGCAACTATTTTCTCCCATTCCATAGGTTGTCCTTTTTTTTTTATGGTTTCCTTTGCTGTGCAAAAGCTTGTAAGTTGGATTAGGTCCATTGGTTTATTTTTGTTTATATTTCTATTGCCTTGGGAGACTGACCTAAGAAAACATTTGTACGTTTGATGTCAGAGAATGTTTTACCTATGTTCTCTTCTAGGAGTTTGATGGTGTCTTGTCTTACGTTTAAGTCTTTAAACCATTTTGGGTATTTTTGTACATGGTATGAAGGTGTGTTTTAGTTTCATTGATTTACAAGCAGCTGTCCAGTTTTTCCAGCACCACTTGCTGAGGAGACTTTTTCCCATTCTGTATTCTTGGCTTCATTGAAGATTAATTGGCAATAATAGCCAAGACATGGAAACAACCCAAATATTCATTGGCAAATGAATGGATTAAGAAGATGTGGCACATATACATAATGGAATACTACTCGGCCATAAAAAAGAACAAAATAATACTATTTGAACAACATGGATGGAGCTAGAGATTCACATACTAAGTGAAGTAAGTCACAAAAAGAAAGACAAATATCATATGATATCATTTATACGTGGAATCTAAAATATGGCACAGGAGTTCCCATCATGGTTCAGTGGTTAAGGAACCCAACTAGGATCCATGAGGACGCGGGTTTGATCCCTGGCCTCACTCAGTGAGTTAAGGATCCAGCATTGCCATGAGCTGTGGTGTAAGCTGTAGACACAGCTCAGATCCCACATTGCTGTGGCTGTGGTGTAGGCCTGCGAACCTCCATATGCCATCAGTGTGGCCCTAAAAGACAATAAATAAATAAATAAATAAATAAATAAATAAATAAATCTAACTAACTAAATAAAATATGACACAAATGAACTTATGTACAGAGCAGAAATGAACTCATGGACAAAGAGAACAGACATGATTGCCAAAGGGGAGGGGGAAGGAGTAGGATGGACTGGGAGTTTGGAGTTAGTAGTTAAAAACTATTGCATTTGGGATGGATAAGCAATGAGGTCCTGCTGTATAGCATAGGGAATTATATCCAGTCATTTGTGATGGAACATGATGGAAGATATTATGAGAAAAAGAATGAATATATATGTATAACTGGGTCACTTTGCTATATAACAGAAATTGACAGAACACTGTAAATCAAGCATAACTTAAAATTTTTTAAAAGTTAAAGAACTAAGTAAAAATTTTTTAAAAAAAAGGAGTTCGCGTTGTGGCAGGGTGCAGGTTGGATCCCTGGCCTCACTCAGTGGGTTAAGGATCTGTCATTGCTGTGAAATGTGGTGTAGGTCACAGGCATAGCTCGGATCTGTTGTTGCTGTGCTGGTGGCGTAGGCCGGCAATTGCAGCTCCAATTCAGCCCATAGCCCAGGAACTTCTACATGCTGTGGGTGTGGAACTTAAAAAAAAAAAAAGGAAAAAAGAAAAGAAACTCTGCTCAGATGCAGGACTGACTAGATTAAAATCTTGGTTCTATCTCTTATTATTCTGTGACCTTGGACTACTAACTACCTTTTGGTGCCTCATTTCCCTCACATGCAAAATGAGTATAACTACAGCATCTTTCTCATAGGTTTTTATATGGATTAGCAAGTGTGAGTACAAAATTCTTAAAAGTTCATGGAAGATGGTAAAAGCTCAACCAAAAAAGTATTACAATTATCTTGTTTTGAGGCTTTAACTGAAATTTCAAGTAAAAATCCCATTAGGTATACTCCTATACAAGTAATTTCATCACAGTTTATGCATTTACCTTTATAAATAAAATTAGTCTATAATTTTCTTTTTCGTGGTTTTCCTTTTCTACATTCAGAAAGTTTACGTATGTTTTTCTTTTCCTTAAAAACTGAAAAAAATGCATTAGTAAAACTGTTAGTTCTTGACTACTACCACTTTGGAGATCAATTGTTTAGTCACAATTAGGTCATTATGATAATTTTTAAAGGAAAATAAGTAAACTAATGTATCATCATAATGCTAAGGTTCTCTCATCCATCTATACATTATTTAAAAGTCTCTCAGAAAACATTTTCAGTAGGAGCCTGTTAACTTTTTAACAAAGCAATATGATGAGTATGAACAGAAAGCATCTGTGCAGGGGTATATCTTATTTTTATAAGAATTTTGGACAAGTCTATTTCAGGGTTTAAAGATAACGTACTAATAATGAAACATCTCCATAAGGAAAAGTCATTGGCCAAAATTAGAGGTATATTTTAACCTGCATGGGCTGGGATGTTGGAGAAGGGAAGTCTGCAATGCCATTTAATTTAAAAAGTTCTAACAGCCTATAACTGACCTTGCTATATGCACAAACTGTAAAAGAAATTAGACTCTAAGCAAGACAGTGGGAATACTCACCCAATTTAATTTTGTAAACATTGAGTAGCTACACTGTGTAAAGTTCTGTTCTAGTTCTCAGAATGGAAGAAAGCAATTTCCTGCTAAGGAGTTTAAAATATCATTATAGAGGAATGTAAGATATAGTTCTAAACAGTGATGATGGTATACTTTTTTCGAGTTAAATATATTGATTTCCATGATATCTGTCATGACTATAACTCTGGAAGACCTAGACTGAGTCGTTCTTAAAAAAAAAAAAGAAAAAACTTTTCTGAAGTTATCATAAACCCACGATTATTTCATGGTGATATGCTATGTCAACTTGACAAAAGTACAAGAGAGGATTAGGAGGTAGGCACAGAGTTCCTGCTGTGGCACAGTGGGTTAATGATCCAGTTTATCTCTGTGGAGGCGCTGGTTCGATACCTGGCCTGGCGCAGTGGATTAAGGATCCAGTGTTGCTGCTGCTGTGGTGTAGGGTGACTGAAAAAGAAGGAAAAGAAAAAAGGAGAAAAAAAGAAGATAAGCAGTATGAGCTTTTTTTTTTTCCTTAATGGATTTTATTTCAATTATAGGTGTACATAAATCATCACAAGTCAATTTTACAGATTTTTGTATCCCAAACCCCCAGTGCATCCCCCCACCCCCCAGATTGTCTTATTTGAAAAACCAAAGTTTTCCAAAGTCTGTGAGTCATTGTCTGTTCTGTAAAAAGGTTCATTGTGTCTTTTTAGTTTCCACATGTAAGCGGTAGCATTGGGTGTTGCTGTCTAATTGTCTGACTGGTTTCACTTCGCATGATAATTTCATGCCCATCGACAGAAGAGTATGGGCTTTTGATTTATGTCTCAGATCTGGTTTCCAATGAGTGTGTATTTTGAGCAAGTTATCCTTACTATGCTTCAATATATTTATTTATACATACACACACATATATACCTCAGCTTCTCTTTATATGCAAATTATATATATGTTAAATATATTGTATATGTAACATATATATGCATTATATATTTATATGTTATTTGTATATTATGTATATATATGTGTACATATATAATTATATATGTAAATCAGACTAATGCTGTTTGTGAAAAGTTAGGATAATAACGGTATGATTATTATATAAAGTCATATATAAAAAAGAAACTTCTTAAATATTTTCTGGACCAAAGTGAATACAAATACACAGAGGGCACCATTCACATAGTTTATAACACATGTATGCCTCCTAGAGTTCTGCAATGCAATAGTCCTATAAGTTAAAAAAAGTTTTAAAACAAATATTTTATTTTATTTTGTCTTTTTAGGGCTGTACCCGTAGCATATGGAGGTTCCCAGGCTAGGCACTGGCCTACACCACATCTATAGCAATGCCAGATCCAAGCCACACCCGTGACCTATACAACGGCTCATGGCAACACCAGATCCTTAACCCACTGAATGAGGCCAGGTATCAAACCTGCATCCTCATGGATACTAGTCAGATTGATTTCCGCTAAGCCATGGAGGAACTCCTAAAACAAATATTTTAAATTTATTAGTATTAGTCATTTTACAAGTTCCTCAATGTTTGTAGTTGAAATGAGTATTTCCAATCAGACTGATTTTTTTCTCCCATTACCCTGTGGAAACCAGTGCTTAGACCCTAAGGATTACAGAATTTGAGAGCCAATAGGAAGAACACAGAATGTCTGGCTCAGTCTCAATTTTTTTTCCCCCTTTTTTGGCTGCCAGGAGCTCCCAGGTCAGGGATCAGATTCCAGCTACATCTATGACCTACACAAAGCTGTGGCAAGGCCAGATCCTTAACCCACTGTGCTGGGCCCAGGGATAGAACCTGCATCCCAGAGCTCCAGAGACACCTACAATCCTGTTGGACCACAGCAGGAACTACTCAGAATCTGTAAATGAAACTGAATGTTAGCAAAGAGATTTATCCAACTTCATACATTTTGTTCCCCCTCCTCCACAATTTAGACCCTATAACTTTAGAAAGTACATTCACACAGCATGTTTCCTAATTCTCTGTGGCCAGTGTCACTCTGACTGGAGGTGGAGTAGGACAGGGGTGCACAGTTGCAGCCTGAGCCTTAGGCATGGCAGACCTGGTAGAGCCACCATAAGAAGGCTAAAAATCTAAGGTTCTGCAAAAAGAACAGCCTAGGATGCCAGAAGAGGATAACAAACTTGGTTCTGAAAAGATCTTTTTAACAAAGCAACCCAAAGGGTATGTAACTTATTTCTTAAGAATCGGGGACACATCTATTTCAGGGTTTATGTTCAAGACAAGAAAAGGAGAGAATTCTCTCCTCTCTCCTATCATCTTAGCATCTTGATCCCAGAATCCACAGGAGTTTCCCTAGTCTATTGATTCAGAAATCTGGGAGCTTCTGGAGGCTTTTTGAAGCCAGAGATGTTAAGTAACTTGGTAACAAAGGCTGTTGTTATCAAGGGTGTTGTTGCATACTCACAACCCTAGCCCTCCCTTGAATAGAAACCAACCAAGATGGTGGAAGATGTGACTTCCAAAAGACCTTGAGCCTCATCATAACACTGTAATTCATTAGCACGTTAAATGACACACCCTCCAGCATGGTGACAGTTGACAACTGCCATGATAACAACCAGAAAAGACCTTGCAAGGAGGACAGAAGAAGGACCTCAGTTCCAGGTCCAAGCCACAGCCCTGTTTGGGTGTAAGTCATGAATATTCCTCCCACTCTTTCCAGTTCCTTCTCTTTTACTCTGACTCTCCCCCAATACATTTGGTGTTGCCAGCTGCGTTGAGAAGTTGATTTTTGAACTAGGTTTCAAGTTCTCCATTTTTTTGGCTACTGAATAAAGCTTGTGCTGTTCCAGTCTCAGCATGGGTTTGGTAGCTGCTGGAAAATCTAATAGAAAAAGAACTTCTCTGGCTGAGACAGCAGTCTTGTGGGGCTAGGACCCTGGCATGGGTCCAGTCCAAAAATTTGGTAACACTGACTCAGTTTCATCAACAGTAACATAGAGGATTGGTGAGGATGAAGTGAGTCTATGAAACACCTAGTGTAGTGCCTGACAAGCAGAACTCAATTCAAGTCTTACTATTATTGTTAGTTTGGACAAATGTTAGATACGGGTGTTTTTTGTCCCCATTAACTCCTGTGTCACTTCACCATCAGAAACAGCTCCTGGTCTCAATCATCTTAGAATGAAATAAAACTTCCTTTGTATCCTCTTTGGCTGTCTACAGAGCAAAGACAGGCACAGGCCAGAGCACAGGTGAGGAACTGATCCCCTGGCCACTCGTTCCCTCTTCTCCATCCCAAAGTCCTGATAATGAGTCAAAAGGAGACAATGTTCCGCCAAAATTACCGAAATAATTGCATTTGTTCTTTGCTTCTACCGCCAGTCACAAGAATTTCCAGTATCCTTTTAATTCAGAATTAATTCTTTCTTCGGGAGCAATATGACATAAATTAGAATTGACTTAGTACCAAATAGCACAGCATAGCAGAGGGCAACAAGAAGAGCCATGGAGAACCTGGATCTCTAGCTCCGTAAACTTGGGTAGCTCTCTTCCCCCTCTCTGGTCCTCAGTTTCTCCATTCATTAAAGGAAAATGGTTGTACTACAGTCTGTCCCCAAATCCTTAGTCTCATCGGGCTCCAACTGAATGAAAGGAAAAAAAAAAAAAACTACCACCAGCAGAAAAAACAAATTTATTTCCTTGAATACCGAAAAAAGAAAAGTGCAAGCATGAACCCAATTATCTTTGGCCTCTGAGCGTCGGAAGCACCCCCACCACGGGCGGCGCTGCAGGGAGGCGGTGAGGAGCAGGAGGGGCCGCCCCGAGCGTGCGCACGCCGCCCCGCCCCCAGCCTACGCGTCCTGCCCGGTTCATGGCTGCGCGCAACAGGCCGAGCCCGGTGAGTGGAGCGGTACGCGCTCGCTGTCCCGCGCCGCCACTGTGTCGGGTCGTGCTCTTCCTCGGGGCGCCCAGGCGCTAGTGTGGGTGGAGCAAAGTTGAGGTGCGGGAGGACTGCAGGGCCAGTCCCCGAGCTGCGGCCCGAAGCTTCGGTGCCGCCGGGGCCGGGCAGGCCGGCGCTGGCGATTGCTGCTGCCGGGATGGGAGCTAGGGTCAGGAATGGCCTGGGCACCGAGGGTAGCCACGTGTTCGGCGGGTGGTCAGAAGACAGGACGAGTACCCGGAAAGTCTGGAGGCTTGGCAGCGAGAGTGATGCCTGATTTAGCCCCGACGCAGCGGGCTCCCTGGGAGCGCGGCAACCACGTGGGCTGTGTTCTGGGCGGCAGGTTGGGCCTAAGAGACCGGCTTTATTCCGGGGAAACCTGAAGTGCGGGCAGGGAGAAATGCGTCTCTCGCTCAACCCTGACTTTAAAATGACAGCATACCCTTCCCGTTCATTTTTCGTCGTATATTTCTAGAAGGGCTGCCTAACAATTGGGTCGTCCATCAGTTTAATAAGGCCAGGTTGTTCTCTGTGTTTTCAGAGGTATAGGCCCGGGAATCCCAGGCTCTGATTACTCCCCTAATCAGCTGTAAATTCAATGCCAAGATTTGGCTTTCACTAGACTCATATTTACGAACCTGATTTATCGAGCTTCTTCCACCATCGTTTGATAGTCTAGTCTCTCTCCCCTCCTTTGTGACCTCATAGTTACTAAAATACATTAATGAAGTAAAATCCATTCTTTGTAAAATAGAACTCAGGAGATAAGTGCAATCACAGCTTTAGGTCAACAGGAGAACCGCTTTTTCCTTTCCGAGTTGGTAAACCTGAACGTGGGCTCCAAAGAAATGTTTTAGGTCAGCCTAGGCACCCTTGCTACAGGCGATGTATCATTTCTCTCAGTTCGTGTGAGTGTGTTTAACTCAGCTGAGTTTTCTTATTGTTCTGTTAGTGGTTCTGATATTCCGGTGGAGAGCTATATTACTGTTCTTTCTTGCTTGCTTTCCTTTCTTTCTCTTTCCGTCCCTCTTCCCTCCCTCCTTCCCTTCTTCTCTCCCTCCCTCCATTCTTCTCTCCCTCCCTCTCTTCCTCCTCTTTACTGTGTTACTCAGATTTCTGAGTGCCAGCTATCAGAAATACTAATTCAGAGGGCTTGATTTGGGGCCCAGAAATTTGCATGCTAACAAGCTGTTGGTAACTTGACTACATTCTAAAACACAGTTCTGGAGATTATAAGGACACACCTCACTCCCTTGGTTGGTAATGGCCGCTGATGGCAAAGGTGCCTTTCAGCTCTGACGATACTGTTGAGTACCCTAGCTACAGCTGCATCAGAAGAATAAACCCCAAGGAACAAAACGTCTCTTTTCCCCCAGCTTTGTTTTGTATAAGGCTTTTGAGAGTTTTCTTTATAATTGTATACAAAAGAGGAAAAAGGAAAAAAATTCACTCAAAAAGTTTATTGAGGACCTCCTAGTTGCCCTACTCTGTACTAGGCTTTGGGAAGGTGTCCACAGCTGTCCTATGTTAAGACTTCTGGTCAGTGAATATTACCTTAAAAAAGAAGGTTAGGGCACTTAAACATATAAAGGCTTTGTTTAATATTTGTTGACTGTAGAATGGGTATCAGTATTGATTTTCTTGAGTAGTCCTTCAAAAGTTGTTTAGATTTGTTTTTTTGTGTGTGTTTTTTTTTTTTTTTTTATCCGTGGGCAGTTGGTAAAGTATGAACCTTGAATCTTTTGACTTAATAGTTTTACATTTTAATGCTATAATGAGCTAACTCAGATTGGGAGCAATTGCTTTTTAAAAGCTTGCCTTTTTTTGTAGCTTTATAAAAATATTTACTCTTAACTTCTGTTTGGGTGGTCTGTGAGGTTTAGAGGCAGGCTTGTGTTGGCTGTACTTTTCTAGACAGAGCATTCTCTTAATTCCTATATTTCTTAGGTTCTAAGACACATTTTTTTTTTTTTTTTACTTTTTATGTTTCTGAAATTGTGATGCAGCTCACTGTTTTTGTATGTTTAATATGGTGGGGCTTGTCATCTGTTTTCGACCTCCCAAGAGCTGTTAAAGAGTGGTTGTTTTATAATATGGATAGTGTGAGAATCAGAGAAATGGTATGTTTGCCCAGTAATCTCTAAGCTAGGTTCCAGTTAACTGAGCCTCAAATTATTTCAATATGAACGTAGAGAAACAATACATGATGTAACTTTTGGCAGTATAAGTAGTGAAATTTATGTTCTAACAAAAGCATTGGCTATGAACTGTTAGAGTTTATTTTTCCCTGATTGTAGATGGGGAAAATGCTTCAAGCAGTTTTGTTTTTGGCTTAAGTATTTTGCACACTTTGTTTCACCAAACTTCCTGGAGAATGTACTTATACTGTATTTACATACTGTGCTTAAAGGAAGCAAGCCTTTTGTTTGCATCTTCCTGCTCCTCACATGCCTTAAGTGAATTTTAAACTGACCGATTGTGAAGAATAAGACGTGTGGCTGAATATGAAATTACTTTTTCATAATAGCGTATTTTCAATGAGTCAAACCTGAGCCAATCTAACAGTTTTTAAAAATTAAATGTAAACGGTATGTCAGATTGCCAGGAACATCTCTAGGGTGGGTGATTTGCTGGGATTCGCAGCTGGTTTATTATAGTACAAGGAGACCAAGTGCTTCATTGCTGCAGCAGCTAGTTGTGAGAACACCTGTGAAATGCTATCAACCAGGGAAGCTCATTAGACACTCAAGGCCCAGGGTTTTTATTGGGGGCTCATCATATAGGACCCTTTGCCTGGCACATTTCAAAGTTTCATACTACCAGAAGGAATGCAGGTATTCAGTATAACCCACATTGTTTGTACACTCAGCTTGGGCGCTGAGCCCCTCCTCTTATCCATTAATGATGTTGGGAACACTTTGGAAATCTAAATTCCCAGACCAGAAAGGAAAGCAGGTAACTCTTTCCTGCACAAGGAATGCTCTTTACTCAGTCTGTTTTCTTACCTCCTTGTGTTTCTACATTACTCTGGGCTCCAAATACTAGCAAAACTTTGTCTCGCTGAAGCTTTGATTTTTCAGTTGAGAGATCAAGCTGGTCTGTTTCAACTTAAAAGGAATAGGAAACATTTTTAGAAATGTGGCTCATTGATGATATGTCCTAAAACACTGAAGTTTTTCCCTAAGTTTAAGAAAAAAAAGCTTAAGGCCTTATCCCTTCAGTGCAAGGTTTTAGTATCAATTTATATTAGTTTCCCACCATGGTCCTGTGTTTCCTACCAAAAGCACTTCATCTTTTGAAGGAACTAAGCTATTTGTGAATATAAGATTTAGAAGCTAAAATTAGGCCACTAGGGAGTTTTATAACAGTAGTGTCCCCTTCCTCCAGCTGATAATGTTCCAAGACCCCCCAGTGGATGCCTGAAACTATGGATAGTAAAGAACTCTATGTATTTTCCTGTTTACGTATAGCTATACTAAAGTTTAATTTATAAATTAGGCACAGTAAGGAAATATCCGATTTGTCAGCATTACTGGTCTTGTGCTTTGGGACCATTATCAAGTGAAATAAGGGTCGCTTGAACACAAGCTCTGCTTACCAGGACAGTCAATCTCATAACCGCTAAGTGACTAATGGGCTGGGTGCACTGGACAAAGGGATTAATTCTAAATTTATTTTCTAGATTTACTCTGAATTTATCAATTGTAAATTTATATGTTGTTGAAGTGAATAATTCGTTGTTGCCTACTTCCCAGGTCAGACAATTAATTTTTTTATTCTACTCATCCCACAGTGTAGCCGAAACACAGCTTAGTTATAATGACAAAAGAGCAGAAAACAGTGTTCTTGCAATTCTGACAGTCCAGCAAAATAGAAAAGCATAACACTCATAAATAAGTTACTGGTCTCTGGGAAAAACTGCTTTTTATAAGCAAAGTGGTTCCCAGCCCTTTTTTGGGATGGAGACTCTTAAGAATCTGGTAAAAACAATGGACCTCCCCTTCCCTGGGGTTTGGGGGGAAATGTACTTTAAAATAGAATCTTGCAGCTTCAGAAAATTCTGTCATTTGGAATACCATTTTTGAACTCCAGTTGAAGGACCCCTGTACTGTAAATGTGACAGTTGTGGTTTGGGGTAGTTCTGGGAGACCTTTGGCAAAACTCAGGAGGGTTGCTCATCTTGCTATTCAAGTGTAGTGTGTGGTCCAGCAGCATCACCCGTGGGCTTGTTAAAGATGCAGAATCTCAAGTCCCACCTGAGACCTAGGTGCCCAGGGCATGTGTGCGCAGGTGAAAGTTGGGAGAGAGGAGCGCTGTGTTAGAGGTTAATGATATTACCATTTTATTATGTCTTATTTTAGTTAAAAAGTTGGAGCTTTTAAAAGCCTTGGGATATAACTATCTTTACCCTTCACTTTTCAGTCCCTAATTAATTTTTATTTTCTAATGGGAGGTTCCTGCTAAAGTGGCAGTTTTTAGAAATAAGCTGCAATTCAGGTGACTGAGGAAGAGACTTGGGGCCAGGCAGCTTCTTGCTCCAGCCACCGGGTGGTACCAGTGGCCCAGGTGGCCACTGGGACAGCAGCTGGGGTGGTGCTTTGGTGAGGATTACCTGGCCGTGGGCAGCTGCTGGGAGTTCTTGAGTCAAGTGTTTATAACTCAGAATGCATCTAATTAGATTTGGGACCTAGTGCTGATTAAAGCCAAATTTAAAATTCCAAATTTGTCGTGCCAATGGCCACAGGCTAAAGCTGTGACTACGAACTGCTGAGAGAGTTACCATTTAATTTGGGATAATTATACTTCCTAATAAGTAATGGATTCTGTGACTTAGTGCTTGTGTACAGGAGAAACATGCTTTCCTTTCTATGAATATGTGATCTAAGTGGTGTTTGAGGCTGAACCATGTCTTGGAAGAACTGGTGTTGGCTTACAGCTGTATCTTATCATGGAGGAAATGGCCTTGGCTTAGGAAGAGTTTGCATGAAGGCATGATGGTCATGGCCATGCAAGTTGTGTGTGCGTGAACCTCTGACACCGGCACTGGGAAACCTAAACATGTGTATTTTGTTCTTTTGGCAGGTTTGCATTTCCTTACTTCTCTGTCTTAAAGACAACAATGCCAAAGAAAGCAAAGCCTGCAGGGAACGGGAAGGAAGAGGAGCCTGTTCCTTGTAAGCAGGTGAAGGTGGAGGCAGCTGGTGAGCCTTCTCCTTTGAACTTTGACAGCCCCAGTGTCCTCTTTGAAAGTTTAATCTCGCCCATTAAGACAGAGACTTTTTTCAAAGAATTTTGGGAGAAGAAGCCGCTTCTCATCCAGAGAGATGACCCTGTGTTGGCCACATATTACCGGTCCCTGTTCAGGCTCTCAGATCTGAAGAGTCTGTGCAGCCGGGGTATGTACTATGGAAGAGACATAAATGTCTGCCGGTGTGTCAGTGGGAAGAAGAAGGTTTTAAATAAAGGTGGCAAAGTGCACTTTCTTCAGCTGAGAAAAGATTTTGATCAGAAAAGGGCGACAATTCAGTTTCACCAACCTCAGAGATTTAAGGTAACAGGTTCTCTCCGGTGCAGAATCTTCGTGTGTATTAAAGTACTAATTTCTGGCCACAGATCAGCTCGGGGGCGAACCTGTGGTTTGATGATGATTAGCCTCCTGCCAGTTTGAAAAGAAGTAGCACCTGCTTGGCCTTCAAATGCGTTATAGCTTCAGTGATTTTTATGTTCCCTTTTGGCTAAACTGTTAGAATCTTCAACAACTTAGGGTAAAATAAACATGGTTAGGTGTCATTGAGCTGCAAAAACTAAATTATATTGCAAGTTTATAAAATTTGTTGCAGTGACATTACATCTCCTGGAGCATTTCTGTGGGCTGTTTTATGTTCTGGTATGCGGTAGACTTTTCTGCTTGGATTGTTACTATACCTTAGGCATGATAGTATCAAGGTGATCATTTTCTTCTTGAAGTTGTCTCCTTCTACGCCTGCATCTCCCTCAGCAGAGGCTTCAGAGTATTGGTCAGACCACACAGCAGATGCAATTACAAGAAAGGCTTTTTTCCTTATTAATAGCCACCGGGCTGGCACCCAAGGGCGGAAACTGCCGCTGGGGAGATGGTGAGGAGCAATCATTGGTGGAGGCAAGCTTTGAATTGCAAGTCAGGAAGATTGCTAGTTTTTTGTTTATTCTACATGAGTGGTTGACATTTGAGAAATAATTTGCCTCCTCTGCTTTCTGCATTTATAAAACATAGAGTTAGGGTGAGCTAATCTGCTGTCTTAGAGCTTTGAGCTCTTTATGTGACAGGTGGCCCATAACAATTGAGGGCCTGTTCTGAGTTTTAGATAAAGTTTTATCCACATTCAGAAATCTCCTTCTGTGATCTGTGGCGGAATCAGAATGTCAGCTTGGGAGGAAGAAAGCAGTGCGTGAAGCCCCACACTGAGGGGGTGATTCTGGTTGTGTGGTGCCTCTGAGGACTTTGTCATCAGTTACCATTAATGCTTCTCCTGACTGAACTTGAGAAGCCTTGTTATTTCCGTGAATGCCTCATCCTTGTCTATAGGATCCTGAACCTATTTGTACTTTGGATTAAGTAAAGATACTCTTAAATTTTTCAGTACAAGTCCTCATTCCAGATAATCCACCTCAGGCCATTATGAGCAGTTGAAATGTCCCTGGAATGCCAACCTTTTGGCCTAGCACCCGAAAGGAATTTAGAAATCACTTGCAGACCAAGTTATGATTTGCATTCAGAAAATATGGACACCATGGTACTTCTTTCTGAGCTAATGCTTGACCCTTTACTTGGCTTGAAATAGTGCTTTTTTAAAAAGAATAGTTTTGGGACACCTAAGAACTTTGAATATAAAAAGCTTGGTGATGTTAATTGTATACAATTTTTTCACAGACCGGCAAGAAGTTGTTTGGTGTAAGTGTGGTGCCCTCTGTGGCTATCATTTCTATGCTTGAGAATCCGCTTGGACTCTTCTGCTTGTCTGCTTAAGTGCCACACATGCACATTCCTCTTCCCCAATTTCAAGAGGCCAAGAACCTGTTTCTTTTGCTCTGTTGATTTAGCTCTTTAGCCACGTTTATTAAAGCAGGAAGGATGCTCTATCTCAGTCTAAACTTAGCCTCCAGGCTAGATTAGGATGCATCCCGTTTTTTTCTCTTGCTAATACTAAGACTCGAGAAACCTATAAGTTGCAAGAGCTCACCCTCTTCCATTAGAAACTGGGTTCTAAGTGTTATATTATGATGATATTTAGTGTTGTGTGTGTTTACAAATGACATGTCGATATCAGGGTAAAGTCTAGAGGCAGTTCCTCATTGGCCAGGTTGAGAGACTATCAGGCTGAGTAGTTATCCCTTTATATGGTCGCAGAATGTGCACAGCTTATTATTCTAGTTAGTCTGAAATGAGTAAGGAGGTAAGCCCACCTGCTTTGGATTATCTGTATATCAAGAGCCCAATGACTTTACAAAATATTTGCACGTATTCACTTTTGAACCCACCAACAGACATTTGAAACAATTTGGGGCAATCACCATGGTCTCTGTTTCACATGGAAAAAATGAGTTCACAGATGTGATTTTTCCATAGTTACTAAGTAACAACTTTTGACTCCAAAATTAAAGCATTTTCAAAATCTTATATCTAAAGATGTTGATTAAGATGTAGTAGGGCATAGGAAGATGTGGTATATATATATACGGTAGAATACTACTCAGCCATAAAAAAGAATAAAATAATGCCATTTGCAGAAGTAAGTCAGAAGGAGAAAGACAAATACCACTTGTTATCACTTATATCTGGAATCTAATAATACTGCACAAATGAACCTTTTTACAGAAAAGGAAATCACGGACTTGGGGAACAGACTTGTGGTTGCCAAGACGGTGGGGGAGGGAGTGGGATGGTAGGGGAGTCTGGGGTTAACAGTTGTAGACTACTGGAGTTTCCATTGTGGCTCAGTGGTTAACGAATCCGACTAGGAACCATGAGGTTGTGGGTTCGATCCCTGGCCTTGCTCAGTGGGTTAAGGATCTGGTGTTGCCGTGAGCTGTGGTATAGGTTGCAGATGCAGCTCGGATCCCACGTTGCTGTGGCTGTGGTGTAGACCAGTGGCTACAGCTCCGATCAGACCCCTAGCCTGGGAACCTCCATATGCCGTGAGTGCAGCCCTAGAAAAGGTAAAAAGACAAAAAAAAAAAAAAAACAAAAAAAAAACAGAAAACAACAAACAGTTGTAGACTATTGTCTTTGGGATGGAAAAGCAAGGAGGTCCTGCTGTATAGCACTAGGAACTATGTGTAATCACTTGCGACAAATCCATATATGTATGTGTAACAAGGTCACCATGCAGTGCAGTAGGAAAATTGACAGAAATCTGTAAACTAGCTATAATGGGGGAAATAAAAGGTGTAGTAGGGCTTTGGGCATTTTGTTTTCACCTTTCTTATAGTAATGAATGTGGGCTTCTGGTCTTAGCAGTTGTTTTCAGCTGATTCTGTAGGTAGGTCAGTGGAGAAGAGGAGGAGCTTCCCACTTCCCTTTTCCATTATTCTGGGGATTTTCTTGGCATCTCCAGATGTGGTTGGGAGTCAGTTGAAGGGAGTTAAAGGGACAGATTTCAAGAGCCTTGTTTGTGCCTGAGTCAGCGCTGATGAAGCTGTAACACTTGTATGTTTCTTTGCAGTTTAAATAGATTTGAGGTGAGTTTTATTGTATCTTATGGTGAGAGTCTTACTTTTACAAATAAAGAAGTTGAAGTCATCCAGATTGGAACTACAGCTTGGACTGAGTAGATTTGACTCCAAATCTCTTTCTAGTGGGCCCCAGTTAAAATTCAGAAGCTAAAGGTACAAGAGAAATGGAAAAATTTTGGAAATGATAGTTTTCGGTAACTTTTTAGAAGAAAAGATACATACAGTTCCTCAGTTACAGACCCAGAAGCTTGAGCTGGGAGCCATAAAGTCACCCATATTGTCCTAAGACACCTCTTAGGCCCTTAGAGACACACACAGAGAGAGCGAAAGAGAAACTAGTGCTGGTTACTGTATAAATGTGGTTACAGAGCCAGGTCCTGCTGGCCCCTCTCGGGTGTATGTTAGACTGCTTGGAAAATCTGCTCACTCTTAGTAGTCATTCAGATGCCATTAAGTTATTCTTCCTTTGTTAACTAGAAACCCTGAGATCTGTAAGTGGAGTACCCCAGTGGTCTATATAAAGATGTTTCCTAGGAGCTCCTGCAGTGGCACAACAGGATCAATGGCATCTTGGGAGCACTGGGGCTTGGGTTCTATCCCTGGCCTGGGAGTTCCCGTCATGGCTCAGTGGTTAACGAATCCGACTAAGAATCATGAGGTTGCGGGTTCGATCCCTGACCTTGCTCAGTGGGTTAGGGATCCGGCGTTGCCTGAGCTGTGGTGTAGGTTGCAGTCGTGGCTTGGATCCTGCGTTGCTGTGGCTGTGGCTGTGGCGAAGACTGGCAGCTACAGCTCCTGTTAGACCCCTAGCCTGGGAAGCTCCATATGCCCTGGGTGCAGCCCTAGATAAGGCAAAAAGACCAAAAAAAAAAAAAAAAATCCCTGGCCTGGCACAGTGGGTTAAGGATCCTGTGTTGCCAGCTGGGCTTGGATCTGACCCCTGCCCTGGGAACTCCACGTACCTTGGAGCAGCCAAAAATGAAAAACAAAAAAAAAAAGGAAAACTCCCAAAGATTTTTTGGTGCTGGCCCAGTCTTTCCCACTTGGTATTTTTAATACTGTAGATTTTTTTTTTTTTTTGATCCAGTGGTAGGCTTGACTCCCAAGCCTTGGTCACTGGTTTACTCAGCGAATACTTTACATGTTTCACTGTCTTCTCTGTGCCAGGCACTGTGCACTCAAGCCCTGTAATGCTTGAAACTTTTGGCTCTGCAATGTTCTTTGTAGGTTACTTTCTTTAGGATAGTCCCTAAGAGAGGCAGTACAGAGTCCTGGTTAAAGGTGTGGACTCTGGAGCCCGCCTATGTGAATTTGAAACCTGGCTATATCATTCATTCAGTAGCCGTGTGTTCTTGGCCTTGGTTTCTTCATCGGCAAACTGAAGTTATTGAAGGTACCAACCCTGTGACACAGGGTTGCAAGGAGGATTGTGTAACTAAGGTAGATGAAGACTTGGAAGTGGTGCCTGGCTCAAAAGAAGTACTGATAACTACGTGGCCCAGTTGCTGCCTCCCCTCTCCTCTCCTGTCTTGGGACCACCAGGTTTCTTTCTCTGCGGGAATATGTGGTTCCTCTCTAGGCCCCTAGTCCGACTACGCCCTGAAGAGTTGATTAGCGACCGGAGAGAGGGCGTTTTCCTTGACCCTGGTCCCCTTTCGCTGTCTGTACTCCCTTCCTAGGTTGTCATTCCTGCTACCCTTGCTCTAATTGTCAGTTTTGTGCGGGCAGTTCCCAAAGGTAAATAAATCCCTGGTTGCTTCGTCTTGCGAGAGCTTCAGACTTAGCCAGTCAGGGGCTTACTTAACGTCTCCACACAGAGGTCTCAGCAGCTCAGACCTAACACTTCCTATGCGCAACTTCTGTTTTCTCCCTCTGAAAATGTGTTCTTTAGCAAACCTGTCCCATTTCAGTGGAACTGGGAGCTACACGTCTCAGTCAAAATCCTGAGTATTTCTCTGTTTTATTCTCTTCCTTCCCGCACCCCTTTATACTTAGTCCATGCTGCTTCCTGAGTTTGTCTTTCCTACTTCTCTCTCCCTCGCCTACCTCCATGGTCATTCATTCCCTGCCTTCGCTGCGACCTTCAGAGCGTCCCCACTGCTATCTCTCGCTTTCCTGCAATCCATTCTCCGCACCATAGCCAGACCGAGTCTTTATTGGTGTATTGGATTATGTCGTTGTCTTGCTTAAAATCCTCTGTGACTCCCTGTTGCCCACCTCCGCAGTCACTCATTTAGCCGCCACCTTCTCACGCTGTTCTGCACAAGGCTGTTCCTGAGGGCAGAGGTACTGGCTCAGTCACCACTGAATTCCCAGGGTCTGGAACATAATGGCTGTGCCATAAAGACTCACGGAGTGAATAAGAACACGTTCCTCCTATTTATGATGTATTTTTTCACCTCTTCCCACTCCATCTTTTTTTTTTTTAAGGATGAGCTCTGGAGGATCCAAGAGAAGCTGGAATGCTACTTTGGCTCCTTGGTTGGCTCGAATGTATACCTAACCCCTGCGGGATCTCAGGGCCTGCCGCCCCACTATGATGATGTCGAGGTGAGAGGGGAAGAAGCTGCTTGGCTCAGGGAGGAAGGAGTGGCAGCCAGCCTGGGTTAGAAGGGTTGTTAGGGTTCAGTTCAGCTCCCGGGCCAGCTTTCTGCCCACTCTTCCTATGCAGGCTCTGGAGAGCTTGACCTCCCTCACTTAGACATTGGGCCATAATTAACCCCATCAAACTGGTTTCCTGCTCCTTCAGAAAGGGGAGAGTATGTTTATTTACTGATAGAACGAGCCACACATTCCTTTGAAATAGATTATTTGTTGAGTTTATCTGCAGAAAAGTGTGATTGGCTTTTTTTAAATTTCACAATGTATGGTCTTTAATCCGGTGAGGTCACAAGTAATCCTTACATCTGCTTTCATTTTGTCCTTTTTCTGTAGCTGCCAAAAATATATATTTTTTCCATTTGTGAAAATCTTGTGGCAGCTTGAGTGAAGGTCATTGTTTCACTTAAGTACTGGCACCTTGACAAGTGTTGATTTCACTCTCCAGTGGCTGCCAGCAATGTTACCTCTCTGGCTTAAGTGTTTCATAGTTTTATTTTTATACTAATACAATGTGTGAACACAGAGTGATTAGTAAAAAAAACCCCTTTTTCCCTCGTTTGAGAGCAATTTGATATCAATACATTTTCCAAAGGTTTAGATACATATACATATATACATATAATACATATATACATTATATATAATACATTTTATATATATATTTTTTTAACAAAACTTTAAAATATCTTTGGTTGAATAAAGAATAAAACACTTGACGTTTTCCTCTGGGCTAAGGATTATAGTCAGGATTTCAGGCACCCTCTAATATCTGAAGCTAGGCTTTTCCATCAAAGATTACGGGCTTTCTGCTGTCTCATAGAGGATTTAAAGGAATGAGATAGTGGGGTAGATAGTGGGATATAAAGAACTCCACAAGGCTTCTATGAAAGTGAAAAGAGTGAATAGCTTTCCAGTGTCAGAGTTCACGCTAGCTTGTTTTTAAAAGTGAATACCACTGGTGGCAACTTTTATTTAAGTGTGGAGTGAAATGCATCTTTGATCTTTCATTTTTATTTTTTATCTGAAATTTGTAATTCATCTAAGGCTGGAGAGGACTAATACTGTATAAGCACTTTGCCTCCTGAGTTGTTAGGAGGCTCTCTGACACACCCGGGTCCTGTGCTCTTGGTAGGTTTTTATCCTGCAGCTGGAAGGAGAGAAACACTGGCGCCTCTACCAGCCGACAGTGCCCCTGGCGCGGGAATACAGTGTGGAGGTGGAGGACAGGATCGGGAAGCCAACACATGAGTTCACGCTGAAGGTATGGGCCTGCCCTTGTGGGTGTCTCTCCTTGAGACAAGTTCAGTTTGAGTTTTAGTGTTTGTTCAGTGGTCCCCTATGAATGTATCCAAAAGACTGGGGGCAGGTGGCTCTCGTGCCAGTGAACCGGGAGAGAGAGCTTCTAAAGGATACTCGGTAGTTTGTACTTGTAGAAGTGAGCTGAGGAAATGTGAATCTCTTGTCCAAGTCACCCATCTCCAATTGTAATCCAAGTTCAACAGGAATGAATTGTGAATTTGGTGACCACTGACTTCCCTTGACTAAAAGTGGAAAGTGTGACTTTGGGCAGCTTTGCCAAATCAAAGACAGTGGTCAGCACTGGGTTGTGGGTTGCTTAAGCAGAGCACAGCCAGGGACCCTTTAGTTTTTTTGTTGGTAAAATTCCAGTCTGACCCCTGTTCCTCCTGATAGTTCAGTAGACTCTGCACTCCCTTCCCTTCCCCCTGTACACAGGTACCAGAAAGATAGTCATCACAAAAGCTCCTGAGGACATCTTCAGATCTTCATAGCAGTTTCACATGCCTGAAATAAAGGTATCAGAAAGACTGCATTCATTCTTCAGGCTCTAGGGGAAAATCAATTTCCTGGCCTTTTCAACTTCTGGAGGCCACCTTCAGTCCTTGGCTCACAGCCCCTTCCTCCATCCTCAAAGCCAATAACATGGGGTCTGGTGTTTCTCATGTGCTTTCTCTGATTCTTTCTTCAGAGGATCTCTGTGATTACATTGGGCCTGCCTGGATGGTCCAGAATAATTTCCCTGTCAGCAACCTTAATTCCATTTGCAGCTTTAAATCACCGTTTCCTTGTAACCTAAATATTCACGAATGCCAAATATTAGGACATAGACCTCTTTGGGGAATACGCCATGATGCCCTCTCTTCATTTCCTCTTCTTTCCTGCTCTTGGGGCCCCCTCCCAGCAGACTCTCATCCCCACTGTTCCTCTAGAACTGCTCTCGAGGTTACCTCAACGTTGTCAAGTACAGTGGTCAACTCTTCGTCCCCATCTTAGGCTGCTTGTCTTTAGCAATTGACACAGGGTCACTCCTGCCTTCTTCAGTGACTTCCCAAGTGCAACCCTCTCTTGGTCTTGGTTCACTTTCCAGCTGACTGTTCTGTTCATTCTCCTTTTCTCTTTTGTCCTTAGCCTTCCCACCTCTTTTTGTTAGGGTGCAGGACTCATTTCTTAGACTTCTCTGATCAATCAGCATTCCCTCCCAAGGTTTCTAATACCTTCTACACCAAAGTATTAAGTACTGTGTTACATCTCTAGCCCACATCTCTAAACTCTAGGCTCATGATACAGCTGCCCACTTAATGTCCCCCCTGGAAAGGTAAAAGATAAGGCAAATTGAATATTCCCCAAACCAAATCTCATGTCCCACCCTGTCCCCAGCCTCCTTCCTGCAGATGTGTCACCATTTTTCTGTTTATTCAGGACAAAATCTTTGCACACAGATTTATACAGAAACATCCTATCTGTTGTCCCCTTTGTGGATTTTTCTGACATAACAACCATAATGACCCTTTGTGATCTCGTGAACCCTTTGCCTTGACCTCTAGTGACTTTCTGTTGAACCCAGAATAAAAGCCAGAGTCCTTAAGATGGTCCAGAAGGCCCTGTCATCTGGCCCCTCTGTTGCCTACTCACCTCTTCTCCTGTCATTCCCACCTTCACTCACTACCCTCCCGCTATGCTGGTCTACCTGATGCCCCTCAGCCTGCCAGGCAGGTTCCAACCTCAGGACCTTTGCACTTGCTTTTCCCTCTGCCTGGAATCCGTTCTCCCCAGGTGCTTGCATGGCTGGCTAACTCATTTCCTAAAGTCTCTACTGAAACGTCACTTTAGCAGAGCGAGGTTTAATGGACCATCCTGGGGTAAAATGGCAACTGTTATCCCAGGCACACCCTGCCCCCCACATCCATCAGCATCATTCCCCTCCTCCTTCCTCTGCTTGTTTTATCTTCATTGCATTCACCACCACTTGACATTATTTTTTGCTGCTTTATTTTATCCCTCTTTCCCCCCTCCCCCGCCACTAGGATGTCTTTATTGTCTGTTGTCTCTTTTCCCTTCTGAAATGTTTGGTTTGTTTCTTCCTGAGTGTGCTCCATCAGGGCAGATCTTTGTTTTATTCAGTGCTCTCTCCCTGGTGCCTAGCAAGGTGCCTGCCATGGGGAGTGGGCAGGGAAGGGTTAATCAGGTGTCATGGAATGCATAAGTGAATGGATGGAGGGCCTTGGTCAGAGGGCTGGCACATAGACTCTCAAAAATGACAGCTGTATTATGAGTAATGCATTTATTTACTTGAAGTACTATTTTCCCTGTCAGATTGGTGTTATTCAGGTCAAATGACCCACCAAGATAGCTCTTATGAATACATATATATTATATATTGTTTCTTGCCTCAAGGCCAATCTTAACGTTAAAAAGTAAAGTTTTTTTAAAATCTGTTATTTCTTGAGCTCCAGCTCCTAACCAGTGAGACAGACTCTTCCCTGGATGCACAGGGGGAATGAGTGACTCTCACGATATCCTTTCCTCTGCTCAGGCAACTGCTGTACAGAATGTTTTTCTTCTGAGTGGGATTAGGGAGGAGGCAGCTAAGGGCAGGAGTGATTTTGGGGAAAATATTTCTGTTCATTGGTGTGGGAAGAGGCTCACCTGCCCAAGGAAGTAACTGATCTTCAGTTATGTGTAGTGTTTAGGTTCAACTAAAGGGTTATAGGGTTTTTCATCAATTCTTCCAAATGTCTCTTGAGCCTCTGTTGTGGGCTGCTTGCTTTGGTAGTTTAGGCCCTGGGGATACAAGATGGATCTGGACCTGGCTTAGAAGAGCTCGCAGTATCAGAAATTGGCAGGTAAAAATAATAATCATAGTACAACCCACCATTGCTTCAAGAGCTCCTTCAATCCTCAAAATAATCCTGTGAGATTTTGGGGGTGGGGCGATTGCCTCCATTTTATTCATAAAGGAACTGAGTCTTCGGGAGGCTAAGTACCTTGCTGGTGTTGTGGCCTCTGTTAGGCCCCAAGCCCTTACTCCTCACTGCCCCACTTGAAGGGAGTAGAGGGAGAGAGCTGGTTTCCCAGGCCCAGGCTCTTCCCTCCTTGATCCCTGGATCGGGGTGGGGTAGTTTCAGGTGTATCTGGACTCAGCTTGTGAGTAAAAAAAGTGACTTCAGGCTCCTCTCTGGGCCTGGGGTTCCTGGTGACAGGCTTACAGACACAGCAGAGTTAGACGAGTGGATGCCACAGAGCCCAATATGCAGACCACTGCTGAATCACTGCATAGAGATTTCTAGAAGGCAGAATTGGAACTCATAGCCTCAGTTTGTCTCTTTAAAACATAGAGGATTGAGAAGATATCCTCCTTACTAACTCCTTTCTTCCCTTAGCCGGGAGATTTGCTGTACTTTCCCAGAGGGACCATTCATCAGGCAGACACTCCTCCGGGGCTGGCCCACTCCACTCACCTGACCATCAGCACCTATCAGAGCAGGTCAGTGCTCCACCTCCTGCCTGGGGTACCACGACATTTTGAGCTGTGGCTGAGGAACTGGCCACTTCTCTCCTGCTTATCCAGCCCCAGGGTTTAAGCTCCTCAGCCGACTTCATATTCCTTTGGTATCCTACCTGTGCCAGTGACCCATTCGTTTGGGCTTCCTGCTGAAGCGGCATGAACGTGACTCTACAGAGCACTGAGAGTTGCCCAAATAAAGGCTCCCATGATTTGGGAAGATAGAACCATAGCTGGGGGGTACTGGGATATTCTTGAAGCCAAGCTGGGCTTGTAGTCTCTCCCTCTCTCCCTCTCCCACTCTCTCCTTCTCCTTAAAAAAAAAAAAAAAAAAAAATTGGTAAAATGTTTATAACATAGAGGAGTTCCTGTTGTGGCTCAGCGCATTATTGAATCCAACTAGTATCCATGAGAATGTGGGTTCAATCCCTGGCCCTGCTTACTAAGTGGGTTAAGGATCTGGCATTGTGGTGGCTGTGGTGTAGGCCAGCAGCTACAGGTCTGATTTGACCCCTAGCCTGGAAACTTCCATGTGCCACAGTTGCAGCCCTAAAAAAAAAAGTTTATAACATAGATTGTGCCATTCTAACCATTTTTATTTTTAAATTCTAAGCATTATTTTATTTTTTTATGCTTAATGAATTTTATTACAATTACAGGTGTACAAAAATCATCACAAGTCAATTTGATAGCATTTGCATCCCAAACCCTCAGTGTATCCCCCCACACCCCAGATTGTCTTGTTTGAAAAACCAAAGGTTTTCCAAAGTCTGTGAGTCATTGTCTGTTCTGCAAAGAAGTTCATTGTGTATTTTTAGTTTCCACATGTAAGCGGTAGCATTGGGTGTTGCTGTCTAATTGTCTGACTGGTTTCACTTCGCATGATAATTTCTAGGTCCATCCATGTTGCTGTAAATGTTATTTCATTCCTTTTAATGGCTGAGTAATATTCCATTGTGTGTGTGTACCATATCTTCCCTATACACTCCTCTGTCAATGGGCATTTAGGTTGTTTCCATGACCTGGCTATTGCATAGAGTGCTGCAATGAACACTGGAGTACATGTGTCTTTTTGAGTCATGGTTTCCTCTGGATAGATGCCCAGGAGTGGGATTGCTGGATCAAATAGTAATTCTATTTTGAGTTTTCTGAGGAATCTCCATACTGCTTTCTACAGTGGTTGCACCAATTTGCATTCCCACCAGCAGTGTAATAAGGATCCTTTTTCTCCACACGCTCTCCAGCACTTACTGTTTGTAGACTTTTTTTTTTTTTTAAGCTGTAGTTTTCTTTATTTTTTTTATTTTTTTATTTTTGCCTTTTTGTCATTTTAGGGCCGCACCTGCGGCATGTGGAGGTTCCCAGGCTAGGCGTCTTATCAGAGCTGTAGCCGCTGGCCTACGCCTCAGCCACAGCAACGCAGGATCCGAGCCGCGTCTACGACCTACACCACAGCTCACGGCAACGCCGGATCGTTAACCCACTGAGCAAGGCCAGGGACCAAACCCGCAACCTCATGGTTCCTAGTCGGATTTGTTAACCACTGCGCCACGACGGGAACTCCTGTTTGTAGACTTTTTGATGATGGCCATTCTGGCTGGTGTAAGGTGGTACCTCATAGTGGTTTTGATTTGCATTTCTCTTATGAGGAGTGATGTTGAACATCTTTTCATGTGTTTATTTGCCATCTGCATGTCTTCTTTGGAGAATTGTCTGCCTAGATCCTCTGCCCATTTTTGGATGGGGTTGTTTGTTTCTTTGGTATTGAGCTGTAGGAGATGTTTGTAAATTTTGGAGGTGAATCCCTTGTCAGTTGATTCATTTGCAAATATTTTCTCCCATTCTGTGTGTTGTCTTTTCATTTTGTTTAGGGTTTCCTTTGCTGTGCAGAAACTTTGAAGTTTAATTAAGTCCCATTTGTTTATTTTTCTTTTTATTGTCCTTACTGTGACACATGGATCTGAGAAGATGTTGCTATCATTTATGTCAGAGAGTGTTTGGCCTATGTTTTCCTCTAAGAGTTTGATAGTATCTGGTCTTATATCTAGATCTTTAATCCATTTTGAGTTTATTTTTGTGCTTGGTATTAGGAAGTGTTCTAGTTTCTTTTTTTTAAATGTTTCTTTTTTTTACATGTAGCTGTCCAGTTTTCCCAGCACGACTTATTGAAGAGGCTGTCTTCTCTCCAGTGTGTATTCTTGCCTCCTTTGTCATAGATTAGTTGACTATAGATGTGCGGATTTAATTCTGGGCTTTGTATCCTGTTCCACTGATCTATATTTCTGTCTTTGTGCCAGTACCAAACGGTTTTGATGACTGTAGCTTTGTAGTAGAGTCTGAAGTCAGGGGGCCTCATTCCTGCAGCTCCATTTTTCTTTTTCAGGATGTCTTTGGCTATTCTGTTTTTTTTGTGTTTCCAAACAAACTTTAAAATATTTTGTTCTAATTCTGTGAAAAAGGTCCTTGGTAATTTGATAGGGATTGCATTGAATCTGTAGATTGCCTTGGGTAGTACAGTCATTTTGATAATGTTGACTCTTACAATCCAAGAGCATGGTATGTCTTTCCATCTGTTCACGTCATCCTTGATTTCTTTCATCAGTGTCTTAAAATTTTCAGAGTACAGGCCTTTTGTCTCTTTAGGCAGTTTTATTCCTAAGTGTTTGATTCTTTTTGATGTGATGGTAAACGGGATTGCTTCCCTAATTTCTCTTTCTGATCTTTCATTGTTAGTATATAGAAATGCAGTTGATTTCGGTGTATTAACTTTGTATCCTGCAACTTTGCCAAATTCATTGATGAGGTCTAACAGTTTTCTGGTAGAGTCTTTAGGATTCTCTAGGTATAGTATCATGTCATCTGCAAATAGCGATAGTTTTACTTCTTCCTTTCCAATTTGGATTCCTTTTATTTCATTTTCTTCTCTGATTGCTGTGTCTAGGACTTCCAAAACTATGTTGAATAGTGGTGGCAAGAGTGTACATCCCTGTCTTGTTCCTGATCTCAGCGGGAATCCTTTCAGCTTTTCACCATTGAGAATGATGTCAGCTCTGGGTTTGTCATAGATGGCCTTGATTATGTTGAGGTAGGTTCCCCCTATGCCCACTTTCTGAAGGGTTTTTCTCAGAAATGGGTGTTCGATTTTGTCAAAGGCTTTTTCTGCATCTATGGAGAGGATCATATGGTTTTTATTCTTCAGTTTGTTAACGTGGTGTATCACACTGATTGATTTGCGGATATTGAAGAATCCTTGCATCCCTGGGATAAATCCCACTTGATCGTGATGTACAATCCTTTTAATGTATTGTTGGATTCAGTTGGCTAGTATTTTGTTGAGGATTTTTGCATCTACGTTCATCAGTGATACTGGCCTGTAATTTTCTTTTTTTGTGGTATCTTTGTCTGGTTTTGGTATTAGTGTGATGGTTGTCTCATAGAATGAGTTTGGGAATGTCCTTTCCTCTGCAATTTTCTGGAAGAGTTTCAGAAGGATAGGCGTTAGCTCTTCTCTAAATGTTTGATAGAATTCGCCTGTGAAACCATCTGGTCCTGGACTTTTTTTTTTTTGGAAGTTTTTTAATCACAGTTTCAATTTCAGAACTTGTGATTGGTCTATTCATATTTTCTATTTCATCTTGGTTTAGTCTTGGAAGAGTGTATCTTTCCAAGAATGTGTCCATTTCTTCTAGGTTTTCCATTTTATTGCCATATAGTTGCATATAGTGGCCTCTTACGATCCTTTGTATTTCTGTGATGTCTGTTGTTACTTCTCCTTTTTCATTTCTAATTTTATTGATTTGTGTCTTCTCTTCTTTTCTTGACAAGTCTGGCTAAGGGTTTATCAACTTTGTTGATCTTTTCAAAGAACCAGCTTTTAGTTTCATTGATCTTTTCTATGGTTTTCTTCGTTTCTATTTCCTTTATTTCTGCTCTGATCTTTATGATTTCTTTTCTTCTACTAACTTTAGGTCTTGTCAGTTCTTCCCTCTCTAGCTGCTTTAGATGTAAAGTTAGGTTGTTTATTTGAGCTTTTTCTTGTTTCCTGAGGTAGGCTTGTATTGCTATAAACTTTCTTCTTAGAACTGCTTTTGCTGCATCCCAGAGGTTTTGGAGTGTCGTGTCTTTGTTTTCATTTGCTTCCAGGTATTTTTTAATTTCCTCTTTGATTTCTTCATTGATCAATTGGTTGTTTAGTAGTGCGTTGTTTAGTCTCCACGTGTTTGTATTTTTTGCCATTTTTTTCTTGTTATTGATTTCCAGTTGTATAGCATTGTGGTCAGAGAAGATGCTTGAAATGATTTTAATTTTCTTAAAGTTACTGAGGCTTGATTTGTAGCCCAGGATGTGATCAATCTTAGAGAATGTTCCTTGCGCACTTGAGAAGAATGTTTATTCTGTTGCTTTTGGATGGAATGTCCTGTAAATATCTATTAAGTCCATCTGATCTAATGCTTCATTCAGGGCCTGTGTTTCCTTATTGATTTTCTGCCTGTATGACCTGTCCATTGCTGTAAGTGGGGTTTAAAGTCCCCCACTATGACTGTGTTATTGTGGATTTCTCCTTTTAAGGTTGTTAGCAGTTGCCTTATATATTGCGGTGATCCTATGTTGGGTGCATAGATATTTAAAATTGTTATATCTTCTTTTTGGATTGATCCCTTGATCATCATGTAGTGCCTTTCTTTGTCTCTTAAAATGTTCTTCATCTTAAAGTCTATTTTGTCTGAGAGGAGTATTGCTGCTCTGGCTTTCTTTTGATGCCCATTTGCATGGAATATTTTCTTCCATCCTCTCACTTTTCAATTTGTATGTGTCTCTAGAAGTGAAGTGGGTCTCTTGAAGACAGCATATATATGGGTCTTGTTTTTGTATCCATTTGGCTAGTAAATGTCATTTGGTTTGGGCATTCAGTCTATTAACATTTAAGGTAATTATTGGTATATATGTTCTTATTGCCATTGTATTAACTATTTGGGTTTTTTGTTGTTCTTTTTTTCTTCCCTTATTCTCTTGCTGTCTCCTCTCACAAGATGACTATCTTTAATGTTGTATTTGAGTTGATTTTTATTATTTGTTTGTGTATCAATGTAGATTTTTAGTTTGCTGTTACCCTGAAGTTTTGATATAGGAGTCTTTATATAAATGAGATTGTTTTAAGTTGGTTCCTTAATTGCACGTCCTTCTCCAGTGACCTGCATTTGTGCTCTCTTCTCATGATTTCTGATTTTGGTAGCATAATTATACATGGATGATTTAGGATCTTTACTGTATATATGCCTTTACTGGTAAGCCTTGTCATTTGTGGTGGTTTTGTTTCTAGTTGTGGCCTTTTCTTTTCTGCCTAGAGAAGTTCCTTTAGGATTTGTTGTAAAGCTGGTTAGTGTTGCAAAAACCTCTTAGCTTTTACTCATCTGTAAAGATTTTGATCTCTCCTTCAAATCTGAATGAGAGCCTTGCTGAGTAAAGCAATCTTGGTTGGAAGTTTTTCCCTTTCATCACATTAAGTATATCATTCCACTCCCTTCTGGCCTGCAGAGTTTCAGGTGAAAAATCTGCTGATAACCCTATTGGGGTTCCCTTGTATGTCATTTGTTTCTTTTCCCTAGCTGCTTTCAATATTTTCTCTTTGTCTTTAATTTTGGTCATTTTGATTAATATGTGTCTTGGGGTGTTCCTCCTTGGGTTTATTTTATATGGTGCTCGTTGCACTTCCTGGATTTGAGTGAGTGGTTCCTTTCCCATATTAGTGAAGTTTTTGGCTATTATCTCTTCGAATATTTTTTCTGTCCCCTTCTCTCTCTCTTCTCCCTCTGGTACCCCTATAATATGGGTGTTGGTGCGTTTAACATTATCCCAGAGTTCTCTGAGACTCAGCTCATTTCCTTTCAATCTTTTGTCTCTTTTCTCTTCTGCATTAGTGATTTCCACTAATCTGTCCTCCACCTCACTGATTCGTTCTTCTGCCTCCTGTATTCTACTGTTGGCTGCTTCTAATGAATTTTTTATTTCAGTTATTGTATTTTGCATATCTTCTTGCTTAATTTTTACATCTTGTATTTCTTTGCTCAGTGTTTCCTGTAAATTATCAGTCTTTGCCTCCAGTTTATTTCCAGTGCCTTGTATCATCTTCAGCATCAACATTCTCAACTCTCTTATCAGCCTCTGGGAGGCTGATAATCTCCTCATCACTGAGCTGTTTTTTTGGGTTTTTTTCTTTCTCCCTTATCTGAGTTATAGTTTTCTGTCTTTTCATTTTTATAGGTTTTTGGTGTGGTGACCTTTTTGTAGACAATAGAGCTGTAGCCTCTCTTAGTTCAGGTGTTTGCCTCCCCTGTGGCTAAAGTTGGTATGAAGGGGGCTTGCTGTAGACTTCCTGATGGAGAGACTAATGCCTGCCCACTGGTAGGTGTGGTTGATTCCTCTCCCTCTGATGGGTGGGGCTTTGTCTCTGGATGAGATTAGAGGCTGGCTGTGTGCCTAAGGGGTCTTTAGGCAGCCTATTTAATGATGAGTGGGGCTGAGATCCCACCTGGATTGTTTTTTGGCCTGGGGCTTCTCAGCGCTGATGGGAGGGAGCACATTTTCCCAGAAATGGCCACCTCAGAGAAATGCAGGCTGATGAATGTTCCAGAGAGCTTTACCTCCAATGCCTTTCCCCCACATCAAGCCATAGTCACCCCTGTTTTCTCAGGAGATACTCCAAGAACTGCAGTCAGGTTCCACCCGGATTCCTATGGAGACTGCTTTGCCCTGGGACCCAGTGCACATGAAAGTCTGTGTGCACCTTTCAAGAATGGGGTCTCTGTTTCCCCCAGTCCTGTGGAGCTCTGGCACACAAGCCCCGCTGGCCTTCAATGCCAGATGCTCTGGGGGCTCTTTCTCCCTGTGCCTGATCCCCAGGCGTGGGGATTTGATGTGGGGCTCAGAACTCTCAGTCCTGTAGCTGAGTCTCTGTGATAGTTACTTTCCAGTCTGTGGGGCTTCCCACCCAGGAGGTATGGGGTTGCTTCTATCGCGTAATTGCCCCTCCTACATCTTGATGTGGTCTCCTCTTTGTCTTCTGCAGTAGAATATCTTTTTTGGAAGTTTACAGTCCATTTGGTTGAAGGCTGCTCGGCATTTGGTTGTAGTTTTGTTTTTTGGGAGAGAAGTTGAGCTCCAGTCCTTCTGTTCCACCATCTTAATCCGATCTCCTCCATTCTAACCATTTTTAAAAGCATCCAGTTTGGTGACATTAATTATATTTACTCTGTTGTGCAACAGTTACCACTATTTGTTTCTAAAACATTTTCCTCAGCCTCAATGGAAACAGTATCCATTGAAACTTCTGGGTCTTTTTTAAGGTTTCCATTTTTTATAGTTCATAAAATTAAAAAGTCAGAAAGGAAGTCTGAAACAGTGAGTTATAAAAGCACATGTGCTGAAAAGAGTTCTAATTAAAACCATGTTTCAGTTTGGCGAGTTCCTCGTCACATGACAGGACCTGGGTGGCAGCACCCTGTGAGTTTTTTCCTGATGGCAGCGACCTCACTAGTCCAGGTCCCATGAAAAACACCAGTCATCCTTAATTTATTCATCATGCAGCATTAGACCTTGTGGTCATTGCTGGGACTGTATTCAGTGGACTGAAGGGCCTTTGAGAGAACTTACATTCTGGATGTGGAGGAGGGAGAGGAGATAGGCCTGTAACTAGTTACCAGACAGTGTGATCCATCCCATCACTGGTTTGCAGAGGAGGCTCTGGAAGCACAGAGGAGGCCCTTTGCTAAGCTGGGGCATCAGGGAAGGCTTCAGAAATGACTTGACATCCAAGCTGAGGGAGACTTAAAGGATGAGTAGGAAGAAGTGGGTTTTAAGTCAGAGTAGGCGAGGATGTTCCAGGCTTAAGGGACAGCAAGTCACCTCCTAACTTCAGAGCTATATCTTCCAAAACAAGTGAGTAAGCATTCCTCTGCCTCCTCATCTGGCTTTTCAGCAAGAGGTGAAACTACTGTGTTTCGGAGACAGGAAGAACTAGCTGGAGTCTGGCCTGAACTTAAGCTCTCTTTGTCCACAAGTAGAAGCCAAAGCTTGTTTTAGGCTTCCTTTATGAAAAATGCCCTTGTCACCATGGCTAGTTAGGTTCCTTGCACAGTAAGGAGCAGAAGGTCTCTGAGGGCAGCTCATGAAGAGCAGAGGTGACAGGGAGAATGTCATAGGAACTGGGGAAGGGCAGTTGCAGGGAGACTGAATCAGAAGTTTCTTCTGTACATTGGCGCATCACAAGCTACCATCAGTTACTTCTTTGACCTCCTTCCATTTCATTGAACCTAATTAGCTTTTGCTTCCACTGACTCTGTTTCACACTCCCAAGAATGAGGAAATGGCAGGCTCTCCCTGGTCACAGTCAGCGGGACTGGGGAAGAGCCGTCTGAGTTACAGATGCCTGCCAGGGGCTGTGGATGGACAGGGCAGTGTGACCTGTTTGTCTAGGCTGTGTCTACCTGTGCCTTTGTCAGTGGGGCTGGTGCTAGGATGAGACAGATGTAACGTAAGGACCATTGCTCCCTGCAGATGTTCCTGTGCTTTGGTCCTGTTGCTTGTTAAGGCACTGTGGCAGGGTAAGGATTTGGGCCTTTTCCTAACCCGTGTCAAGGTAGCACTGTTGGAACTTTTAGGGCCTGCTGTGTGGGTCAGTGGCAGGTTGATTTGGCTTCTTTACCAAAGCAAACCCTTCAAGGGGTGTTATTCCCAAACTTTGGAAAGGCTCAAGATCCGTACTCCTAGAAGAGCACACTGCCTGGTTTAATTGCACTTAATTCTCCGTGAGCTGCTGCTGTGTGACTTCTACCTGAGACCCCGAGAACCACAGTTTTATTTCATGCTGCTTGAAGGTGTGCATGTGTCCTCCGGGTCCAAGTTCAATTAAGGATGCAAGGTTGGGTATAGCATTAGTCATAAAGCGGTGAGGCTGCCAGGCAGGAGTGGGTGTCTTGGGGAAAGTGTCTCTCATGTGGCTTTTGTCCTCTTTTGCCACTTTTCCAGGAGGGAAGCATAAAAGTGTTAATTTTCCTTACTGAGTGAGAAGCAAAAGTCATACTGTGAATTTCCATTTTGCACATAGCCAGCAATCTGGAATCTGCTGGTGACAGGAAAATTTTAAACAGTTCTGAAATGTTTAAAGAGAGCAGCCCCACAGCTTATGCTTCTCACATTGGCACACATTTAAGAGCGAGAGATTCTAAATGCCCCAGAGAAAGTAAAGGCAATTGAACACTGACACTCATCCCAAGATGTTATTTTTGGCTTCTGGCTTCCATCTTCTACCCCAGTAACACCATTGCTAGAGTTTAACAAGTTGCAAAATCAATTGTTTTGAAATTGTTGATATTGGATATTTTAATGAGGAACAGTGCCCCTCTTTTATAAGAGACAAAGGAAAATGTAACATTTAACTGTTCAAATAATTACACAGTCTGGGGATCTTGTTACTATAAATGTATTACTTTTGGATTTTTTTGCACATAAAATTTTTTTTTAGGTCTTACAGTGACTGTTCAGAGTTAACTGCAAAGCTGTCCTCATAGGCATCATGCTATATAGTTGAAAACATTTGAAAGTAAATTGGTTCCTTTTCCCACTTTATGACAGTCTATAGTTAATTCTCTGGTATCTTTAAGATAAATCATGAATAGAGCCTAACTTTCCACCTGAGTGTCTGGGATGGGGAGGGAGAGAAGCCTGTGGTTGATGAAGGTCTTAGGTTCTTATGCTGAGTAATGTGTAATTCATGGAACTCAAGATGCAGGGGTAGGGCGGTTGGCATGACAGTTTGTAGCTCTAGGCTTTTAGTAATCAGTGTTTTATGCACGTTTCGTATGTGTTCACTTTTTTTTCTTGGTCCATATTCCAGTTCATGGGGAGATTTCCTTTTGGACACCATTTCGGGACTTGTGTTTGATATGGCAAAGGCAGATGTGGCGTTCCGGGCCGGCATACCACGGCAGCTGCTCCTGGTAAGGAGCAAAAGCAGGTGGGAAAGCAGGGTAGCCACAGCCCCAGCTAGTGGAAGCTGTGGTCACCTCCTTAGGTTTTTCTCCTCCCACGTGTGCCCCAAGCTTGTCTCCTGCGCTGACCCGCCGGGCTGGGTAGTTTGCAGAATGGACGGAGTTTTGCATCCATTGGTGGAAGCAGGAGCAGGCACTTTGGGAATGCCTAAGGTGGCTTAGAGAACTGTAGCCTTGGTGCATATGAGACCACTAGTTAGGAGACACCCTCCGGAGAGCCTGGCCTTTGTGCATTCCCTGGCTTTCCTGTCTGTCCTGGTTTTACCTTTGAAACAGTGCTAGGTTAGTTTTGAGATGAGTGCGTTAGTACTGAGTTAGGCAAAGGGTGCTTTCATGGTCTAAAGCAAGTACCTTAGGCAGTGAATGACTTGCTTTCTAAAAAGCAAAGCCAAGACTGCACCATACTCCCAGGGATCCCTCTTTCCAGGCAAAATCCTGAAAATTGATCTTTGGGGCAAACAGTAGGAGCTTAAGATGAACAGTGTTTATAAGGAGATAGCAGGGTGTTGTTCTTAAGGGAGTGGCGTGGATCTGCATCTGTCCTGGGTGGTGGTGCTCAGTGGACTACTCCAGAGCTTGACACCTGGGCAAATACAGTGGCTGGAGTCTAGGCCGGGACTCATGTCTGTGTTTCTAGCAGGTGGAAACCACAGATGTTGCAACACGATTAAGTGGCTTTCTGAGGATGCTTGCAGACCAGCTGGAGGGCACCAAAGAACTGCTCTCAACAGACATGAAGAAGGATTTTGCCTTGAACAGACTCCCACCGTACTATGTGGGAGACGGAGCAGAGCTTTCAACACCAGGTTAGAGTTTGCTCTTTTCTCTCCATGGCTAGGGGCTACATGGGAAATTGTGAGGCTTTTCTGGGTGGGCACTTCTTTGAGCCAGTGGAGAGTATGAAGCATTTTAGAATTAATGTGGCCCTATCTTTAGTGTGTTAAGGTCAGGCAGACATGATGCTTGCTGGGGAATGAGAACCCTGGATTTGGGGTGAGGAATGTGGTCCGTCTGATATTATTTTCAGGAGTTTTAAAGAACTGAACACTTAAATAATTTTGTTGGAATTAACCCAGGGATGGGTAAAATGTTTGCCATCAGTGTGTGAACTATAAGAATGCTCAAGATTGTCACAGACCTTCCCCAAGTCCCAGGTGACTGTTCTGTGACAGGTTTAGGCTATAGGTGACATTGATAGATTTCTGGGTGGATGGTGAGATTGGTGTCCCCAGAGCAGAGACCATACCACACTCCTGTAGTCTGACAAACCTGGGTTGGTTGTCTTGCAGTGGGGAAGACCACGTACCATTGGGGACTGGAGCATTTCAGTAGAAGGATGTTGGGAAAGGATTTGTAGGATCTGGGTTTGAGTTCGGTGATTTTTCAGGAGGGTTCAAGGAAGCAGGGCTTTGCTCTGGATTGGATGGTATCAGGACGTAGGAAGGATTCTGGGGTTGAGTCTCCTATTAATCTTAGCTGGTAGCTAGAGGAGTGAAGTGTGGCCGAACTGGTATTTGGTAAAGCAGCAGCAGCCGCCCATCAGATTAGTTAGGATAGGGGCATGGACACTCACTTCTTTATGGTTGGAACGGTGTCCTTGTTTTTGCCTGAGTTCTTTACTGATGATGAGGTAGTCTTGGTTTTTGTCTTGATCTCTCATATCACAGCATGGCTTCACTGAATGTCAAGGTTCTGTGAAACAGCCGTGTTCACCAGAACACAGAGATGCAGCCTGAGCGTCAGACTGGCTCTCAGGCAGCTTCTCTCTTAGGCAGAGTGAGAGTTCCACTTTTACTAACTTTTATAAAAAGCTTTATTCATTACCATGGAGAACCACCAAGATCCACAGTCTACAAGGTCTCTTCTAACACTGATTCTGTGTACATTTCTGTTAGAGTCTCTGTGGGGAGTTTAGAGTTTATTTTCCTAGCACATATTTAATGTTTAGCAGAAGAGAGTGTTTGGATTATCAGCTTGCGGCCCAGGATATTTTATTAAAAGTTTTCCTTGTTAGTTTATGAGCCCTCATTCTGTTCCCTAGCCATATATATGATCTTGTAAGGCTGATCCTGTTTGTTGTGGCTTTTTCACTAAGTTAAATCCAGTTTAGGAAAGAGTAGTTTTTTCTGTGGACTTAACTAGGTGGCTTTTATATGACACTACGCTTGGCCTCCATAGGCTGAATGACGTGCCATGGTCATGCAACTAATAATTGGTGGGGTGGTGCATTTTGAGCTCCAGAAGTCCTTGCAGAGCCCACATGTAGAGCAGGCAGGGGATGGAAACCAGAGACAGGAGAGAGTGTCAGGTACAGAAGGCACCTGTCTGCATGGTGATAATATGTGCTCCTCTAGTTCTGATGACAACTATTTAATGAACTTAACAACTTCTGCTGTTATTTCATCTATTTGTACCTCTTTCTTCGATCTAAGAATGAACTCCATAGGATGTAAACCGTAGTGAACTAAAATGTTGGGGAAAGCAAATACCTGTGTTGGAGAGGATGCCTCATGTTGGGATTCACTTGCAAATTGTTACCAAGTGTCTTTCCCAGATAGTTGTTTCCCCAAACAAGTTTGAGCCTGCTGTTTTCCTCTCTTGAAGGCCTGCTTTTTCTCTGTGTTTTCCAGGTGGAGAATTACCGAGGTTGGATAGCACAGTGAGACCGCAGTTTAGAGACCATGTCGTTCTCACCGTAGGACCCGATCAGGATCCATCAGTGAGTATCCAGAGGGGTAGAGGGTTCCTTTCTTCTCAGGGCATTGTCATTGCAGGCCTCAGGTTTATCAGACTGACAGATGGCCCTGACCCTCCTCTGGGAAGCTCACAGCTCGGTCCAGGTGCCATCACTTTAGATCAGATCATGCCCAGATCTCACTGTTCCAGTTTCAGCTTCCTGCCTAGTGGGCGTTTGAAGGCTTGTCCTCATCCCCACAGAACCCTGCTTCCCCCTCTTTCATGATTAACGCCTGGTCTTTCCCTCCTAACTCAGGCCTGTTGCCTTTGCTTGGATGGCTACAGACCCTGTTCATGCATCTCGCTGTCTTGGTCCCTCTCCCATCTCATGGCATAGATCTGTCTGTACATATGGTTTTACTGATGGTCCTTCTAAAAAATTTTCTATTCTGTAGATGGTAGGGAAAATCTACTTTCCATAACTTTGCCACCCAGCCCAGTGGTTCCCCAAATTGGCTGATTAGTAAGGTATACCGTTTTTCTGATGCAAAAAGCCAGTGTAGGTTATGATTACCTGAAGAAACTTGAGTGTTTTCACTGGTAAGTTGATGTATAAGTAGTTGCTTTTTCATTTAAGTCAAGTTTCTAAAGATGTTGTCTAGGTATGCTGTTATCTTTTTAAAAAGATGATTTTAAGAGTGCTTATTTGCTACATACAAATAGAATCTGTGAGAATAATGAAATAATACCTCCATATACATAATGGAAGTATTATTTCATTATTCTCACAGATTCTATTTATATACATATGGTAAAAATCCTTTACCAGAAGGATTTTTTGTGTTCAGTAAATTTCACTTAATCACTGAGTCATTAAGATTTTTTTCTGGTGTTGACTTGTATTACTGGAAAACCTTCCTGATATCCAAGCACTCAGTATTTTGTTGCGGACGACTTACCTTCGTTTTGTCGACTTACCTTTGTTTTTTTAAGGATGAATCACGAGAAAAGATGGTTTACATCTACCATTCTTTAAAGAATAGGAGAGAGACACACATGATGGGAAATGAGGAAATAGAGGTTTGTTCCGACCTAATATTAATGTTTTTCCTATGATTGGTGGTGGCTGGGAAGAATCTGTTAACCTTTGATTTATGGGTAGCGTGCTTTTATATCACTGCAGCGTGGGCTTACTATTTCACAAAGTGATTGAGCCCTTGTATGGAGGATGATCAAGTCAGACCTTTCTGTAATACACATACACGGGTCCCAGCTTTAAAGGATACTAGCTGGGACCTGTAGCCTTGTTCACTGGAAAAAATGTGAAGCCTTTCAAATGACTAGTATTTCTTACTATATAAAATTAGAGTGCCTTTCATGAAATCTGAGGATTTGTAGGGGAACTGGCAACTTTTATAAGTTACCTGATTACAGTTTTTGTAACTCACTTATCTGAAACAGATTTCATACGTGTGAAGGATATCAAAATTGATTTTTTTATTGAGAATGTTAGGAAGTGCTAAATGCCACTTAAGCAACAATTTGTTTCTTTTTCAGTCTCATGGACTTCGCTTCCCTTTGTCGCATCTGGATGCACTGAAGCAAATTTGGAACAGTTCAGGTATTTCTGTCAAGGACCTAAAACTTACTACAGATGAGGAAAAGCAAAGTCTGGTATTATCCCTCTGGACAGAATGTTTAATCCAAGTAATCTAGTGTCTTTGATTCTTTTTTAATATGTTTATATAAAATAGACACTTGGTTCTGCGAAGATTTCTGTGCTAGGGGGCCCCTATTGTTTTGAGCCAAGGACAAGACGAATGTAACTCTCTTTCTTTACCTGTGTATCTAATAACTTGAGACCTACCTGTTACAGGTGTTCAGTTGGTCATATGTACTAACGGAGGTACGTGGAAGAAAGAATAGCAAATTACTAAATGTCCCAGAAAGTGACAAAACTATACTTTTTGACAAGCTTATTTAATCCAGTGTGGTAGAAAAGGCACAGTTCCAATAAATGTATCATTTAAATTTAAATGTCATTACCTGGCTTTGTCTTTGTTCTTTGGAAGAAACACCTTCTTTAAAGAGCATCATTGGCTCTAGAAAATTTTTAAACAGTTAACATGAAGAAAAAAATTAACTTGTTTTTTTTACAGTGAAAATATACATACCTTTGTGTATACAAGGCCCCCCATTAAAATAAAATTACCTCTATAACATAAATTTCATTAAATAATACTGCCACACTAATAGGCACTCACATCTACGGGCATAAGGGTGTTTTACAGATGTTGCTTGAAAGATGACAAAAGAGCCTGAGATTCAAGGAAAAAGAAAAACCAGATATTTACATGGAAAGACCAAGTCTCTATAAAAAACATTCAAAATAGTGGGTCTTTGAGTTTAAACAGTTCACTGTTATTTTACATTCTAAAGTGCATATATAGGTTGATACTTTTAAAAATATCACTGGAGAATTTACTCTTTCTATATAAAAATAGAGCAGACTTTTTTTCTACTTTCTGGCAAAAGTTGGGGATGGAGGGAACAGTTGTCCTAATGTAAGTTTAAAACCAACTCAGGAGGGGAAAATGCTTGTGAAAGGTATAGTGACCGTGGTAGTGATTACCTGAAATTCAAGTCAAAGATGATATCCTACCTGATTTGCTTGAATGAAAGATGTTTAAAATGGGAGTGAAAAAATGAGCTCTCTGTCATTTTGTAAAGCAAAATGCTATATCCAAGGCTCAAATTCTACTACTTGGTTTTAATCTGAACACTTGAAATGCCCCTTTACTACAGGCACAGAAAAATTTGACTATTCTTATTCGTAGGTGACAGAATCTTTCTTTAGAAACACTTCTCAAGGGTAGATCAGGTGAGGTCCCAACACCGGGATAAGTAACCCCTGGTTAGAGTCTTGTCACCCAGGAGGGTGTCTTTGTTAATACCTAGAATGCAAGTATGGCCACAGGTTATTGTGCTTTTGTAGTTTGAACAACTGAGCAAAGAACAACTACAGAAAACACTCCAGTACTTGAGTCTTTTTCCTTACAAAAGTGAGGCCCCTCTCTGGAGTTGGTTAAAGTGTGAATACTTTAACTTCAGTTAAAAAAGCTTCAGTAGAGAACCTTTAATGTTTATCTAATACAGCAGCTTAATAGGAAGGCTTATTAAATGTTTTCAAATATCGCTAAAAACATTATCTTTTTAAGATTATGACCTGACCTATAGGACTTTGCTTGCCTGTGCCTTGCACTCATACACACACCTATCAAGGGGTTAATAACTAATACAGTATGACACCATCACCAGTGTCCTATAATGGCTGTCAGGCATGGGATTCGTGTTAGGTGGAGAGGAGAGAAAACAGACTTCAGGAAACTCGCTCACCAAATCCGGAGATCAAGCAGGAATAGAACCCTTCTCAGAATTCATAATGCATTCATTGAAACAACACTGAATAACTGGCAAGAATATTCTGAGCTTTTCCATTGGTTAGGACCAATAGTCTTGGAGCTTGGATAGAAAGGTCATTCTGCTGAGTGATTCAGGAGCATGGGATGAGTAGCTTCCTTTCTACAGGGTATGAGCGTCCTTCTCCCTCTGCTGTCTCCTCAGGGATGTTGCAGACTCTCACAATATTTCTATGTCCCATTTCTGTGTTTCTTCTCCCTCCAGGGGCTGATTTACAATTACATGAGTTTTGTCATAATAATTTCCTCCTAAAATAGAAATGCCAAAAGGAAAGATTTGTTCACACAGGTGCTTAATTTCATAGTTTTCACAAGCTTTTGTTCAGGTAAATTAATATGTCATTTATAAAGCAGTCTAAAATGGGAAACTGAGGTTAAACTGAGGCGTAGCTATTCTTCACCTCAAGTTGGACCTTCATATGACTCAGACTGAAAAACTAAGAGGTATAATAGATGGTTGCATTAGCGATGTGCCCTGACAATGGTATTCTTAAAGAACACAGAGCTCTGAGAGCACTCTGGTTCAAAGTCAGGCACTGGGTTTTTGTTTCTACACCAAGAGTGGCTATGACTAAGCCAGTTAAAGCCACAGCACTGAATAATACTGGACCTGACCTTGTTGAATTCAAAAACAAGGTGAAATGATACCTTCCATAATTTTAACAGAGGGCTTTTAAGGACTATAGCAATTCACAATAGAAACTTAGAGGTGTTTCTTAAGAAACAGATGACATTTTATGGTTGATGATGCGTCAGATTTATAATTGTTCGCCAAGATCATACAGCAAATGAAAACTTTATAGTTGTACTGATGAAACAGAAACCTCCTTGGCTTGGTCCTTAGGCTTTTTCTGCTTGATCCATATAGAGCTAGTTGTTTTGTTTGTTAAAATGGCATATCTCAACTTTATTCAATAATTAAAAATGACTTAATACTTCCTTATACATAAGGACTTCTTTTACCCAAAAGGAAGAGAAGGTCTGGAATTTAAAATGAACATCCAAGGACACAAAACACTGGGTTTTATCCCAGGCTCACCTTTAACGTCAAGGACAAGTTGGTCACTGAGGTAGGAGCTGATGGTTCCGTTTCTGTTCAGTCTCCACTTCTGCCTTAACTGCCCATGTTCGGTCCATAGGGCGACTTTAGCTCCAGGTATGTCCCGACCACCAATCACATCAAGACAAGTGTCACTGGCCTGAAAGGGTCAAGAAATAAATTGGCAGTTCTGTGTTTGCTAAAATTGATTAGACTGGATCCCTTTCCTTTCATGTGAACAAGTCTCAGACATGACTGTCTTATCTAAGGAGAAAACTGTGTAGCATAATTATAATCTTACTCAACTTTCTATGTCTTATGGCTAAGAGCAGGAGATGGTATGGGAATAAAACTACTGAACTAGAGGTACTTGTTTTTAAAAGGATGTCTGGATCTGACAACAGATGTTCAAATACAAGTTTGTTAAATTGGAATTAAATGTTGAGTTCCTGTTAGCTTAGGTGTATACGGTTGGGCCTGTTTTTGTCACAAAAACATTGGGTGATGTGCTCGATACCCAGACAATAATTACATTTAAATGCTTTTCATTTTTGTGGAAGCATGAGAAGAAAGTTGATAAGCCACTGGTGATATAATAAATCTATAGTGTCGTCTTCTCCACAGCATCAAACATAATGGGAGGGTTGCAGAAAAACTTAAATTTTATTCTGTAAGCTTCCTCCAAAAACAGCAGTTTTCCTCCACCTTCATGGTGTATTTTGAAGATAAGAAGGCTTCAGCATGTTTGGAATCACAAAGACAGCTCAATTTATCCGGGCTGCAGGGTGGAAGGAACGTCTTTCAAAAGCAGTGTCCATCTGGGTACAGTGACTTCTATCACTGGTTTAAAAAAAAAAAGCATTTGGGAATATCCACAGTATATGTTAATCTTTTTACTTTAGAGAATTTTTTGATGTACAAAGTCTCTAAAGTCCATTTTACTTAAATGCTTCCGTAATATATATGTCAATGTTCTTATAATCACACAACAAACTTTTATAGGAAGTTGCATTATTTTATCACGCCACTTGATTTGCATGATTCTGGTTTCCAAAAGAAAAAAAACCAAAACCAAAAAAGCCAGGTATAGTATCAGTGGGCTTAGTTACCTTGGATTTAAAGAGTCCTCGACAGTAGTACCAGATCTGAGTGTTCTTCCCACTGTAGGGAGAAATGCACACAGATGTTGCCCTTGTGTCAGCTACATTTCCAGTGACTGTCAGATATTCATCCTGGGCTCGGTTCTTTATTCTGATGTACACTGCAGGCTGTGACAGGAGAAACAGTGCCATTTAGGGAAAAAATTTGAATCTGGAAATCAATCCTTCCAAAGGAAAGGTTGGAGAGGAAGTGAGAGGTGAAAGAGTTTAGCTTATTTATGTTTCACTCATTCACTTTAGCAAAGATGTATACATTCATGTTTTCTACCAACGAATTCTTAGACCACTGGGCAGTTTATTTTATTTTGCTTTTTAGGGCCACAGGTGTGGCATGTGGAAGCTCCCTGGCTAGGGGTTGAATCAGATACAGAGCTACAGCTACCGGCCTGCGCCACAGTGAAAGCAAAGCCAGATCCAAGCCACATATGCAACCTATACCAGTTTGTGGCAATGCCGGGTCAGAACCTTAACCCACTGAGTGAGGCCAGGGATTGAACCTGCATCCTCAAGGAGACTATGGTGGGTTTTTAACCTACTGTATCCCAGTGGGAACTCCAACCTCCAGTTTAATACAATAAAACAGGACACCCAACATCCCCACCTTGGGTCAGGTGTTGGCATCCCAAGGAGGATCTTGCCTAATAATAACACACAACCTGTTATTTAATAAAGGAGCACTTTCACTCAGAAACTCAACTGCTAGGAAAATGCAACAAGGTGTCCTTATAAGCTCACCAATGACTATTCTATTTTGAAACTTCTGATGGGTCAACATGAGGCCAGCTGAAGTTTGGCAAGTTGCTGTCATTAGCCTTCCTAAGGAAATAAACTTTCTGAGCACGTAAGTAAGCAAACAGAAGTTTTTTATCTGGTAATTCAGAGTGGGTGAACAAGACCTATGTCTCAAACCACTTTCATGTTCATAATA
>PVHT021183696.1:8675230-8717923 GCA_004024745.2 Catagonus wagneri
CGTTAACCCACTGAGCAAGGGCAGGGATCGAACCCGCAACCTCATGGTTCCTAGTCGGATTCGTTAACCACTGCGCCACGACGGGAACTCCAAACATCCCAGTTTTAATCAGTTAACTCAAGCAAGGTACTAATTACCCTTATTACACACTTCTAGTCTGACTCCTCTGTAATTATTCATTAAAACACTGATATGCATTATACGTGCCACGGTGATTTCCTAATTCCCAACCTCAGAGAGGATCACATTTTAATTATTCCGGAATTTCTAAACAAGAATATGCACTAAAGCGGTGCCAGTAGCTTTACCAAAAAGGAAATATGGCTCAAAATAGTTATCTTAGAAACCTAAAATTTCTTAAGTTTCAAAGCTGTGGCCTAAATAAGCTAAGGGTTAATAATCTATTAAAATATTATTTTGAAGTTAAATGTTTAACCAGGAATAATTTTCTAAAGCACAAGGAAAAGAACACATATAATGTCAAAAAACTAAAATTAGAGGCTACTTTTCTAGCTATCCTTTATCTCAAGACCCTGAACAATGGGCAGGGACATCTTCCCCATAAAGGAACATCTTTTCAGAAGTGAAGGAAATACTTCCAGCATCCAACTTGCACCCTTAAAGCCCAACAAGTTTCTAACAATATGGGTTAAGCATTATTGTACAGCTGATAAAAGCTAAACTGAAATCCCATGTCAGCCCAAGCTTTTTCCCCCACAGCTTCTCAGTGGGTTGACCCTTTATCCCATGTGACAGGTCTGAGGAATAAGCAGGATGTGACGGTCAGGAAATCCTGTACCACACACTCTGCCAGGGAAGTACACTGATAGGCATCTCTGGTTTTCTCAAGGGATATCATGAATAACTCCTCAAAACAAAACAAATATATTACTATGGTACAAGCAAGATTTTGTATCAGCCTCTTATTTAATCCTCACTGAGAGAGAAGCAGCTTGATCATCACTTTACCAGTGAGGAATCTGAGGTGCCATGAAATGAAACGACTCATCCAAAGCTGCAGTGCTTCCAAGTGGCGGAGCTAGGATTTGAACCAACAGAACCACAGGGTAGTGGGGATGAGCATGGTGTGCACCCATGCTCTGTGTGTGGGGGGAGAAGGAGAGAGGGAGACAGGGAGAGTGAGAGAGAGGGATGGAGGGAAAGAGGAAGAGAGGGAGAAGGGGAGAGAGAAGGAGGGAGAGGGAAAGGAGAGGGAAAAAGGGAGAGAATAATAGGGAGAAAGAAGAGGGCAGAAATACCAATTACTGTAATTTTTAAAAATTGGCTACCATTTATTTACCATTGATCATGTCAGATCTGAACATCGGAGCCTTGGCACGTATACCTGCTATGCTACACTCAGCTCAGTGCCTGAAATACATGGTGCCGCTCTGTAAATGTTTGTCTTATTTTGGAAAAAGTCAGGGTGTGGCTGTTTAAGAACACAGATTTTAGAGGCGGGTTCAAATCCTGGTTCTGACACTTGGATGACTTTCGTCAATTTCCTTTCTCTTTCTCAGCCTTATTTTTCCTTCTAGAAAATGGAAACAATTGACACTTGAACAATGCAGGGGTTAGGGGTGCCAAAGCTCCTTGCAGTTAAAAATCTAAGTTAAGTTATAATCAGACCTCCACATCCTTGGTTCAGCATTTGTGGATTCAACCAACTACAGATTGGAGTACTGTAGTGCTGTCTTATTTATTGGAAAAATCTGCGTATAAGTGGATCTACACGGTTCAACCCTGTATTGTTCAAAGATCAACTGTAGTTAACTCATAACTTGAAGGACTATTGTTGGACTCAATTGTGGAAGCATTTCTAAATGGTTTAGAGAAGAACAAATGTAATATCCATTGGTCATTGCACCTCTGAAACCCAACATAGGTTCCCCACCTATATGAAACCTTCCATCAATACCACACATTCATACTTCCCTTATCTGAATCAGGCAGTGCCTGTGGCTTTAAGATGATTACATCCCATTTTGCATTTTTTAAGCTTCTACTTTTTTTAGTTAATAGGAGTTCCCATCATGGCTCAGCGGAAACGAATCTGACTAGGAACCATGAGGTTGCGGGTTCGATCCCTAGCCTTGCTCGGTGGGTTAAGGATCCCGCGTTGTGGTGAGCTATGGTGTAGGTCACAGACGCAGCTCAGATCTGGCGTTGCTGTGGCTGTGGCGTAGGCCGGCGACTACAGCTCCGATTAGACCCCTAGCCTGGGAACCTCCATATGCTGCAGGTGTGGCCCTAAAAAGACCAAAAAAAAATAATAATAATAAATTTCAAAGGTTACTTTACATTTAGAGCTATTACAAAATACTGGCTATATTACCCAGGTTGTATAACAATCAATAGTTTGCACCTCCCAGTCCCCCACCCCAATATTGCCCCTCTTCCCTGCAATCACTACTTTATTCTCTGTGAGTCTGCTTTTTTGTTATAGTTACTAGTATGTTGTATTTTTTTAGATTCTATATATAGCTGATACCATACAATATTTGTCCTTCTTTGTCTGACTTATTTAAAATAATGCTCTTTAAGTCAATCGATGCTGCTGCAAATGGCAAAATTTCCATTTTTATGGCTGAGTAGTATTCTACTGTGTGTCTTTCAGTGTGTATACTGCATATTTATCCGTTCATCTGCTGATGGACACTTAGGTTGCTTCCATATCTTGGCTATTGTAAATACTGTCACCATGAACACTGGCTGCCATGTTATCTTTTTTGAATTAGTGTTTTGTTTTTCTTGGATATATACCCAGGAGTGGAATTGCTAGGTCATATGGTGGCTCTATGTTTAGTTTTTGAGAAACCTCCAAACTAGTGGCTGCACCAAGTTACATTCCCACCAACAGTGTATGAGGGTTCCCTTTTCTCCACATCCTCTCCAACATATTATTTGCAGACTTTTTGATGACAGCCATTCTGACAGATATAATGTGATATCTCATTGTGGTTTTCATTTACTTTTCCCCGATGATTAACAGTGGTGAGCACCTTTTCATGTGCCTGTTGGCCAACTGCATTTCCTCTTTAGAAAAACATCTATTCACTTCTTTTGCTTAGTTTTTAATCCGGTTACTTGTCTGATTTTGATGTTCAGTAGTATGTTTATAAATGTTGGATATTAACCCTTGTCAGTCATATCATTTGCAAATATTTTCTCCCATTCAGTATGTCGTCTTTTCATTTTGTCAATGGTTTCCTTTGCAGTGCAAAAGCTTTTAGGTTTAATTAGGTCCCCTTTGTTTATTTTTGCTTTTATTTCCTTTACTTTAGAAGACGGATCCAAAAAAATATTGCTTCTATTTCTGTCAGAGGGTGTTCTATGTTTTTCCTCTAGGAGTTTTTTTTTTTTTTTTTTTTTACTTTTTAGGGTCATACCTGTGGCATATGGAAGTTCCCAGGCTAGGAGTCGAATCTGAGGTACAGCTGAAGGCCTACACCACAGCCACAACAACTTGAGATCCAAGCTGCATCTGTGACCTACACCACAGCTCAAAGCAATGCTGGATCCCCAACCCACCGAGCAAGGCCAGGGATTGAACCCGTATCCTCATGGATACTAGTTGGTTTCATTTCTGCTGTACCACAATGGGAACTTCCCTCAGCATCACTTATTGAAAAGACCGTCTTCTCCACTGCATATTCTAGCCTACTGTTGTAGATAAACTGAGCATTAGTGCATGGATTTATTTCTGGGCTCTCTATCCTATGGCATTGACCTATGTGTCTGTTTCTATGCCAGTACTGTACTGTTTTGATTATTATAGCTTTATAGGTACAGTTTGAAGTCAAGGAGCCTGATTCCTCCAGTTCTGTTCTTTCTCAAGACTGTTTTGGCTATTTTGAGTCTCTTGTATATCCATGTAAATTTTAAAATTATTTGACCTAGTTCTGTGAAAAATGCCATTGCTAATTTGATAGGGATTGCACTGCATCTGTAGATTGCCTTGGGTAGTATAGTCATTTTGGCAACATTGATTCTTCCATTCCAAGAGCATGGTATATCTTTTCATATGTTTATGTCATCTTTGACTTATTTCATAAGCATCTTATAGTTTTCAGAGTACAGGTCTTTTGCCTCATTAGATAGGTTTATTCCTAAGTATTTTATTATTGTTTTTCTTTTTATGGCTACACCTGAAGCATAGCAAGCATATTCCTACGTATTTTATTATTATTTTTTCTTTTTATGGCTACACCTGACCCCTAGCATGGGAGTTCCCAGGTTAGGGGTCAAATCGGAGCTGCAGCTGCTGGCCTGTGCCACAGATAAATCAAATTCAAGCTGCATCTGTGACCTATGCTGCAGCCCGCAGCAATGCTGGATCCTTAACCCACTGAGTGAGGCCAGGGATTGAAGCCTCTCCTCACAAGAGTAGGGACAGTATGTTGGCTTCTTAACCTACTGAGTCAACAGCAGGAACTCCTATTTTATTCTTTTTGATGTGATGGTAAATGGGATTGTTCCCATAACTTCTCTTTCAGATACTTCACTGTTAGTGTATCCTGAAACTTTACCACATTCACTGATGAGCTCTACTGAACACTGATGAGTTTTCTGGTGGTGTCTTTAGGGTTTTCTATGTATAACATCATATCGTCTGCAAACAGTGACTGTTTTATTTCTTCCTTTCCTTTTGGATTCCTTCCTTTTTCTTCTGAATGGTGTGGCAAGAACTTACAAAACTATGTTGAATAAAACTGGTGAGCATGGACATCCTTGTCTTGTTCCTCATCATAACAGGAATACTTTAGTATAGATCTTTATAATGTGGTAGTAGGTTCCCTCTATGTCCACTTCCATCACATTGAAAAGAATAAACTAGGAGTTCCTGTTGTGGCTCAGCAAGTTAAGAAGCCAACTTATTGTCCTTTATTTATTTATTTTTTTTGTTTTTTTAGGGCTGCACCTAAGGCATATGGAGGTTCCCAGGCTAGGGATGGAATCAGAGCTGTAGCTGCTGGCCTATACCACAGCCACAGCAATGCGGGATCCGTGCCGCATCTGTGACCTTCACCACAGCTCACAGCAATGCAGGATCCCCACCCAACCCACTGAGCAAGACCAGGGATTGAACCTGCGTCCTCATGGATGCTAGTCAGATTGGTTAACCACTGAGCTACGACAGGAATTCCTCCCTGGAAAGTTTTTTTTTTTTTAATCACAAATGGATATTGAATTTTATCAAAAGTTTTTTCTGCATCTACCCAGAAGACCATATGGTTTTTCTTTTTCAGTGTTAATGCAGTGTTTTATGCCGATTGATTTGTGAATATTGACAAATCATTGGGATAAATGCATCCCTGGGATAAATCTCACTTGATCATGGTGTATGATCCTTTTAATGCACTCTTGGATTCTATTTGCTAGTATTTCATTGAGGATTTTTGCATCTATGTTCATGGGTAATATTGGCCTGTAAGTTTTTTTGTGTGATGATTTTGTTGGTTTTATCAGGGTGATGCTGGCCTCACAGAATGAATTTGGGAGTGTGTTCCTTCCTCTTCAATTGTTTGAAATAGCTGCAGAAGAATAAGTGTTAACTCTTCTCTAAATATTTTGTAGAATTCACCTGTGAAGCCATCTGGTCCTGGACTTTTGTTTTGGGGACATTTTAAAATCACAGTTTTAATTTCAGTAATTGTGACTGGTCTATTCATTTTTTTCCATTTCTTCCTTGTTCAGTCTTGGAAGGTGTTATCTTTGTAAGAATTTGTCCATTTTTTCTAGGTTGTGCATCTTACTAGAATGTAATTGTTCACAATAGTCTCTTATGCTTCTTTTGTACTTCTGTGGTGTTGGCTCTAGCTGCTCCTTTTTCATTTCTGATTTTATTGACTTGGGCCCGCTCCCTTTTTTTTCTTGATGAGTCTGCTGCAGGTTTATCAATTTTTTAAATCTCTTCAAAGAACCGAATTTAAGTGTTCCCATTGTGTTGCGGTGGGTCAAGATTCTGACCACAGGGCACAGGTGGCTGAAGAGGTGCGGGTTCATTCCCCAGGCCCAGAACAGTGGGTTAAAGGATCGGGTGATGCTGTATCTACAGCATAGGTTGCAACTGTGGTTCAGATTCAATCTCTGGACCAGGGAATTTCCATATGCCATGGATGTGGCCATTAAAAAAGAAAGAAAAGAATCAGATTTAGTTTCATTGATCTAGTCTATTGTTTTGTTTTGCTTTTTAGGTCTCTCATTTATCTCTGCTCTGATCTTTATGATTTATTTCCTTCTATTAACTTTGGATTTTGTTTGTTCTTTCTCTAGTTGCTTTAGGTAGAAAGTTAGGTTGTTTGATATTTTTCTTGTTTCCTGAGGTAACCTTGTATAGTTATAGATTTCCCTCTTAGAACTGCTTTTGCTGTATCCCATAGTTTTTGGATCATTGTGTTTTTGCTTTCCTTTTTCTCTAGTATTTTAAAATTTTTCCTTTATTTCTTCAATGAACCATTGGCGTTTAATAGCATATTGTTTAGCTTCCATGTTTGTTTTTGCAGGGTTTTTTTTTTATTTTTTTCAGTTGATTTGTAGTTTCTCATTATGGCTGGAAAAAAATGCTTTATATGATTAGTTTTCTTACATTTACCAAGGCTTGTTTTGTGGTCTAGCAGGTGATCTATCCTGGAAAATGTTTCATGGCACTTGAAAAGAATGCTTTCAGATGGAATGCTCTCTATATATCAATTCAGTTCATTTGGTCTAATGTGTCACTTAAGACTAGGGTTTCCTTATTCATTTTCTGTCTGGATGTGAGTGGCATGTTAAAGTCTCCCACTATTAGTGTGTTACTGTCAGTTTCTCTTTTTATATCTGTTAACATTTGCCTTATACATTGAGGTGTTCCTATGTTGAATGCATATGCATGTATTTACAATTATTTTACTTCTTCTTGGGCTGATCCCTTGATCATTATGTAGTGTACTTTTCTCTTGTAATAGTCTTTATTTTAAAGTCTATTTTGTCTGATGCAAGTATTGCTACTCTGGTGTTTGTTTGATTTCCATTTGCATGGAGTATCTTTTTCTACTCCCTCACTTACAGTCTGTATGACCTGAGGTGAGTCTCCTGTAGGCAGCATATATATGGGTCTTGTTATTGAATCCATTTAGCCACTCTGTCTTTTGGTTGAAGCATTTAGTCCTTTTACATAAGGTAATAATTTATATGGATGTTCTTACTACCATTTTGTTAATTTGCATTTGTTTTTGTAGTTCTTTTTTTTCCCCTTTTCCTTCATTTGCTCCCTTCGCTTGTGATTTGATGAATATCTTTAGTGTTATGTTGGATATAGTATAGATTTTTGGTTCATGGTTATCATGAAATTTTGGTTAGCAGTCTACATATATACATGCTTGCTTTAAGTTGCTGATCTTTTAATTTCAAGTGTATTTTAAAAGCCCTGCATTTGTACTCTTCTCCCTTCATGATTACTGTCTGATATCATTTTACATCTAACTGCTTTGTGTATCCCTTAACTGCTTATTGTAGATACAGATGATTTTATTCCTTCTGTACTTTAACCTTCCTATTAACTTTGTGTGTGGATGATTTCCTACTTTTACTCTATGTTTGCCTCATTTGCCATTACCAGTGAGCTTTTCCATTTTGTAATTTTCCCTTTTTTTTTTTTTTGGCTGCTCCGCAGCATATGGAGTTCCTGGGTCAGGGATCATAGTCGAGCCACAGTTGTGACCCACCTATGCCCCAGCTGTGGCAAGGACAGCTCTTTTAACCTACTGTGCCAGGCCGGAGATCAAACTTGCATCCTGGTGCTGCAGAGACACCGCTGATTCCGTTTACCAGAGTTTTGGCCTTTTCTTTCTCACCTAGAGAAATTCCTTTAACATTTGCTATAAAGCTGGTTTAGTGGTGCTAAACTTTTTTAGCTACTGCTTGTCAGTAAAGCTTTTGCTTTCTCCATTACATCTGAATGAGAGCCTTGTTGGGTAGAGTATTCTTGGCTATAGGCTTTTCCCTTTACCACTTTTGAAAATATTTTGCCTTCTGGCCTGCAGTGTTTCTGCTGAAAAATCAGCTGATAACCTTTCCCTCTTTGAGTTCATCCTATATGGAACTCTGCGTCCTGGACTTGGATGTCTCTTTCCTTTCTCAAGTTAGGGACATCTTCAGCTATTATGTCTTAAAGTATGTTCTCAGTCCCTTTCTCTTTCTGGGACCCCTATAATGCAAATATTAGTGCACTTTATGTGGTCCCAGAAGTCTCTTAAACTTTCCTATGTATATATCTATCTATCTATCTATCTATCTATCTATCTATCTATCTATCTATCTAATCTATTGCTTTTTTTAGGGCCACACCCACGGCATATGGAGGTTCCCAGTCTAGGGGTTGAATTGGAGCTACAGCTGTTGGCCTACACAACACCACAGCAACTCGGGATCTAAGCTGCATATGTAACCTACACCACAGCTCACAGCAACACCTGATTCTTAATCCTCTGAGCAAGGCCAAGGATTGAACCTGCCATCTCATGGTTACTTGTCAGATTCGTTCCTGCTGAACCACAACAGGAACTCCTGTTAAAATTACCTTTTTTCTTCTGTTCAGTGGCAGTGATTTCTACTACTCTTTCAGCTCACTGATGTGTCTTTCTGTATCCCCTAGTGTATCATGGGGTCAGATACGGTCTTTCTATTCTGCCATCTTGGCCCCTCCCTGTTTTGCATTTTATATTACTGCTTTGAGTTAGACATGTTTTACCCAATAAAAATGTAAGCTCCAATAAGGCTGAAATCCTATCTACCCTTATATAGCTTCCCCAATTTTTTGCATAATGTCAAGCATTCAGATACACATTTATACATTTATTCCTTCATTAAACAAATAGTCCCTGAGTTCCTACAATGTGGCAGACATGATGACAGGCACAAGGGTAGAGCAATAGGGCTTTCAGTAGAGTGAAAAAGTGCCTAATCCAACAACAACTATGTGGTTACAAATCATATGCAGTGTCTTATACAAAAAGAACCAGCACTTTAACGATGTAATTTAGATTTGGAAAAAGAGTAAAAGAGGCATCCTGGAGGACCTGACATTTCAGATGAACAAGAGTAAGAACTAGCCAGGCAAAGAATGATGGAAGAAAATTCTAGACAGAGGGCCTGTATTGGGTGTGGGAAAGCACTCTGTGCCCTGGTGCACATGAAAGAGCCTTGTGAGTGAGGAGGAGACCATGACATGAGGCTGGAGAAGTCAGGGGAGCCAGATCACAAAGGCCACACTAAAGAGGTTAGACTGTACCCCAAGTGAAGTGGGAAGCTTTTGAATAGATGACTGACAAGCAGTAGGTGTGCAATAAATACTATGTTAATTAATTGCCAAGATCCACCCTGAGTGTTACATAAGTGGGGAAAAAACCCTAATACTTAAAAAGTAAAACTAGCACACTTTCAGAGTTCATTTTCACTTCTATTATTTGCCATAGCCTGTGATACTTATTTCTCCATGAAAAGACAACAAGGTCAATAAGACTTTGAACTCAAAGCTAAAACACAATGCTGACCTTAGGTACAATTTTAGAATTTGTTAAAATCTGTAAGATGCCCATCCTCATTGGATCTACCTGTAACATAAATGACAAACTAAATTAAATGGTCCGTGGTTCAGATGCTGTAGTTTATGGCATTTCTACTAGGCAATTGTAATAGTTTGGATCACATGGTTCTTTTCTCCTTACCTGCTTCATAGGACGGAGGGAACCAATTGTCTTCCATCCACTGAATGCTGTCCAATTTGGGATCTCATTAGGCTCGAGTAAGATTTGTCTTCCTAAGAAATTGGATCCTTCATAAGCTATCCACCTACATGAGAAAAGGAAAGAAAAAAATGGAGTGCTTAAAATAGAAAGTGATCTCTTACCAAAAGATACGTGCCTCTATACCATAAATTGTTCATACTTTAAAACTTCTAGACTTGTATTTGCAGCCAGTTAAGCTGACTGTGCTCTTTTCCCCATGGGGGCCCTGTGTGCAGTGGCTCTAATCAGCAGCATCCTTGGTAGCGTATGCAGCCTGTTGCCAGTATAAGTTGCCCTAAGGGACCTTGAAGAAAGCCCTTTCTGGTGGACAATCATGACTGGCATGCTGTCCGCAGTCTAGGCTCCAGACAGGTATGGGCAGTGCCTTTGGAAAGCCCCAGGGCACAGTGGCCAGGGTCCATATTAGCCAAGTCATAATGTCCATCCACACCAAGCTGCAGAACAAGGAGCATGTGATTGAGGCACTACGCAGGGCCAAATTCAAGTTCCCTGGCCACCAGAAGATCCACATCTCTAAGAAGTGGGGATTTACTAAGTTCAACACAGATGAACCTGAAAACATGGTGGCAGAAAAGCTGCTTATCCCGGATGGCTGTGGAGTCAATCCCTAATTGCGGGCCCCTGGACAAATGGTGGACCCTGCATTCATGAGAGCCTTGGCCGTATTGTCCCCTCCTTAACACTCACCAATATACCCTACTTTCCTGTCCGGAAAAAAAACGAAAAACAAAACAACAAAACCTCGTAGATTTTTTTTTAAGGAAAAAAGTGTAATTGTATATTTTAAGGAAAAAAAAATGGAAGAATATGGGAAAACCCACTGGACCAGGGTTCAGAAGATTTAGATTCCAATCAGGATTCTGGTTTCCTTACTTTCAAAACACGGTTCCCTCCAGCTCTAAAATTCCGCGTTCCCTTGATAATACCAAGTCTTTTCCCATAACATTTTAACACTCAAATCTAGACAGTAACCCCTCCCTATTACCCCATTTAAAAAAACACCAGTTTCCTCTCCCACTCTAAGCTCATTGGCCCACATCTTTCACAGCCTCTCTTGGAGGGAGGCTCTAGTGGCCTCTCCAGACACACCTCCTTCCTCAACTTCTCCCAGCAAGGAAAACTCAAAATTATCCACAGAAATCCCCTGTCTAAATCCTTCTCAATACCCCAGGGGCCTTCAACTTGGGCCAAGTTAAAGTGTGTGAAAGGGCCTCAGGGAGAGTGTCTAGAGCCTGGAGACTAATTCAAGGGCACATGGTCCACTCATTCCTTTCTGGTTTGGCTTTGGCTGCTTTTGCATCACAATGGCAGGTTGAGGAGTTGTCACAGAGGCAGGATAACCAACAAACTGAAAAGACCATCAGGCCCTTTATTGAAAAGGTCTGCCAAGACCTGCCTGAGGGGTTTATCAAGCTGGAGAGCTAAGGAGAGCAGGCTGGGACTGACCTGATACACTCAGCAGGATTCCAGGTTGCAGCTAATGGTGCTTTCAGAAAGTGTGCATGGAAGATCAAGTGGCTGAAGATCTTGGTTAAGACAAAGCACCCTGTTCCCTACAACCAAGATCAGGCTTGGCCAAATTACAGATGGATGAACAAGGCAGATGACCTTCCCTCTACTCCTTTTTGCCAACACAATCTAAAGCACCAGACTGGTACAGGGTCAGGACAGCATAACAATGCAGAGGCTGGGAGTTCCCCTTGTGGCACAGTGAAAATGAATCCTACTAGTATCCATGAAGATGTGGGTTCGATCCCTGGCCTCTGTTCAGTGGGTTAAAGATCTGGCATTGCCATGAGCTGTGGTGTAGTCACAGATGCAGTTCAGATCTGCTGTAGCTGTGGTGTAGACTGGCAGCTGTAGCTCCAATTCAAACCCTAGCCTGGCAACTTCCATATGCCGTGGGTGTGGCCCTAAAAAGCAAAAACAAACAAATAACAACAACAAAAAACAATGCAGAGGCTGATCCACCTCCCCAGCTTTTGGGATTATTTAGATAAGTAGGGAAGTCTCAGTTATAAAACCCAGGCAGGATTTCAATAAACTTTGTCTAATTATATACTAACATAATGAATTCCAGAGTTGAAAAGCATTAAAACTTGGCCTCTGTTACCACCACAGACTAGAGATATGGGAGAATATGGGGATTAAACAGAACAAAACAAAACCTGTCACCGAGGGTAGCTGGCTATGCATTTAAGTGGTATTCTGGGAGCCAGCTTTTACTATTCTTTACTCCATGTACCATTCATTTGTTTTGCAGAGAATCAAGAACAGTGAGAATGTTAAAATTAAATGGTACCAGTTTTCTACAAACGCATGGAATAAGCTTGTGAGATATTTCCTGAAGTGAGTCAATAATTATCAGTTCCACTTATAAATAAGGAAATGTATAAAAATGCTGTGAAAAATCCTGTATCACAGGGATGAAGAATTCAGTTCAGGCTTAGTTAAGTGGTAAATAATATGCCGGGATATAATATAGAGGGTATTATCTTAGACTAAATTTATGTTTAATAAACATCAAACTATGTGAAATGCTTTGCTAAAGAAAATTTAATATAGAGGGTATTATCTTAGACTAAATTTATGTTTAATAAACATCAAACTATGTGAAATGCTTTGCTAAAGAAAATTTAAACTGTTATACACAAGTGACACAGAAGCCACTTACTGTGATAGTTAACAATGTTCAAATCAACTTATAGTCTCGTCTTTTTCATTATCTCCAGATTTTTTTTTTTTGGGGGGGCTTTTTAGGGCCGCACTTGGGGCACATGGAAGCTCCCAGGCTAGGTGTCAGATCGGAACTGCAGGTGCTGGTCTTTGCCATGGCCACATAGGATCCAAGACATGTCTGCGACCTAAACCATAGCTAACAGCAATTCTGGATCCTTAACCCACTGAGCGAGGCCCAGGATTGAACCTGCATCCTCATGGATACTAGTCAGGTTTGTAAGCTGCTGAGCCACAGCCGGAACTCTATCTCCAGATATTTAAATAAGCAGAGTTGATTATCACATAATTTAAAAGTCATAAGACTTAAAAACAGGCATCTTCATATTAATCCTTGAGAGTTATGTGTGTTCTTTCAGTTGACTTTTGGTACCAAAACACCGAAGGTACAGGAGGAGGAGCAGCCTGATAGCCATGCTGAGAAATGGCCTGAGAGTTAGATTTTCCAGGAAGCGTTAGAGCTTCAACTTCAGGGCCCCTCACTTGCAGGCCACTTACCATTTTGGTTCTGAATAAATATGAAAGTTCATAGCTAATTTATATATCCATCATTCTTCATTTCTATCTTAGAGTCATCTCCCCAGATGGCAAAAGTACAGGCCCCACATGACCTGGATCCAGCCTGACTGACAAGCTGAATGAACAGTAACGCTGGCAGGTGGGCTAGGTCAACCAGGATACCCAGCATGAAAATAAGTGCCCTAGCGCAAACAGCTCTAGAATAAAGATGTCAAATCAAAGTACAACAAAACTGTATTAGTCTTACACACAGTCAACTGTCTTAAGCAGGCAATGGTCTCGAGCAGTCCAAGCTGTCGATGTAATTAGGTTTCTCCTGAAAGGAGAGTGAGCTCAAATGGTTGTGATTATCTGGTCCACCTACTCTAGGACACGTGCTCTGAACACATAGCAGCCCCCCTCTCCCAAAGGGCTCTTCTTCCAGACCACTGCCTGCTACTATATATTAGACACGCTCCACAGTCTTTTCTTACTTAAAGAGAAATTACTGTTATTACATGGAGAGAGAAAAGCAGTAAGAGTGCCATCAGACTGAAAACAAACAAACAAAAAAAACAGCAGCAGTGGGGGAATAAAAAGCAACTGTGCAACTCTGTTTTACAACAGTGACTGAAGCAGCCAAGCCCCTGTCCCATACTTACAATCCACTCTTAACCCACACGGACTGGGTGTAGAAGTGCAGGTCCTTGTTCAGAACAGAGTTCACAGCCTCTTCTAGATGTAACTCTCTTCCCTCGCAATGTTCCAGAGCAAAAAGGCTAATGGAGGGTTCTTCAAAAACCTATGAGGACAGAAAAGATAAAGCATCACTACAAGGTGACCACATCTCAGTGATAGCCCCAGTCAGAATGCAGGGTGCCCTGGATCCACTGTTTCTCCAATGCAAGTAGTTTACTGTTCTGCACTCTAATGGTGTTAGAGTCAAAACTGAAGTGGTGAGGTTAGATTCTATTAATAATTTTTATTCGGTGTTTTGGTAAATGAAATGAAAGCAATTTCAGTCTCATAATAAAATGGAGACCTGGTTCCCATCACAAGTTAAGGTCTGGTTGTGCTGTAATATAGACACACATTGGTCTGCCAATGCTTTTAATTGGCAACAGAATGAAAACAGAACAGAATGGCACCCTCGTTTCCCAGGAGGTCACAAAAGCAGTCCCTGAGAATGCAAGACTTCATGGCTCTAGGCTCTTAAAAACATTGCTAGGAAGGAGGAATAGGTGTTCTGAATTTAACATTGAAAACAAAAAGCCAGAATGCATAGGGACAGGAGTGATTTCTACTCTAGAAGTAAGTATTCCTCCAACCCCTCATGTCAGACAAGAATACAATCAATTTTTCTCTTTTTCGTTCATTGGTATATACAAGGCACCATGCTAGGAGACTTTTTGGGGAACAAGAAATCAAAAGTCATCCCCCTTGTGTTCGGGTCATTACTAACTAGTAACTAAATTAGGAAAATCACACAGACACTGTAATGTAATCCAGGGTAGAAAAGGACACACCTTGTTACAGTATCCAGTGGAGGCCTAAATCCTTTTTAGCAGAAGGGAGCAGGAATGAAGGAAGCTTCACAGATATGGTAGTGTGTGAGCTCGGTCTCAAAGGATGCATGGATCTGGAGAGGCCTAAGGATAATAGAGGGAAGGCACTCTGTGCAAAGAAGGGAGACAGAAATGCATGGGCCATGATAGAGAAAGAGTAAGCAGACCTACTTAGCCAGAGCACAGAGTCCAACAGGAAACAGTGTCAAGTGCTCCCACTGTTTGCTACTGTGTATTGAGTTGCCTGCTTCTCCATGACACTGACAGCGTAGAGACAGATTTACTGCCAATGCAGAGTCACCGAAGGCTTTTGAGCAGAGTAGGATTGGGTGAACTATGTGTAATTGGTACACAGAAGCAGAGCACTAGCAGCAGGGACTGTGGATGTTCAGAGAAGAGTAAATAAACAATCTAACAATGGGCTCTCACAAGTGACCTGCAGATATTACTTGCGTAAGAGCAAAAATGAATTGTGAAAGCCTAATTCCTGGCAGCAGTGTTTGGAATAACAAGGGATGGAGAATGACTTACATGAGAGGTTACTGTTTAAGTAAATTATGGTACATTCATGAAGGAATCTATACAGCTGTATTAAAAGGATAAGGAGATCTTTGTGAAAGATCTCCAAGATATGTCCATTAGTAGCAAATACAAAGTGAACAGTAGTGCAAAGAGCACACTTCTTATGCTACCATTTGTACAGAGAAGGGAAAGTTTATGTACACACACGATATACTCTTTATACATATTAAATTTTTTCTAAAAAAATATCAGTGTAAAACTACTCCATGAATAATGTGTCAGGAAACTAGGATCTGAGAAGATAAAGGACACAGTGATAAAGCAAAGTATATCACTGCATACCTTTCAGTACTTTTTGATTTTTAAACTATGGAAATACATTAATTCAAAAATTTAAATAGGTAATTATGCATATATTTGCATGTATGTGTTTTTTTTATTATTTTTATTATTATTATTTTTTTACAGCTATACCTGCAGCATATGGAAGAAGATGGAGCCAGGGTTAAACTGCAGCGGCAGCAGAGATCCACACCACAGCCATGGTAACACCAGATCCAAGACACATCTGTGACTCATGACATAGCTTATGGCAATACTGGATCTTTGTCTCACTGAAACAGGCCAGGGATCCAACCTACATCCTCAGAGAGGCAACACTGGGTCCTTAACCTACTGAGCAACAATGGGAACATGGGAACTCCTGAATGTATCTTTCTTTAAATGAACTTCAGAAAACTTATCTGGTAACAACAGGAGTGAAGAAAAGAGAGGATGGAAGTTACCAGAACACAGGAAAGACCCTCCAGGCCAAAGAAAAAGGGCTACACCTAAAATAGGACTGGGGGGTAGGCAGTTAGGATTGGTAAATAAGGGATGGCCAGAAAAACTATCACACTGATAAAAGAGACAAAAGTGAGACAAAAAGATGGACCGAGAAAGTGAGAAAAAAGATGTGAGATGTTGTCAGGGGCATGGTGGTACACAGTTGACCCTTGAAGAGCAAGGATTTGAACTGAGCAGGTCTGTCCACTTATACATGGATTTCTCTCTCTTTTTTTCTTTTTAGGGCTGCACCTGTGGCATATGCAAATTTCCAGGCTAGGGGGTGGAACTGGAGCTGCAGCTGCCAGCCTGTGCAACAGCCACAGCAACATGGGATCCAGGCTGCGTCTGCGGCCTACACTGCAGCTCACAGCAATGCTGGATCCTTAACCCACTGAGTGGGGCCAGGGATCAAACCTGCACCCTCATGGATACTGGTCGGGTTCATAACCCGCTGAGCCACAACAGGAACTCCCAGGGATTTTTTTTTTCAATAAATATGCACCACAATATAATCTGAGGTTGGCTGAATCTTTGGATGTAGAACCACGGAAATGGAACTGCAGAAACAGAGGGCCAACAGTAAAGTCACACATGGATTTTCAGCTGTGTGGCAGGTCAGCCCCCTAACCCCAGTGCTGTTCAAGGGTCAACTGTAATTTGTCATATGTGAGAAAAATCTGAGGGGATATGCCCAGCAGCTAAGAACTTACATTTAGAACTGGAGGCTTTACTGTTGTGATAGAGGGAGGCTAATCCTAACAGAAATGTCCCATGAACACGAGATCTTTGCATCTGGAGTGCAGGGAAAAGATCGAATGTAGGGATGCTAAGTATGAGAACTTTAAGAATCTAGGTAATAACTGAAGCTAGTTACGGGTAAGAAAAATGGAAATGGAAGGAGGACAGAACTGCGCGGACACCCGGAAGGGGGTGGTGATGAGACGGGCCTGTGCAGGCGACTGAATCATGAACTAGGAAAGGGGAGCCAGAAGACGACATGTCACAGACGTAAAGGATAAAGAAAACTGTAAGGAAGACTTGGCCACAGTATCAAGTGCTTTCGTGAGGTTGAGGAAGATGGTGACTGAGATGAGGCTGTTTGGGCTGGGCAGTCAGGGGGCAGCTGGTAACAAAAAAGGGAAGTCGCCGAGCCACATGCAGGAGGTGAGGGCGGAATCCATGCTGTGAGGGCCGAGGAACAAATGGGTGGAGACTGTAGACAGGGCATATAGGCTGTTTTTGAGAAGTTTGGTGAAGAAAGGGAGGGAAATGGCAGCTGGCCTCTGAGAAGTCCTGCACGCACAGTGGAAGGTGGCAGCGTAATAGGAAGAAGCTGAGTAATGCAGGATAAGAGGGGGGATTCTAGGGAAGAAGGTCGAGGTCCCAGCAGTTCAGAAACTCTGATGGAATCAGTCCAGGAAGGAAAAAAGCACTCTGAAAAGGATGAACTCTTCTTCCTCTGAAATATAAGGAAAGATAGAAAAAGAATGTCGAGAAGTGTCCAGGTTTTTAAAGTAGGTACACGTCTGAGTAATTTTATCTTTATGTGATGTTGCAAAGGTTACCTGCTGCTAGTCATGGAAAGTGTGAAGCACAGTCTAATACAACTTTCTGCAGTGACAGAAATGTTGTATATCTTTATCTTACTAGTTACTAATCATATATGGCCTCTGAGAATTTGAAATTAGGTTTGTGTGACCAAGGGTCTGAATTTGTTTTAATTTTTTTTTCTGCTTTTTTTTAGGGCTGCATCTGAGGCATATGGAGGTCCCCAGCCTAGGGGTCAAATTTCCTATGCCACCACCACGGCAATGTCAGATCTAGGCGCATCTGCGAACTATACCACAGCTCCCAGCAACGCCAGATCTTTAACCCACTAAGCGAGGCCAGGGATCAAACCCACAACCTCGTGGTTACTAGTTGGATTCGTTTCTGCTGAGCCATGATGGGAACTCCTTGAATTTGTTTTAATTTTGATTTAAAGAACTTCACGTGGCTAGTGCAGATTGAGCGGTTAGAGGATGCTGGAAAAGAAGATAAGCATCACAGTGTGCAGTGAGATAGTAAGCTGAGCATGAAAAAGCTTCCCAGGGAGTTCCCATTGTGGCTCAGCAGTAACGTATCCAACTATTATCCATAAGGATGTGGGTTCAATCCCTGGCCCTGAGCAGTGGGTTAAGGATCCAGCATTGCTGTGAGCTGCGGCGTAGGTCACAGACGAGGCTTGGATCTGGCGTTGCTGTGGCTGTGGTGTAGGCTTGCTGCCACAGCTCCAATTCAACCACTAGCCTGGGAACTTTCAAATGCCACAGGTGCGGTCCTGAAAAGAAAAGAAAAGAAAAGAAAAGAAAAGGGAAAAAAAAGAAGAGCAAAGCTACCCAGAAGCACTGGTTTTCCTTCAGTAAGCAACATAAACTGGGTCAGGAATGGAAATTCATCTCTAGTCACTGAGTTCCTGAGTGACTGCAGGCAAGATCATGTTTTTTTTTCTGCTATCTGCAAAATAAAAATTGGAAGCATCCCAACAATTGATAGAAGAAATGTCCTTATAGGAGTCAGACATAGCAGGCTCTAAATTACCCACTAAAACTGGTGACAGAAAATGAATGCACAATCAAAATCCACAGTAAACCCCTGACTTCATTGCTGGACTTTTCCCAACATTTCCACCCTCAAGATAATAATAATAATAATAATAATAATAATAATAATAATAATGATAATAATAATAATAAAGCATTTAAGCTTACATCTTCACATATCTACATGTTGAATTACTAATTAGTAAGAAAGGGCAGATAGGCAAGGAGCCTGGACCCCAGCTCACGATCAATCATCATCAACTCTCCCCAGTAAAGAGTTTGCTGTGGCAAGAGCGCTGGACACTTAAATTAAAGGCATTTAACGCTGACATGATGTAACATTTTTAAATTCCACAGGGGAAAAAATTAAAAGCTTACGTAAGGATGTAATTTAAATGCTAAATAATATTCTTAGAAACGTAGGTCCTGCATACATTTTTTGTCTTCTTCTTGCAGGATGCCCACAAAGATGTTTTTTAAAAGGTTGTCATTATCACTCAAACCGTATGAAATTCACTCGCCAATTCAAAGATAACCTAACGATTTTATATCTAGAATTTTATCTTAAGGTAACAAAGTAAAATTTGATGGAGGTGAATCACAAACATTGTTTTAAAAACAAGCAGGAAGACTGAGGAAAAAAATTGTGGAAAATGACTGAGGATATTTTTATGAGTTTACATAAATCAGTAAGTATCCTATAAGAGACATAAATGGTGAAAGAACACAGTACTAATCAAGGAAGAAATATGACTGACTGATGTGAACAATCTTTCCTTATCTCCATTAACAACAATGGGCTTCATCATATAGTCCTAGCTACCCAACTTTTCACTTGAAAACATCTACTGTTTCTAATCATAAAGTCATTCCCCCTTTAGAGGTTTGATATATATATTTAACTTTTCTCTATTTATTTTAATTAAAAAAAAAGAAAAGAAATAGAGTGCTTTGAACTATTTTTAAAATATTTTTCTAACACCTTTTCCAAACATGAAATTAGGAAGAGATATAAACTATTAATAGTCTTCAAAACTGAGGATGACAGAGTAAACACAACTTTCCAAGGACAATAGAAACCATCAGAATTTAATTACAGTTTGAGCTCTACAAATTTCTTGGCCTCAGTCCATGCTAACTTAGAAAATAGCCAACCATCTGGGGGCCAGAGGCTCTTCTTAGGTGTCAGCAGGAACAGGACATTCCTGCTGGGTCAAGTCTAAGCCACACAAAGAGGATATAGTTTCTAAAAGTAGGATGTTGTTAAGAAAGAAAAAGAATACTTGGATAAACTGTATAAATGAATTTTTAATAAGGAAAAAAAAGAAAACTCATCATTACTCATTCCATCAACTAAAATAATATTTTAAATGACAATAATAACTAACATATATGGTACTTAATACATGCCAGGCATCATATGCACACACACATACACAACAGATAAGGGGTTGTGGATGGAGAGTTTGTGAATGTTTGTGTGTATGTGTGTGTGTATATATATATATGTGTGTGTGTATGTGTGTATCTATCTATATATCTCCCTACATATATATATATAAACTGAAATATTATATATACACACACATGTCTGAAATCCAAAAAAGCTCTAAAACCTAATTTTTAAAAAAATTATTCATGTGGCAACAAAACCTGACTTGATAAGTAGAAGACTATAATAATTTATCCAATTTGTGTAGCTATGATTATATTCTGTTACAGAAATAGGAAATGTGCTTAACTATGGGGTGCTGCTCAGGACCTTTCCAGGGATTTGTCTTATATGCTATATATGAACCATACATACTACTGTTTAAACCGTGAAAAATTCCAAATCCCAAAGGACATTCACATTAGGGACTGCAGAATTGTATTCACTCATTTAATCCATACAACATCCCTTTGACATGGGTACCATTATTATCCCCACTTTACAGGTCACGTGTAGTAAGCAAGTAAAAGAGCTGGCATTTGTAATTAGACAATAAGGCCCCAGAAGCCATGTTCTTCATCCTTACCCTAAGGTTCTAAAATTTTCTAAGTAGCAGTAATTTGATCATGGAGAATAGTTCTGATTGGAAGGTGTGATATTATCTGAAGTAGTTCACTTCATCTTGTGCAGCTGGCAACAGCTCTGACCCCTATTCTTATCTACCCCATCAACTTAACAAGTGTGTCCATCATATAAATTTGAAGGTTTGAGACCCTGACACAAGTAATTTGTTATAAGGATCACATGTATATCAACACACTTTCAATATAACTGTATAAAATTTTTAAATCTAACTACTAATTTTTGCCATTTTTAAAGCTACACAGACTTGCACATTGGCACTATATACTTCTTTGAGTTTCAAATCACCAGTTGTATGGAAATTATGTTGATAGAGCCTCAGGATTATGTTAATTGGTTATATTCTAAATATAACATGTTATTTTAGTTGAAAAATATCTAGCAAATAGCCACTAAGAACAGCTATATCTATACAGCCCAACAATATCGCTTCAGCCTGATCTCTGCCAAATGACCCACAGCTGAAAAACTAAGAGCAACTGGACTGAGTTCAAGGAAAATACCCTTAATGTGCACCTCAAATACCATTCCAGTCCAGAGAAACACCAAACAGTGTGCCAGCAAAAAGGTATCTGCAATGATGAAAATTTAACAGAAGGTTCATAAATCTCTAATTAGACTCCACTCTGGAATCTTCTAAGTATAGTCCATTTAGAATCATATAAATACCTTCAGTATATGAAATCTTGATGTTATACAACAAATATTGTCTTTGAGCTATTATAGTTTATTGAATGTTTTCTTGTGCTAAAGACTTCACATGCACTAGCTCATTTAATCCTCATTTTATTACATGAGAAAGTTGAGGCTTAGAGTGTTCAGAAACATGTTCAGGGTCACTCTGCTAACAAGTAATGGTCTGTCAGACTTCCAAACCAAACTCTTCTACAGTGAACTATAATCCCCCTCATAAAAGCCTCTTTCGTTTGGCTTATAAAATCAGTTTCATTACAGATCTACCTTTCTTACTGATTTTCTCCCTTAAAAAAAGTCATATTCTCTGATTTTTGAAATAGGTTTTCCTTTTATCTCAGTTGATTTGAAAGAGTTCTTTTTATATTCTGTACATTAAACCTTTGCCGTTTATAAGGGCCAAAAACATATTCTCCCAGTCTGTGGTTTGCTGTGGTAGGCTCAATAATTAATATCCCTCATCTCCACTGCCCCCTCAATCCAAAAAAATGTCCACACCTGAATCCCCAAAACCTGTGAACACGCTACCTCACATGGTAAAAGGGACTCTGCGAATGTGATTAAGAGTGAAGAATCTAGAGATGGAGATATCTGCCTGGATTATCCAAACAGACCTAATAGAATCACATAGGTTCTTAGAAGAGGAAGGTAGGAGGGTCAGAGATAGAGGAGAGAGAGAAGGTGAAGTGATGTGTGAAGATGGAAGAAGCCATGAGCTGACGAAGGCCAAGGACCTCCAGAAGAAGGAAAAGGTAAGCGAACAGATCTTCCCCTAGCATCTCCTAGAAGTGAAGCAGTCCTGCTCACAATTTTACCCCACTAAGACTTATTTTAGACTTCTGCCCTCCAGAACTGTTAAGATCATTTCTGTTATTAAGCCACTAAATCTGTGGTAATTTGTTATAGCAGCCACAAGAAACTGATACACTTGCCTTCTACCTCTCTTACTGACTTGTCTGTTTTGTGTTTAAATCCATCCTACTCCGATATCATTAGGATAGTTTCCTATGTTTTCTTCTAAATTTTTTTCTTCCAGTTTTATTGAGATATAATTGACATATAGCACTGTGTAGATTTAAGGTGTATACCAGAATGATTTGATCTACATATCTTGTAAAGTGAGTGCCACAATAAGTATAGTGAATACCCATCATCTCATAGATACAAAATAGAATAAACAGGAAAAAACTGTTTTCCTTGTGATAAGAACTCTTAGAATTTATTCTCAATACTTTTCATATGTAAAATATAGCAATGGTATATTTATTATATTGTACATTACATCCTTAGAATTTATCTTATAACTAAAAGTTTGTATCTTTGGGCTACTACATTCAAATTCCCCCTCTCCCCACCTTCTGGTAACCACAAATCTGATCTCTTTTTCCATGTGTTTGTCATGTATAATTGACTACAACACTATTTAGTTCCTGGTGCACTACCACAGTTGCTGGTGATTCAGTATTTCTATACATTTCAGAACCACCACCAAGTCGAGTTGTCATCTATCATTATTACTGACTATATTCCCCACACTGTACATTTCACTCAAGTTTGTTTTTAACATTTAGGCTGCAATAATCCATCTGGAATAAAGCAAGATTCTAACTGTATCTTTTCCGATGCTAAGGGCCAACTGTCTTTCAATAATAGCCCCACAGAAATGCTATTTCTGTCACCCTCCAAATTCCAGTATTTATGTAGGTCAGTTTCTATGCTCTCCTATTCCACTATTCTATCTCTCTCCTTAACACCAATACTGTCTTAATTATTATTGATGAATAATGCAATATATATTTGGTAGGGCAAGTCATTCTGCCTATTTTTCTTAAAAATAATCTTGGCTGTTTTGAACCTCTAGCTTTTCCAAATTAATTTTAGAATGTGCTTGTCATCTTTTACCACCTCACTCCCCCCCCAAAAAAGGACAAAAGATTCTATAAGCATTTTGCCTGGAATTTAATTCATTTGGGGAAGACCACAATGTTTGCAATACTGAGTCTTATCATCTATAAACTCTCCCTCTATCTTTTATGTCCTTCAAGAAGGATTTTACAGTTTTCCTCATAAAGGTCTTGCCTTGTGTTAGATTTATTCCTAAATATCCTATATTTCAATTGCTATTTATCTAGTATCCAGCAACTTTTAAAGAATTCATCTTAATCCTAATAACTTGTCTGTGGGTATTCTTGACAATTTTGTTTCTTTTTTTATTCTATTTTTGGTTTTAATCTTATTAACATGTCTACTACTCCAAAATAATGTTAAATAGAAGTAGTGATAATAGAGACCTTTGTCTTCTGTCTGAATTTAAAAGAAAATGCTTCAAATGTCTCACTTTAAGGATGATATTTACTACAGGTTTTTGTTGGCCTTCATGTAACAAAATGTACACAGCAGTTACTGCTATTAATTATATATGAGTTCAGCTGAAAATTTAAAAGCGACCAAACTCTTCCGCACTTTATAAACTCATTGCTTCTTTTCATCTGTGGCTGGATTTACAGTCCTCTTCTATTTATGCGATCTGTACCCCTTATTACTTTTGCAGGGAATGAATTACTATCTTGCCAATTCATTTTCTACCTTTTAAGATCATGTATGTCATCACAGTCATAAATTTCATTTGAACCTTTTCTACAACCTCTTGTTATAATGTTTCTTTTGCATTGCCTGCTTATAGCTGCCAGGACTGGATTATACTTCAAAGGAGACTAACTTCCACCGCCAAGCCACCATGGAGATACTCAAGAAGTAATGAGCAGACTGTTGTTCCCATGGAAACGCAACAAAAGTCAGTTAGCCCCACACACAACTAGATCAATGCTTAAAACATTTTACCAAGGTTCCCCAACCACTTCTAGGTCCTCACCAACTGGCTTGGGGACTGTTTATTCCCTCAGGCCAAGTGAGTCTTAATGCTGGATACATTGTTTTCCATGACCAATTAGAAATATGCCCAGGATACTTATTCTGTTGAACTGGCCACTGTCAACGATTTGAAAATACCTGTTCTAACAGTTGCCTTACAAATGAGTTAACTGAGGTCAAAATAAATTAAGCAATTTGTACAAGGTCATGCTAGTGAAAAGCATAACTATAAACTATGCTTGCAGCTCTTTTCACTATGAAATGATTGCAAATTATGCGTCCATGCACCTCTAGAATGCAACATATGTCTATACTTATAGAAATCAGCCTGGAGCAAACTGTCATTTGCAAGACATATTGATCTTGTATGAATATGAAATCTTAAGACTCCTCACTATTATACCTTTATGACACTTTAGCCCTAAGTCACAGCATGTCTGGGAACGTCAGCTCTAGGTCACACAATCATAATTATGCAGTTTTAACTAATAAAAGCAAAACCAAAAAATTAGCTCATATATATATATATATATACATATATATGTATATATATATATATAAAGTGAACTCAATCTGACAGAAATATTTCCCAGAATGAACCCAGAATGACACTGGATTGTGGCACAGGCAGATGTATTAACCAATCTATAGCAAAAAGCATAGCAATCCCCGAGTAAGAACACAGTAGGGGGAGTGGGACTGTGGAAGGAATCAGAGAAGCAGGATATAATTTTCCAAGGAGAGAAGACACAAGAATGCAAACAACTGGAGAGTGGGGGGAATCTCTTTTGTGGGGACATTAGCCTAGGTACGCTACTCTTAAGGTATCTACCTCATTGTACCCAAACCTTTAGCTCAACAAAAAAATCTTTTGATGATAATTCAGTTTCCTACGTTCTTCCAGAGAGGCACAAAAATGTCCAGGACATAATTCTCAAGTATTCTAGTCACTAGAATCTACCTACTGTAAATTACTAGCTTAGCCTTCTGGTTTAGTCATCAATATCCTAGGTCTGTTCAACACAGGGTTTCTGGATCACCAGGGTGAAGCATGGTTGATTTCACCAAGGAAATGTCATCTGTTAAGGCCACTTCTTGGTCAACCTGCAGGTCACTGCCAGGATGCCCAACCTCACCTCATATTCCTCCCATTTTAACACCAAACCTACTGCCTAAACATGTCCTCAACAAAGATTCTCCAAGATTTAAAACATACCAAGAAAAAGCATTTAAAAAACCTAACATGCTCTCGTTACATTAACTGAATATATTTTTAATCAGTTCTTGGAGTGAAAAAGTCTAAAGCTTTCGAGTCCTTCCAAGAGGCACCTTCACCCATACTGCCTGGATTCCACAGGACCAAATGAGGAACATGTAATGACACATTACAACTTAGACAAAAATGTTTCCCTTCTATTTTCACTCCTGACTTTAATTATTCATTTTTGACTTCATGAATGTAGAAGAATTATAACTACTCAAAGAATAATAATACTATTAATTTGGAGCATCTAAGTATCTGTCTGCTAGATTGACCACTGAAATCTGCTAAGAAAACTCCTTTCCCAGTAAATGCAGACTACTTTCCAATACCTTTTTCAGACTTATCAGAACTTATAGAGATTGACTGGAACACATGATTTTTTTTTTTTTTTGGTTTTTCCTCCAATAGACAGGAAGCATCAGTAGCACTTAGTCTTTCCAAGTTGGTGTCTAAGAGCCAGTGAGACAGACCAAGGACTCTATTTTTAATCCTGTTCCTCAGCCAAGACTCTATTCTTAGCTTGATACCACGAATACTCTCTCCAGGAATGCCTTGTGCAATCAGTCTACATTGCTGAGGTTAGGATCAAAGATCCCAAGTATGATCATCATTCCTGGAGTCAGCACTGGTTGAAAGGTCTGAGTCATTCTTACCACCATGTAGGGCTTCTAGTCGTCACTGTGCAAATCTCACCTTTGACCAAATGCTCCAAGGGAACCATGGTAATTAGACTTCTTGAAAATATCCCAGATCCTCACTACCTCCTCTGTGTAGACACCACTACCTAGGAGCCCAGAATGAACATCCCAGAGTAGTTATCCTATCTTTCTCATATTTAAAATTCTGCATAAAAATGACAGAAGGGAGAAACTACTTCCTCTATAAATTTAGCCCTCTAAGATGACCCAGATAAATCTGTACACATGAGGCAGGAAAACCATAGTTCCCCCAAACAAGATTTGAAATCAATACTAGTATTGCACCATGCCTTAAAGTAATATTGTAAGCCTAAAAAGACAAGTTGTCATGGGACTTACCTAACAGATATAAAATGATCAAGTTATTCTTTTTACTAAGCAGCTATAACAATTGCAACCATGATACTAATACGAATTCTTATTGAGTGCTCACTGTGTGCTAGGTATTTTACAAACACCATTACACAATATCCCAGCGGCCTTATAAAGTACTACCATTTTTTATAGATGAGGAAATTAAGTAATTTTGCCAGTGTCACCCAAACCCATTAAATCACTAATTTAAGTTCAGGCCTATATCACTCTAAATTTTGCATTCTGTTAAAGAAAAAAAAAAAAGGGGGGAGTTCCCATCATGGTTCAGAGGTTAACGAACCCGACTAGTATCCATGAGGACTTGGATTTGATCCCTGGCCTTGCTCAGTGGGTTAAAGATCCAGCATTGCAGTAAGCTGTGGTGCAGGTCAAAGATGTGTCTTGAATTCTGCATTGCTGTAGCTGTGGTGTAGGCCTGCAGCTACAGCTCTGATTCAACCCCTAGCCTGGGAATCTCCATATGCCACACGTGTTGCCCTAAAAAGACAAAAAATAAGAATAAAAAAATAAAATAAAAATTAAAAAAAGAAAAAATAACAGTCTTATACTTTGATTGGATTTCATGAGTGAATCTCAATTTCACAATCTATGAGTGATTTAAATTTTTATATTTTCCTTTATTTCTTCCAACTTCACATTATCATTCATTGTAATTAAATTAGACAAGAAAAGGTCTTATAAATATGCATTCAGCAAAGTACTTACATAGTCAATGGGCTTGAGGGATATAACTCTAGATGTTGGACAGCCACAGGAAGTAAGGTCAGCATAAAGGCCTTCTTCTAACACGCACTGATTATTTGAAATGTCCTCCTGGTAATACAGGAGCCAGCTGAAAAAACAAGCAGTGAAACAGTCAGTCAAATTGCATCAGCTAGCAATCTGATTTGTCATCATGCGGTGGGAACCAGGGTAGGAGTGGGACATAAAAGTCCTGGTGCTAGCCAGCAGCAAGTACCTAGAGTTGGTTAAAAGAAGAAAAAAAAAGCTACCACTATCACTTATTGACAGCTTACCATGTACCAGACTAGGTACTCTGCATGTGTTATTTCACTGTGGATTCACTAATTCTGAGGTAGAAACATGCCCTTATTTTTATAGGCAACACAACTAAGGATTAGAAAGGTTAAGTGATTCCCCCAACTATTAATTCACAGAACTGAAATCTGAAATAAGACACCTGCTGGAAACTAAACACATTAATTTAATTCAGTGTGTTCAAGTACAAAAACCTGGGACCAAATTATAGTAATTATTAAGTACTTTAACAGATTGGTATTTCTTTTTGAGAAAAACAAAAATTTCTATCCTTACTTAATGATGAGCTTGCTTTCAGTCTAGGCTGAGTTAGAAGCTAGACTCTTACTATCACACAAACTTTAAAGCCTGTCACTTGCACAGCTGACAGCTAATGGAAAATTTTATACAGAAATGAACGCTGTAGAATATTCCATAGCAAATTATCTTCAATATAGCACTAATCAAAAACTTGGGTAAGACATGCCCTTTTGGAAAGAAGGCACCCAAGGGAGAAATTAATTGGCTGTTACTACTTTGGCTTTGATATACTTAAGTTCTAGCTCTGTATTTTAAGATCCCTAGAACCGTACTCTTGTAGACAAAGTTAACTTTAGATAACCACAGAAATGCTTGGTGACATAATTTATTTCCATGTCTTCTATGTAATAAGCATTTTATAGCCAGTATTTACCAAAGGTTTTCAATGTGTTGGACATGGAGCTAAGCTCTTATGTGCAGTCTTTATTTGGTCCTTATAAGAATCCTTTGAGGAGGGGACTATTATTATCTTCATTTACAGAGGAGGAAACTGAGGTTCAGAGAGATGGTCTCACTTGCTTAAGGTCATACAATTAGGAAGTGGTGAACTGGATTCAAATCCAGATCTCTAAAGCATCCCAGATACTTAAGCAATGACCGTGGTTCTTGTGTTCTTTTATTAAAACTAAAGTTTAATAAACTATACATAAACTTAAATAAACGTGCTTTTTTTTTTTGTCTTTTTAGGGCCACACACGCGGTACATGGAAGTTCGCAGGCTAGGGGTCGAATCCAAGTTGTAGCTGCTGGCCTCCACCACAGCCACAGGAACACAGGATTCGAGCCTCATCTGCAACCTACACCACAGCTCACCACAATGCCAGATCCTTAACTCACTGAGCAAAGCCAGGGATCAAACCCATATCCTCATAGATACCAGCTGGGTTCGCTAACTGCTGAGTCAAAACAGGAACTCCTAAAATGTGCTTTTTTGTTTAGAGTTGGCCCTCTGTTGCTTCAGGTTTCCCATCTGCAGATACAGAGTCCCAACTGTACTAAGTCACTTTATATACGGGACATGAATATCCATGGACTCTGGTATATGGGGGGGACTCCTCGAACCAAGCCCTCACAGATACCAAGGGACAACTGTGTGTGTGTGTGTGTGTGTGTGTGTGTGTGTATGAATAAAAATCTGTTTCCTACTTGAAGCAATGCATACAATTAATTTGCTCTAAATTTCAATGCCAGGAAAAAAAAATTTCCCCTAGGAAAACTTTAGTTTTTTTTTTTTTTTTTAGAAAATTAAAATATATCTTGTAAAATGCTTCTATTTTAGAGAAGAAACTCAGAGTAAAATACTAGCAACAAAATTATTTCAGTCCCTTGGTGTGTGTGTACATTATATATCCGTGTGTGTGTGTATTTGTCACTAAAGAGTTGAAGATAATATATTTAACCGTGTCCTATTTTATGTACTTTAATATTGTAAAATTTCCATATCCTTTTTGGAAGTAAGTATAAAAACATTAACAGAGAGATGTTGAAAGCAGTAAGAGATACAGGAAATCAGAGAGAGAAAAGACTGCCTGATTTAGCGCTAATCAAGGTTAACAGAGGAAACGAAGATAGACTGACCCTTAAAAATATATATTCAGATTAGTATTAAGCAGAGTTCATACATATACAGACCCACAGGAGGTCAGGAAGGTAATATAAATGAATAGGGTACCAGATGAAAAGAAAATTAGCAATATATCCTGTGGTCCACTGGGGAGCACAAAGGCCTCTACTTAACACCGCTAATTATCGCCAAAGGTGAAATGTTTCCCTAGAGTTTTAAAATCTTCTGATTTTTACACAGGAAGTTAAAAACAGATTCTTCTGAAAAATATCCTAAGCTGAATTACTGATACAAAAAGAACTTTGCAAACATAGTGTGTAGGCCAACCAAATAACATCTGCTGGCTAGAGTTACCTGATAACCTCTGATGATACAGAGCACGGGTTAGCAAACTACAGCTTGTGGGACAAATCCATCCCATGGCCAGTTTTCTAACAGCTCACAAGACTGGTTTTTGCATTTTAAATGGTTTTTAAAAATTAAAAGAGGATTTCTTGACATGTGAATAATATGTACACCTCAAACTTCAACATCCCTAAACAGAGCTTTTACTGGAATGCAGCCATGCCTATTTGTTACATGTAGCCTACAGCTTTGGTGCTACAGCAGCAATGCTGAGTAGCTCTAGGGACAGAGCCTACAAAGCTGAAAATATCTACTACCTGGCCCTTGACAGAGAGAGTCTGCTGACTCCTGGTATAGATGGCAAGGAGGAAAACACATAGCTGAGTAAATACCAGAGGGGGTGGGTGGCACGAGAGGAAGTACAAGGATAAAATGGAGCATGATACAGAAAATGAGACTAATGAGACTTGCTGATGGTCAAGCCTGAAAAAGAAAGAACCTGAACTCATCTGACTGGTATTAAAGAATGGCTAGGGGATTTAAAGATGAGCAGGACAAAATATTAATCTGGACTTTGGGACAAATAATTGGGCTATGACTGGCTGTGGTAAATGCTGGAAATAAGATGACATGGGAGTAGGGCTAACTAGGAGAATAAAATTCCTCAAGTAGAAAATAGGACCTTTGTCTTTACTGGTTCAAGAGAAAAAGGAAGATAACTGATGAATCCAAGATATCGTGAAGGAAAAAAAAAAACAGACTTTGATGAGTTATTAGGTAGATATCTGACATGTACATAGATACCACTATAGAGATACATACACTTAAAAATGACTAAAATGGTGGAGTTCCCATTGTGGCGCAGCCGAAACAAATCCGACTAGTATCCATGAGGATGCGGGTTTGATCCCTGGCCTTGCTCAGTGGGTTGGGAATGCAGCATTGCCGTGAGCTGTAATGTAGGTCAAAGATGTGCCTAGGATCCCATGTTGCTGTGGCTGTGGTTTGGGCCGGCAGCTGCAGCTCCAATTGACTCCTAGTCTGCGAACTTCCAAATGCCACGAGTGTGGCTCTATAAAGACAAAAAAAAAAAAAAAAAAAAAGGGAATAACATACAATCTCATACACACGTGAGACAAGGTCCAGTACGTTGCTGTAGTTGCAAGAACACAGAATTAAAAAACAAAACCAGACCAGGGGGCGGAGCCTAGCCAAATGGGCCTGATGCCCCAGAATTAGGAATTAGCTAGAGCCAGGGAGTGCAGAGGCCCAGTTGCAGGCTGTCAGACACAGCTGAACACAGCCTGCGGTAGTGTGGCTTGCCTTAGCGCTGCAAGGGGCAGCGCCTTCCTCGGTCACCAGTTTGTGCCTGCACTCCTTGGAGTCGCAGCCCTCCCCAGATGAGAACAAGAGGGAGAGAAACAGCCCTGTGCCTTCATCCTGGTGCTGCTGGAGTTCTTGGTGTGCCTGCTCTCCAAGAAGCCGCTCAGCTATGAAGCATCGAGAAATGAATTGATTAATGAAGACTTAGGAAGAGCCTATCCAATTATTGACAGGATTCCTAATATGATACCACAGGCAGCTAGGATGACACATCAAAATAAGAAGCAAGAAGAAATGGAGCAGCATTAGGTCATACCTAAATCTAAAAACACACAACTAAATTTTCTAAACACCATCTACCTTTTAAGAAGTCAGAGTAGCAGGTAAAAAGTGGGGGAGAAGAATGTTTCTGTCTCTTCCCACACTGACTGTTCTTGTTGCGCTGGTCTCTTTGGGAGGACTGTTATATTCAGCCTCTGTGGAAGAAAACTTTCACAGACTGCTCTTGCTGATTACCACACCCATTTATTTATGTGTTCTTCCACCTTTGGACTTGGGATGGGTATTAAACTCTTTCAGCATAATTAATGCAACCAGAGCCATGATGGTATTCACTAATGATATGCTTGAGTGTCTGTCTGAAAGCTCAGCTACGTGGAAATACTGGAAACCCACTGAATTTGCAGGAGAGATGCTTTGCTTAGCATTTGTCAGAGCTTAAGACTATGTGCCATTTAAGCTGCAGATGCTTCTTTATTGTATTTTGGTTCTTCCCCGTTTTTTATTTTTTATATTTATTTTTTTGTCTTTTTGCCTTTTCTAGGGCCGCACTCATGGTATATAGAGGTTCCCAGGCTAGGGGTCTAATCGGAGCTGTAGCTGCTGGTCTACGCCACAGCCACAGCAACGCGGGATCCGAGCCGCGTCTGCGACCTACACCACAGCTCACAGCAACACTGGATCCTCAACCCACTGAGCAAGGCCAGGGATCGAACCCTCAACCTCATGGTTCCTAGTCGGACTCGTTAACCACTGAGCCACAACGGGAACTCCTCTTCCCCTGTTTTTTAAAGGTTCTGATTTATACCTGGTGTATCAGAAGAAACATTTCAACGAAGCACCTTGTTGGAAATTAAGAGCCTCAGCCATCATCTGATGGCTTTTTCTTATCCCATTCATAATTAAAAATTACTAATTTAAAATTGTATGTTTGTTTTAGATTCAAAATCTTTGGTAAAGCCACGTGTTAAGGATGACTGAAATAATTCCGAAGGAGCTATGGGGAGTAGTTGTAGAGAAGTGTGTTTGTACTAGTGTGATATAAAACTACAATAAAATGCAAATTTCACATTAAAAAAATGGCCAAAGCAACTCTGGGTTTGACATCTGATGTGTGACCTTGGGAAACTCTGAGTCTGGGATCCTCATCTGTAAAATGGAGACAACAAACACATTAAACAAACAGGTCTTTTAAAAATTTAGGAGTAATATGTTATCAGGACAAAAATGTTAACTTTTTTATAGCATTCAATTATACTATAAACACACAATATAAACATTCAGAATATTTAGGAAATAATCTAAGCTAACGGAGAAAAAAAACACCAAAATGCTCCCAAAGTTAGCTAATCAGCATTGTTTCTCTGCTGTGCACAATGGCTCATAAGACAAGCTGGGCAAAGTTCACATAGGTTAATTAGCAGCTGACTAATGATTAAAATTTTTTATTTCACTGTATGTGCAAAAAAGAAAGTCAAATCCCTGTAACTTTAAAGGAAATTTAGTTACTAAACAACAGCGGAAAACATTTAATAAGCACACTTACCAACCCCGAAGAACTTTAAAAGAACATGGTGTGAATGATGAAGCCAAATCCAAAATTTCTTCTGTGAAATCTATACAATCACCTTGGAACCCTGGTTTACTGAATGCTTTGAGCTACAAGAGCAACAGCACAACAATTAAACAGAAAACAAGTAGCTTGACATCATCACAAAAGCAAATGAAAACTTTTAGTATCATGTATTTATAAAAATTCAGCAAAACGCTAGACTCACGGTTTATTTATTAACAATGAATCTATGTTAAGGATGAATGACATCTTCCTTAAACTCATATTTTTTTTCCTTACATGTTTTCCAGAAATGTCACGGTTTAATTATCATTTTTACCCATCTCTTGTATCAGATTCTGGGCATGGAGACCCAGAAAACAATCCTACCTGAAGAGTAAAATCAGAAGCCCTCCTCTTCTAAAATGTGGTCTTTGCCCATTGTATCAAACAATGATTATCCCCTGGGATCGGACTACATGTGTGCAATAAGAAGCAATTTAGTGCTAAACAATGAAGGCGGTTTGGATTGGTATGCCTTTTCTCTCCCCAAGCCTTCCTGATCCACAGTTAATAAAAGGGAGAGGGAGAAAGCACAAGCGTATGCCCATAAATGAACAGGAGCATGCCTGTGAGACCACAGGAGCAGATGGTGGAGAAGATAATAATGATGGGATTAGTGGAAGATTTATGGTAAAGAAAGAAAGATGTCTGTGCCATGTATTTCAGTTTACACGTTTCAGTTACTGATAATTCCTTAAATGCACAGCTTAGAGCTTTATATAACTATATTTCTACTTTAGCCCTACCATGGAAAATTCATGAAATCTTAACTGTAATTCCCTTTAGGCCAGAGATATAATAATCTGCAACGCTAGTGGCCCTGGATCTCTAATAGGTAAGAAAAATTAATGAGCCCTATAAATATTTCATAATACACTGAAGCCTTGAAATAACATGGCCCACGGATCCACCCAGCAGAGACAGGCCTGCATTGTGGCTACGAACGCAAATGCATCGTAATAACCATCTGCAGCGCCACCCCCTCTCCTGCCAGGGCTGTCATTGAGAACAAGGCTTCTTTGAAAAGCTGAAGTTGGCTTCCTTCATCTTCCCAAGGGTCCTCTTAGAGACTGATGGTCTCTAGGTTCTGAGGAATTGCTCCCTGGCTATCTGATTCTGCTCTGCCCTTGCCTGGTCTGATATCAAAGAGCAGCCCAAAGCAGAAAGCTGAGAGACCCAACTGCCTCTGACCAACCGGGGCTTGCACAATATGATTTCCTATTGTGAAATGAGGCTGTATTTGGAGCATGAACATATCAAGGGACTCCCTGCCTTAAGGAGGGGTGACCTATCAAGTTCCTATCACGGTGGATACAAGGGATAGCAAGAAAAAGGAAGTCCAAAACAATACAGACCTCGGGAACAGTTCCCTGTATAAGAACAATTCTACATGTCCAGAAAAACTGCTCTGAGATCCTTGGTAAGAGCATACATTTCAGTTAGTGGTTTTTCAGACTATGTTTCTTAACTTGTAAGTTTATAAAACATAAGGCTAAAAAGTAAATCACATTTAACTTCCCAAAATGTGGAGTAATTTCTTCTGCAGGCAAATATTATCTTTATTCACAAATAAGAATCAAAAAAGCCACATGAGAACAGTGATCAGGGCTACCTTGTTCATCGCATGTATTCCCAGTTTATTGAATTAATTGTATTCATATTGTTGAGCTTAAGATTTATACTTACATATTTTACCATGAAGCCATAAAATGTCAAATCCTGGACAAGTGGCAATGCAAGTTAAGCATATTTCATATGGTGTATGTAACAGCCAACCCTACTTTTTAGTCTTAGTTTTCATACCTAGAAGCATTAATTAAAATTCTCGGAGTTCCTGTGGTGGTGCAGCAGAAACAAATCCGACTAGGAACCACGAGGTTGCGGGTTTGATCCCTGGCCTAGTTCAGTGGGTTAAGGATCTGGCTTTGCTGTCAGCTGTGGTGTAGGTCACAGCCACGGCTCGGATCCTGCATTGCTATGGCATAGGCCAGCAGCTGTAGTTCCAATTAGACCCCTAGCCTGGGAACCTCCAGAGGCCTCAGATGCAGCCCCAAAAAGCAAAAAGATAAATAAAAATAAATAAACAAATAATAAGTATAAAAATTCTAAAAAGTTGCAATTCTCACTTAAAATAAAAAAATAAAAGTAAAATTCTCTCTCTCTTGCTCTTTCTCTCACTCTGCCATAAAGTATGTTTTGATTTGATAAAGTATTTTTTACCCAAACTAAAAAATGGACATAATACTGATCTGAATTTATTTTTACCCTCAAAATGAGATAGGTTCACCCAAGATTTGTTCAACACCAGAAAAGGAACACTTCATTTTGACTGCCTTACAAATATCTCTGGAAAAAAAAACAAAAACAAAAAACACAATTCTCAAAATAATGTTCTGAGGACGGACCACAGAGAAACTAACTCTGTGCTAATCATAATAAATAATCTACACTTAGTGAAGTTAAGTGATAGTGCCTTGGTGAAAATAAGCCTTGTGAAAAGCTATTTTGATGACCCACCATTTTGATTTCCTCTCTAGATTAACAGAGAATAAACGTACAAAACAACTTGGATACATTGCCCAGAACACAGATGAACAGTCATTGAACAAGAAAAAAGTTTATTTAGAGCCATATTCTTCCCTCCATGCTGTGCAAGTGTGACTCAATTACTACCAGCCCCCCAAATGGAAACTTAAGGAAGCAAGCAAAAAAAAAAAAAAAGAACAGGTTTCTAAGGTGCCTTTTCACCTAGGAAATATATATTACATATGTATTATATTCTATCTTCTTTCAGAATATATTTGAAGCAGATATTATCACTACTTTATCATGAAAATTTGAAGCAGATATTATCACTACTTTATCATGAAAGCAGATATTATCACTACTTTATCATGAAAATTTTGGAGAAATCTTTTACTATATACTTTGAAGCAGATATTATCACTACTTTATCATGAAAATTTTGGAGAAATCTTTTACTATATACTTTGAAGCAGATATTATCACTACTTTATCATGAAAATTTGAAGCAGATATTATCACTACTTTATCATGAAAGCAGATATTATCACTACTTTATCATGAAATTTTTGGAGAAATCTTTTACTATATACTTTGAAGCAGATATTATCACTACTTTATAATGAAAATTTTGTAGAAATCTTTTACCATATACTTTTAATTTATGCTATACATGAATAAATATAATAGTTCTTTAATACGACAAACTAAAAACTCAAGAACTTAGTGACCAAGAACTTAATGTAGTCACCTAACTTATTTCACAGTATCAATTTTTAATGTCATTTTATTTATTCCAATGTTAAAATAATTTCTCTAACAAACAAGATTCTGTGTCTGTCTAAACAAGATTTCTGCAGCCCTATGGACTTCCCTCAAACAAATATACTTATGTTAAACAAAGAATCGTCTTGTTTCCACTCTTCCATTACATCACATTGTCTCATATTGTACTGCTATGTACTTCAATATACACACATCAATTATATATTCTATAACTGCACATTAAATATATCCTATAATTCAACAGAATATTCTATAATTCAAAGGAACTGAATATATTCTATTTAATACGAACATCAATATATATTTTATAGTAATTTTACTTCCTTGTTTACTACTTCCCTATGTACTACACTTTCTATTTCTGGCCTCTGTGTTCTGTAAAAATGATCTAGTTGTAGCACCACAAAAAATGTTTTCCTCTACTGTACCTGAATCTTATTAATATTTTACTAAAACTGTTGTTTTCTTACCCCCCCTCCCACATATTATTGACAACCACCACTGTTAAAGACCCCTTTAATGGCTCTAAAATTCACTTTGGCCAAATTAGCCAAGACGAGAAAATATTCAGTTGCTTTTTCTCAGAAACAATCATGTATAAATGGAATAGAGGCACAACAGTTAAAGAAATCCAAACTTCTAATTATATTAGCAAATGGACTTGAAAAAGACTCTGGGAAAGAAAAGTCCCTGTTTGGGTCAAAGGTAGGAATGGGTTAGAACTTCTCAAGAATGTGCTGCAGGTGCAGCCCTAAAAAAAAAAAAAAGACAAAAGCCAAAGAAAAATAGAATTTCTCAATAATGGCTGCCTGACTATAACCTCTCTAGAAATGAAACTCACTTTTATAAGATTTAATCTAGTACAGTTTCTGATCCTGAGTACTTGCTGAGAGAGAGAGAGATGAGGACACTCTGAATGTAACCCACATTCTGTTTGCTTTTTTGGTTTGTTTTTGGGGAAAAAAATTAAAATGCCATCTGCTAACTATGAAGAACTCTATGATGATCTTGTCTTTGTATCAAATATTTTGAGTTGGCAATCAGACTTGGTGACTAATCTTCAGCCATAGGAAAAAAACAATCTTCTCAATAAAAGGTGGTGTTCTATATCCCAAATGAGACATCTATCATCCTATGATGCTTACACACCAGCAATAATATTTTTACTACGGTACTAACCTCCACACACATATATTTTCTGGCTTTTCCCATCTTAGGTTGCTTGAGGTTCCCTTTCAAATTAGCAGCATGAAAGAATTCCCTCTCTGACTTGAACTTGAGATGTAACTTCCTTCTTCCTCAGACAGGCAAAATAACTACCCATCTGAACACAGCATCTGAATTGTCAACCTGACTATCACAACTACTTGTGAAGGAGAAAATACTTTCTAGTTACTGAATGGAACCAGATTATCAGCCCAAATCCATTTGTTTTTCTTAGGGTAAATGAAAACAAGCACAACATTCTGAAAATTTGGTCCAATGGAAATAATAAGAGCTTTGATACTGGGTAAACTAAGGAGGCTTTGTCTGCATGTTACCAAATATGCAACTATCATACACTTGTCAGAGACCTTTATTTCACAAGGCAATGGCTGAGCCATATGCAGAAAAATGAAGCAGGGCTGATTTCAATGGGCGTTTTCCACTGCTTCCTTTCTCTTCAAGTTGGACTGGAAATACTATAAAGAAAACCCTCCAAGCAGTCTGTCCCAAACAAGGAAGTTCATAAAAAAGAAAAGGGATATAGAAGGGGGGAGAAACAGAGCTAAAAAGAATGTGACTTTTAATCTGCACTTAAAGCTCAGAAAATGTGCAGTTTGGAATTATCCCTGTTTACCTCTTTATCTACTTCTGTTATGTTGATCCATGTGAAAAAATGTGCTTTGAAAGTCCATAGTTGGGAGTTTTCTAAGATTCAAAATAAAGATCTGGCAGGAAATGTCTCCAGAACAGCAACTGAGTTATATTCAGAGAGGAAATGCTCCCAAAGGCCTGAGCTAATCAGAAAATAATAAAACCTGAAAGCCTTGTGAACAAAAACATGGTTAAACCAAACTGTTCTGAAATGTATAAACACTGACACGAACTTGTTAACATACACACACAGAGAAAAAGATTCAGCATTATGTAAAACAGGCAAATGCCTAATATGTAAAATTAATAACCCTTTAATTTTCTGAAGAAATTTTGCCGAATTTGTTATTTAAAATGAAGACACAGAAAGCACTGTCTCTCATTCCATTTTTTTGTCTATGGTTCTGTGGTTGAACTGCTCATGATATGTCCTTCTTTGATGCAAAATCTGACATACTAAAAAATGCTTCTTTTGCTTTTTCTAGCTGTGTGAAATAATATTTACCTAAATTCTGGATTCTAGTTTTCTCGTAATAAATGCAATAAATCCTGACCTCACAGAGTTATTAGAAGCATTAAAAAGCACAGTTTCTAACCCTCAGTGGATAATAAACAAGAATTAGGTTCCAGAGCACTGCCCAATCCTTCAAACCATTAACACCCTAGAAATAAAGAAGTAGGGATGCAACTTAATCAGTGCTTTTATGTGATTTAAGTATTAGAAACACATGTACATAATAAGCACGCCAGTATATTATGCTACAAGGCATAATACTGTGATGAGTAAGAATGTGACACTGAAGAATAAATGGGAAAGAGGAAAGAAAGAGTGGCAAAGGCTTAAAGTGAGCCCAGAGTGGTCAGAGCTAAAGCTCTATTAGGAGAAAACAAAAGGAAGTGACAAATCCAGGCCAATACGACCAGGAAGAAAGATGGGCCCTTGTCCTCACGGGCAGGATCCTAATGCAATATAAACTGCCCTGCCCTGCAGACACATAAAGGTTATCTGAGGGAATGAGTTGAGAGAAAAGGCATAAATGCTTTTAGTGAACACTTTAACAATTACAAGTTAAAGTTTTAAAACATACCAAATGTGGAGGTTCATTTATCCCAAGCGGTTCCTGAAACATATATCAAAACATTTAAAAATTATAATTATATAAACTTAGTTGCCTTTTTGAATATGCTGAAAATGAAAGCATATATATGGTCTGATCAATTTACTCTATTCTTTGAGCTGGTTAGGACCTTCAAATAAGCTACTAAATTATAATAATTTTAGTGTTTATTATTAATTCATGTTAGTAATAAACTAGCTAGAAGAAAAGCACACCCCAAGGTCCATTAGAAAGACAGTCTAAACTTCCCTTCGTTCTCTCTCCCCATCACTATCTCATGGGCCCCTTATTATTCTGCAGTGTTTGTAATTACCTACATTAGCCATACTCTTTCAAAACTTCATGACTTGGCACATGAGGTAATTCCCTCTTCGTGGACTGCCTTTTCTGCCCCCCCTGCCCTCCTGGCAAGAGCGCTTTTATCCTCTAGGACATCACTTGATGCATCCTCTTCTTGAGGAATGGCAAGAGCCCCAAGTCCCCAGGCTCCCCCAGCACTGCTTACACACCTCATATTCTCACTAGTCATACCATAATTAATTGTGCATATGTCGTGTCTATTGTAAGACTAAGACCCATCAGGGAAGTCTTATTCATCTTTTTTATCCAGTGATCAGTCGTGTCTGACATATTAGGCACTTAATAAATGCTACTGAATGAGCTGATCAAATTACAGAGTCCCTAATCATCAAGGTGCTAATACCATCTACTAGCTCCCCATGGAGTCTACAGAAATTCATGTGCTATCTCCTTTTCTTTATAGATACATATAATATAATCCAATAGTTCCACTTTCAAGAAGCCTGTTTCACATGTTCAATTGGATGCCATTAACATGCCTCTGGCATTGGTTATGTTCATATTTAACTCACCAGTTGGATAGGTCGTATTGACATGATTATATTATTTGATCCTCCCCAGTCAAAAAAGCACTTGTATTTTCCTTTCTCTAAAATGTATTGTTCTCCACAGAAGAACCTCTGCTGGTAGGCAACCCACCTGGCAGGGAAAAAAAGGAGAAAGAACGGAGGTGACATAGAATCGAGCAACCGATTATTTTAAACACCAAAGAATCTCTCAAGGTTCTCAGAAGAGGAGAGGACTTACACGCCACTTTTAACATGAATAGATCTTGTTTCGCTGCCAAAGCCAATTTCTTCTAAGTCAGAAATTTCCTGATTTGTAATGTTAATAAATTTCCCACTTTCGAGATCAGATTCAAACAGTGTGATAGAAGATTCTATGAAATTCTAAAAAGAGGAAGAGAAAAACTTTAGGAAAACATAGGCATGTTGCTACATCTTCGAAATTTTCACCTGCTTCTGGGATAATTTTCACACAAGTAACTCAAGGAAGAATTTTAATGGCACTGAAAACAATTTTAATAGTTGTTACTCCCAAATATTTTAAAGAAAAAAGTCTGAATTTAATCAGTAAAACATAGCATTTTTATAAAATTGGAAATTAGTCAATAGTAAATTGCTGGGACTTACAGACTATTATATGTAAGACTAATTTTAAGGAAACCAAAGTTTCACTTATGCCCAAAGAACAAAAGGCCACATGAAACAAAAAGTAAATTTATAATGTACTGTGTGGCAGATGATTTTATAAACTTAAATGTAACAGAAAAAATGCAATTTTCTTTACAAAAAATTGTTTATTAAAAATCAAAACGAGAGGACAGCTTCATAAAGCCAGGCAACATATTTAAAATAGAATTAACAGAAAAAAATCTCTGACCCAACTTGAATAATCAGCAAAAGACTGTTCACAAAAAAAGATAATTCACAACACAGATTAACATTAAGGACAAATAAATAAATGTCTAATTTCATCAGTAAAATGAAAGAAATTCAAATTAAAACAGATATGGTTTCACTTTTTAAGTTAAGAAAGGTCTAAAAACCCGGTTTTATCAGGGAAATATTGTTGGTAGAAATACAAACTTTATAGCTATTTTAGAAAACAATTTAGAAATATATTTAAAAGACTGAAGTTGTTAATACACTCTGAGTCTGAAATCCGCCCCCCCTTATTTTTCTTTTTACAGCGATACCTGCAGCATATGGAGGTTCCCGTTCTAGGGGTCAAATTGGAGCTGCAGCTGCCGACCTACAGCCACAGCAATACCAGATCCAAGCCACATCTGCAACCTACACCACAACTCACAGAAATGCTGGATCCTTAACCTCCTGAGTGAGGCCAAGAATTGAACCCACATCTTCATGGACACCACACAGGGTGGTTCTTAACCTGCTGAGCCACAATGGGAACTCCCCTTACATTTTAAGTTAAGGGAAGTTTCCTAAAACTAAATGATGAGAAATTTATATGCAAAGATGCATTATTTATCACAGTGAAAAGCTGGAAACTGTAAATGTCCAAAGGATTTATAAACATAAACCTTTATGCATCCACTGCTTGATGGAATACAAACAGATAAGAGTTTCTAACAAACTAGTGGTTCAAAATATACACTATACTTAGTATCAAGCCAGGAGCTTTAATGTGCATTATTTCCACAAGAGCTACCACATGTAATTACATCACTATCATTCCTATTTTACAGCTAATGAAATTGGGTGACTTGCCGCACACAAAACAGCTACTGAGAGGCAGAGATTGAGTCTGAGTTCAAAATCTGTCTGTCTACTCTAAACTCTTGATCACTGTCAGATATATATGTAAAGATGAAAGAGTAGGACAAAAACTCAAACTTATAAACTTGGTAAGATTACAAGTTCTCAAAAAAAAAAAAGGCCCCAAATCTTCCTAAAAAGATGAGAAGGTTAACTTTGGGTCTACAGAAGTTGGACAATTTTATCCTACATTTTTCCCAAAACTTTAAAGTAAGTATATTTTTAATTTGAAAATACAGGATACAGCCAAAAAAAAAATCAAAACTTTTTCCTCTCTCACTACTACTTTATTGTTTGTAAATTGTCTTAGACCTACTGAAAAGTGTCATCAGCTTCTATACAACTCAAACACTAGCAAATTTCTCATTATGATCATTATTATAATGTAAAATTTCTAGGATAAACATTCATTTTACATCAACAAGCAAAACAGTGTCCACTAAAAACAAAGCATCTATGAGGAGATAAAGAAAATACATTAAAAAAAATCTCTTGCACTTATTCCTCATCGACTTTAAAGGACTTAAAAACTGCTGACATATAGCTGGGTCAAATTACATTTGAGACTTTAGAATAAAAGGTAAAGGCTTTTTACTTGAAACATTTGTTATAATTTCTAACCCATGTTTGTGTTTTCAATTCCTTCTTGAGAGTCAAACTTTGGAAACTAAGAATACCAGTCACCTTTATTACTTTCACCTGGTTCTTAAAAAGAAACATGAGCTGGGGGGATGTAGTCTTTTTACTCCCACCTCCTTTAACCAATAGAACGTTTTATTTTCAAAAAACTTGGCACTTGGGGGAGACTG
>PVHT021183696.1:8729519-8827347 GCA_004024745.2 Catagonus wagneri
TTGTCATATAAAAAGTGAAAGTGTGTATACTGTTTTACATGCCACAATAATTGAGCATTTTACAGAATCACTGCAAATACTCTTAGAAAATAATAATACAAATCACAATCCAGTTAATGATAAAACCATACAGACTTAAAGCAAAGAAAAGGCAAAAACATTTTATAGGAGGATTAACATGAAGCATGTGTGTCCACAGATGAGAGAACATCACAACTAAATACAACACAATAAAAATGTATTTATCCAAAACAGATTTGCTTCTCAAGTCTCTAATACATTTTTAAAATCCAAGGATAAAGAACTAAATGATTATTGACATGTCAGGCCAATTATGGACATGCCCTGCATAGTCTCTTAGATTTCCATTTTGGCTAGCGTGGCCACTGTTTGACTTGCTGTCAGACACTGCAAAGGCAAAGTCTTTAAATACAGACCCTTGAGTGATCTTAGATAAGTTATTTAACTACTATGAATAAATATTTGAATAGCATCTTTGACTAGAATAGCACGAACAAATTCGATGATGTTAACAAAAATAACAAGAGATATCTTTGCTTAAATTAAAATGAACCAACATTCCAAATGATCCAACCTATCAACAAAGAGACTAATGGAAAGTGTCTGAAGGGATTCTAGCACTGGGTTGACAATGGCAAATAAGCAATGAGAAAAGCTTCTTCTCTGTGGCTTTACCTGCTGGGATACAAATTTCAAAGGCACACCCCAGTCCAGTCACAGATTTTTCTGGGGTGCTTGCCCCAGTAACTGCTGATTGAGTTTGAGATAGTAGCAATGATGGTTACACTTGAGTTTGTACCTAGAGGTACTTAGGGAGCATTCTTAAAAACAGAGCAGGGCCATAAGATAACCAATGTCAAGAACACTTGACTTTGGAAACACACAACCCAGGCTATTTTCTTTGGAAACACAACCAGAGAGGACTCACTGCCAGGACCACAGCATAGACAGAAAAGAGGATAAAAATTGGGACTCTCATACATGTGTGTAATTTGTAAAAAAAAAATAATTTTATCTTAAAATTCTTACCTTCTATATTTAGAAATAATATCTTCTATATTTAGAAATCTTCTATGTTTAGAAATACTAAGTGTTTTAGAAATGGCTTTCTTCATTTAATCTATCTCAAAATCTCTAATAACAAGAGGTCACAGAAAGCTGTCAGTAACTAGTACTTTTTACATATTTTTAGGTTAAGGTAGGTTGTTTTTGCTCTGCTTAGCACATTTTTTTTTGCTGATCTTCAAAAACAGACAATTGAATCACATACTGAAAATATAGCACTCACACTCCACCGATGACACGAATTGATCCAATTCCATGAAAGTCCACATCATTTTTTAAAAAATTAGGGACAGAATCTATATGTTCACTAAACTCTTTGGCCTGCCCGTGGAAATGAGGTTTTTCATAAATAATAACCTGAAAAATAGGAAAGAAAATTACTTAGCATACTCCTATTTTACAAAAGTGACACTAAAGGCCACAACATGATTTAAGGACCACTGTCCATTGTCTTCATTATTATACACTTAAAATATAGCATACTGATATTCACAAGGAATGTAAGTCTTTATCGTCATAAAGGTAAAATATCTCAATGCTTCTCTTGTATTGATATACTCAAGCATGATTACACTGTTCTAGTTACCCAAATCCTAAGACCATCTCACAAAGTGTCCTATAACTGTTTGTTTGAACTATCTTCCTATGTTTATCTCTCTGTTTAGAATTTGATATAGACCTGCCTTATATGTACTGAATTTCCGTTATACAAAATAAAAAACTCTCTTGAGGTTCCAGGGTATAATGATAAATTATCTACTGATTGAGAAAACACTGCTTCTATGGTCAGTACTGCTCACTGAAACGATATGCAAATTCCTGAATTTAAATACAAACTTCTTAAAAGTTAGAAATCACTGAAAAAAAATTAGTATGGATATGTGATTCAAATAGGGGAAGAGGGAAGGTAGTAGGAAACAGATCTCTAGCATTTCATTTCCTCATACCTGGATTGGTACAAGTATTTTTTTTCTTCCATTTTGATGCTCTTTACTTCCTAAGTACAAGCTGCCCTTAGTACACGGAAGTGATAACTGATAATAGCACTAATCTACTCACATTCTTAACACCTGGTCCTATTTATGGCTAATGACATAATTTGTGTACAATTGGTGAATAAGACACCATGCTTAGATACACTGAACCAGTAAGTTATAGCTTCTTTATTAAAAAAAAAAAAAAACCTGAGAACATCACATAGACTGAAAAAAATATGTAGTACTTCTCCTGCTGTTTTCTATATATTAAATGTTCACAGCATACTGTATTGGAAGCAATGAAGTATTATTTGGGTTTAATACAAGCTATACGCTGAACACATTCAAATGAAGTAAAAAGCAATAATCCTTTGATGAGTAAGTCATAAGTCGACATCTAAAAACTTGAAAACTGTCACTATCTATGACTGCCATTCCATTCATACACCTCTGCAACCTGTCAGACTCAAATGTCCAGGGAAGACCCACCTGAAGTTCTGATTCAGCACACAAGGAGACTGAGACAAGAGTCACTCAGGGAGTGTCTTAACTAATCCTGCATTCATTAGGTCACTGGTTCGAAACCTTGGCTGCATGTTAGAATCACCTAGGGAGCTTTGAGAAATTGTGATCACACCCTAGATCAAAACAGTATCTGCTTGAGTGGAATTCAGGTATAAATTTTTTTTTAAACTCACATATGTATGATTTCGAAATACAGCCAACGTATATATGATACACTCAGATACTAAGTTGAAAAGCTTCCTCTATGTGACTGAGAGAATGGTAGTTAATTCCACAAATTAGGAAGCTCATAAATGGGAAGTCTAGAGGAGTTGTGCCTTGTTTCAGAGGGGAGGAGGATGGTTGAATTCCTGTCCCCCTACCTACCTCTGGAAGTGCTATAACCTAATTAAAAGAGGCCTATCTGCATCTTTGACTACTACATTGGTTTTCTTCCTATCTCTCTCTAAAGTCATTCTACATTTCATTTCTTTTCCTTTTCCAGAATGTGCTTAATCCTGGCACTACCACCACCCCAGTTTTCTATGCCTCTATTGTTCCCTTAAGATACTCACATAAACTGACATGCACCTGTAGGAGCTGTCTATGTCTCCCGCTGATCAACCTGGATCTCCATCCTGGGCACCATCCCAAATGCATGCCATGTACCTCCAATTGGATATCTAGCTATTATCTCAACTCATCTCCCCCAAACAGATACCAAACCTATCCTCTTTCCATCCTGTTAGGAGGTACTTACGGATCTGACTGGGATGTCAGTACAGACCTCCACCTTTGCATATGAGCCCACTCCCCATTCTAGCCTAGGCGCTCAGCAAGCACTGTATGCAGTCACTTCCTACCATTCCAACATGTACTAGCTACATATTATCAGCATACATTCAAGTAATCATTTTTAGTAGTTCAAAACAGTTAAAGGTTAATACTGTAACTTTTTAGCCAGCTACCAAAGTCTGTTCAAGACGTACCTTTAAGTTCATGGGCATTTCCACTTTCAGTCCACCCTTAGGATGATAAGAAATTTTAATATTAGATATATACATATTCAAAATATTCAAAAGTAACTAAGTGATGTATATAGTATAAAAATCTGATTAATGAAGATTACATACCAGTTAACTTTAAGTTGTATTTTTACAAGTTTACAAATTAAAAATTTAAGTACAGAACTCTACAGTAGTCAAAATCAAGTCAGACTACTCTATATCAATGTGGATAGGTCAAGAAATCTTGAAAAGATACTTTCCAGATTGCAACCACTACAAGGAAGGAAAAGGAGATTTAGTTCTTAAGTACATCTGACCAATTAAAGGTTTAATCTCACTGCATTGTTTCGAAAAGAAGAATGGGATTGCTAGGAGATTTAAATTTTTCTCTTGGCAGAATAGATTCTAAATCATTTAATATAAGTTTCTTCTCTACAATTGCTTGGGCTGTTTATAGAGAGAGAGCACTTCCTCTTCCAAGTTCCATCAACACTTCATAAAACACTAAATATCTTTGTAACCGCAAGGGTATAGAGCATAAAACATAGCCTTCTCCTCACAAAAGCTCTAATTTATAATTTCTTTGTATCTAACGCTTCTCCACATTGTACATTCCTTAAAATTTCTATTTTTTCTGTTTTTTTTTTTATCTTTTGAAAGGTTTATCACACAGCCAACATTTCACTGAATAGTTTACCCTTCAAATGAAAAGGTTTATAACAAAATAAAGAATTTATACAGGTACTTATTATTTTTAAGAAATAACTACCCATTTATTGTGAATGCAGAACTTATTCATTACTGCAATGGAAGAGCATAATTTACAAGTAATATTCTAATAAGCATCAAAAACCAAATTCAAAACGTTTTAAAAATGCAAAATTTCCAAAGAATATTACTTATAAGGAAACTATATGTACTGTGATAAATTTAGCACAAAGTAAATTCAGATATTTGTCTAGAAAACATTAAATTATTTTCACACAGATATTCTCTGTAACATATAGAAACACAACCAGTGCGTGCATAGTTTGCCAATTCAGGAGTATACATATTAGCTTCTCAAGATTGAGAAGCATGAGAAATATCCACGCTATCTTAAATTCATGGATACGTGTGAAATGCTTCTTCTTAAACTACTTACCATTTGAAGTGGATGCAATGATTTCACTTCTGCTGCAGAAATCTCAAAGAGTCCATGGTCTTCCTCCAGAACAGTAGCTTGCCCCTTAAAATTAATATCTGGGTAGGCAAGCCAACTAAATAAGAAATAAATGATTGGTTAAAGCATAATAGGAATATTTAATTTGGTTCTGTAAGAGAAGTTAAAAAAAGCTACAAAGCAGAAACAAAAACAAAAACACCTCTGTCACAGATTTACACTAGTAAAACACATTCAAAGTGACTTTCCCAGATAGCATTTAATGAGTTAACATACTGTTAAGTACTTATGTTAAAACACCATCCTAAGTCTAATATATATTTTCTAAGCACCGGCAATACTTTCCTCAGAATTTTCCAATATTTTAAAGGTGTGAAACCTTTAATTCAGGATATAACAGAAAAATCAAAACCATTTCACTGTAGTCCATTCTTTTTTAAACTGGGGCAATCAGAGGTAGAAATTCCACTAGGCATTTTACACCCTGGACCCACATTTTTAGAATCAATTTCCGTTCTTGGGCTGCCTCAGGAACAGTATTTGAAATAGAATTCCTAAAAGGTCCATTTAGCATCCAGCTAAAATTGATAATTACAGACATTTCTCACGGAGATAAGGTCAATTATTGGATCTGCACAAGAGTTCTAATCTATGACTGGAGGAGAGGAAGAAAGATGTCCAACAGCGACCTTCAAATTCAACACCAACTATCATCAGAGAAGATGAAAATACTGAGAGAGAGAAGAGGGATCTGTGTCGAACCAGGCAACACAGAACTTGTGACTCAGAATTTGGGGTTAAGACTGAACTCAGACCCACAGTCCTGAAAATACCTTTGGAATCAGAAAGGCATAGTATCAAATCCATGCTTACCAGCTGGCAGCCTGGAGCAAACTATTCATTTTTTTCTTTGTCTTTTTGCCTTATCTAGGGCCGCATGCACAGCATATGGGGGTTCCCAGGCTAGGGGTCTAACAGGAGCTGTAGCTGCCCGACCTTTACCACAGCCACAGCAACGCGGGAACCGAGCCACGTCTGCAACCTACACCACAGCTCATGGCAATGCTGGATCCTTAACCCACTGAGCAAGGCCAGGGATCGAACCCGCAACCTCACGGTTCCTAGTCGGATTCGTTAACCACTGAGCCACGATGGGAACTCCTCAATTTCTTCACTTATGATCTAAAAGCAGCTCCACCTGCCTTGCAGGAATAGAGGAGTGATAAAGAAGTGCTTTTCCCTGGTACTACAAAGGCCCTCAATAACTATTAGCACTGAGACACTCTATAAATAGATCAGGCTCCACAACTGCAGGCCAGTGGCATGTCTTTATTTCTTAGGCCCACAGTTTGGTGAATGAATAGACAAAGGATGCACCACTCTGGAACTATGCCTAAAAATACTCTATATCTGCTCCTGGAAGTCATATATCAAAGACTTAATTGGATCCAAAAAAAAAAAAAAAGACTCTTTTAATCCCTGCAAATGTCTTTCTTGGGTATCCAGAAGTAGAAATGGTGAAATGGTGGAATTAAAACTTCAGAAATATGTATGTTACCTATTGAAATATGAAACAGTAAATTAACTTCGGTAGCCATCAATCACTATAATAAAAAGAGACAATACATACACTCCTGTCTTCACAGTGAAAGACACAGATTTGGGGATGTTCAGCTCTTCCAAATTGGGGACTGCTCGCTGTATGCAGATAGGACAACATGCTGCATCAGACTGTGGGCAAAGTTCTATCTCTGGAATGCTGCAATCCTGAAAAAAAATTTGGCTTTGAAATATCTAGAGATATACAAGCCCAGTATTCTCAACACCCTGGACATGCAGTCACAATTATTCTCATTGTTCAGTTGAATTTCTACCCCAAAACAACAGTTTGGTAAATTTTTCTAAGGAGGTACACTGATAACATGAAAATTATAAATATTACTGATTGAAAAAGTATTACCTCAGTTCTTTCTGCTTTATTTTTAAAAGTCTTGCTCCATTAAGCAATGTTCAGAGTTACCAAACTATATGACTGCCAAAAGTCCGTAAGCCTTCCTTCTTGGAAGCATAACAAAGCCATAGGGAGGAAGGGAGTTAAGTAAAAGCTAATCTCATGGGAAGCATAAAAAATAAATAGCAGAGAGGCACTATTCCCTCAACATGTTATCAAATTTACATGGACAAAAGAAAGAGGAATTTGAGGTGAGGGTAAAGGAAATCTGTTTTCCTACTTGTGGTATTCTATTTATTTAGTACAAGTTGGTTTGAAGAAGAAAGGCATTATGAAATTTGACCCTATATTCCACCACATATCTGTTGTCACCATGTCAAACCTGCCTTTAAACTTTCCACTGTCAAGGTCCTTCATCCTTCATCAAGGCCAACACTTTATGGGCCTAGACCACCAGTCAAGTACTGGCTTACTCTTCATAAAGCTGGGCTTGTTAGAACACCACTTTCCCCATAATACTTCTTGGCTCAAGAACCAAGCATTTCAAATTTATATTTCTGTTTCCCTTTCTACAATATGACAACTTAGTGATCTATACTCACTGCCCATAACTCAGCAGTCATACCAGTACCCACACTATCTCCACTTCTGGCCTCTCAAACTTTGTAAATGGTTCCCTCACTGCAACTAAAGATGTAAATTCCTCCTTATGAAAATCTCTTAGTAGTAAAGTCCTAACTCAAAAAAAAAACAAAAAACAAAAACCCGCATAGGAGTTCCCACTGTGGCGCAGCAGAAACAGATCTGACTAGTATCCATTAGGATGTGGGTTTGATCCCTGGCCTCGTTCAGTGGGTTAAGGATCCAGCATTGCCATGAACTATGGTGTGGTCACAGATGTGGCTTGGATCCCACGTTGCTGTGGCTGTGGCAAAGGCCATCAGCTGTAGCTCTGATTCAACCCCTAGCCTGAGAACTTCCATATGCTGCAGGTGTGGACTTAAAAAAAAAAAAAAAAGCCCTCTTTTCTAAAAGAATCAAAACCACAATTATTTTTCCTTTTTACGAAACCTCAGATGTGCTTCTGTCTGAACACACTATCTCAGTAATCATGAGTGTTTAATTAGAAGACTCAAGTTTCAATAGCATTGATTCTCATCTAGGACACTGCAAAATTCAAATAACTATGCTTTAATAAAACAGGTAAATGCAATAATAATCATCGGTGACATTTATTAGATTGAACCCTTTTTTTTTTACTATAACCTGTTTTGTCATTTTAAAACTGCAATTTTCCAATTTTTTAACCTTTCTCCAAATTGAGTTTTTATTAATTGCTATTAATCATTATTTTCAATATATAAAAGCAAACAAATTGATACATCTTGTCTTTACAGTTAGGTCTAAAATGCAATACAGTACAAAATGTATATTTCCTTCTAAAGTTTCATTTACAAAGTAGCCAGAAATGTCCAAAACAGTCACCTGTCAATCTTCAAGGCTCTTTTGTTTGCTATTAAAAATAGAGTTCTAGTAACGTTATTTAAAACGCTGCCATGTTAACGTTCCCTAGGGATCCAAGGTACAGTAACAGAATACTTAACTAAGTGTCTCACACAAATAAGTTTCCTCTGCATTGTGTTATACAAACAATGTTTGGGTGGTGTACTTTATAAAAGGGAAAAAGCTTAGAGGCATTTGAGTCTACCACTACACAGAAGGAAAGTGCATAATGGAAAAAGAATAATGATGGCTAAAAAACTGAAAATAACCAAAAAAAAAAGAATGATTATTTTCTCAACTATCTTTACTCGAGGATCGATTTTTTTTTTCTAGTTGACTAAAAAGATCTCACAGGTTCTATTTTCTCCATGGTGGATACTCACAGAAACAATGTCTTTGCAAGATTTATATAACACTTGATGGACAAAGGTAGTAAACACTAGCAACTGAAAGATGCCTTATAGTAACCTAGCAACAATAAGCAGTTTACTCTTAGTAAAAAAAAGTTTATATGGCTTCCTTCCAGACATTTCTAGTCATAATATACTTTATAAATGTATCTTGGTGAAATCTACAAACTTAGACTATTAAAAGGATTAGTAGGAATGGAGATAAAGCTGTAGGAGAGAAACAGGGTAGGAATGAATTACAAAGACAGTAAGAAAAACTACTTGCCTTCACCTTACATGAAATACCTTCAGTCCCTGATCTGTAACAGATTGCTCTCTGCTTGGGTCATTAATGACGGCAAACCTAAGTAACTTCTGAAGCAAGGAAATGTCATTCATTTAAAAAATACATTAAATGCATAACAAACAAGAGTGATTTGTTTTTTGTGTTTTTTTTTTTTTTTTTTGGTCTTTTTGCCTTATCTATGGCCGCTCCCACGGCATATGGAGGTTCCCAGGCTAGGGGTCTAACAGGAGCTGTAGCTGCCGGCCTTCACCACAGCCATAGCAACGCGGGATCCGAGCCGTGTCTGCAACCTACACCACAGCTCATGGCAATGCTGGATCCTTAACCCACCGAGCAAGGCCAGGGATCGAACCTGCAACCTCATGGTTCCTAGTCGGATTCTTTAACCACTGAGCCACGACAGGAACTTCAAACAAGAGTAATTTGAACTATTTATTTTTTTCTATTTGAAAAAAGAAAGCACTTGACTCAACACCCACTGCACTGCTCCCTCACCTCCAATTATTTCCACTGGGGGCAAAGATGACCCTTAACAGAATCTACAATTGCTTATTTGTGGTCTGTTACTTGCTATATCTATTCAGAGCAAAGTGAAGACATGATCAAAGTTTTGACTATTCAGATTACAGCAACTAAAAGATGATGAAACAAGACAGAGCTGGCATAGGCCAAGATGAATCTGGAAGAGCTGCCATGAAAATGAAGCTATCAACAGACAGAATTTTGGAGAAAAGAAGCAGTTTGATGTCTGATTCTTGCTTTGTAAAATATTTAGAACAATGCTAATGCGTTTTCCATTCAATGCTCAATAGTTTTATTTTCCTTCCTCACTAAATGTTGCTGGCCTGTCCAATACAAGTGGTTACTAACAGTAAAATTTTAAAAATGACTCCAAGAACAAACAATGCAAGAAGGAAAAATGCAAGCATGACTTATTCTTTCCTATAATATATTCTAAGCAAACAGCAGATGTGCAAACACCCATTTATATACCCAGGCTCAACAGACTGAATTTTTTGTTTGATTTTATTGTTGTTTGATTTTGGGTGGGGGTGTGGAAGTTGCTGTTTACAATATTTTATTCATCTTTTCTTTTCCTCACCAGGCCTGGCACAGTGCCTTATATATGCAAGGCAGGCAAAACCAAACATTATTTAAATCTTAGGAGAGTCCACCTACAAACTAATTATTCATCTCAAGGAATTTCTCATGAAGTACCTAATTGAGTGCTCAAGTGCTGCTTACTGAGCTGAACTTTTGGCAACTAAATTTTTCAGTAAAAATGAACACTGCCTTCTATGCCAGAGCCATCAATCTCCCTGCAGTGCCATCAGCATTCACCTCGGTATCCAACACAGGTTGCTCTGCCAGGGACTCCTCATCTCCTATCCTGATTACTCAAGGTACCCATCAGGTGCCATCTCCTCCAGGTGAAGTGCCCATCTTCATGCATCTGAGGGGCCCTGCAGAGCACTTCCCACATCATATGGTCCTGAGTCAGCTGTCTCTGTCCTAGACTGAGCAATCTGAAGTAAGAGACCATGTATCACTTGTGTTTCTATTGCTAGTACCTACCATAATATTGGGTCCAAAAGTAGATACAAATATTTGCTAGAAACAGGTTTGCTTACAGTTTTGCAGAATGTATTAGCTGATGTAAAATACATGCAGACATCCCTACATGGTAATGAGTTTTTCGGCATGCTACCTTATTTTTCTGTATGCTATATGCAACTATCAAGGGCTTAATAACATTGATCCAAATCATAGGATCCACTTCTATTTATATATTTTTTGTATAATTTTAAAAATATGTAAATATCCATGACTGTCACAGGAGTAACTGCACTGAATCAGGCACTACATGACTGCTGAAGGAACTCTTAAGAATACATGGGAGTAACAACAAAACATCAGAAAGAGAAATTAAGGAAACAATCCCATTTACCACCACATCAGAAAGAATAAAATACATAGGAATAAACTGACCAAAGGAAGCAGAAGACCTGTATTCTGAAAACTACAAGACACTGAGGAAAGAAACTGAAGATGACACGAACAAATAGGAAAGATATACCTCATTCATGGATTGGAAGAATCAATTTTGTCAAAATGACTATAATACCTAAGGCATCTACAGATTCAATGCAATCCCTATCAAATTACCAATGACGTTTTTCATGGAACTAGAATAAAAAAACTTAAATGTGTATGGAAACTCAAGTCTCTGAATAGCAAAAGCAATCCTGAGAAAGAAAAAAGGAGCTGGGGGAATCAGGCTCCCTTTCTTCAGACTATACTACAAAGTTACAGTCATCAAAACAGTATGTTACAGGCATAAGAACAGAAATACAGATCAATGGAGCAGGATAGAAATCCCAGAAATAAACACATAAATTTATGATAAATTAATCTATGACAAAGGTGGCAAGAATATACAATGGAGAAGAGACAGTCTTTTTAATTAGTGGTGCTGGGAAAACTGGACAGCTTCATGTAAAAGAATAAAATTAGAACATTCTCTAACATTATACAGAAAAACAAACTCAAAATGGATTAAAGACCTACGTGTAAGGTAGGACACTTCAAAACACCTAGAGGAAAACATAGGCAGAACACTCTTTGATGTAAATTGCAGCAATATCTTTTTGGATCCACTTCCTCAAATAATTACAACAAAAATTAAAAAAAATAAACAAATGGAACCTAATTAAACTTAAAAGCTTTTGCACAGCAAAGGAAACCATAAACAAAATGAAAAGACAACTCACAGAATGGGAAAAAATGTTTTCAAATAATGTGACCAACAAGAGATTCATCTTCAAAATATACAAACAGCTCATGTAGCTCAATATCAAAAAAACAAACAACCCAATCAAAAAATAGGCGGAAGATCTAAATAGGCATTTCTCCAAAGACGACACATAGATGAGCAAAAAGTCCATGAAAAGATGCTCAACATCACTAATTACTAGAGAAATACAAATCAAAACTACTATGAGGTATGAGGTATGACCTCACACTAGTCTGAAAAGCCATCACCAAAAAGTCATAATTCTGGTGAGGGTGTGGAGAAAAGGGAACTCTCCTACAATGTTGGTAGGAATGTAAATTAGCCAACCACTGTGGACAACAGTATGGTGTTTCCCTAAAAAACTAAAAACAGAACTACTATATGATCCAGCAATCCCACTCCTGGCATCTATCCAGAGAAAAACAAAATTTGATAAGATACATGCACCCCGATTTCCTTTGCAGCACTATTTACAACAGGCATAGAAACAACCTAAATGTCCATCGAAAATGGATAAAGATGTGGTACACATATACAATGGAATATTAGTTATAAAAAAGAACAAAATAATGCTATTTGCAGCAACGTGGATGGACCTAGAGATTATCATATTGAGTGAAGTCAAGATAAGTATCATATGATATCACTTATATGTGGAACATAATAAGAATGATACAAATGAACTTATTTACAAAATAGAAAGACTCACAGATTTCAAAAACAAACTTATGGATACTAAAGCGGGGAAGGGGATAAATTAGGAGGTTTGGATTAACATACACGTTACTATAAATCTATATAAAATAGGTAGCCAACAAGGACCTACTGTACAGCACAGAGAGGTCTAATTAATATTCTGTAATAACTTCTACGGGAAAAGATTCTGAAATAAATGAATATATTTATATGTATAATTGAATCACTTCGAGGTACAACTACCTCAAACTAAGACAACACTGTAAATCAACTTTACTCCAATTTAAAAAAAAAAAAACACATGGGAGAATTCTGCTCTTATCACTAAATCATCCCTCCTCTAAACCACCAAGGTACTTCCCACAAAATGTTTTATTATATGGCAAGGTCCTTCGTCATCTTAGTTTTAAATAATATTTTCAAAACAAATAATTAAGAAGAAACACTTTTTCCCTTCCTCTACTCATCCTTCCTTCTCTGATTTCTCCTAACACTCATCTCTCTCTCTTCCTTGCTCATAAACACCACACACACACACGCACACACACACACACACACACACACACACACAACTACACTGAGAGAAAGTAGTTGTCTTTATGGTATACTCCTACTGCTGTTAAAAAAAATATATATACATATATATTACATGTAACATTTTATAGGCCAGATGACATGTAATATTTTAAATTTTCATTCACTTAATACTTTTTATATATCTGGTCAAAAATTATCAATATGATAATGAAGATTAGTGAAATTAGCACAAATATTAGCAACCATTTCTAAGCATCACTGGGCCAAGGTACAGCTTTACTAAATGACAAACAAAACAAAACAAAAAATAGGGGAAAATCATCTGTTCCATTACCTTTAAGACACGTTTAATAGATCCCAATACAAAGTTTCTTTGTGGATGCTTTTTGTTCTGAAGGATCCAGTCACGATTTAACATCTTTTCCCCTTCTTCTAGTACACATTTCTGACCTTGGAAATGTGGTTTCTCATATAAAATCCAGCTGAACAAATAGAAAAGCATGATCAGTTATAATCAATTTTCTAAGAAATGAGGTATAAAACAAACGATAAGTCACAGATCATCTTTTCTACTTAAAATTTTTAAATCTGGGTTATTTTATTTTCCATTATTAGTGTATAAAAATTCCATTTTGAAACAATGATATATGCTGATGCAAGCATAGGCAAATAGTATAAGAAAGAATAAAAGTACACGCAACTTGGAAGTAATACTTCCTGAACACAGCACCCCAATCCATGCCTTTGCCCATATTTATGCATACATACACTTTACAGATGCTTATATATATATGTATATTGAAAACAATAGCGGAGTTCCCGTCGTGGCTCAGTGGTTAACGAATCTGACTAGGAACCATGAGGTTGTGGGTTCGATCCCTGGCCTTGCTCAGTGGGTTAAGGATCCGCCGTTGCCATGAGCTGTGGTGTAGGTTGCAGACGCAGCTTGGATCCTGTGTTGCTGTGGCTGTGGCGAAGGCTGGCAGCTACAGCTCCTGTTAGACCCCTAGCCTGGGAACCTCCATATGCCGCAGGTGCGGCCCTAGATAAGCCAAAAAGACAAAAGGAAAACAAACAAACAAAAAACAATAGCATAACAATTCCAAATTCCACTTATACCCTAATTTTTCGGTCCCTGGATAACAGAGCACATATGTCTTATTTTGTTACTCGCAGACAGCACTACAATACATTGCATGTAACATAAATATGGACCAGTGGATAACTGTAATACGGGACAAAGAAATTCTGACCCCCACATGTCCGTGGGCTATGGTCCACATAACAAATCAGATTGTCCATCATCTTTACATCACACCAAGAATCCTTCACTCCTTGAGCATGTCAGCAATATAAATGACTTTAAACATGTGGCCTTCACATTCCTTAGCATCCCACAAATTTTAAACTCATTTTCAAAGCTATGCTTCATTCAACTGAAGCCTTCAACTCAAGTTGCCAAATCTATCCTGCTAATTATGCAGTTACAAAATACCGATTGTATACATTGTATATTCTAGGACTTCCTACTTAACTGCAGGCTATAAGTACTAAAATCAACCTATATTTTCTGCCACAGTAAATAAAGTGAACACATATGTTATAAAACACTATTAATCTTTTAAAAAATTATTCTAGAGGAAAAAGAATATAAATTTGATACAAAACCCAAAAAGCATAAACAGCAAGAAAACACCGGGGGGCCGGGGAATGCTACAAAATTTTAAGAAATCTCTTACCAGCCCCTTACAACTTTTATTAGTACTCCATTCGGAAAGGACCAAGATGTAGCATCAGGAATGTTACAGTAGATCTCTTGTTTATATTTACTTCCATGGAGATCATAGATAACCATCTGTAACATAAGATAAGTAGGCATAATAATACAAAGTTTAAGAATGCATTTAAAATTCCAAACTTAGAATGTAGAAAATAAAATATCCTAAATATACAAAGATAAGTATTACTTTAGATGCTAAATTTCTGAGGAGAATAATCATTTTCTAAAGAATAGCATTTACTTTAAATTCCCCAGACCTAAAAGTAACCTTCTCATATGTTATTTTAGTCAATCTTAGAAATACGTGCTTACCTTCCCAGGTCTTGGGTTACACTTCAGAGTTTGTTTGTCAATATTCTGGAATAATAAAAGTGGAAGAAGTAAGCCTTAAGAAACCTAAATGGAAAGACATACAGTTCACTCTAACAGTCACAAGTCCATCGGATTTATCAAATACTTACTTAGTGACCACTGTGTGCAAGATACACCTCTAGGTACTACAAGGGATATAAAGTAAATATAAAGGAAAGAATGCTTTTTCTTTTCCCTGAAGAAGCTTAGAGCTTATTAGAAAGGAGAAACAGATAATCACATTCCCAGGACTCTTCTAGGTGAGGGATTAAGACAAACCCTCAGGTAAAATACAATCAAAATGCCAAGTTATGAAAGTCAGAGGAAATGGCACCAGCACAGAGAGGTTCTCAAGAGCCTTGTCTGAGGACGTGGTATGGAGAAGACATTGAAAAGCAGTAAGTGGAAAAAAAAAAAAAAAAACGAAAAAACGTGGCCGATTGGGGGTAGAGGCAATAAAGAAAAAAATTCCAGGAAGAGAACATCTTGAGAAGCAGAGACATCTTCCAGGGTGTATAACCAAATCTTGGGGAGACAAGGTTAAACAAACAGCACTTACGCACCTTGTAATACAGAGCACAGAGGTTGTACTTGACTTAGGAGACACTGGGGAACCATTAAAGAAACATTTATTCCAAATCCCAACCTCTCTTTTAAAACAGCTTTGCCTTGCAAGCTACTGGTTGGTATTCAGCTATTACTTCGTGCTACTAAAGCTGCTCAAAGTAAAGATATAGCCCTGGGAATCCTAGAGAAAGTTCTACGATCTTGGGAATGTCAGAAAGGAATGTTCCATGTTCAATGAATATTTCTATATTAGATGTTTAAATATTTCTAAGTTGAAGAAAAATGGAACTCATTTTCAAGACATTTTCCGGCTATAATGTTTTCATCTCCTTTTTGATTAATTAGTCTGTTCTTTGCCCTGCTATGTATGAACAAGAACATGAGCAACTGCAGCACGAGACTGCTATCAAGCAAACCTTTAAAATATTTTAAGTCTTTAAAAATGTTTAAAATATTATGAAATACTTTCATTAGACAAATAAGCTCAGTGGAAAGTGACATTTTTCTACATACAATACCTTGAGAAACTCATTTAATTTAGTTTGAAAATGAAAAATTGGCAAAGAACTGGTAAACTACTTAATTTTCCCTTACGCCTTTTAGATTCTGATGAAGCAATTTGGTTTTCTCAAATGTGACAGTCGAGCTAAAATACATGAGTTATGACACATTTCAACCAGGGAACAAAGCAGCCTTTTTTTTTTTTAAACAATTTTTACATAAATGCTAAACACTGATTTTCTTAATAAGTTTTGGCATCTTTTTGTGACCCAAAGCACTACTCCACTAGCTAATAATCAAAATAACTTACCTCTGTGAATAGGCTTAATTGGCCTGAGGTGTCTTGAACACGGAAATATTCTGACACTGGCTCCTGAAAAATCCCACCAAATCTGGCTCCTTTTTCCGAGGAATGGGTTTTGGAAGTCTGCAAATACTGATGATAAGCACTCTTTAACGAAGAATGTAGTTTGGAAGTAAGGTCAGATTTCTGTAGAAATGAGACCTTTTCTGGACACAGACCGATTTGCAGATTAGAGGTAGTAGGTTCAGTTGACATTATGTAAGAATTCTTAGAAATTCCAGTACTTTCCTGGCCATCCTCAGGGTAAAATGTGATGGAAGAATCTGGCAGCTTGAAGGTAACATTTTCCCGCCTTATAGCTCTCAGACTTCCTTTATGCAACGGTTCTTCCTCCTCTTCCTCGACCTCCTCCTCCCCTCCCTCCTGTCTGTCATCTTCACCAAAATTCATCTTTAATCGCTCGGATACTGACTGGAGAAGGGATAAAACAGAAGAGGGCTGGTTTGCACTCTCTCTTGATTTCGTGGAGCCGTAGTGACCAGGGGAGACCTCGCTGGACAGAATGTCCTCCTGAGAGCTGTCATCCTCATAAATGGGAGACAAAGCTAAGGGGTAAATCTTGTATCTTTTGGCCTCCACTGATAAGAACATTTCTGAACTATCACTCTCGGTCTCACCTAATTTAGTTTCCTTTTCAAAGTGATGCACGAGGTCCGTTCTACTCTCAGACCTCTCACACGCGAAAACAGTCATGCTGTCAGTGGAAGTGTCAGGAATTATGTGCGAATGTGTTCTTCGTACTTCTGCAGTAGCATACTTGCCCTCATCTTGAAGGGGCTCCTCATATAATATAGTAAAGGAGGAATTTTCTTGTTCATCCTGAGAAATGAAGGCTAAGTTAGGTTCTTTTTCACTTCCATAGTCTAGATCTCTTATGTGCTTATGGACAGCAGTAACAGATGTTCTTCTGTCAAGCCTTCCTATGGTGTCCTCGGGTTGAAAACCCTGCACTAAGGCCGGGTAGCCTTCATAATCCTTACTTAATGTAGGTGATTCATAACCCTTGAAATATGAGGCAAGTCTAGAGTCACATGCTATCAAACCTGCCTTCATTTCTGTAGACTGATTCTCCATTTCTGCAACACTCCCTTCGGCATACTCTTGGGGTGCTTTTTCAGCTTTGAACATGGGAGGTGTGGCCTCTGCTTGTGTACTGGGCAATTCCAGACCTGTTCCATGTGTTTTCTCAACATTTACCACTGTAGACATCACTTTATATTTCCTGACAGCCCCATAAGAATCTTCTGGGTATGTTCTTTCCGTTTCTATCTTAGAGGGCACAGACGCAGTCGTTTCAATTGTTTCTTTAGCATCTCTCTTGCATGGTTCTTCCATTTCTAAGGAGGCAGGAACTGCCTTCCTGTGCGCTTCTTTTACTTTTAACACAAAAGGAGGTACCATTTCAGTCTTCCTAATAACTCCTTGAGCATCCTTTTGGTCAGTGTTTTCTGTACCCAACACAGGTCTTTTAATCTTTCCAGTGATCTCTTCACCATCTTTCTGATAGATATTTACCATATCTAGCATAATGGGAATTACCTCAGTTTTATCCACTTCTCCTTCAGCATCTTTTTGGCAAACATGTTCCATTTCTAATGTGGCAGGTACCATTTCAGCCTTTTTGGCAGTCCCCTCAACATCTTTTTGGTAGATATTTTCTATTTCTGACATAACTGATGTCATCCCAGTCTTACCAACATCCCCTTCGGCATGCTTTTGGTAAATACTTTCCATTTCTAATGGAACAGGTGTCACCTCAGTCTTTGCAATATCCCCTTCAGCATCTTTTTGGTAAACATTTTCCATTTCTAATGTAGCAGGTATTACTTCAGTCTTTCCAGTAATTCCCTCAGCATCTTTTTGGTAGACATTTTTCAATTCTGACATTACAGGTGTTATGTCAGTTTCGCCAATATCCCCTTCAGTATCCCTCATTTTATAAACTTTTTCCACTTCTAAAGTGGCAGTTAATCTCTCAGTTTTTTCAGTACAACTCTCAGTACCCATTTGGTATGCTTCTCTCATTTTGAGAATGTCAGCTGTTGGTTCAGTTTTTGAGATACTCAATTCAGTATCCTTTTTATGTGCTCTTCCCATTTCTGACAAAAGAGGCACTGCCTCATACTTCACAGTACTCAATTCGGCATCCTTCTTGTTTGTTCTTTCCATTTCTAACATGGAAGGTACAAGCTCAAGTTTTCCTATATATTCATCATCATCCTTCTTGTATACTTGCCCTACTTCTGATGTTGCAAGGGGTATGCTTTTATTACTGTGTCCTGGCAAGCTTTTTTCAGATATACATACAAGAGCATCAGACAAACTGCTCTTAGATGTTCTTATATCCTCTGTTTCAGTTTTGTGATTATCAACACACTCTATTTCCATTTTCTCTTTAGAGTCCTTATGGAGAAGTGAATGCGTTTCTGCCTTAACAGCTAACACTGTATGGGGCATGTCTTCAGCTAGTAAAATAGTATCTGATTCCTGCAAATTTATACTATCAGACTGTCTAGCTCTATTTTCAGAAAAAGGAGACTTCTGGTAGAGACCAATTTCTCTTCCTTTAACTGACTCTGTGTCACTAACTAAGTTACTTACAGCAAAGAATCTACCTAATACTTTTTCACTAATTTCACATGTACTTTGATTTACTGTCTGTTCTGACACCAAGAACTCCCTTACTCTACCATCTGGCTTAATACCATCACTGTTCAGAATTTTTGAAGTATTGGTCTGAAGTTCAGAATCCCAAGTATCCTGTGCATCATTTGTTAAGGTTTCCTGGGCTGAATAAATAATCTCATTGACTAATTCCCTAGCTTTCTCTTCTAACAGCCAAGATACATTCATTCTATCAGAATCAAAAAGGAGACTCTTCTCACCAACCGTAGGTGAAACACAGGCCTTTTCTTCTCCTTGAACTTCAGACATGTTTTCCATGGGTTGCTCTTCCAAATGCTCTGTCAGTTGGATCCCTGGCAGTGTCACTTCTGATAGGTTTTTCTCAGGGATGTCTTCTTTCAAGGTACCTGGATTCATTATGCCGTCTGTGGCTGTATGCTCCTCGCGGGTACCAATTGCGTATTTGGATTTCAGTTCTTCCTTGACAGAATTAAAGATCTCACCAATCAATGTATCAGTCTTTTTATGTAAACCACTTTTGAGGTCTAAAAGTTGGTCATGTGCTCTCTTCCTTGCTTCTTTGTGCTTAGCAGATGTCTCAGAACACTGCTGGCTTGAGCTGTTAACTGACACTGAGGTCCCAGCAACTGCTCCAGTCTCTGTTTCCATGGGATTGTCAAGATGGGCAGCAGTTGGGAAATCAAGAGATACCATCCCAGGATGATTCCCAAAATGGTCCTGAAGTGGTGTGACTTCTGCTCCTGCTGGGAGAGATGTTTCAACTTCCAAATAAGAGCTATTAGGAGACAGTGGGTTAGTTAAGGAAGCAACTTCATGTGTGACCTCTATGGTAACTTTTACAGAATCAAAATTATTTGCGGGATTATGTGAACTTGTAACCTTGCTAACTTCTCCAGAGTTACTAGTGGAAGAAGATATACTATCAGTACCACCACTTGGGAAATGCATGTTCTCCTTCTTTCTCTGAGATGAGGTTTTCTTTTTTGATCTCAGCACAGAAGGATTCATAAGAAAACTTGAACCCTCAGATGCAAAAACATTTTTTTCCAAACTGATACCAGAACCCAAAAGAGGTGAAATGACTTTCGTGCTATCAGTTTCTTGGAAATTGGGGGAAGTATTAGTTAAGCTGAGTTCTGCCATTTCTGAAAAACCAGAAATATTTTTACTCCCACAAGTAAGTAAAGGTTGATGAATTGCACAAGTGCTGGCTTCACAATTCTTTGTCATTTGCCTAGTGACTTTTTTATCGTGAACAGGGGGCAAAGTCTCAGGTCTATCACTTTGGAGAAGAGCAGGAGGACCACCTAAGGCTTCCACCTCTGTTTCCTGAATACCTTGATGATCGGAGGCAGGAGGAGAAACTTTAGTCTGGTAATTCTCTTTAAGGTCAGCATCTGCATATTTCTCTTTAGTGTCTTTATGATCCAGTGACTGAAAACTTTTGTCCTGTTCAACTTCTAGAGAAGTCAGTTCTGTTAACACAGGCTTTGCTGGCACATCTGTAATTTCAAGTGGAGAAGAAATTTTATTCTGAGATATAAGTCTGGGCTCTATTTGGGAAACAGGTATCTTAGAGGGACCCAGACTTTTTCCTCTTCCAGAATGTGACTTAACAGGAACACTATTCTGACCATTGACTTCAGCCTTTGATAAAATTTCTGCAATGTTATCAGCTTTGGTTTCCAAGGAGAAAGAAGAATCAGACCTCTCTATAGGGTTCTTATACACTTTGGTGTTTGACAGCATTAACTCTGTTTCATTAGGGTCTTGAGATGAAATGGAACTGTGGTCCTTGGAGAGGCTTTCAGACTTAAAGCTCAAGTCCACCGCAGTTAAGTGGGAGTCACTGGCTTTAAGATCTAGTGGAAACTGGCATTTTTTACTATCAGGAAGAACTTCCTTGTATTCGAGAACTGCAGATGCATGCTCAGGATGAAGGCAAGCAGGGAGATTCTTCCTGTCCATAGCCTCAACATGATCTGTCACATTTTCTTCTTGACACTTACTAGGCTGACTGGAAATACCAACAATATTGACATCCCCAGTTTCAATGAGCACAGAAGAATCTTCATTCTTTAAAACAGGAATATCCAACTTGTTCATCATGCCAACTGCGGAAACAAAGGTAGGAAATGAAGTACTGAAATCTGTTTTTTTATGGTCAAGGTTAAGAGATGTTCTGGCATCAGGGGGCACTTTGGCTTGTTGAGGCTTTTCAGAGTCAAGAAGAGATTCTGAAATACAATTTCTATTAAGTTCAAAGTTCAGTCCAGGTGCTATTTCATCTTCTAAGCATGTTACAGCTGCTGACTCACCAGTGTGTTTTTCAGAGGCACGGTCCTTTTGATTTATTCCAATGGGAGGCATTTTGCCATGTGGCCTAAAATTAAGCTTTATGGCCTCTGTTACCAACAGCTGGTCAGTATCTTCAGGTAATGACTCGATTCTACCTTCTTTTACATGACTTGAAGTTGTGGGTTCACCAACTGAGGCGCTTTCTGTTTCTTGCTTGTTTTCTGTAACTGCCAAATTTTCCTGTGTATCTTGGGCAGACAACCTATTTCCTTCATTTCCAAGTTCTGTGTCTGTCACAGCATGTCTGTGGAGAGCCATGGTGCTGGTGTGATTGGCAGCCTGCTTTGATGAGTTATCTATGGTTTGCTTGTCAGAACACTTACTTTCTGGCAACTGCAGATCTTCATGCCTAATTGATTTATTTGGATTTGGCAAATCTGCACTTCCCTGTTTGGTAGTGTCACTCTCATCAGATTTACTACAAGAAGAGTCAGAAACAGCAGGGCTCTCAGGTTCAACATGCTCCTCTCTTTGTTTCCCATCACTCATCACCGAGATGTTTTCTTTTATCATAGTTTCTGGGGAAGCTGTCCTCTGCAAGCCTGGACTGCAAGGGGTTTTGCTACTTTTACTTCCTGTAAACGATGCTGAACATACCAAATTTCTGTCCATCTGAGAAACCGGTTCACAACTGAAATGGTGCTGTGAGTCAGATTCTCCAAAAGTGGAGCTGGAATTAGTCACAGAATGGGATGATCTACTTCTTTCAGGTCCCCCAGGATCATTTTTATTGAAAACATCCTTGGAAGAAGCAACGTTCAGCAGTTCTCGGTGGTTTCCTGAATGGCCTTCTGTGTTGAGATTTATTTTGTTATAATCAGAGACTTCTAACAGGCCTTCATGCAAATGTCCTTTCATACATATGTCTGTGCTAGCTGACGACACTGGCAGTATCCCAGGCTGCAGCTCACTTTCAGGGCCCATTTGTGTGCTCCCACCAGAGTCGGAACTTTCATTTTCTCTGTCTAAGAGGTCCAGAGTTTCTGATTCCGACTGATGCTTCAAATATTTCCTGATTTGTCTGGGGCCTCGATACGTTGAATATGTTACTAAAGGCCTCTCTGGTTTATCATCCATTTGTCTGCAAAAAGAAACAGCATGAGAGTATCAAGAAATATCATTAGTAAACACTCCACAGTAGTCCCAGACTGTGGTGAAATACATCTTTCAAATACTCCTACTCTTGATATGTCCTAAGTTGGGAAGGAAATTCTAAAATGCTTTAGTTCAACCTATCTTTAATAAACAAAACACAGATTTGACCAGCAGTACATGAATGTCAAGCCAGCAGGAACAGCTCCTGAGAACTGTTCTCTCTCAACTGTCTGTTATGTCTGTATCTCTTACAGTGCTTAATGAAGAAAATATAGGATGACAAGTCCGAGGCTTGGGTTCTAGTTCTGATCTCCAGGAGTGTTTGACTGGAAGGACCACACTGCCTTTGTAAATTATATTTGTACCCCAGTTCATGGCTATGTCAGTGATTTCTCCACCATTACAGAGCATCTTAGTGAGCTTCTCATCCTTTACTTAGATGTGAATTTGATCAGCAAATTTTAGCAAAGCAGTAGACAAGTTGTAAAGAAAACATTTGGCAGGATGTTTAGCCTGCATTAAGCACTAGGTATATATTCATTAAGTCAATAAATGACAGACTTGCCTAAAAAATCCTCTCTCCAGTTAAATTCTTCAAACATCCAATTAGCATAGTATTAAACTGCCTGGATGAATGCAGAAATCAAAAAAGATCTATAGAATGAGTTCCCTATTTTTCTCACCCCCAGCATAATGTTCCTAATGTTCTCAGCAGCCAACTTCCCTTGTGAAGAATCTACCTCTGGGACCTCTGATGCTATGCCGTGCTGCCTTATAGCCAGCCCTTGACACACACCATTCTCTCTCCTTCAGTTCCAGTCTGAGAGAAATTCCAGTGTCCTCTAAGACTCAGTTCCCTTGTTATCTCCAATGCAGATCTAGTCCAGGACCCCTTTACTGCTAAAATGGGCAGTCAGTCTCTGATCTGTGGGGACAAAGGACTCAGAGCACAGCACCTGCCATATTAAATTATAAAGATCTATGCACTGATTTATTTCCCCACTAGCCTGGTGGTTATTTTAAGGAATGTGCTATGTCTTTGTCTTCAACATCTGTATTTTTAAGAGCCCTATAAGTTTTGGCAAATGGTACAGATTTAGTACCTCTGCATGCATTAATGAATGACTAAGTAAAGCAATGATACTAAATGCTAAGTAACTTGTTTCTGACCATCTTAATTCTTACCAACGATACAAAAGTATTTTCAATTCTGAATCCCAGTTACACTTTAGTGTCCCAACTATAAAAATGTCCAGTAGGGAGTTCCTGTCATGGCTCAGCAGAATTGAATCTGACTAGTATCCAAGAGGATGAAGGTTTGAGCTCTGGCCTCAGTGGGTAGGAGATCTAGTGTTGCCAAGAGCTGTGGTGTAGGTCACATACACAGCTCGGATCCAGCATTGCTGTGGCTGTGGTGTAGGTCAGCAGCTATAATTCCAATTCGACCCCTAGACTGGGAATTTTCATATATTGCAGGTGTGGCTCTTAAAAAAAAAAAAGCAAGGATTAACATCTAACAAATCATTCTAGAATCCGTAGGGATAACCAAGAAATTCATTTATCAGTATTCCAATATCTAAAATAATGTTTATTTTCTCTCCAACTTTAAAGCACAAAAAACGCTAATTTGTCTTGATGAAACAGAAAGCCTTTTTTTTACATAAAAATCTCCATCAACTATGCCTTTTTCATATTTCTTAAATTTTAGCTGAAATAATTTATTTCAACCCAAATAACTCCTAGCCCTTAATATCCTATCACACCACTAATGTAAAAAAATTTGACTAGTTATTTGTTTTTTTACTGTCCATTTTAAAAGTTAAAGGAGATGTACAGAAAAAAAACCTTTGCTTTAGAAAAGTGATTTGAGCTCATGCATTTATTTTAGGCTTGATCAAAGACTGTTAAACAAACTCAAAACTGTATAAGGTAACCTAAGAAAACAGGGAAAAAGAGAAAAAAATACATATAGGTGAAGTAGTGTTGTTGGTGAAATCCCATATAAAAATACATAAATTATTCGGAAAATACAAGGGCCTTTCAGAGCAACATAGGAAGATCCAGAAGTGTGAACAAATGACAAGAAGTCTCATTGCTTGGATATTCTTTCAAAGCTTTTACAATTTTATACTAAAAACTTACTTTCAATAGACTGCTATAATTTTTTCCTCAAAAGATCACCAAAATGTGCATGATGTCCAAAGAAGTAAGAAGTGAGATGTCAGAATCGGAATTTTCTTTTTTAGGTATAATAAATTTATGTTCTCTTAAAACTAACTCCATCCTGATGAGACCTCAAGGCATTTTATTCTGCATCAATCCAGTACAGCAACATTTGATCTAAAAGGGCTTCTTATAAAATAGACCACAGAGAAAAATACACTAAATTTCAACTTTCTGTAATAAAGCTTTTTAGTAGTTTTGAAGTCCTTTGTGGGAGGGATCACTGTTTTCCATTTGGGGAGCTTCTTGGGCACTTCCAACTAAAATGATTACATTGATTTGTATGAACCAGTTTATATTTTTATATTTCTAATGAGATAATCCCCCACGGCAACCTGGGTGGAAATGTTATATGCTTGTAGCTAAAATATGTACTCTTTACCATGTTTAAAGCACTGAAAATCAAAGTTTCAAGCTTAGCTTCACGTATTATAATTAGCCCTTAAAAAGTAGGTACTGATTCCTACTTTTTAAAAGGTTAGTCATGCCAACACAGTCTATTTTCTTTCCTTTTAAAAAAATAAAAATTTTTTGGTCTTTTGGGGGCTGCACCCATGGCAAATGATGGTTCCCAGGCTAGGGGTCAAATCAGAGCTATAGCTGCTGGCCTACACCACAGCCACAGCAACATGGGATTTGAGCAGCATCTGTGACCTACACCACAGCTCACAAGCAACACCGGATCCTTAACCTAATGAACAAGGCCAGGGATCACACCTGTGTCCTCATGGATACTAGTCAGATTCATTTCCACTGAGTCACGGTGGCAACTCTTAAAAATTTTTTCTGTAATTAAAGTATAGTTGATTTACAATGTGTCAATTTCTGCTGTATAGCCAAGTGACCCAGTCATACACATATATACTGTCTTTTCAGTCTATTTTCTACAACATTCTTTCACAGGTTTCAGCTGAATCTTCATTACTGAATAGTTTTCAAAAACATAAATCTGCCTTTAATAAGTTTTTCTCTAGTAAAGAAAATAAATGGAAATGGAAAATATGTGGAAATGTAAAAACCTTGTAACTTTACAAATAAACTAAAGATGGAAAAAGGTTTATTTTCACAAACTAAATCGAAAAAAGAATGTATTAATTCCATGTATTATGTAATTGTGCATTGGGTCTATAGCTTATCCCTTATAAGAGGTATGTGATCTAAACAATACTAAGAAAGAAGTAAAATATCCAGAAATATCAATTATTTAAGGAAAGAGACATACCTGTTGAAAATATGAAAAGTTCTATGCATTTCAGCCCAAACACAACTACCTACGTACATCTGAAGGCTTAATAAGCCTCCAGATACTACAAATGGTTATACTCTATCCTGTATAAACTCAATACATCAGATACTACAAAGGTCAACCAAATGCATGTGCCATTCTTTACAGAAAATTCTATAAAAGAGGACTGAAAATAATTGTTTGAGCTAAAGTATATCTAATTCACTTTTAGTAAGTATGATTAAGCTGCTTTTTTAGCATTAGGATTTATTTCCTTTCAAATTACAGAGTTAAGAATATCTTCTCTCAAAATAGGGAAGGCTTTTAACTTTTCTATGTAAAGAAAAGCCGCAAAACCAGCAATTTTTAAAAATATCATGATAGGATTTTGACAGAACAGTTTCTCATGCTGGATATGAGTCTTCAAAATATAAGAATTATAGAACTTTTTAAAGAATTTCAACCCAACAGTGAAGTAGCTTCCTACATAAATTATACCACAACCATGAGTTAATGTATGGAAAACAATCTAGAAAATGTTACCCAACAGGTTTAGTTAAAGGCTTTATGGATATTAAAAATGAAATTTGCAGAGTCAACTATACATAAAACAATTACAAAGCCGTTTTTTTAAATTAAGATCAAATTATTTACAATGTTTTTTGATGAAGATTCTTTTAAACACTTGAAATTATAGGCAATAACTTGTCTAAGTTTTGAAAACTGTGTTAATAGTGATTAATAGTGATCAAAAACATGTTTGATGCTATAGTAATGAAGAGCATTCTACAGCACAGGTTATTTTATTGTCTAAATTAAGCCATTCATTGTTTTACTACACCCTGATTACAAAGACCTACAAGGAAAAAAATGTAGGGGCATTTTTACATGAGAAAGATAATGCGAAACCTTCAGTTAATTCATTTTCTTATGTTAAAAAATTGTTATTTTTATGTGAAACTGAAATCTCCTTATAATTTCAAAAGTATTGGCTCAATTTTAAACATTTTATATTTGAAATACGTTATGATCTTAGTAATTAAATATAGCCTTGCTTTTAGAACCAAAACGACATTAATACTTCAAAATATAGATTCTCAAAATTATTAGTATCTTCAGATATATTATTGAAATAATATCTAAAATCAGTTATAAGCAGTCTTTAGTTATGCTTTCAAAATAAACTATTAACCAAAATCTTATACCATTTTTATATGATACTTCCTAAACAAACTGACAATTCTTAAAAGAAAGGTACTAAAACAATAATTCTAAACCTGCTCGTCTGTAGGATTTCTGAAGCTGGGCCAAAGAAAGCCTGTGTCTCAAACTGGGAGCTCAGTGGTCTCTTCCTTTCCTCTAAGTATTCACAATAGCCAAGACATGGAAACAACCCAAATGTCCATTGACAGATGATTGGATTAGGAAGATGTGGTATATATACACGATGGAAAACTACTCAGCCATAAAGAAGAATAAAATAATGTCATTTGCAGCAACATGGATGGAATTAGAGACTCTCATACTGAGTGAAGTCAGAAGGACAAAGACAAATACCATATGATATCACTTATATCTGGAATCTAACATACTGCACAACTGAACCTTTCCACAGAAAAGAAAGTCATGAACTTAGAGAACAGACTTTTGGTTGCCAAGGGGGTGGGGGAGGGAGTGGGATGGTATGGGAGTCTGGGGTTAACAGTTGTAGACTATTGCCTCTGGGATGGAAAAGCAAGGAGATCCGGCTGTATAGCACTGGGAACAATGTCTAATCACTTGTGATGAATCCATATATGTATGTGTAACTGGGTCACCATGCTGTACAGCGGGAAAATTGACAGAAATCTGTAAACCAGCTATAATAGAAAAAAAAAGTATATATATGTATAACTGAATCACTTTGCTGTACAGTAGAAATTAACACAACACTAAATCAACTATACTTCAATTAAAAATATATATACATAAGAAAAATAAAAGAATCACTTCTCTTTGATGAGTGGTTCTGGTGAATCACCTTAAGCAATCATTCAATTAAAAAGGAGGGCTTTACTAACAAGAACTAAGAGGAACAGTATCCTCTTTCATCTTCTACTATCCAGTACCAAAGAAGTAAACTTGACCTACTAATCAAACCCAGAGAGAAAAAAGAAAAAGCACAAACTTTAGGTTCTACATGGTTCCCACATAAACTCAAAATTCCCACTATTTTAAATTACTCTGAAACCAAGAAATCCCCTGGAGAGAGGTTGTTCCAAGGCTGCTGAGCCCACTCCCAGGAATTCTGCCTCAGTGGGTCTGAATCAGATAATCTGCATTTCTAATGACTCCCAAGTGATGCTGGTCCAAGGTCCACACCGAGAACTATACTGCTTTAGACAATACTCTATTACCATGCACCCGAATTTAACCATTTTCCTGCTGTTGGACAACATGGTCCCATAAATAATGTTTCATTAAACACCCTTGCACATGACCAGAAATACCTACAAGCCTTTCAAGGTTCTTGATACATCCTGCCCTCCAAAGTGCCCTCCACTTGCAGCACTGTGTTTGAGCATTACCCAAATCAATCCCGACTCAGAGAGTTTTACTGCTTATTACCCTTATCAACTGAAAAGGAGCAAAGCTCTCATTTTAGTTTGTATATCCTTGATTGCCAGTGAGAATAAACCTCTTCCCCACTTATTTGAGGTTTATATTTCCTTCATCTGGATGATTTGTTTACATTGCTTGCCTTTATTATTCTATTGGTGAGTTGTCTAAAATGCTTATTAGTTACAGCATTCTCTGATTTCTTAAAATACAGTCTTCTCATTTGCCAATTTAATGTTTCATTGTTTATGGTTTTTGGCATAAGGCAGTTTGCAAACTGGAAGCAATCCAATATACTGCTCTCCTTTCCTGATACTTCCCATTGCTATCACGCTTAGGAAACTGTTTCTCACCAAAATAATTCACACTTAGCTACTTTCTGTTTTGTATGTTTGTTTTTTATTCCGCTTTAATTAATTTTAATATAAAAATGAGGTGAGCATCTAGCTTTTATTTTTTTTCTTCAAATTGTTAGCCAATTTTCCCAAGTTCTCCTTTCCACAAAGGATACATAATCACAAAATACATGAGGGTCTATTTCTAGACTGTCTATTCTGTTCCATTTAAGTGTCTAGCAAATATTATACCAGTGTCACACCATCTCAGTTAGTGTAGCTGTATCAGTTCACTTTAACATCTGGTAGGGACAGTCCCACCATATCACTCTGCATGGGGAAACTCACATCTCTCTGGGTCTCTGTTCTCATAACTGTAAGATGGGTCTGTGTCTACACCTACCTCATAAGCTTACAGGGAGAAACTGACTGAAAACGCCCACATGAGGACACTCTGAGACTACAGAGACTACAGTTATCATCTATATCTGACTATAATTGATGACCTCCTCAAATAATGAAATAATCCTCAAGTAGAGGTTAAATTAAAATCAATAAAACAGGTCCTTATTAGTTATGAATGAATACTTCCGTGTTACACAAAATGTCTAATGCACTCAACATTGTTAAAAACATTTCTGGAGTAGAAAATATTCCTTCTAGCTCATTTGAGTAAAAGAAAAACAAGTTAGCGCCCATCTGTTAATGAAAAAAAGAAAACGGGTGGTGAAATGTTCCCTAAATGTGTGCAAGATTTGTTTCTTTGAGCTGTGGGAAAGGTTCAAATGGCTATAAGTCAATTTAATTTCTTTTCTTAACCCCTTTAACTGGATTCCATAAAGAAAAGCTGTTGAGAGAATGTGAATACAAAGTTTAGTACTATTTTTGTTCCCAAAATGCAGATACTGAACACACTGCCTACCTACCACAGAAGAATCTAGACAACAGAAAATATTCCCATTCAAGTAAGTCTTAAATCAGAAATAAATCTTGTACTTGGACACCTAAAAAGTATTAGTATCAACCCCCCAAAATAGCTCAAAAGGCCTTAGGCACACAGAATCATTTAATTTTTCACTGAGGAGCAAGGACATTACAAAATACTTTTTCCAACGCCCTTAAATAATAGGAGTAAAACTAAGGCTCAAAAGCTAGGTCCACATGATGGAAGATGATTTAAGAAAGGGAACATATATATATGTATGACTGGGTCAATTTGCTGTACAGTCTAAATCAACTATAATAAAACATATTTTTTTAATTAAAAAATAAATCTAGGTCCAAAATCTCAATTTTTTAGCTAAGTAAATTTTAAACTTACCTTAACAAATCACTAGTTTCCTGTTCACTGTCTTGTGTTGTATCCAAAGAAAAGGCATCAGAGAGTTCAGCTGAGTTGGACTCTTGTTCTGCTGGAAGCACCTGGGTTTCCAGGGAGCCACTGACGGTGGCTCTCTCCCTTTGCACCCCTTCTTCATGATGTTCCCTGGGATTTCGTAAATCTTTCTCAGTTTTGTCATGCTCATCTTTGAAAGAAGATTGCTTGGCTTCACTAAGAGATGATTTTCCTGAGATATTGAATAAGTTACCAAGAAACTGAAAAAAGCTTTCTTTTGGCTGTTTATCGCTTTCTCCTATTTTGGCATCTGAGGTGGAACCAGAAAGGTCATTTGGCTTTTTGGAATCTTCCTGTGCTGTAAGAGTGATCAGCTTCTCAGCATGGCATCTTTTGTCCTCACTTTGGGGAATCTTTGAAGACAAAATGGAGAATAATAAGCATCATCATTTAAAAAAATAGCACAGATTGACTGATAAACTTATTACATGACACACTCCATGCTAGACGCCAAGGATAAATCTGTGAATAAGACAGATGGCTTCTGTTCCAGAGTAATTTACAATCTACCGAAGGGCACAGTCAGCACAACTTTAACAAAACTATAAATAGCAAGTGTCACAAAGGAAGAAGTACAGCGCACGTGGGAACCCAGGAGCAACTAGTCCAGACTTGGTGGCGATGAGAACGTAGGAGGTAACTCAGGGGATGCTTCCTATAGGAAGTGCCCTCTGAGGAGACCTAAAGAGTGCCTACATGATGCTTGTGCATCTTACTCCTTCTGTGATCACCATCGCTCCGTGTTTAGTGAGGTGTCAGTCTATAAGGATTTTAAAGTGACTGGAGGTTAAGAGAATAAAATGAGAAGATTAAACATTAAGTATGAGAGAGTAGTAAAGGGACAGATCATAACAACGCTTATCTGTATTTAAATTTACTTTATTTTTAGAGCTAATGGCAGTATTTTCACATACTCAGGATCTTAGACAACACCTAAATAGACTTCATCATTTCAGCATTGTGTTAACCCCTGAATATGCCACACTGTGGAAAACTGTTTCTTAAGAAGATGAGGAAAGGAGTTCCCTGATGGCCTAGTGGTTAAGGATTCAGTGTTGTCACTGCTGTGCCTCAAGTCCAATCCCTGGCCTGGGTGTGGCCAAAAAAAGAGAAGGTAAGACAGCAACACGATGTATCAATTTAGAGGAAAAGCCGACTCTGAAAGCTTCATGGTAAAACACAAACCCCTAACACGTGCATTAATGCAAATACTACACAGCACACGGACTCCTTGCAAATATTAAACACTTCCAGGGATGCATTCTACCTGCTCATGACTAACCTACTAGTGAGGCCAGCCCCCATTCACTTGGACTCTGTGTGAGGAGAGCGTGTGCTGGCACGCCATGGATACCTCCTCCCTCAAGCTTCCTTAGCTTCAGGCCAGTGGGAGAACTCAGCCTGTCTTTTCAACATGTTCACTCACCTACTTGTAAAAGGAATGTGGTCTGATAGCATCTGTCAGATGTCATGCTCACTAGTCCTTATAAAAGAAAAGCTCAAGTGTGAGTCAGGAAAATATCAGGACACCAAGGTAAAGCCACCTTAGGGCACTACAGATTCACAGGATGAAGTTTTGTAAGAAGCTGACCTTCAAGATGGCAAGAACATCCTAACTCTAACGACATCTGTTCACCTCCTTCTCTGCTTTAATCCAAATTCAAAACAGCTGAAAGGAGTGCTCAACTAACCACTAATAAAAAGTGGCATATGAAAGGTTGAGAAAATGTTTAGAGCCCATTAGCCTAGGAAATTAAAGTCAAGTAAGCACTATTTTAAGTCTGTTCCCACCTTGGGAGTCAGGGATATTTCTGAGTAAACACATAACTTTTTTCCATGTGTTAGGACCTTAATATAACTTGTGAGTCTCTACAGTTAGAATATCACCAGCCTTTTAGGGTCACCCAAAGTCTCACCTTTTACTGTTTTCAACTGCAACTCAATCTCACGTGTCTCCATATCATCCACCCAGCCTCTGCTCCTTATGGGAGTCGGCAGTCAAAATTAACTATGCCCTCTCCTCATGTAAACAGCATAGCCTCTCAGTATGGCAGTAGAAAATGTGCTGGTTGACATTTTGAAAGTGATTATATGTATGAAAAACATACATTTTTTGGCCCTTTTTAATTACTCCATTTCTCCACTTAATTTGTTGCAATGGCCAGCACATTTCTTCCTGCTTCAAAATAAACTAAGACTGTAACATGAATAGAACAGTGATTTCTTTTCCGCAATTACTATGAATGATTGCTCATCCTGGGTAGCTACTTGAGGAAAGTGAACCACAGGCAACTCATGCCAGTAACATATTCTTAAAATGCTTTAGAAATTCACAAAGGAGTTTTACAAAATTGGGGTAATGGTTTTTCGAAAAAGCAAAACTTAAGAGAACATGGAGATGACATTTTTGACATTAACAAAATCTTAAAATACTATTTATATCACTGCCTCAATTATTTTTACTTGACAATTCCTTTCAAAGTATAAAAGACTGCTTTCTAAACAAGAAAGATACATTTTACTAAACTAGTACAAGCCTTCACATTTAATTTTTTAGTGATATATATAATTTTTTTTAAAAAATCACTTATTGCTCCCTCCCCTTAATTTTCACTTCTTCGGTATTCCAGAATAGCAAGTCTTATATTCCTGTATCTTTAATTCACTAAAGACCATGTTTTCCATTTCCCTTAAATGTTTTTGTTGCTTTTTTCCCAAATAACCTTATGAGAAATTTGTATCAGTAATTAAAATACCCTCAACAACAGCAAAAGTAGCTAGAGATAAAAATTAGTAGAAAAGAACAGTGCTATTCAAAATTAGCACAACAAATTCTATATTTATATAAATTAAAAATTTTTTTGGCCATGCTCATGGCATGTAGAACTTCCCGGGCCAGGGGTTGGGATTGAACTTGTGCCACAGCTGTAACCAGAGCCACAGCAGTAACCAGAGCCACAGCAGTAACCAGAGCCACAGCAGTGACAACTCCATATCCCTAACCTGAGCCACAAGGGAACTCCTAATTACATTTTAAAGTCTGCTCTAAAATAACTATTCTTTGCCCTCAGCCTAGACAACAAGGAAGTTCAGCCTGCTACAAGATAGGATCACTGTCACCTGCCACAAAACTATCTCCCATTGTTCCAACAAGTGAGTTCTAGAATGAAAGCACTCAGGGATTCCTGTAAACACTAACAAAACATCAAGTCCAGTTGTCCTCAAAGATGTTGGTGTTCTGCATATAATATATAAAGACTACAGATGAAGGCACATGTGTCTTGGGAATTTAATTTTTTTCCCCTCATACTATGTTGTAATGCAGTGTCCTTTAGGTCCAGATTCACTCATCTATCTATTCTCTACACTATGTGTCCAATACAGGAAAACACAGGAAAGCATTAGGTACTATGATTAATAAGACCCTGCTGCGGCTCCAAGGAGCTTACTAGCAAGACAGTCATTATATCACTGGGTGGGGCTGAGGAGAGGTAAGAACACAGTGGAGGACAGAGTTAATATGGCTGGGGGAGGGGAGAGCCCACTGCACAAGGGTGGTAACATTTGAGCTGGCTCCTGAAGGGTGAGAAGAGCAGTGGAGACACAAGGTAGACAGAGCATGTGTCAAACACACAGAGGTATGAAGTGTTTTTATTACAGCGAGGGTGTAGCTGAAGAAGACGGGGGCACAGAGGATAGAGAATGAGGTCGATAAGATGACCACTTAGAGGTGGAGAGTGAGGGATAACAAAGTCACACTCGACTAAGTTTTCTAAATTGGGAAACCATTTAAGTAGTTAAACCAAAAATGGATATGGAAGATAGAACGGGAGGTGCGATCAGGGCCTTTGTGGGGGTAGGGAGAGGTGAGGACACAAACTACGGAGATGGCAAATGTGTTGAATTCTCAGTCCCCTGGTGAAGCAGTAAGAGAACAGTTAAGAGCGAAACTTGGTGATACACAGCGTGTGCAGGCGAGAGGGGGACCAACCAAAGACCAAAAAGCCCTGGGGACAAAAAGATTAAAAGGCAGGCATAAATAAGAGCAGAAATCAGTAAAAGAGATGGGAAAGGCCAAAACCAGAGCAGTTGTCCCTCCAGACCACCACTCCAGAGGCAAACGACAAAGGACATTTCCAAAGGATATTTTCCACTGTGAGGGGTCCTCACTGTTCTTCAGAGACGTGAGGCCCGCCCATACCTCTGGAACTGTGCATTCACTCTTCTCTTTGCTAAAATGTTATTTCCCCAGATAGCTATCTGACTCACACACCCTGACCTCCTTCAGAACTTTGTCATGTCTCTGTTGGAGGCTTCCCCAGTCACACCATCTAAAACAGTAAACTCCTCACTCTAAAGCTACCTATATCCCTTCTCTGCCTTATTTTCCTCCTTTGTACCCTTTAGTGTCAAATATACACACACACTATTTAATATCTATTCCTCCATCTAGAAAGAAAAGCGACAAGGGCAACGTTCTTTGTTTTATTCACTGTGGTATCTCTAGCATCTTGAAATGTGCCTGACAATAAGAGGTGCTTAAATACTTATTGAATGAAGGAAGGAATGAGGACATAGAGAAGCCCTAGGAAGGCAGGAGAAATAGTCATAACAGATCAGGAATTTGTGAGTACAGCCCCAAACTCAAGGTGTTAAAACAGTGAACACACAACAGGGAAACAGGAACACTTGGTAAACAGAAGGTTTCTCTCTTTGAGAGAACTTTTAACTAAAAAAAAGGAAAAAACATGGACAGTGGAGGGTCCAATACAGAAATAAATGACTTTTTGTTCCTATTCTGTGGATTAGCTCTATACCTGGAGGAAAAAGAGTACCTGCTGTTCAAGAGAAGGATGATGGGCTCAGTAAGAAAAGCAGAAGCTGATGAGACGAAGAGACCAGTATAGTCTCTAATACTTCTGATAAAGGGGAAACATGAGCCTCGGAGTGGAGTAGGGACACTTCCTCTTTCAAGGACAATGGTAAGGAAGTGGCTAAAGTATCAGCAATTCTTTAAGGGGGGAGAAGACAACAAGCAAGGTCTAACAAGTAGTTCTGATCTCAGTAAAGTGAGAGGAGAGATGATCAGCTGAAGGAGGGATGCAGAGCTGGAGCTGGGATCTGAGCTCCCCAAAGAGAGGAGACCTGGAAGAGTGCTGCTGGGGAACACAGCAATAGGTGGAGATGGGGGTGGGGGTACCAAGCAGCAGTTAGGGTCAATGCCAATTTAAGTATTCATTCCTCCCACAAATGATGAATAGCAAGATACTAAGCTATGTGCTTTGATGTAACAGTGAAAAACTACACCAATAGCCCTACTTTCATAGAATCTACACTCTAGTGATTTAAGAGCATATTTGCAGGTATGACTGGCATTAGTTCATCACCTCCTTAAGTAACCTCTAGCAGGTAGCAGGTGCTGTCCCAATGTGGTGACTGACACAGGGAACAAGGTCAAGAAGGTCAAGGGGAAAAGAGTATCACCAAACAGAATCTACTGAGAGAAAAACAGTTAAGAGCCAGACGACTCTTCCCTTACTGTTTCAAGAATCTGGCTTGGTCATCCTTTCTCCTTCAGACTCTTGCCTTCACTGTGCATAGCAGGACAAATCCCTAAAACACACTGAGCCCCATTCCTTAGCACCTCTACTCCAATGCCCTCGACCTCACCCTTTCATTTACCCTACCTAACCTTTGTGACTTTATCTATAACCACCCAACCTCTGAACCTGAATCTCAGGCATTCCTGAGTGTTCATACCTTCTCATTCTACCAGCTCTCTTACCCCACTACCCCAGGAAAACGCACCACACCAGTCCTTCTGCCTCACCTCAGTTTCAGGCATCTCTTACTCTGTCCCTTTCAGTCCCCACAAATTTTCATGTTTTTTCTATCCAGCCATCAAATATGGCTAACTACCTCAAAGCCTCTTTTGTCTGTTCTTTGGCCATCCCTGCGCAGAACAATTCTGCTTTTATTTTTTACGTGTAAGTGAATAAATCTTGCTTTAAAAACCTACACGGGGAGTTCTCCTATGGTACAGTGGGTCAAGGATCTGGCATAGTCACATTGCAATGGTTCAGGTCGCTGCTGTGGTGCAGGTTTGATCCCTGGCCCAGGAACTTCCACATGCTACAGGTACAGCAAAAAAAAAGAAAAGAAAAGAAAAGAAAAGAATCCTCAATTCCATTGTGGCTCAGTGGGTTATGAACGGACATAGTTCTTAACACGAGGATTCAGGTTTGATTCCTGGCCTCACTCAGTGGGTTAAGGATCCAGCGTTGTGGCCAGCTGCAGTGTAGGCAGCACAGGTGGCTCGGATCCAGCGTTGTCATGGCTGTTAGCATAGGCCAGCAGCTGTAGCTTGGATTCAAGCCCCAGCTTGGGAATTTTCATGTGCCACACATACAGCTGGAAAGAGAAAAAAAAAATCCATAGGGATAAGCACAGCTATGCAAATTCAGGCTGCCAACAAGTCATAATTTACAGCCTCTGCTGGAGGCTGGAAATCAGTCTGCAACCTTTCCCATTTTCCACAGCAGCCATAATAAACCTTTCCCACATCCATTAAGCCACACCCTTTCCACTATCCCATCACTCACTCAGCAGAGGCCCCTACCTTCTACTTCGTGGAGATCTCTCTCACAGTCCCACTGCCACCTCTCTTCAACTCATCACAGTAACCACATCTGTCCCATTTCTTTCAAGCAAACTCACGATGAAGCAGGGAAGACTCCTCCTCCAAGGACCCACCAGGGCACTTCATAATCCTTCATGTCTCCTCGGGAAACTCACTTCCCATCTTCCCATTACGTAGACCACCATTCAAAAGTCTAGTCCAGGAAGAGCCTTCTCTACTCTTTTCACTACCAGCCTCCTTAAAAGGACTCATCAACCTTCCTCTCAATGACTCCTTTAGCTCCTGCAATCTGGCTTCCTCTTCAGTGGTGCTCTGACCACTATCTCTCAGAGACACTGTGCTACTTGCTAACTAAACGTACATACTTTTCTTTTATGCTCTTGGTCACATATAATGAGTCTGCAGAAGGTGAGACTGAATCTGTTCCTGAAAATCAGTCTTCCTCTACCTTCCAGGACATCACCCTGAGGCTCCCCTTCTTCCTCTTTAAAAACTCTCTTCATCTACAAGTTCACACCCTTCTAGCCTTCTTTCATTTCTCCTACTTCCAGCCTGGGCCTGCTTTACCTTCATGATTTTCTAATGAGATCTCATTTCCCACAGGATGATTAATCAGATGATTCCCAGATCTGTATCCTCAACTCAAGACTGTATATCTAACTGTTAACCAGACATCCATACCCACCCTGAATGCTTCACTGGAATCTCAAAACTGAACTTGACCACACCATGCCTCCATTCTTCGCTTTCCTGTAAACTCTAACATTCCCACTTGTTAAAAAGTCAGATGAAACACCAGGACACCATGACCTCCCCCCTAGAATAGTGCCAACAGTGAGTGACTTAACCTGTTTCCTTGCTTCCATTCCTAAAGTTCCCCAGTGCGCTCTCCAGACAAAAGCCAGCATAGTCTTTTAGAATTCAAATCTGACCACTCCTAAAGTCCTCCAATGGCTGTGCACTGTTGTCAGGATAAAACCCAAACTCCCTAGCATGTCATTCAGGGTCTTGGTGGATGTAGCACCTGTGTTCCTGATTTCATCTCTCGTCACAATGCTTATGGTGCCCAATGTCACCATATGCATTCTCAGAAGCCTATTTTCTCCCTTCTTGTTCCCTTGTGCTCGTACTACAGTCATGCCTTTGCCAAATGCTATTAACTGCTGAGACCACTTATCCCTTGCCCTCCTTGCCTGGGAAATTCCTACTAAAACTCAAGCTTTTCAGAATGGAAATTTCCTAGATGTATGTGTGTATACATAATATATTTATGTTCCTCTCGTAAATGACTCTAATATCCTATTTTCCCTTGTCACCATAAAATAAAGGCAGAAAATTTTATGCTTTCATCACAGGAATTCCAGTTAGTTTTCTCCTAAGACATCTGGACACAGCATATTGCTTGGCATATTTGCTAATACTTAAAATTGGGGGTTTGGGATTGGCACGTGCACTCTATTGTATATGGAATGGATGTTCAACAGGGACTTGCTGTATAGCACAGGGAACTCTACCCAATATTCTGTGATAACCTACATGGGAAAAGAATCTGAAAAAGAATGGATTATGTAATGTATAACTAAATCACTTTGTTGTACAGAATTATTACAATATTGTAAATCAACTATACTTCAATACAATTTTAAAAGAAAAAAATTTAAAAATTTTACCACGGAAAGTTGAAATATTCTCAATTTTGAGGATATATTTATTATCACTTTACTACTACCAATATCTTGAGTTAACTACAGTTTAAGTGCCTTTAAAATTTTTAATTTAAAATCATTCTTTATCTTTATCATAATGGATTTAGTCTGTAGTGAGTTGTCTGATTAACTCTATGTAAACTATTGATACATATTTGCATTTTTTCCAATAAATTTATTTCATAACTAATGTTAAGGTGCAAAGGTGAACTATTTATACTCCCACTGTTAAAGTAATTTTGCTTGGAAGATTACATTTTTATCACAGAATTTTTTGGCCACTAAAAAATGTAAGCAGACATATAGGCTTGCCACCAACTATTCTGCCCTGATAAGCTGGTCATCATTTAACACAACAAATGAGTAACTTACATCTTTTAAGTCATGACACATTAGTGTTGGGAACACTTCAGAGATGTCACAAATAATTTGTAAATAAAATTAGCTAGAAAGCTGAAACTTTACTTTTTAAAAATGCTCTAGAATGGTACCAAGGTTATATCTGTAGTGTTACTTTATCATTTCTATGAAATTTCTGATAAAGGGTTGTGGTTATATATAGTTTACCAAGTAAGTGCCTTTAACTATAGGTGGCCCCAGCCAGTCATCTATCATATGTGTCAGAGAAAAAAAAATATGGGTAAAAATTGCTGATCTAAATAAGAAAAGTCTGAGCTATACAGTAACAAAGATTATGGACAGGAAGGGCTGGCCCTGGCACAACGGGAAAGGAAACAAATGGGAGAATCACTCCCTGATGTCAAGATTGGGGAACTGGTGGTAACTTTCAGCAGGACAGGGAATGGGCAAAGAGAAGGAAATTAGGATAAAATACACTGAACTCAACTTTGAATGAGTTAAATCTCAAACCCAGTGACATTCATAGGAAAGACCCGTCAAAGAACCAGCTCTATCACCCTGAAGCTCAGGAGAACACACCGGGCTGGAGGGACAGATGTGAACTTCACCACAGGCTGAGGTGTATAAATCAAGTCAACCAGGGCAGGTGTCCAAGGTGAGAAGAGAAAAGAACAAGACGACATAATATAGAGGAAATGCCATTCCTTCCTGTCACGATAGGAAAATTTCTCCAGTGAATACACTGGGCCAGAATAACATGTGTTTTTAATTCCATGAGAGCTTTCTGGACCGCCATTAACGTTTTCAAATCAGTATCTGGCACCTACGGAGGTAAATTCACTCACAAAAATCTTGACTATGTACATAACCCTTCATTCACAGTTTCCATATTGATAAAGTACTCCATCACACCACAAGCCAGGACTATTAGAGGTCTACAATAGGTTGGAGCTGCTACAAATCAAACCAGATACCATGCAATACATTCAACATCCAAGAACTCTGAGATACCAAGGCCCCAGAGCAGCCAGTCATATCAACAGGCTTAAGTCCTGGCAGTCCCTTTGGTCATGTGAATGGTGCAGTGACACACAGCACAGTCTCCAATTCAGGAACTCCGACAACACCCAGTCTTTACAGAAGCAATCAAGGGGTGAGAATTTTTGCCTTCTGGCTGAAGTTCAATATGTATATACTCTGTATTGGCTTCTTTTCAAATGTTTTAGACAATCAATGCTTCTAATAGCTGATTTTCATACTACCCACCCAGAAAAAGTCAGCTCCATTCTTAAGCAAAGAGTTAAATTCTAAGTTGTAGTCAGACTTTATATGGCAAGAAGGCCAACTCTTTTCCTGAGTACCTACTTTGTGTCAGTTGTCATGCAGTACAGCACACATTATTGCAGTTAATTTTAAAATAATTCTATAAAATAAGGACTGTATACGCCCTCCCACTACAGATCATCAAACCAAAGTTCAGAGAGGCTGAGTAAATTTTCCCAGGTTACAAAGCTATCACACGGAAATTGAGGATTTAAGCCCAGATACATTTGATTCCAAAGGCTGTGTTATTTCCATCACTGCACATGTAATTTTAAAACTGTTCCAAGGAGGTGCCATGGTTGGCAGAGGCAGGGAATAGTGGCTGGCTGTGAGGCTCCAGACAGTCTTCTCATCAACAGGGGAGCTTTGCTTTAATCTGTTTACATATGAGGTTCCAAGTCTAATTACAGTTAATTTTTTTTTTAAAAGAGTTCCTATGTTTGAAAAAGGAAAGTTTTAAAAACTTTATATTAAATTGATGTCATACTGCTAATTGCTGAGGGAAAAAAAGACAGCAAACATGCATTAGGGCAATAATTTATTTCATTTTATTTATTTATTTTTGTCTTTTTTGTCTTTTTAGGGCCACACTCAAGGCATATGGAGATTCCCAGGCTAGGGGTTAAATCAGAGCTGTAGCCGCTGGCCTACACTACAGCCACAGCAACTCGGTATCCAAGCCATGTCTGCGACCTACACCACAGCTCATGGAAACGCCAGATCCTTAACCCACTGAGCAAGGCCAGGGACCGAACCCGAACCTCACAGATACTGGTCGGGTTTGTTAACCACTGAGTCACAATGGGAACTCCCCATAATTTATTTATTTATTTATTTATTTTTTTGTCTTTTTGCCTTTTATGTAGAGCCGCACACGGCATATGGAAGTTCCCAGGCTAGGGGTCTAACCGGAGCTGTAGCTGCCAGCCTTCACCACAGCCACAGCAACGCGGGATCTGATCCGTGTCCGCAACCTTCACCACAGCTCACGGCAACACCGGATCCTTAACCCACTGAGCAAGGCCAGGGATCGAACCCGCAACCTCATGGTTCTTAGTCGGATTCATTAACCACTGAGGCACGAAGGGAACTCCATCCCATAATTTATTTTAAAAATTAGTTCAGTAATTAAATTTCTCCTAACCATGAAAATATTTAATATATTTAAATTTAACTATCATTTCACCTCTGGCCAAAAAAGAGTTGAAAAAGACCAATAAGAGAAAGAAGAGTTACAGAAATAAAAATATGAACAGGTGTATAATTTAACGTATTCATTGTACTAAACAGTATTGTACCCTTAATATAGGCATTGATATAAAGAATAAATTGTGAATATTTTCCTCAGGAGTTACCCTTGAGATACAATTCCTTTTTCTCATAGCAGTAAACAGTGGCAACAATAAAAAAAATCAAAAATTACTTATGATAATATTAAAAAACAAAGGCTACAATCATTAACAACTAATAGTAATTTGCACTAGATTGACACCCCTTGGTTATCCACAAGAACACTGTGGGCATATATCAACCACCACCTCTTAAAAGATGCTAGAACCTTCACCTAAGTTGTACGATCCTTTATGCAATTCTAAAATGGTGCATATTTTTATATAAAGCAGATGCCAAGCCATAGAGAACAAGCCTAATAATCACCAATTTATTTAGTCTTGGTTTGGAGACTCTAGCTCTTAATTTTTACTATGATTTCTTTTTCAGCAAATTAGGTTCATAAATATATCTTAGAAATTAAGTTCACAAGTGGGAAGCATTATGGTACAGAACTGCATCTGAATTCTCCTGCCTCTTCTCGATAACAGTGTGGATTTGTCATGTGACATCCTCCCTGAGATTCCCATCCTTCAGCTATAAAGAGGGAAGAAGATATACCACACACGTTGATTTCTTCTCCTGTACTCCAAAATGACAATAAAGGGATTTTTTTTAATTATAAATTCAAAAAGAAGAGGTTTTTTTTTTTGTCTTTTTGCCTTTTATGTAGAGCCACACTCGCGGCATATGGAGGTTCCCAGGCTAGGGGTTTAACAGGAGCTGTAGCTGCCGGCCTTCGCCACAGTCACAGCAACACGGGATCCGAGCCACGTCTGCAACCTACACCACAGCTCACGGCAACGCCGGATCCTTAACCCACTGAGCAACGTCAGGGATCGAACCCGCAACCTCATGGTTCTTAGTCGGATTCGTTAACCACCGAGCCACGAAGGGAAGTCTGAGAAGAAGAGTTACAAATACAAAGAGAAATATAAAGAGAATCCAGAAAAGCTTTAGAAGGCAAAAGTGAATGACGCCATGGTAACCAACCAAAAGCAGTTTCTACTCAAGTGTCTGCAATGGGGAATTCTGACCACACGGGAAAACAATATACAGAGAGATTGTCAACAGATTACCTGGAAAGCTCAGGATGAAGACACTAGGTGCTCCTTAGGGAAGTATGGGACATGGGATTAAAAGTAGAGTTTGGCTGAAATTTTCCAAATGGAGTACTTGTTCCTTAGGGCTCTTACCCTCTCCCAGTTAAACAGTCCTCCCTGCCTCCCATCACCTCTACCTCCCAAATGAATACAGAGAGGGCATCTATGAAAATTTTGAGACTTTGGGGCAGACCGATTTTGAGGTATTAAAGGTCATCCATATGGAAATGTCTGGAACACTGACAGTAACATCTAGAGCTCAAGAGGGATGTAAGGGAGAGATCTGGGAACCAAGAGATGAAGCAATAAGATTAGAAGATACTACTTTAGAAGATTGCTATTTAGGAGGATTGAGGACTTTGAGAATCATCTACATAAACAGTAAATTATCCAGAAGAGAATCAGGGAAGGAAATAGAAGGAAATGGCCAGAGGCAGGAATTGAAACAAGGAAGTACAATATCATAAGAGCAAATACAGAAAAGAACATCTCTGGAAGGATACAAGACTTAGAAAATCCAGCATCTCAACCAGATAAATAGAGGTTTCCTGTTGTGATTCAGCGGGCTAAGAACTCAACATAGTGTCTATGAGGATGCGGGTTTGATACTGGCCTTGCTCAGTGGGTTAAGGATCCAGTGGTGCTGCAAGCTGCAGTGTGGGTCACAGATAGAGCTCAGATCTAGTGTTGCTGTGGCTGTGGTGTAGGCCTGCAAATGTAGCTCTAATTCAACCCCTAACGTGGGAAATTCCATATGCTGCAGGTGCAGCTGCAAAAAGAATAAAAAATCAACTGGTTAAATAAAATAAGAACTAAGAAAATGCCACTGATGGTTAGCAAGAGGTCATGGTTTTGTGGAATGACTTTCACTCATTTAACAACTACGACATACATGCCAGGCACCGTACTAGTTTTCCCATGTCTAAGATGTTTGAAGGGTGACAGGAGTCAGAATAGAAAGTGTTAAAAATTAAACAGTAATTATGACAGACTTTCATAAATGTTTGGCTTAAAGGTAGGAGGAATAAGACACATTAAAAGACTGAAAGGAAACCAGATCCATGAAAGGAAAAAAAAAACAAATTTGTAAAAAATTGTACATAGAGAGAAACAGAAGAAGCCAGTGATGGAGGGATAGAGTCAAGGCAAGGTCCAAAAGAAGGCAAGAGATAAGAGACCACTACCATTGGTAGGGGGATTTAGGGAGGTAGCCTTGTAAGGAGGAAAGGGATTAAATATTCCTCTGAAGAAGGCAGAAGGGAGCAAGGCGTTAATATACGCCTTCCCTCTCCTTTAAATCAAGTAGACATGAACACAGCAAGAGTCCAACGCTACACGACAAGAATGCAGGCCCCACAGAAAAATAAAGGTAGAATGTGGACTAAATATCTAAAATTCTTGCCAGCAAGATATAAAAACCTGATCGATGTAGAAGAAATATATGTTTCAGTGGAATGGTAGCCACATGTGTGAGAAGTAGGCTACCAATGTCATCAAAAGATCAAAATTTGTATAGCACATCAGTGGTAGTTTAAGAACGAAGAATCTAATGATGCCTATAGTCTACATATAGCATCTATAGCATCTATAGTCTCTAGTTGTTTGAAAAATATAATTAATTTTTTATAGCTTAAATTTATAGCAAAACAATCTTCAACATCTTGATTTGGTATCTCAAGATCAAACAGAAAAAGAAATGCATAAAAATATTTACTATACATAAATCTGTTATATTTTACACTCAAGAGGAAAAACGGTGCACATTTTTTCTTATCATGGAAGGTATTATCATAAAATTCAGGTTAAGAAGATGAAAACTGGCAAGAACTGTTACCTTACAGTGCAGTGCTATACTGCAGAAAACCATTCATGAGAAAGAAAACAAATGAAAGCTTTATGCCACTTGCTAAATGAAAAAAACTTAAAATGAGACAATTTAAAATAACAAGATCATAAATACTGTTGCTAAACTTTCCCCCTCTCCAAGGTATGGGGCTGACTATTGATATTATGAAACGTGTTTTTTCTTTTATTTTCAACTGAAGCAACAGAGATTTACTGTATAACACAGGGGATCAAATTCAGTATCTTATAATAACCTACAATAGAATACAATCTCCAAATTATATATTTTTGGTGCCTGACAGCAGCAGGTCCCAAAACTGGGTCTGTGTAGCTAAGCTGAAGAAATCCTACCAGTAGTTTCCAAAAAGTAAAAGAAAAAGGAAACACAGGTACATCGATCAAAATGCTTATACTACCCTAATGAGAGTGCCATGGTGCCCTTTCTATTATGGGTTAACCAGACCACCCATGTATAAGTAATCCTATATGCCTCAAGCCATAGGAGAAACACTCTCATGACTATAAGCCCTATTTACTTGGAGCCCAAATCCCAAACCGAAGGTATCCTGGGCACTCAAACCAAGATATTTAGAATGGACAGGAGTTCCTGCTGTGTGCCGAGGGATGAGGGATTAAGAAAGAGAATGACAGGAGCTGGCAGTCAAAGAAACTTCAAAGTTTGTGGTCTCAAAAGTAACATACATACTTCCTGTGAAACAACTCAAGAGCGAGGTTGCACATAGGGAATTAGAAGTAAAAATCTTCAAGTAGGGCAACTCAGGACACGTAAAATCTGAAGGAGAGGAAGAAAACTACAGAGCTTGTGCAGTAGTGAACCAGGTGGCTGGCTAACAACTGGCAGCAAAAGAGTGGGTAGGAAGTGTTATAAAACCCGGGAGCAGGATTCAGCAGCCAGATTTGCAAAGAAATGAAGAAAGACAAGGGAGGCAAGGGAGGCAAGGTGATCTTGACCTTTTTTCTTTCTATAAAGTTTAAAACTTTTAAAAATCAGATCCTGATATTTTTCTTTCAAAAAATATTTATATTGTTAACTATAATGGGGAAGGCAGGAATAAAGAATGAAAAGAGCCTTACCTTTACTACATTTAAGGTCTTTGGACCTTATGTAATGTTTAAAGAGTCCCCATATCAGTAATGAATTCAGATCACTTTCTGGTCTTTCCACTGACCAAGCTAATGGAACCTGAAATTCCTGGAAAGCACAAACTTTCTCCTTGACTGGCCATCACAAACCATTTAAAAAGAAAGCAAGTGGGTCCAAACTCCCTGAATGTGGGACAGCTACCCAAACTTGATCACACATCCCCAAACACAAACCATCCACTTTCTAGAAAATCGCTTACTACTAAAAAGAAAGGCTTACAAGGTTTAATGGTTTTCAAGGATTTTTAACCACACTTATCAATAACTATCTAGGTAGAAGTGTAGCTTATACACTTTTCATGCTTGTCCTACAGATGAAAAGAAAGCCAGTTGATATATAACCTGAACAAACATACCATCACATACTAATGACATTATTGACTTCCACACCCCCAAAAGCACATTAGTGGTCAGTAGCATTTGAGAAAACACAGCATAAATCAAAGAACTTCCTAGGGACAAGACACTGTGGAGGTTAAATAATCCAGTTTATAGATTAGAAAACGAAAGCACAAAGAAGTTAAATATCTCAGCTGAAGGCCTCACAGCTGGTTAGTGGCTAAGCTGGGGTAAGAGCCCCACTGTCTAAAGTCTCTCCTCAATTCACTTCTTCCAACCCCAACCCCCCACCCCACCTCAAGATGCAAATGTACAACAGAGCTTGGCTGGAGTTTCATATAAACTAAAAAGACTTTATGCTCTTTCTGAAATGGAAAGTGAGATAATAGGATCTAAAAGAAGAGGAGCACAAAGAAAAATAATTGATATAAAAAATATTAATTTAAAACTATACCTTTACTGCTTCTGATGAAAGTACATTTTCCTTTTTCTGACTTGTGCTCATGGGCTCATTTTCAACACTGAAAAATAAAAAAAAAGTTTCTTTTGAAATCAAAATAAAACCATACACTTTGTGTTTAATGCAAAAACTGAAAGTTGCTCTATCTGCCACACTCAAAAGATTCACAGATACAGTGTTATGTTAGGAATATGTTGATGTGAATCTCTACACTTGAAACACACATTCATAAATGCTCATCCAGACTCCAGACATTTTTGCGAGTCCATCCTGGGTTACATTTTCTTATTCTGATGACGAGCATCACACCAATGATGCACCTGAACACAAGGAACACCACTGTACAACTATCATAGTCTTGGGCTTGTAAGCATTCTTTGATTTTATTTATATTAAGGTTCTCCATAGCCTCATCTTTTTTAATGCCTATGCTCAGTGTTATTTGGAATATATTTCCACTCAGCAAATTTTTATAAACATGTAGGGTTATCTAGTGAATTCTGGAAATACTCAAAATAGATGCAGGTTTATCTAACCGCAAATGTGTCCCAGACACCACCTGAAAAATCTGATTCTCCAGATAGTCACTTCTAATTGTCTTGTCCGGAGCACCTTTGGAGATGCCTTATGGGATGTCATAGTAACTTACTTTGTCTGTTGGGCACATATACACTTTAGAACTAAATATTTATGTCTCCATGTTTACACGTTATATTTTGTTTTCATTCTTTCATAATCCAGACAAACTGAGTAGCTCCACTCTAAAGAGCATTAGGATACCCTCCCATATGCTGAGGACTGTGCTTGGCCGTGAGGATTTAAGAATGAGTAGGTCAGGGCTTTTGTAAAATTCAGTCTAGTATGAGGAAACTGATACACAAAGAAACTAGTAACATGGTTTGGTAAAAATTTTAACTGCTGAATGAATGACATGCCATGGAGCTCAGTGAAATGCCTATAGAGGAGGGACATAGGCATGGAGTAACAGAGTACATGGCATTTGGGGAAGCCAAGTTCTGTTTATTTTTAATACAAGACTGGAGCACATGAACTTGCGACAGGCAGAGGTAATCCTGCTAGAGCTGAGAATGAGACCAGAGGTTAGTGGATGCCAGACCACGAAGAACCTGCCTGACCTGTTATAGAATGTGGTCTTTGCCCAAACTAGCACTGAGAAGCTTTCAGGCAGCAGAATGAGTGGGTGAGGAAAGACATGGGGAGTCATGGTGACAAGTGGGAGAGGGAACTGGAGGAGGAGGGGTCAACAGTTCAGATCAGGATGCGAGGAGAGGACATGATTTGTTCTTGCTTAGATTTTCTATCCATTAAATCCAGTGCAACTGTGAAGATTATCTAGGGAACAGCAATAATGATGAAGAAAAAAAAAGAAGGAAAAAAAACTAGATCAAGAACACCTGGAAAACACAATGTATTAAAATTTTCATTTAGTCTCAGGCTCCATGCAGGAATACATGGACCAACAAGATACAGCCATGCTCTTACCGCTTTTTAAACGTCAACAGGAAAAAGCAAGCATGTAAATAAGATAAATATGTGAGCTATGTGTTTATCACATGGAAATTCCAAAACAAGGGACAAAGTAGAAAAAAAATAACATACAACACAGAATTATAATCTCTCCTCTACGTATATTTATAAAATAAGAATGTCTCAAATGGTTAATATTTTAAATGTGAGTACACTCTTATCTCTTTTTTTCCCCCATTTAACTAGCCTAATCTTTCGCCACAATGTTATTTACAAATTCAGGTGTTTAGCTTTTTTTGTTGTTGTCTTTTTGCCTTTTCTAGGGCCTCACTTGTAGCATATGGAGGTTCCCAGGCTAGGGGTCTAACAGGAGCTGTAGTCGCCGGCCTGTGCCACAGCCACAGCAAGGTAGGATCCGAGCCGCATCTGCGACCTACACCACAGCTCACGGCATCCTTAACCCACTTAGCGATGCCAGGGATTGAACCTGCAACCTCATGGTTCCTAGTCGGATTCATTAACCACTGAGCCACAACGGGAACTCCTAGTTTTTTTTTTTTTAATTGAATGTTAATCAATGCTTGTCCACTTAAGCTCTAATCAAGGAAAAGTAACTGGCAGAATACACATAAAAAGAGCATGATACAAAAATTGGGGGTATAATCATGAATACTACTGACCCTGATGATTTTATAAGTGTATTCTGTAACTACAATCTATTTTGAATGACGTAAAAACTCAAACATACAGCAAGCATTTTAGTATCCTAGTTCTTGCTTCAAGATTTATGAAACTCTACTTATTTAGGGTGTTCACAGGGCTTTCTATAAACTTACCGTCTTAGTGAAACTGTAAAGGAAAATGGCAAAAGTCTTTTCCCATACAAAAGTTCTGCAGAAAATGCAGTTCAGGGTCCATGGGATTTAAGGCAGAATTCAGTATTTTCTAATTAGTTCTAAATATTCCCACACTATAAACACAGACAAACTGCCAGAAAAACACAGTTGTAAGTCAGCACATAAGCATTCTGTATTGTGCAAACAACTGAAGAATTTAAAGCTCAAATCACCAAAAGAAACAGTGCTGGATACTTCACAAAACTTTCGGAAACTTATATCTTATGTTTATGTTTCATGAATCTTAACGCCAAACCAAAATCTTAAAATATATTGAGTTTTAAACTTTTAGCTTAAGTATAAAAATGTTCCAGTTAAAGCTTTCCCCACTTCTTTTCTACATTGTTAGAATCCCTTCTTCATTGGTCTCTAGTATCTTCAGGATTGCTCTGCTTTAATCCATTCCTCCTGATCAAAATGATTGTTAATCTGTTCATGACACTCTCCTGTTCAGAAAATTCCTCAGTAAATTTCCATCAGTTGATGAACAAAATAGAGCATCCTTAGTATGCATATGGAAAGTTATTCACGACCTGGTCAAGGATACACCTGCCACGTAGAACCAGTTCCCACTCTCAGATTACAAATTTCCCCTGCCACATCCTTCTCCATCCTGTCCAACTCTTAATCCTTTACAATTTATTTCCATCTTAAACTGTATTTTTCTGTGCTCCCACTGCACCCAGTGATAACCCTTATACACTGCTGCTCTTTACCCTAATGGCTGGTCAGTTCTCTATCTAACTAGAGTTTGAACTCTGTTGACTCAGGAACAGTCTCATTCACAGCTCAAACCCAGAGCCTAGCATCCTGCCTGGCACTAAGCAAGCACTCAAATACTGTTTGTTAAATGAATTTTTAAAGTAACTGATATCAAACATTCTCCATTTGTGCGTGCTAAATCAGAAAACACTGTTCCTGTGGGAACAATGTAACAATACACAGTAATCTTTTCTCTCTAAGGAAATAGCATATAAGTCTCTTGAAAGCATGTACCATCCACTCTCATTCTGCATCATCTTTTAAAGGTTTAAAGAGGGGAGTGGGGCTGGAAGAAGAAAATTACTCAACAGGAACAAAGATATTTTCAGTTTATTTATAAACACACAAAAAAATTAGAATGGAGTCCATAAGCTGACAAAAACTGGATACTCATTTATCTGCTAGGAAAAAAAAATAACAGAAAAATCTCAAAACGCTTGGAGTGGTACTCTCAGACTCTCAAAAATACAAGGGAAAGAGAAACATTTCATTTTTTTTAAGAGAAACATTTCAAATTCAGATGATCTCAAAGCCTTTCCTATTGTTCTCTCACAGTTTAACCCCCTCTGGGAATATTTCAATAGCAGTATTTTTAGAAAGCACACATTCTGCTCCTGGCAGGGGGTGAGGGGCAAGAACCAGAATCACGTGTAGGTACAAATAACACTACCTTGCATTTTAACAGCCTCATTTTCTTAGCTAAGAGAACTCTGGAAATGAATCTTTCTTTCAAAGTGGTACGGATAAATATCAAGGTCAGAGTGACACAGAAGCTCCTCATTTTTTGAAGCAGCTTTATTTAGATAGCAGCTGAAAACCAGGAACCCAACGCACAGCCATTGAGCATCTAGTTACTTTATGCCAGATGTACAATAAAACAGACCTCTTGGGCCATAAAAATGGGGCATATTTACATTCTAAAGCTCAAATAACTTACACATCCTGTCCTGTAAGATGTCTTCTACCCTTATTTTAAATCAAATTCTAACACGATTTCCCAACTCATGGAAAGTAAGGAGAAAACAAGGCCCAAGAACTCACTCGCCAGCTTTATACTATATACTTTTGAGGTGCCAGACACTGTTCATGGTAGGGGTTGAGCATTGAACATAGCCGACAATATCCTGGTTTCTTTGAACATATCAGATCTATCTTGGACACAATCCAGATAGGCCAAGGATTCTCTATCTAGATGCACCATAATCACCTGGGCTACTGTGTTTATGGGGCAGATTTCTGGGCCTGATGATCAAGGATTCCAGCTGGAGTGGAGCCCAGGAATCTACATTTTCAACAACCGGCTGCCCTTCCCTGGACTATTCAGAGGTAGCTTACCCTCTGACCACATTCTTGATAAACAATGGTGGCCTGAGAGCCTGTCTCTATTCAGCTGAAACCAGCAACTCAGAGTTGCACAGGGAAGAGAATGATCTGGCTGGAGGGACAACCAATTAACACGATTTAAAGGGTAAGTTTCAATTATTTGGAGAACTCACTCACGTGGAACATTACCCATTTTCCAACACTGATGCCCAGAGGAGCTGGCCCTCGTGAAGAGTGGTTGCCCTAAGCAGAGCACTGCAAGTTGAGTGGGACCAACAAGAAAAATCCCCTTCTTTTCGTGTAGACCACACACTGAAGCATAACGGATACTGCTGGGCCTCTTCCAGAGTCAGTTCCTCAAGTGGTAGGAATGCTGCTTCCCAGATGGAGGGTGGAAACAGAGTGAGGGAGACAAAAGTTCTTCACTCTTCCCCCTCCTGGAACACCGCTGCTGGGTACCACCTTTCACTCTGCCCTTTCTCTCATACCCCATTACTAGGGCTGCATCAGAAAAATCTGGAAACGTTCAAGAACCAAAGACGGCCTCCACAACTGTCTTCCGGAGGCTTGGCCACTTCTCAGCGGATCCCCGAGCCTATGATTTCTTGACATTTCCAGGAAGGAGGCAATCTTTGGTACTGATGACATCATTAGCTGTATTTCTGAGCATTCCTAATCACAAAGTCACCTCATAGAAGGCAGTGATTTTTGGGCATGGCCTTACCTCTAAACAGTGCCCCCAATCCACCCTCCCTGCCCCCAGGTACTCTCCACCATTCCTAGGGGCCTCTGCTGGGACTTCCCTGCTCTGTCTCCTCTCCACCCCGCTCAGGCAGCTTTTCACTTTCATTGTACAGGGTATAGTCTGCAGTACAAGAACCAGCAACAGTGCTGAGGACATGGAAAGAGAATGAGAGTAACCCGCTGTGATTTTCTCTTCCCCCGGTTAAAATAAAACCCTGCTGGTTCCAGAAGCATTCACTTTCCCACTGTCACAAGTAGCAAGATGCTTTGCAAAAACTCAAAATGGACACAGGTCTGTTTCAGGGGAGGCACCTTAGGGGCAAAAGGTGTTTCAGTCAAAATACCCCTTTCTGGGGGCTCCCATCGTGGCTCAGTGGTTAACGAATCCGACTAGGAACCATGAGGTTGTGGGTTCGATCCCTGGCCTTGCTCAGTGGGTGAGGGATCCAGCATTGCTGTGAGCTGTGGTGTAGGTTACAGACGCGGCTCGGATCCCACGCTGCTGTGGCTGTGGCATCGGCCGGCGGCTACAGCTCCAATTAGACCCTTAGCCTGGGAACCTCCATATGCTGCGAGTGCGGCCCTGAAAAGACAAAAAAAAAAATGCCCCTTTCTGGATCTGATTTTTTTCAATATGTAAATTGAAAGGGTCAGACTAGCACTCTGCCAGATCTAAAATCCCATATAATCCTCCAATAGGGTGAACTGGAGAAAGAAACAGGTGGGCTAACTTTGAGGCTTTTAGGGTAAAGACAGAGATAAGACTGTGACCAAGAAGCTATCTTGGTCAAAATTAACACCAGCGCATTATAATGAGGAAGCAGAAGCTTCTAATTGTCCCTTATTTCAAAGTGAGAGAGGTCACTAACAGGCCTGTCCACTATTCCTTCAGTCTCCACTCTCACAACCCTCACTTAGGTCCTTAAATACAGTATGGACTTTACTCCTACATCCTCCAAAGGGTGTGCTCACACCTTGGAGGTATCTACAGTCAGCTGAAGATCTCTTCTTAGTAACACATGATAAGCCCTAGAGTCCTCTTGGTTCACTGCACTACTGAGGGTACTTTACAGATTAAACTGACTTCTGAGCACTGGCCTGGCTCAAACTTTGCTTCTGTGGGTACAGAGACAGAGTTCCACACTGGCTATTAGCAAACAACCAACTAGAAAACTATCCATTCATAAGCAGTGACTGCCAGCAGTAGAGTAGTACTTGTATTTTTTTAATGACCATTAACAGAATATAAAACAGGTGGTTATGGTTATTTCTGGGATTCAAATTAAAAGGTAACTAAAAAGCTGCACTTTTAGGACAGTCAAACAGCATGTATTTTAGCCCAAACATCTGGCATTTGAATTTCAGAACTCTTTGTAGAGAAACTGGGAGGAGGGAGGGGAGGTAACAGACATGTTTATGAAGCTCTGTGGCTTTGCAGTCTTAGGCTATTCTGATTGTCCTTTCCCCATAATGTCAGCCCTCTCCTATAATTTATGTACCTACCTTGAAGCTGATTTACTTCCTGTTTCCACCTCATGCTCCTGAGATGAAACCCATAATTACAGTCCAATCACAGGCTTCAGAGTGAGAATCTCAGTATATTTGATGTGTACCTGAGCTGTCCATCTACACGTGACATCAGCAGCAGCTGCTCTGCTCTCCGCAAGTCCTAATCCTCAAACCCTTCAGATTCTGAACATTTGTGACCCATCTCACAAGAACCAATATTTTCAACTTTCACTGCGACAGGAACTCAAAGCAGTATTTCAGCTGCCTTTGAAAATGGGACACTCATTCAAGTACCATTCAACCAATTGTTCTGAGGGAGGAGCACTGGAGACCCAAGGACAGGTGAGACTGTGCCTTCTCAAGCCTGACTAAGGCCGACCTCATCTCCAGCTGCCAAATCCAATCCTTCCTTTGTCAGTTCTTCCAGATGCCAATAAACTGACACACTACGTGAGACTATACACACACACACACACACACACACACACACACACACACACACACACAACTATAAACACGTGCCCAAATGATACTTGGAAAAAAGGTAATATCATCTCGCCTCCTTTCCAAGGACCAGCTCATCTGGCCCCTGGCTCCCTTCCATTCTGTTGTCTCTGCCTATTCTGGCATCTGTGCCAACATGATACTGCCCCAGGACCTTGAAACAGGCTATTCCCTCTGCCTGGAAAGTCCTTTCCTCTGATTTGCTCTTGTCCTATTTCCAAATATCATGCAGGTCTTTGGTCAAATGTTGCCCAACAGGCCTCTCACGACCATCTGGCCTACATGGTACTCCAGACTCACTACTTTCATCACACCCTCTTCCCTCACCCTGCTTTGCTTGACTTCAAAGCATGTTAAATATAAATCTATATAACTTGTTTGTTTTCTGCCCTCTCTCATCAGAATACAAACCTTCTATAACCAGACACATTTAGATATTCAAACTAGATTGTCAAAAGTGACTTTTAAAGGATTAAAATTAAAGGGTTAACTTTTTAAAAGATTAAATTTAAAATCATTTTTATAATTGTAAAAGTATATGTACTATTGTAGAAAATAACAAAGCAGCACTGTTAACTGGGGAAAAAATTCGATTCTCAAAATCCTGAAGAGAACTTTCACTTTCTTTAAAAATATGTCTATGCATAGACATGCACATAGGAAATGATCTAGAAAGAACAGCACTTGTCTCTGAGAGGGTAGAGTTATATATGAGCTGTGCTTTTTTGTCTTAATTTTCTTATAATTTCATATTTGCTGTAGAAAAGCATATATAATAAAAAGCAAAAAAATATTGTACTTGATTTTTAAAAGCAAATAAAAACAAGTCAGTGAAAAAAATGCAAGGAATGAATTTAAAATAGGCAAAAAAGTAACACTATAGTACAAATATTACATAATGGCAATTTCTTTGTATCATAATAAATACAACACTGCCAAGTAAGATCCTTATCTGCCTACCTAGAACAATGAAACAATCAAAATTATTACCATACACATTTTCAGCTTTGCCTAATAATAGCACAATGCCACCCCTCCAGCCAGGGTATGCTCCTCAGTGCTTCTGACAACAAAGACAATAAAAGGCTGAGAGTTTACATCTCACCCAACCTGTTCCCAGTTATCGAAATTTAATATTCAAAAGTATTTCATTCCTTGTCATAAGCAGCATGGCAGTTATAAAAAATTATGATCTGCCACTAAGACAGTATTCACGTTTTGTATAAATTTTAATGCAAAGAGTAAAACAGATATATCTTATAAAAATCACACACAGTATTTGCAAGAGCACTTAAATATCATTTTCATGTCATTTGGCACTGCTATTTGTGCTACTTGTCCTAAAGAACTTGTAAAAGATATGCTCCTTCAAAAGTATGCTGTACTACTGAAACCAAAACTGTATTTCATAAAAACAGAAAGACTGACTTTTGACTTAATCCCAAAATTATAACTCTTACTTTGGCTGAATGAATAAAGGGAAATGGGAAAAGGTATAAAATAGCTAAGGCCCCATCTACAAGCACCAGAATCAATATAAACTGTCTAAGGTTCACGAATAAAGAATAGTAAATAGACACATGTACAGAAAGATGAGAAGAAACAACTTAAATGAGATTAAAAGTTTCCGCTAAGAAGAGAGCCTCAATAATAGGCAGGCCCACACCTGTTAAATGCTCCTCAGCCCTGTGTGACACCCTTGTTCCCTTGTTCTTACTTTAAGATGGGAAGAAAGACTTGTGCTCTGCTTTCCCCACAAAACTGCATGTGTGCTTTGAGCCAAAGATCACGCTGCTCTAGACTCCACGAGCCCAGCACAGTGCCTGGTACAAGTGGCACCAAATGAATCCTTGTTAAAAACACTGGCGACAGTTTCAAATCAAATGATCAAAGTGTTGGGTCCATATAGAGGAAATACCCACTGTATCTTTATGTGTGACCTTCACAGTAAGACAAAAGTCTTCCTCTTCTATAAAGCATGCTTTATTTTGTACATACCTATTACCCTGTGGACTTTGGGCAGGCACGCTAAAGCTGAAGAGACTAGAGATGAGGGCCACCTCCCTCGATCTATAATCATGACTGAGAGAGCTAATGAAGCACCCAGAGTCACACTGCTTCTCAAGCAAATGATTTAGGTGGTCTCACAAAAATGAGTTCAGTTGATATTTTTAAGGCTCTGTTAACTCCATCCAGTTTCACACTGCAGGTTAATAATACATAGACTCTGCATTCCCTTTATTTACAGCCTTAATCATACTTTTTGCGACTTGAACAAGTTGACAGAGTTCATTCTTCCTTTATAGAATTTTTATCAATTCAGAATCATACATTCTCTCAGTTTTTTCCTCTTTTATACAGAAATATTCACTAGATCATAAGCAGTCTTTTTTTTTCTAAAATAGGTAATTCACACAATTTTTTAAATATAAAGAGGTCTAAAATGACAAGGCTCCCTCCTGCTCATTTCTCACCCAGACTTTCATCCTCCTGAAGTAAACACAACACTAGCAACAGACGTTTTTTCATACTCCATTTTCAAATGCAAATGGAAGCATACTACACACAATGGTTTGTATTTGCTTTTTTAAGTTCTTAACAGATATTTTCTTACTAGTACATAAAAAAATTTTTTTTCTCTCTTTTGGCTGCATGTGGAGTTCCCAGGCCAGGGATCAGATCAGAGCCATAATATCAGCCTACACCACAACTGAAGTAATGTGAAATCTTTAACCCAATGTGTCGACCTGGGATCAAACCAGTGTCCCAGCACTACAGAGGCAACAATGATCCTTTTGTACCACAGCGGGAACTCCAAAAGCTTTGTCATTTTTGACAACTGTGTAATATTCCACTTCATGAATACACCATGATTTAACAATAAGTCCACTATTGATGGGACTCTATTTTTCATTTCTTGCTTAGTAAATAACACTGAAATAACTAAATTTGTAGAGGCAAATTTAGGTCTGTTTGCAATCTGTACACATCCAGTCCAGTGGAATTCCTAGAAGGGAACTGTTAAATCAGAGTATGTGAATGCATAATATTGATAAAACTTGTAGACCTGCCCTCCAAAGTGGTGTATCAATTTGCACTCCCACCAGTAGTGTAACTTCCCATTTCCCCACATCAATCTCTGGTTTGATTATCAAACAGGTAGAATATGATATGTTGCTATAGTCTTAACTTCTACCTCTTTTGAAAGAGACTCTTTTTATGCATTTAAATATAAATTTATAAATTGTAGACATACATATATTTTCCTCTCTCAACTGGCAGGTCTATAAATTCTTTATCGTACAGAGCACTGACCAAGGCCATATGGGCAAATGTCCAGCTGTATGCCATTATCTTTTATTTCCATTCAAAACCATTTTCCAAAGATCTGCCTTCTGTCTGGGTCTTCCCAAACTAAGCAGAGGGAGCAGTCATATAATTCTATGGGCTTTGAATTCAGGAAGAAGAATCTTATTCCTCACTCTACAAGGTGCTGTGAGACTTTTGATTAGTTATTGGACCTCTCCAAGCCTAAATTATCTATCTGTAAAATGGAGTAAAGCTTCCTCTCTCATGAGGTTGGTTTGAGGATTAAGAGAATATATATGTTTAAATCCCCAAGCATAGGGCTTGGATCTTATTAGGGACTCAATTAAGGGTGATTTAGTTTTGTCATCACTAATCTCTCAGGCAAAGAAAACACTCAACTAAGCAAAGAGTTGTTTCACCGCTTTGGGATATTTCCAAGTAAATACCCCCAGGAGTTAAATATTGGAAGATAATCCTGATGGAGTTGTGCCAGTACTTGGCCTTCACAACTGCCAAACAAACATTAAGAATGAGTTCGTTCTGGTCATAGACCTTCAACTCTTTCTAACAAGATCAAGCCATTTTGTGTAAGGATCTCCACTTACTTGGAATGCTGATTTTTGAAAGGATAAATGTAACTATTCTGCTTCCATCTAAGACCTATTGAGTCAAGGAGGAGCAGGGGTACTGAGGGAAAGCCCTTGCACTCATCCTGCTGCTACTAGCACATGTCAGCACTATTCCGCCTTGGCAAAGGATGCTCATGAAACGATGCTCAGAGAAAAGTTCACAGTGTGAGAAGATATTTGGAAAGCCCAATAAAGTTTTCATACAATGTTTGACACTCATAAAACAGTAAGTGTGTTCTGAACTAAACATGTCACACACACCAAGTACATGTTTGGCTTACAATGAGCTCATCTGGAAAACAGAGATGTACATGTTTATCTCCTCCACTAATTCAGGACCTCTTTGAGGGGAGTTTTGGTCTTATATTCATCTTTGTATCCCACTTATTTGCAACATACTCAATACATTCCAGTTATTAAAATTTATGGAGAAAAGATGCAAAATAAACATGACTTCTTTAATTTCATGCTGATACTTTTTTCAGTTGTTGGCCTGGGTTACTTTCCTGAGCTTCAGTTTACACCAAGCTCTGTTTTTTTCCTTTTTTATTTTTTTTGGCTGCACTCATGGCATGTGGAAGTTCCTTCCTGGGCCAGGGATCAAACCCAAGTCACATTTGTGACCTGCACCATAACTGCAGCAATGCCAGACTCTTAACCTACTGTGCCACATGGGAACTTCAGACATCAACCTGTGTTTTCTTGCTACTACAGCTGCAGTGGCATTTCTGATATATCTGCACATCAGTGTATTTCATCAGAACTCTGGTTAGGAAATGAAATATTTTATTGAGGGCAATATTATTTTCCTCTTACTTTACAAAATTTGCTATTATTCACTTTACATGTTTTTCACTGAGATGAAAAAAATAAACCCCCATTTTTTTTCCAGTAAAGTCATAAGTTCTGATTAAATTTACCACAGTCCAATCTGGGGTACATGTGCAACTCTAATACATTTAGAGTGCACAACTGAGTTAGTTTTCAAGGAATGTCCTCGACAAGAAACAGAACCCCAAGCTAGACACTGGGCAGACACGCTGTTAAACCCAAAAGACAAAATCTTCCTTGAAAATAAGTACAGTTTCTACCCCCTAAAACAGCCTATCTCTCTACTCCACTGCTAAAAGTAAGTTCTGTGCTTTCCATTAACCTCAAAGCTCAAGATTCTCACAAAATACACACAGCTGAGGACTCTGGGAATTTTCCAGCCTTCTTTACTGCTGTAGACACGAACTATAGATGGTGGGTCTTCAACACCACACAGGTGTGTCTTATTCCACTAAACGAGTTACCAATTATTTTCTGTAGTACTTTCAAATCAATGAAAATAAAATCACCATGAAAATTCTGAGAACAAAGCTCATTTTCCTCATAACTGATGCTGTGGTCAATATTTAACTTGAAGACCAACAACTCTCATGCTGGTATTAGGGGCACTATTGACTTTTTATGACTTTCTTGGGCACTACAGCCAATTACCATTCTGGCTCCACCCATTTATCAATCACGCTCTGCCAGGATGAAAAGCAAAAATTCCCTGAACTTTAAATCAAGAGCCAGACACTCTGTTTAGACACATTTATGCCCCTTCTCCCATGTTTCAAAAGGCCCACTTTGAGGGCAGAAGGGTACTACTCCTGCTGAAAGCCACTAATAAGTGCTTTTAATGCTCCATCAACATAGATTCACTCCCTCACCTGAGCTATATAAAGGGGACACCAAGGTGAATGAGACACAGCCCCTATCCTTGAATCTAGTGATCCTGTCTTACCTTCTATCAATGACACTATATTGGGAGACTCAAAGAAATAGCCAAAAAGACTATATATAAAATGGGTTACACTGTTACCCAGTCTGGAACAAAGGAAGGAAAGGTCCAGCTGACTTACATATTCACGTGTTTTCAAGGAGCATAGTTTAGAAGGAGGGTGGGCAGGATGGTGTGGAAAAAGAATCAGAGATTTGGAGTCAGAGAGACCTGAATTCAAATCTCACCCCCGAAACTTACTCCTATCATGATTTGTGGTAAATCATTCTCCACTGGGAGGGCAACTACTCCCTGGGTGGAGGTGTTTGGGGTTATCCCAATGACTGAAGAATGGTTCTGGCAATTAGTGGGTGGGGCCACAGATGCCAAATGTCCTGCAAAGGACGGGAGAGTCCAGTTCAACAAGGATCTGTTCCACCCAAGATGCCAACAGTGTCTAACCACTAAGAACTCTCTATCCATGTCTCCTCAATTGTCAGAACAGTGATAAGCATACCAACCTTCTGGGCTTAAGGGTGACATTTAAATAAGATGCTGAAAGTAGAAGAAGCCAGCCAAGGAGGACATGCACAGTCAGCCCTTGATAAATGCTCTTCTGGCTTCTTTCCCTTTTGAGTTACAAACATTGTAAGGAACTCACTTTAGACAGGTCCACCATGTGTGATACAGCAAAGAAGTAATATTGAGCAATCATTTTCTCAAAGCATGAAAAGACAGGTAATCTCTAAATTCACAGTTTAGCACACATCTAGAGGTTCCTAGATGGGAGTTGAATGGGAGCTACAGCTGCCAGCCTACACCACAGCCACAGCAACGTTGGATCCTTAACCCACTGAACGAGGCCAGGGATCCAACCGGCAACCTCATGGTTCCCAGTCAGATTTGTTTCCGCTGCGCCACAATGGGAACTCCTAATATAACTTTCTTATCATCTCTTTCACTCTGCCCTGATAACACATATAGCCTCCAAAAGATCATAACCCCTTATGGCCTTTGCTCAGCCGAGGTGACCTATTCCCTATTTCTGTCTTCTTTGCTAATGCCTTAAAGGCCCAACTAAAAATACCACCTCTACCATGAAGCCCTCCCTCCTCTTCCCTATCACCTCTAATGAGTCTGTTCATTGCATGCTCATAAACCGAACATTACAACAGTGAGTTGAATTCATTGCAGTTTTCATCTCTACACAATCTAAAGCAAATTAATATAAGCATTGTCTGGGTCTGGTCAATCACCCAAGATACAAGTATGGGCAAGCAATTCAATTGTCAGCACCTGAGTTTACATACACACCAGTGTTGATGCAAATAGGCCTCACTTAAGGGCTGCAGGTCAACGAAAGCAGAACAACAAACACAGTATATAAACAATGTGTTTACACCAAATGATGCCGAAATAACTTAGAGCACACCATAAAAGCAAAAGTTTTCCTAGGGTTCACACAGGGAAATATTAGAAAACCTGAATCATGGTGTGGTGCAGTCATAGCAACCCCCAAAGACCTCATGTATGTTTTAGTTGGTACCACATGCATTTTTTGAGTAGCCAGAAAACAGTTACAATGATGCTATAAATGTCACTTTTATTGGTCTTATGGTTATGCTTCTGTTTAATTTTTAATTCTGTTAAGAAATTCTATTCTTAAGGAATTTATGTCCCATTTGTATATGCCTAAGTTACATCACAACATTCACCTAAGTCAACAATGGCAGTGCAGAAAAGGAGAATGTACAACACAAGTTTGAGAGAATGCATTTCATCTTGAGTACACTGAAAAGCCAGAATGCAGACATTAATCCTTAAGGTACGTTATGGGGACGCAGCTGCAGGCATTGCACAGGACTTAACACTTGTACATCGCCTGAAAAGTAGCTATGTGACTTTGGGCAAGTTTCTTTATCTCTGTATTTTATAGTAAAATGAGAATACTGATCATACAGGTTTGTCCAACCTCAAGTGTAAAATTATTAAAAATATTCTGTAAATTGTAAAGTGCCAGACACACCATAGGTCTGAGGATGACTCTCAGCTGCTCCCAGTTCCTTGAAAGAAAGGAATTTTTTCTCAGTCACCTTTATATCCCTACCACAAGTCCCTCCTGTCTGCTGAACAGGACTCCTCTGCATCTAAAAGCACCAAGCTCCCACTAATACCAGAAGTTTTCACTGCCTCTAAAAGAAAATAGCCAAAACACTCTTCTATTTTGAAATAAGATCACAGCAACAAATCGTCATTCTTGTTTCCAACCTTGTTAACACCAGGGAGTTGTGTTTACTAGGACATTCAGTGCTACCAAGTGTTTCCATTTGTTTCATTAAAATTTCAATAAAGGCTTTGTGTTTGTTTATATCCTGGGAAAAAAATAAAAAAACTAAGCTCATTTAAAAGGTAAAACACCCACACAAAGGATTATTTGCTATCCCCTTAACATCTGGCAAATTCTAAAAAAGATGAGGACAAAATTAGTGTTCATACAAGCACAGTTAAAGTTCTCATTGTCAAAAAGTCACAGTGGGAGCCTCTCTGGAGATAATGAGAATGGAAAAGTGGTAAGCAGACAAGAGTCAAGCTGCTGGAGCAGTGAGCACCAGAGAAAAGAGATTAGATTTGAGAAGTGCCTAAAAGGCCTATCTATATAGGGAGGAAGGCAGGCAGGGTTTTAGGACAATTCTAATATGAACCCGAAATTGGCCTGGCTATTCCCTTCTAACACTGACTCAAGTTTCCAACGTTTGCTGAGTCTACTTGGGATTTCTTTTAAATACTGCTTCCATATTACCCAAGATTCGCAGTGTTCTTATGGTGACGGCAGACACCACAGGCTGTCTGCCCACACCAGCATTCTGACATTCTGGGTGACTTCAGACTTCAAAACTATTTTTAACGACGTGTAACTCTGAATTTTAAATTCTCTCTTAACAGGGAAATAATAGCAGAAGCTTCCCAGATTAGGTTATTATCACAGGAGCTTTCTTGAAAAGACGTGGCATTTTATTAACAGATAGAATGGAAATGCTTCACAAGCAGGGAAACTGAGGAACACATAAACGACCAGAATCAAATCATAAGACCTGAATGAATACCACTGGAATCAGCTCAGTCACAGTTACAGTTTTGTTTTCTACCCATTTTTCTTTGAGACCCTCAACGAGGTCTTTTAATATCTGAAGTAAACACAGCTTCCTGGAGAGCGTCCTTCCAATAACATGAGTGATCTCCTAGTGTAACGGGAGGAAAGAGGGAACGAAAGCCTCTCATCAAAAGTTTAAAACTGCGAGTTGTATATCACTTAACCGCTCTCCCTCCCTCAGGACAGATGAAAAGCCTCGGGAAAGGGTATTTTTATTAGACATGAGCTTTTATTTTCTAGACATGAGTTTTTAAAGTTTCGACTTTACAGCAGCAGGTGGACGAAGGAGAAAGACTGCAGAGGAGGAGTACGTTTTCACTACTGAAACTAAGACAGCTCGAGTCCTGGTTTCTGGAATCTGGGAACTTGAGACGGATGTTTCCGAAGAGATATGGGAAAGACGGGTGGCATCATTTAAATGTCAGGCAAAGGTAGAAAAACCTAGCGAGGTTTTTAAATTTTGATGGAGTCTTGGGAACTCAGCATCACCACTTAAAAAAATCATCTGAGAAACTCTGAATAAATTGGCAAAGTACCAGCCGAGGAGATGGCGCTCCAAAGCGTTACCTTTCCCATCCGAGTGGTTTTCGGATCTCGCCCTCCTGGCCCTGGCGGCCGGCTCGGCTCACAACTGTTTCGCATTACAGGACGCCGGGGGACTCGCTTTTGCCACAGAACTTGGAGAGCAGACGCGAGTGTGGGACGGGAACATAATCACGTCCGGGGAGGGGAGGTGGGGAGGCAGAGGCTTGCCCGGGCGCGGGGTCGCGAACTTCACCCGGATTTAACAAACCAAGCGATGCGGCAAGGGGACTAGGCAAGGAGGATGAAACTTGAGCAATGGAGGAAGGAGAACAGAAAGTGGCGAGCGCAGCATGGCCAAGAGCGGCCGGCTGTGGGCAGTGGGGCCAGGAGCCCCGACCCGTGAGTCAGTTCAGGGCCCCCGACGCTCCCCGTGACTCCCACCTGGCAGCGCCCCGGCCCGGCGCGGGCGGCTGGCTAGTCCCTGGCTTCTCCTCCTCTTCCTCTTCCTTGTCCCGGGAAGGGCTTCGGGAAGCGAAGAACCTGGAGAAGCTGTGCCAGGGGGCGCCGCCCCTCCTCCTGCCGCCGGACATCTCCCCGGCGCAGCAGTAGGTCCACTGTGAAAGCGCAAGGCGGTGTCCTGCGCCCGGAGCCTGGCCCGGCACCGTGGGACCCGGCGAGGGCTGGGCAGACTCAGCACAGCTCAGTCCATCCCGAGCGGTAGAGGCGCGGGCGCAGCGCGCTCCCCGCGCGGCTCCTTCGCGCTGTGCGGCCGCCCCTTCTTCCGTCCCGGCCCGCGCGCCCCCTGGGAGGAGCCAGAGGCCGCGGTACCGCCCCAGGCCGGCCCCGCCGTCCTTTGCCACTGCCGGCCGGGTGCCTGCTGCAGGCGCGCGCCTGAAACCGAGCAGAACGCATAACCCGAGACGCTAGGCGCGGGGCTTTACTCCCAAACCAGCTCAGGCTGCTAGCCCATTTGCCTTTGCACTCAATTTTCACTTTCTATTACCAATTTTTCTATCCTTCAATCGGTGCATGGAACAGTTTTCAGACTTTTGAAAGAAGTTCAAGAACTAAAGTTTGTGAACACACCTGGTAAACTGCAGTACCAGTGTCCTGCGCTAACTTTCAGCTAATGAAGAGATATTCCTTAATTTCCACCAGGCTGCAAAAGATGAGGTTACCCCACAGCTGGGTCTTCAGAAGTAGAGGGCGCCTAGGTGCCTGTCTAGGTCTGTCAACAACTTGCTTTTTGTTCCCCTGGTTTACTATGTGTGGAGACACAGATGTGCTTTACATTTTTCACACTCCGTGTTACATGCTACATGGCTAACCCTTTTTCAAATAATAACACTGATCATAACCAGCAAGGACCTACTGTATGGCACAAGGAACTATACTCAATATTTTGTAATAGCATATGAAGGAAAAGAATCTGAAAAAGATTATGTATATATGAATCACTTTGCTGTACACCTGAAACTAACACATTGTAAATCAACCATACTTCAATAAAAACCCAAACAAAACAAAAATTAAAAAATTAAAGGATTAGGGAGTTCCCGTTGTGGCTCAGTGGAAATGAATCTAATATCCATGAGAGTATGGCTTGGATCCCTGGCCTTGCTCAGTGAGTTAAGGATCCAGAATTACTGGGAGCTGTGGTGTAGGGCTTGGATCCTGTGTTGCTGTGGCTGTGGGGGAAGCCAGCAGGTACAGCACCGATTTGACCCCTAGCCAGGGAACTTCCATATGCCACAGGTGTGACCTTAAAAAGCAAAAATAAAGGATTAAAAAATCTAATCATACAAATGTGATTCAAACTTGTAAATGCTAAAACAAATATTCTGCAGTCATTAAACAGAAGTCACCAAAATCTGGAAATCAAAAGGTCATTAAGATTTGCTTTTAAATATGTCTAAATACAGTAGTTTGAATTTTCTTCGATTTTTTAAAAATTACATACAAAAAGCTGTACATAATAAATGAAACAATGAGTTTGAAACCATCATCACAATCTATTCCCTAAAACTATCCACCATCTGTATGTCTCCTCCCACCTTGTATCATTATTATTATTAAACACTTATGACATAAGATCTGCCCCCTTAGCAAAGTTTTTTGTCTTTTTTTTATGGCCACACCCACGGCATATAGAAGTTCCCAGGCCAGGGACTGAATCTGAGCCAGACAGGACAGATCCCTTTAACTCTGGAGATGACTGAACCCACACCTCAGCAGTCAAATTCTTTTTTCTTTTGTTTGCTTTTTAGGGCCCCACCCTCAGCATACAGAAGTTCCCAAGCTATGGGTCAAATTGGAGCTGTAGCTGGCAGCCTAAAGGCCACAGCCACGGCAACACAGGATCAGAGCCGAGTCTGCGACCTACACTACAGCTTATGGCAACGCAAGGCCGGATCCTCATAGACATTAGTCACACTCGTTACCGCTCAGCCACAACAGGAACTTCCTGCAGTCAGATTCTTAACCCACTGCATCACATCGAGAACTCTCCAAAGTTTATAATATATAATACAGGGAGTTCTCTTCATAGCTCAGCAGTTAATAAACCCGACTAGGATCCATGAAGATGTGGGTTCAATTCCTCGCCTCAGTGGGTTAAGGATCTGGCCTTGCCGTGAGCTGTGGTGTAGGTCACAGACGTGGCTCAGATCCCGCATTGCTGTGGCTGTGGTGTAGGCGGGCAGCTGTAGCTCCAATTCCACCCATAGCCTGGGAACCTCCATATGCTGCGGGTACAAAAACAAAAATAAAAATAAATATACAATATAATATTGTTAACTATAGGCACTGTGCTGTAAGTAGAACTCTAGGACTTACTCATCTTATGTAACTGCAACTTTGTACCCTTTGAGTAATAACTCTTGCTTTTCCCTTAGCCCCCAGCAACTGCCATTTCACTCTCTGCTTCTATGGATTTGATCGTTTTAGATACACCATATAAGTGAATACACATAGTGTAGTATTTGTCCTTCTATGTCTGAGTTATTTTAATACAGTAACATGAATTTTTTTTTTTTTTTTAGTTTTTTTATATCCTGGTGGCTAGTAGAGAAAACATCAAGAGGCCCATTCACCCCAGCTGTTTTGTTCTAAAGCCAAACCGCCCCTGGGAGGGTGTAGAAATCAGAGAGGTGATACGGTATGTCTGCTCACTGAAAATTTATTCAAGTAAATGAGGTAAAAATGAAATGGCAAAGGCAGTTTCGACTTAGGGGAGGGTAAGGAAGGTACCCTGGGGTCATCCTCCCTCCGGTTCTGAAATGCTGGAGCAAGAGAAGGTTCCTTAGTAGTAGACTGGACTTCTGTTAAGCCCCAGGTCATATCAGCACCAGCTGATGGCTATTGAACCTCCCTGCCATCCTACAGCTGCCTCTTAGAAGCACTCCAGCCCTTACTAATTGCAGCAGAGCCCAAAGCTGCTCACCCTAATTTGTTCTGGCTCAGTATAACACACTAAAGTTAAATCAGCGCAGTGTCCCTCTGCTGGGTTCATCCCAAACTATGCCTCGAAATTGACTGGTGTTTTCTCTTTGGCAAATCTTTTCTTTTCCTCTGTGAGTCTGAAAAAATAGAGAAAAACTAGAAAAATACACTAGAATAAGACAAGTAAAGTTCCCATTTTGAGCCTTATTATTTTATGGAAGAATCTCCATTAAAGGCCCACTTCCCAGAAAGCCCAGAGGATATGAAAGCAAAGAGTATGAAACAAACCATTCCCTCCAGCTAGGAGGCCTAGAGAATTAGGCTCCTGAAAGGAATGTTAAATGACTACCAGATGTGTCCACCGATTATACTGTGACGAGAGCAGGCCCTACACCCTAATACTACACAGTGTGAATTGTTTAGGAAAGTCTTTATGGGGGTAAAAGTGTATGGGGGCTGGTAGAATCTATTATTAAATTATGATTTTAACTAATACTATTTAAGAAAAATAATTTATCTAAAAAACAGCTGTCGAAAGAATGCTGATAGTCATATTTTTTCTTTTTTTGCTTTTTAGGGTTACACCTGAGGCATATGGAAATTCCCAGGCTAGGGGTCAGATTGGAGCTACAGCTGCTGACCTACACCACAGCTCACAGCAATGCTAGATCCTCAACGCACTGAGCGAGGCCAGGGATCGAACCCACATCCTCATGGATACTAGTTGGATTCATTTCTGCTGCGCCACAATCATATTTTTTTTCAATAGTCACTGTCATCAGTAAGTGAGAAGGCATCAGAATCATGATGTGTAAAGTCCTTCATTGATATAGAAATGTTCTACAGTATTGGTGGTGATAGTATAGTAGAACCAATGCTAATATTCATCAAGCTAGAATTCCTTCTATTAAGTAAAGGCATAAGATAATGTAAATGTTACTAGAGACCCCTAAAATGAATAGTGGCCAGTATAGACCCATGATTTTTTTTTCCTCAAAAGCAAGGAATACATGAAAAAAACAATATCCTAATCTCTACCCTGTGGTAGAACAAAGCATATGAATGAACTGTTATGTTCACATGGTGCCCTGTCTCCATTAAGGCAAACTTTGTCTGTGAAGTTAGCTTAAAGCCATAAATCAATGACCCCATTTACTTTTACAATACTTACCAGTTCCTCGATGTCCTACATCCTTGTATTCTGAACTCACAATAAGAAAATTCTGAATCTTAACTCAGAAAATTAGAAATTTTAGTTATAAGGATCTTAGAGATGTTAATTTAGCACAATTGTGTTCATCCATTCATTTAGTTGTTCCAAAGACATTCAGTGAGTATCTGCAATAGAAGAATATTTACCGTGAAACTGATAAAGCTGAAGTTTCAAGGCATCTGACTGGCAGTCTCTTCCAGTGTGAATTCAAGAATATGGTCACTTTGTCATGTGTTTTTATGATATTTACAAAAGCAAAAATTTAAACTGCAGTTGATTAAGACCACAATCTCTTTCTACTTGGATCTGTCCCCTATCACCTTATTCCTAGAGTTAAGTGGTATCAGAGCTATTGGGGGCACTTTGGGATTTGCTAGAAAATCTGAGTTAGGGATAAACTGAGTTTGGATTTAGTGGAATATATTTATGTGACTGTCCACTTCTTCAAAGTGTAGCTGTTATTGCTTAAATTCCAACTTGTCACCAAGCATTACACCCAAGATACAGGACCAGAGGCATCATCAATACACATCCCAAGGCCCCTAACACTGCAAATACATGGGTAGCAGAAGTGAAACAAGATTTGAAATGTACAATAGCAAAAGCTGATTTGTGGAAAATTATTCCAGGTATCAAAAGACAAAGCTAAAACAGGAAGAATCACTTCTAATTGATGTAATTTGTCTCATAACAGTAATATGGTTGATAACGTAGTGTATATAATTGTAATAACCGTAAATACACCAAACTTTTTAAAATGAAAATCATATAAAATAGAATTTATCAGAATTTGTGTGTGTGTGTGTGTGTGAATAAACATGCTCAACCAAGAGGAAAGACTGAATTATAATCTTTCCATTATATGTACAGCAAATGGTATTAGAAAATGATTGCTATATAAAAGGCTATAAAAGAGTATACTAACAAAAATATAACAAAAAAAGTACCATAGACGCATGCCAGGCAGTTAATGGAAAAAGTACTGGTTTTCTAGACTTTGTTATACTTGTAGTATTAATCAGCCTTTTAAACTTGGAGAGTTGCATGATTTATTTTTTCATTTACTTTTGTATCTAATTTTTATTTTTAATTTTAAATATTTTCTTCCTTTTCTTTTTTCTTTCTTTCTTTTTTTGGCTTCACTTGAAGCATATGAAGTCCGCGGGCCAGGGATCAAATCTGAGCCACAGTTGCAATTTACACTACAGCTTCGGCAATGCAGGATCCTTAACCCACTGTGCCACATCAGGAACTCCTTAAATCTTTTTTAGAAACAAATTGCAAAAATCATCAGATACCTCAAAACTTGGGTCTGTTCCTAAGTCCTGACTATGTGTCAGATACTTACTTATTCTTAGAGATAGAGCGATGAGTGAGACTAAGTGCTTTCCCTCAAGGAGAAAGTTTGTTGATGGAAAAAGTTCAACAAAGTGGGGAGGACCAGGGACATTTTTCTATGGGCATACTTTGGATGGAACCCCAGCTTAGTCTAGATGGTTACAGGAAGACTCACTAGAGGAAAAAACTGTCAGTATGTTCTTTTCCTTGCTCCCTTCTGTGACCACCATGACTTCCAAAGAAAGTCGGCAATTCAACAGCTTATGTGATATGTGAGAAAAGTTAAGGTTCATCACACTATAACTGAAATACCATTTCCAAAGGATAAGCACTGTACTCCTCAGAAGTATGAGACTAGACAAAGTACTGATCCCAAAGCATTTAAACAAGGATGCAAGTGTAGTTTAGAAATGTCAAGCTTTTTCTCCCTCAAAAGTCCACCAGAGATAAACTACTGTATATATCTCAGAGCACAGTATTTACTATGTGGCAGGTGGCCCAAGAATATTAAGACAGCTGTCAACATCAAGGAAAGCACCAGCCCATGAAAAGCAAGCAGATGGATTGGAGCACTTCACTAGCTACCTCCTAGTATAATAGCTGTTCGTGGCCAAATGAGGCAATGTCATGCTGCCCAGGGCAGCAAAAAGCTATTACTGGGTATAAGCACTCAATTAGGAGACGGGGTGGGGGACTACCCTCCCCTTTCTTTTGTATAGCTCAGGTTTTCATTAAGAACCACAACAGCAAATAAGAAAGGAGGGAAAATGATGTTAGCATTTCTTATTCTGTTACATTCTGATTATCATGGTTTGTAACACAGGAAAATGCCTCAGTCTTGCTGCTTCAGTGAGAGCAGATGGTGAAATTTTAAGCAATTGGTTATTCAGACTTCTATGGGATGTGTGGGAAAGTTTTATTGTATTGCCTGTTTCTTATTTCCAGAACATGTGGAGATTGACATCTTTCAAATACACATATTTTAATGCTTAAATTAAGATGTGTTAGTCTGACCTGAATTACATTTACTTTTTTTCCTTGGTATGATGACAATACTTATGATGAGAAATGAATGCTTTACAAAGTTATACATTAACAATCAAACATTGACTTCTCAAACTGTGCAAAATTTGCTAATACCCAAGCATAGAGTACATAAATAGCAATAAAGAGTACATAAATAGCAGAAGGGTTTCTTTGGTAAACATAGATTATAAAATGTTTTCTGAAAGTTATTCCTATCAATTCAGCTTGCTGTGTCTTCTGAGTCAAATGCTATCTAAAATATAAAGTCATATGTAGAACATTGACTTTTAGTAATGTAGCTTCATATACATGGTGCAGATAATGGCCCAGAATAATAAATTCTATGAGAAACACAGCTCCTATATTCTATTTTCCCAAAATAATAGATCTGAGAACATAAGCTATGCACTGTATTGTACATATCTGATATACAATTTTAAATGGATTTATTTTGGAAAGAACAACTGTTTATAAATTTCTGGACTGCAGTATATTAGTGTTCATTGTAAATTCTGTTTTATTAGGGCTCATGAAACAAAGCTTTAGATGTAAAAAATAATTGGTTTGTGAACTAGCTTCTTTTTTCCCATTTTGAAGTTTTAGAACAGATATGTCCCAAAATCCTGAGTTCTCACTATGGACATGTTGTTCCCCATTTGATTTGCTGCAAATGGTTTTAAAGCAAGGCAGACAGGCAGCTGTTATTGTGAGCAAATGTTTTGATTAGAGAGAAAGCAGCTGGAAATGATGTATGCTGTCATATAAGATGAACCACAGTTTTCAAATGGGGAGTTTACCTAATCTAAAATTGAGATTAGCATTATTTCCCTTACATGGATTTTCTTTGTATAGAATGGAAGAGAAATCTATACACTTTGTTTATAATCTGGGATAATGAAATACTGAATATAGTGCTGAATATAAACTTGACATACTTATCTACGGAAATCTTACATAGTCCATTATGAAAAATCATATTGTTAACAAACTTTCACAAAATTTCATTTAAAAATATTGCTACAAGTTCCCATTGTGGCTCATCAGGTTAAGAACTCGACTAGTATCCATGAGGATGTGGGTTCATTCCCTAGCCTTGCTCAGTGGGTTAAGGCTCTGGGATTGCTGCAAGTTGCAGCATAGGTTGCAGATGTAGCTCAGAATCCATGTTGCTGTGGCAGTGGCATAGGCTGGCAGCTGCAGCTCTGATTCAACCCCCTATGCCACAGAAGTGGCCCTAGAAAAATAAATAAAAAATAAAAATATTGTTAAATATAGTAGTAACAAAAATCCATATTGAGCTTATAAAATCAAATGTTACTGTAGAGGATATAATTTTGATTTTTTTAGAAATGTACCAAGTACATTTCCCAATGACCCCACTTCTTCTTCTTTTTTTTTTTTGTCTATTTTTAGGGCCGCCCCGGTGGCATATGGAGGTTTCCAGGTTAGGGGTCAAGTTGGAGCCACAGCTGCTGGCATACCACAGCAATGCCAGATTTGAGCCGTGTCTGTGAGTTACACCACAGCTCATGGCAACACCGGATCCTTAACCCACTGAGCAAGGCCAGCGATCAAACCTGCATCCTCATGGATACTAGATGGATTCGTTAACCACTGAGTCATGATGGGAACTCCTCAATGACCCCATTTCTATTTTGAAAAATTTATAAAAATACATCAAAACTGTAACTTAATTGGTTTTGCAAATAATAAACAAAAGCAGCCTATATCAAATATTTCCATTAGTCTATGTTAGCAAATGAATCCTTCCTCACCTCTTCCAATCACCTTTTCACCAGTAAGGAGATAAAGGAATTACCTATGAAGAAGGTAAAACAGAAGATAAGTTACAATAGAAACATTTTGACTCCAATATCAACATAAAAATACAATTCTCGTAATTGATTTCATATTAACAACCATTCTTAAGTTTTGTTCATTTCTACATGCTATCTTCTATTTTATTTCTCTTTCTTACAGTTCCAAAAAGAAGCACTTCTAGGTAGTCAGTTTCCATCATAAGTCATTTGGTTTACACTGCAGGTGAATGCATTGACATACATCTTTGAATTATCAAGTCTGGAAGACAATTAAATGAACAGATTGTTTTTATCAACTTTGCCGTCAGTATTAATTTAAGTAACTCCAAAAATGATGATTCCATCTCCATCTGGTTTAACAGACACTCCACCTCAAATGATGTACATCATCAAATGAAGCAGCTGACCACATCACAGTATATAATTTTTTCCATAAAACTATCAAGCACATGCAGACTGAGGAAATGGAAATTAACTTATCCATTTTAAATTCTGCCACATTCATTCCCATTCTATCTACCACTTGAGGACATTCTGTAGGTATATTTAGTTTCTGTAGCTTAAATAAACACAATCTAGCTTAGAAAGAAAATATATCTTTTAATAAAATTTAAGAAGTAGCTATTAGAAAAATTCTTCCTTAGTAGGTGAGGTAGATAGAGAAATTAAAAAATTATGTATTTACTGAAAAGTCTATTAATCAGTCCACATTCCAGAAAAACAAAGCAAAACAAAAGAAATGGAATATTCTGAAATAAAGATACAGATAGAGGCTAAATAAAGATCATTGCCCTAGTATTCATTCTTCTAGTGTTAGCTGTCTCAAACGTGATTAGGAAAGTTGGTAGGATGCATATATACTTTAGAAATTTTTAAAAACTGAAAAATAATATCCCATCCACAAAGTTATTTTATAGCCTTCCACTTGTTCAATAAGCATTTACTGAATACTTCCAGGCCCTGTGTTGATTGGAACATACAATGTGATTCACCCTCAAGAAACTCAGTCTCAAAGAAAGAAATAGAACTAAGTGACAGTTATAAATTACAGGACCAGGTGATACATGTGAACAGTGATAAATACCTACATGGGAGAAATGGATAAGAAAGTGCCTAACTCGTATCATTTGGGCAGCCTGTACTTGGATTCAGGGATAGATTTCACAAATCAAGCTCTAGAAACATGGATCAGAAAGTCCTACAACCACAACCACTTAAAACACCTGTTGAAACAGATTCATATAGAAATGTCACACTTGTCCAAAAGCAATATCAAAGCCCAACAAGAATGCACACATTACTGGGCCAGCAATAGAAATATAATTAGTATCTGCTATCTGATTTGGCGAGGAGATAATGCAGTCAATGGGTGCTGCTACATTGTGAATCATCAAATACTATGCGTAACAAAGAGATATTCAAGGGATTTGGTATGTTAATATGAAATACCTTTATGAGAACTATTTGCTTCATTCTTTAAAATAACTGCCTAATTAAAAAGTAAATGACAAAGTATGAAAAATATGCAAATAGAGAAGTTGCTGCACTGATCCTAAACTGACCTACATAATCTGAGTTTACAGTTGCTAATTACTAAGGCAGGCTAGACCAGTAAATCGGGTTGGATAATTCTTACTACTAACCAATTATCTAATTTAGGAACAAAATGAAGTATATACAAGAATCAAAGAGTTTGATACTTGTTTGGCATTCTTGTATAAATTGCGCTTCTCACAGCTATTACCTTGAATTCACACTAACTTGTCAGTTTGATATTATTCCTATTGTGAAATCCAGAAAGTCATCTGGCCCATCTTGATGATTAATGGTTAAAATACTTCTCCACCCTACCTGCCCCCACCAAGTGGCAGCATTACTGTGTTGTCTAATATTGTATCTATAAATTCCAAGAAATTTGTAGCATTATAGTAAGTATATTCATACTTCCCATACTGTTTGAAATTATCAACATATTCCAGTGGTTGACTTTCATATGAGTTATACAATTTCAGACTTTCTTTTTGAAAATAAATTATTCAGTTTTACTGTATCTTACTCTAGTTCTTTTTATGTAAAATGCCATGTGCTCTATATTACTATTTCATATAAAATTATTTTTATTTAAATATAACTTTTATTTTGAAATTACTTCATACTTATTGAAAAAAATTATAAGAATTATAAGAACAGTACAAAGAGCCTCTTTTATGCCCTGAATCAAGTGAAAGTATGTTATCAAAACATTCCTATCACCTCTAAGTACTTTGATGTATAATTTACAAACATGACCATTCTCCTAAAATCCTAAATGCAACCCTCAAAATCAAGAAGTTAATGTTAATATATCCTACCATCTTATCCTCAGACCCCATTCATGTTTCGATAGTTGTCTCATTATGTGCATCATAGCAAAGTGATTCAGTCCAGAATCACTACTACATTTAGTGGTCAAGTCTCTTTTAGTATTCTCCATTCTAGAGAAGTGTCCCAGTCTTCATGACTGACACTTTTGAATGTTACAGGGACATCCCTCCAGTTGGATATATCTGGTGTTTCCTTATGGTTAGATTTAGGCTATGCATTTTTGGCACAAATATCGCAAAAGTAATATGATGCTCTTCTCATGGTGGGTGGACATGATTTTGATTTTTCCTTGAACAGATGATGTTCACTTGCATTAATGAATTCCATTTAAACTTATTAGCTTTTAAAAATAAGTTTACATTTTAAAAATAGTTGCTGTAGTGATTATTATACAAATACTTAATTTACATTATCAGTTAGAATTAATACGGTATTGCTTCATGTAAAATGTAAACATTTTTATACTATTTACGTTCTTTTTTTCCTTTTTTCCATTTTTTTTTTTTTAGGGCTGCATGTGCGGCATACGGAAGTTCCTGGAGTATGGGTCGAATCGCAGCTGCTGGCCTGTGCCACAGCCACAGCAATGCCAGATTGCTGTGTAGCCGCGTCTGTGATCTACACTACAGCTCATGGCAACGCCAGATAATAAAGCCACTGAGCAAGACCAGGGATTGAACCCGTGTCCTCAAGGATACTAGTTGGGTTTGTTACCGCTAAGCCACAATGGGAACTTCCCTGTTTAGGTTAAGATCCACTCCCATCAGTTATACTGCAGTTGTCATATGTCATTTGTATTACATCTACATATACTGTAAAGCCCATCATAATATGCCACGCTTTTTATTTTAAACATTCACATGTGCTTCAAAGACATTAAAGCAAAAAGTCTTTTATATTTACTCAAATATTTACCATTTCATTGGTTTCCATTGTTCTCTGAAAATTAGTTTAGCTTTGGTATTATTTCCCTTCAGCCTGAAGGATATTTCTTAGAGTAGTGCACATGTGCTGATGAATTTTTTTTCTTAGTTTTCAGTCTTACAATTCTGGATCAACATTTTCTTTTCTCTTAATACTTTAAAGATATTATACTACTGTTTTCTGGCTCATTTGAGGAATAATAAGCTGAAGTGCGGTACGTTATTGGGAAGGAAACTAAAGATGTAGCTGGAACATGTTAGGTAGAGACTCTTGTAAACCCTGGAAAGGTTTTGGATTTTATTTTACATGTGATGGGAAGCTACTGGAAGGTTACAAATAGTAGAGTGATATGTTTTATTTTTTAAAAAGAAAAATGACACTGGTTGTTGTGAAGGAAGAACATTATTGTTGAAGCATAAGGGAAGCAGGGTGACTAAAAAGTGAATTTACAGGTCCAGAAGGAGTTTATGGTGGTGCGGATCAGAGAAGGACTAGTGGCGGGGGGATTGAGGTCAGAATCTAGACTTTTTTTTTTTTTTTGAAACAGGATTTGCTGATAGATTGTAAAAGGGACATAAGATAAGAAATTATATCCCTTCTTCACATTTAAATGTTATCTCTTATACTACTGTAGACACTAGACACAGCAGTGAATAAAACAAAAATCGTGTTCTTTTGGAGCATGCATTTTAGTTGAGGGAGAGATTACAGACAATAACTTAGTAAGCAAATAAATGTAATTTGGTAATTGTTTTACCCATTTAATTTCTTTTAACTTGTTTAGTCCATTTATATTTAATAACTTATAGATATGCTTAAAGTCTACAATGATATCTTTTGGTAATCCCCTCCATATTTTGTTGCTCTGCTTCCCATGTGCCTTATTTTGGATTATTTGAACTTATCTTAGTATTTCATTTTAGCTTACATTTTTGACTGTTTCTTTGTATAGTTTTTTAGTGGCTTCCCTAGATATTACAAAAAAAGTACTTTTCACATTGTACTTCATGGAGTCTTTTCTACATCATTTTCATTCTTTAACTGAACTCATCTAGTGAGATTTTATTCCAGTTATTGTGCCTATCCATTTTTAAATTTTCATTCATCATATCTTCTAGTTCTATGCTGAGACTTTCTATTTCTGCATTAAAGAGTGTTCACCTTTACTTTGTGCATTTTTATAACAGCTGTTTTAAAGTTTTTGTTAGGAAGCTCCAATATCTTTGCCACATTGGTATAGGCATCAGTTTTTCCTTTTCCCATTTGATTTTTTCCTTGGTTCTTTATATTCAGTAATTTGGGATTGTATTCTGTGTATTTTGAGTATTATGTAATGAAAGTCTTAGTCCTATTTAAGTTCTATTGAGATTATTGATAATTTTGCTAATTTAGAAGGACTTCTTTCTGGTTGGATTCAGGACAAAAGTTCCAACCAGCCTTGCGGGAGTGTAATTTCAATGTTATTTCTGTTTTCAAAAACCTCTACAGTTTTATTCATATCCAGGCCATGTGTAAGCCCCCCAGTGGCCAATCTTGGATCTGGGTCATAGCTGAGTTCTCACTTTTGAGTAATTTAGACTCAGACCTACACTGAGGGAAAGACTAAGAGTGCATAAACAGCTTTATAGGTGGCCTTGCTGATTTCTTCCCTATCCCAATCTCCTCCACACTTTCTAATTCCTGGGGCTCCCCTCCGTTTTTTTTAATCTTACAGCTGGAAAGCTGGGACTTGATGTAGCCTGCTCTGCCATGTACTTCCTGTAAATACAACCTTGTCTGGGGCCAAGCAGTGGAAAGACAGAACAGAAGCAGTGGAATTTACCACAACTCTTGGGACCACAGCTCCTCTGATTGTAGAAGAAGGTTCCCTTTCCTCAGAATTTTAGGTATCTGTGGGTTTGCCAGTGATGCTCTTGCTGTTGTTGCTGCTGCTGACACTCAGATTTCCTAGTAGCTGGTGCACAAGAAAACAGAGAAAAAGAAAATGGAGTATTTCCTTAATTTTTGCTGATCATTAGGAGACTCCCTTCAAACCAGAGGATTTCTCTGAAGCTCTGTCTGCACAGAGTCCCAATTCTGGGTTTTAAGCAGGCTTAAGCTCAAGTAGAGAGGCTACCAAAGGAGAAAAAAAGAGGCAAACTTACAGCTGCTCTTGTGTGATGTTAAATTCTGGTCGTCTTCAATTTGACTGCTACTCAGAGTCCTCAAGTATCTGGTCCAAGCATTTAAATAGCTGGTCTCTGCTGTTTTATGATTGCATTCAGTGGGGGAGATAGGGTGGAGTGTTCTTACTCCAACTTACCCACAGCCAGAAATTCCAAGTCAGTTTTTGATCAACTAATTATCACTATGCTCACTTGAGAGTGAATTTTATGTGCTACAAAATCCTAGGGCATCAGGATGTGGATAGAAGGGTAGACTATACACATTACGTGGGGACAGTAGTATGTAGGGAATCCCTATACCTTCTGCCCAGTTTTGCTGTGAACTTAAATTTGCTCAAAAATAAAGTTTATTAAAAAAAAATCCCCTAGGGGAATACTTCCTAAACTTAAACATGTGGTGTACCATAGGTGACTGTGATGAAAATTTGAGAACATTGTTGGGTATAGGCTCTACTCCTCAGAAAACACTGCTGATGAAGAGAGACTATATATTACTTTATTAGGAAGTTAAAAAAGAGAATGAAGCAGGTTAGGAGAGTGGCAATATGGGGCGGTATTACTGAGCCGGCTGCTACTAGGTTTGACTGATTGTTAGTCAGAGGAATTATCCAAAAAGCTATATATAGTGAGTCTCAGGATCGTCCATTATTGTTGGGAAAAATCAAGAAAGGGAAGAATTTATTCACTAGTTCTGGTCTCCCACTTGTCAATGGTTCCCCTGTTGGGTTATGTTTTAGAATGGTAGTAGGGGGGCATGGGAACAAAAATAGTAAGCTCCAAAACAGGAAATGAGAGATGTGGGGACTATCAAGTGGCACCCACATAGAGTTGATTAAAGCCTCAAACAGTGGCAGCTGAAAAAAGAGATGGTGAGTCTGAGAGAATTTGAAATGACTAATAAAATGTATCTGAATAGACATCTTAAAATTTAAGAAATCTTTCAGATTACTGGCTTAGTTTGAGGCATGAACTACAGAGTATTGTGGACATATTTTTAACTATAGGTTCTTTTTGGGCTGGGCTAGGTTGTGGCTGCTTAGGTATTCATTTCTTTGACACTCACTGAAGAATTCAGCCATTCAGAATTTTCCAGGTGACCTTAGGTGAACCATATACATTGATATCATTCACCTGCTTTGTGCCAACAAAATGGCGATGTCACATAGGATCTTGGACAGTAAATGAATATTCAAAACAAGAGTAGGATGTGTAAAAAAGGAAGATGAAACGCATCAGCTTCCTCAATAAAGAAGTATAGTAAAGACTCAAACATTGAAAACAAAATTGTTGCTTGCAAATCAAGGTCATGCACATGTCTCTAAAATAAATAATGAGAAAAGTCTAAAATAATTTCTAGGAAAATGAAACAATTTTTCTAAATCCAATATAGTCTGTAAAGAGATTTATGTTATACAGAGCCATGTCAATACCTAATGTGTTTACATTCGGGGTTGTGCCTTCCACTCTGGGTTTACTGGAATAAGCAAATATACTATTACAGAGCCATCTACTCATTGATAGCTAGAAAGACTTGGATGCAATCTGAAATCATGATTTTTCTAAGAGTTAGCCCAGATCTGAGTTTTATCCAGGGCACGACTGCCCCTTCCACTCCATACTATTTTCTGTAAGAAGGAAGAGAAGATAAGGATTTAGGTTCCTCCTTTATAATTAGAGAGTTTACACTTACAGTTACACCATTAACATTTTTTTCTCATTGAAGTTGATTAGAGGATTATCTTAATAAATGCATATATACTGATATTAACTAATGAAGAACAAATTGAAGCAAGGCTAAAGAAAAAACATAAACCCAAACTATAAGTTAACTGAATAATCTCAAGGTTTCTTAGAATAAGAAAATATTAGCATTATGTTTTTCATTTTATTATGAAGTGACCTTAGGATATACATAATCTTCCTCAATTTGCATCTGGGAGGTAGGATGCATGATATTTACATAAATCTAATAAAGATAATTATTTAATTAAGTTAAATGCAGAGTACTGTACAATCTTTAAATCTAAATAGTCTCTGTGGTGCTGGTAATTCTGCTGTATTAAAAGGAAATACAATTGTAGGCTTCCTAGATATAGTTTGTGGTTGAATGTGATTCTACTCTAGGGCATAGAGAGACTAAGAAACTGCTCACCTGGTATGGAGGGGAAGCCTCAAAATTGTCCTGATCACTTTTAAGAAAGAAGTATGGTCTATTTTTTAAGTTAATACCCATTTCTCACATAGACAAGTTCTGTGATGAGTACTGCAATCCTTGCTTGTTATATCTTAAGGTTTAATAGAAAAATACTGCCTCCTGCCTTTATAGAGACCAACATATCCTTTTAATTAGCAAACATAGCATTAATATTAAAAATATTGTTCTGCGTTAGATGTACTTCTACTTAGAAAAAAAAAAATATATATATATATTTTTGCTTTTTAGGGCCGCACCCACGGCATATGGAAATTCCCAGGCTAGGGGTTGAATTGGAGCTATGGCTGCTGGCCTACACCACAGCCACAGCAATGTAGGATCCAACAAGTGTCTGTTACCTACACCACAGTTCACAGGCAACACCAGATCCTTAACCCAAAGAGCGAGGTCAGGGATCGAACCCGAATCCTCATGGATCCTTAGTTGGGTTTGTTAACCACTGAGCCACCAGGGGAACACCAGAAAAATTAATTTTAACATTATCAAGATACCATGTTGATACAGAATCTTGGAAATCTTTTTTGATTTGTTCTTTAAAAATCTTGTCCTGCTATGCATAAATGAAATAAAATTATTCACAGTATGGGGGTTTTATAATGTAAAAAGGGATAATAAGTGATATTTTGTGGATCTACAAATTCAACTCTCTGAATTAACTGACAGTATTTAAGATATTCATAATCCAGTATCTAAAAAATGCAGAAAAAATTCTATCCAGTAAACAATCAAGTTTCCAGAAATGGCAAGAGCTGATGTATCACATTTAGGAGTATCACAAAAACAAACAACAAAATAAAAAACCCTACAACACAGTAATAAAAATGTATATGCAAGATATACATATAAACCTTCCCAAGAAAGACCTGGTGAAAAAGTTAGTAATCACTGAAATGAGTGAAGTGAGAGATTCCTATGACTTTAGGATAGTCATTCTGCTATACACACACACACACACTGAGCCTAAGACAACAGAGCTTAAATGTGAAATTGGCTTTAACTCCAAGATTAATGATTACATTTCATTGGAAGAAAGGTAAACCTATTTGAGGAATATTTTACTATAACATTATGATACCTCATGAAATAGTTGGAAGAATTTATAAATTTTTCCAAGAGAGAATGAGAGAGAGAGAGAAAAACTGACTTCTCAGTGCAAAGTCACAGAAATATGAATGCAAATTCATAGACATATGAATTTCTATATTCATATATTTATGAATATATACTATTCCAACATTCAAATTTAGAACACTGAGGCAAAACCATGAAATATTTGTAATTAAGAAAATATTTTTAGGCATTCCTGTCCTGGCTCAGTGGTGATGAACCCAACTAGTCTCTATGAGGATGAGGGTTCAATCCCTGGGCTCACTCAGTGAGTTAAGGATCCAGCCTTGCAGTGAGCTGTAGTGTAGGTTGCAGATGTGGCTCAGATCCTGCATTGCTGTGGCTATGGTGTAGGCCAGCAGCTGCAGCTCCAATTCAACCCCTACCCTGGGAACTTCTAATGCAGCAGATGTGGCCCTAAAAAGAAAAAGAAAAAATATTAACTATAGCTGTTACTTGCAAACACTTAACTTAAAATGCATAGTCACACACTGAATTATAAATGTTTCCACATTTTACCTTATTTTAAGACTATCAGACCTAGTTATCATCTACCTCAAAATACTGGTAAAGTCACTGAGAAATCTGGAAATCCAAGCCAAATGCTTGGGAGTAATCTGTGTGATTATATCTTGAAACATTAAATGTCTGATGTTTCAGAATCTTCCCCATCTGTTGTCAGTCATTTAAAGAAAAGGAAGGAAAAAGACTTATGAAGTCTGAGATATCAGTATAACTAGGGGGAAAAAAAAAAGGATTTCAAAGCGCATTTCAGCTATTTGCATCTAATTTTTTTTTTTTTTTTTTTTTTTTGCTTTTTATGACCGCACCTGTGGCATATGGAGGTTCCCAGGCTAGGGGTCCAATCAGAGTTACAGCTGCCGACCTACACCAAAGTCTCTAATTTTTCATCATTAATATAATTATTTTTAAAGGAATAATTTCAAATTGTTCTATTCCATTTTAAAATAATCTTTAGCTTTTTGAGAAGTCTTGTAGAGGTTAAGAACACAAAGTCCGGAGCCAGATAGTCTAGACTCAAAATCCGGGGTCCTATGTTTACTTGCAGTGGGACGTTAGGCAAGCTACTTCACCTCCTTTGTCTTATTTACATGATTTACAACAGGGGTCAGCAAAGTTCTTATATGAGGCCCCAGACAAGCCTATGTTGTGGGCGACACAGAGTATCTGTGGCCTCCCCTCTTTTTTTTTTGTTTTTTTAATAACCCCTTAAACATTTAAAAACATTATTAGCTCAAGGGTCATACAAAAACTGCTTAATAGTTTACTGACCCATGATCTATATAATAAAGACAATAGCATCTATGTCATAAGCTGTTATGAATTAATATACGTAAAATGTTTAGAAAGTGCCTAGCACACAGTAAAATGTATAAAATATTTATTATTACTTCTATTATTTCTAACCAAATTTTATTTTCAAAATACCTATAATTCCTCTATGACTTCTAGCATTACTCGGTGACTTGAAATTTGGAGAATTTAATTTGTCCTTTTTGGTTTATTCTAAATCACTAGGAAAAGCTTAACACTATACGTTCATGAAGTTGCCAAGTGTGGCATTAAAATCAAATGATCAGAGGGAAGAATCTGTCATGGTTCTAAGGCAGTTCTTTGCAAATCCCAGAAAGAACATCCTTAATGAGAAATATTCACTACAAAAATATAATAACTAAGTTACTTGAAACATTCAATTAAACACAATAACCATTTCTCAATCATTATAGTATTTCTTTCAGCCACAGAAATAAACAAACCTATATCAACATCAATTTAAATGAGCTTTTAATATTGATTTTATTTATTTTTTAATTAAGATGCAAGAGGGAATACTCAGAAAGCAGAAATTATGCAGAGAGTCAGTTAAAATGCTACAGTATTTTAATGTACCAGAGTTACATGCAGGGTATATTTTCCTTAAGTTTTCTCAAGGGCAACCGTATATATTTATGGAAATCACAACATGGAGGGCCAAAAATTTCAAAGGAAAAAAATAACAACTATTCAGAAGACAATTCATAATTTTTAGCGGACAACCTACAAATGAAAAACAAATAGAAATATATAACCCAGCCCTTTCGTGATTTATAAGGCACAAGCTGAATAGGGCCATATATAAATATTTAAATGTAAATCATACAATAGGCTAACTTTTGAACACTTCATGAAGTGTCATACTGAAATGTGGAGCTTAATGAATTAAACTTTTTTTTTTTTTTGGTCTTTTTGCCTTATCTAGGGCCGCACCCCATGGCATGTGGAGGTTCCCAGGCTAGGGGTCTAACAGGAGCTGTAGCTGCTGGCCTTTGCCACAACCACAGCAAAGCGGGATCCAAGCCGCGTCTGCAACCTACACCACAGCTCACGGCAATGCCAGATCCTTAACCCACTGAGCAAGGCCAGGAATCGAACCCACAACCTCATGGTTCCTAGTCGGAGTCGTTAAGCACTGAGCCACGACGGGAACGCCATTAATGAATTAAACTTTGAAACAGTGATGTCTAAACACGAAAAAATGCCTACTTGAGCTTTAATGCAATGAATTTTTACTGAATATGCTAAATACAAATGCAATAACCTCAGTGTGTACACCCTTATATGGCATCCTGTGACCACTGTAGCCCAACTTGCTTCTACATAATCGTTACAAGAAAATGTAGAGAAGGAATAGATGTTTATAGACCATAAACTAAATCTGGAGATCACAGAAACAACAGAAAGTCAGTGCTTCTCCCTCTTCTAAATATTTGCATACATATGAATTACTGTAGTTCGTAATTAACGTATTATCAACATAGTTTTAAGAATTTATTTTAATCTCAGTCATTTTTGCCCAGAGTTTAAAATTCAAAGTGTTAACAGACTTAAAACAAGCAGAAAGAAAAAAAAATAGTATTTTCTTGTCTCTGGCCTCCTCCTCCACCCTCAACCTGGCTCTCCCACCACAGTGAGAGACTTTTCAATCCTTTCAGCTATTCCCGTGGCAGATACTTCTATATTTCTAAAATCAGTAAAACTGTTAGCTCTTGAATATCCAATCAAAACTGTTTAGTCCTGAATCCCAGCCCCACCATTTAATAGCTCTGTGACCTTAAACAAAATAACCAATTTAGGCCTCAGTTTGCTTGTCTATAAAACAAATACTAGAAATCTACTATTTAAGGTTAATCTGAGGATTATATGAGTCAAAAATCCCCTAAGTGTAAAATATTTTATTCAAAATATAGTGATCATATAGTGATAGCTGTTATTACTGTTACTGCTACCTTATAGTAGATGAGCATTTGAAGCCTCTGAAAACATTCCTTTATCCTCCTAAAACAGTTACAGCATATCACTTTTTTTTCCCTTACAGTTAGTATTTTCATTTTCATATCTTTTTTATATTTGAGCAACTCTAAAAAACAATTTATCCTCAGAAAAACAATTTATGGGAGGCTGGCAAGCTAGCTAAAATGCTAGTTCAGTGGAATAGTCTGGATAACTTTCAATTTGCCAAATTCCAATCACTGGGATTTCTGGAGTAAGAGAAACTGGATTATAAAGCTTTTATCATAGTTTAAAAATTATTTTATTCAAATCACTGTGAAATATACTACTACTGTAGTTACTATAACACACTTTATTAGTCACCTACCTTTTGTCTTCTAGTTTTATCATTTTTCACAGCTACGGATATTTAAGATGCTACACATTGCATACTGCTGTTTTTCTTTATATGTAATATTTTTCAGGATTTACATCATTGCTCTATCCACTGTTTCCCAAAGATTAATTAAAAACGAAAGCTTCTATTTAGCGTTTACAATTATAAGCAGTACTAAGTTGTGAGAAGCAACACAATTTGCACACAGTAAATGGCAGAGATATATTTAAAATTCTAAAGAACATTTTTGTAGCAGTTCATGCTCGGGAAAAACACTATTGGTGAATAAGTTTCTCAGTCAACTAGAGACATTTTAAAGGAAACGACAAGAAGTCAGTTGTAATAATCATGAAGAATCATATTAATTTTTTTTGGTCTTTTTGTTTTTTTTGGTCTTTTTGTTTTTTTTAGGGCTGCACCTGCGGCATATGGAGGTTCCCAGGCTAGGGGTCAGACTGGAGCTGTAACCGCCAGCCTACATCAGAGGCACAGCAACACTGAATCTGAGCCGCGTCTGCAACCTATACCACAGCTCACGGCAACGCCGGATCTTTAACCCACTGAGTGAGGCCAGGTATCAAACCCGCAACCTCTAAGTTCCTAGTCGGATTAGTTTCCGCTGCACCATTTTTATAACTCTTAATCTTAAAATGCAATACATTTTTAATCTTTAAAAATTTTAAAGTAGTTTATATACAATGTTGTGCCAATTTATGCTGTACAGCAAAGTGACCCAGCTATATATATATATATATATATATATATATATATATATATACGCACTCCCCTTCTTATATTATCTTCCAGCATGGTCTATCCCAGGAGACTGGATATAGTTCCCTGTGCTATATATACAGTAGGACCTCACTGCTCATCCATTCTAATAGTTTGTATCTACTAACTCCAAACTTCCAGTCCATCGTACTCTCTCCCCCTACCCCTTGGCAACCACAAGTCTATTCTCTATGTCTGTGAGTCTGTTTTTGTTTTGTACATAGGTTCATTTGACGATGCAATGTTTTTAATCAGCCAATGAAATAAAATTAGATACCATGTATAAAAAGATTCTCAAATTTTCCTTCACTAAATTTAAATTCTCTGAGCATAAGGAATACATTTTATTTACCTTGTATCACCACTGCCTAGGACAATGTATAACTAGTAGAGGAAAAGAGATGTTTCATATATATTTACTGGATAGGTAAATTCAGCTTAACTTGGTCTCAGATAAGTGTTTGAAAATAAACGCCAAATGCCGTATTAACTCAGCATTATACTTTTTGACATAGCAGTCACACTAGTTGGTTCATTTTGTTTTACTGATGGTGAAATATAATAAAACTTTAATATATATATATTAATTACTGATGGTCTTTGCAAATATTTAAAGATCTTTTCACAAGCACAATCATGACTACAAAGTCATATCATAAACTAAATTTTTAGAAGACAATTTAAAATAATAAAATTCATTAACGATATCATAAACCATGACGAGATACTGAGATAACTCTGAATTTAAACGTTATAATTACAATCAAATGTAGACCTTTACCAAGAAGTTGATAATTCTGGAGACGGAGCCCTTCTGAGGAAAGATTTAGTTTTCATATAATTAATGGCCAGCTTAGCATACCTGAAGTCCCATGTTCTAAAAACTTCATTCAGAGTCCATACATGCAAGCAGAAGATTATAAAATATTCTTAGATGTACAAATATCTTTAAAAAAATTTAAAGCATTCAGTTTGCCTTAAGATATATTCCTTGAATTGAAAATTGTTGGGATTTCCAAAAACTATCTTTTCATGTCTTCACAGCCTGGATCTGATCTGATAATAAAAACCAAAAAAAAGTTATCAGTTTTAACACAGCAAATCTATTTTCTAATTTAACACAAGATAAATCTATAGGAACATGGTAGAAACCTATGCATATACCTGTTGTTTTTTTAAAGCACAACTCATACTATAGTTTTGATTTTTGTCATTGTACCTGCACCTATTTATGAGTCACGTAGTTCTACAAGGCTTGTACGAAAAGGCAGCAGTACCTTGCCTCACCTCCTTTTTCTCCTTTCATAGGCAACTACTTTCAACTCTTTTAGGTGATTACCACTGTTCTTTAGTCATTTATTATTATTTAATAAATTTAATATTATTTAGTAATATGCTTTTGTTATTACTTCTTGAAATATCTGTTCCTTCAATGTAACATGAGGCTTCAATTCTCACAATTGTACATTGTTCTTCTGCCACCCTCATGATGCTTCCAATACTCCCATTTTCCTAACATAGTAATATAGTCATCAGTATGATGACTATGTAAATGCTATTGACAGCAATTGAGGCAAGTGGTATGTCCTTTTCCTTTCTTCTATTTCTGTTTATTTTCCCTGCAGTTAATAACTGCTCTTCATCCCAATTCTGCTTTGTCTTTTTTTTTTTTTTACTGTACTTAACATTAATTCAACCCAACTACTCAGAGTTTCAAAGTTTCCTATTAAGAAGCATATTGCTGATCTCACTTTCTTGAGGAGTTCTCCTTTAGAGTCTTGTGCAAAACTCTCCAATCTGAATTAGTTGTTCTCCATACCTGCCCAGTTATTTTCATATGAGATCTTTCATCATTCTAGGATTTTCATTATCATCCTGGAAATTCCTTCCCCACTCTCTTGTGCACATTTTTCTATTTCATGGTCCCTTATTTTTCTCTTCTTCGTTTATTCCTTTGTTTTCAACAAATATACCTCTCACTGGCTACCTCGGTAAAAGGTACAGAAAGTGAACTCTCGAGAATTCACATGGCTCAAGAATCTTAATTCTATAGTCACAACATACTGATACTGTCTAAGAATATTATTTTACTTTTCTAGGTTGCCAAATGTTGGCAGCGAGAAGTCTGATGCTACTTTGTTTCCTTGTCCTTTAGATGAAACCTCTTATCTTCTCAGAAAACTTGTAGAGTCTTGCATTTGTCCTCAGTGTTGAATTTAATAATGATGCACTTAACCCCAGTGTGGGGATAATTTCATCCACTTTATTGGGCTCTCAAGGGGCCTTGCAGCTAAAAATTCATCATTCAGTTCTGGAAAATACTGTTTGATGATTTAATAGATGAATTTCTCCCCTCTATTTTCTCTGTTGTCTCTTTCAGAAATTCTTATTAATTTGAATATTGGGCCTTCTAAAACTCCTTACTTTCTTATCTTTTCTTTCCAATTTCTCATTCTTTGTCTTTTTTTTTTTTTTTTGCTCTGAGACACTGTCTGTATTTTATCTTTTTATTGAGTTATCCATTTCTTTCTTTTTTTTTTTCTTTTTAGGGCTGCACCTGCAGCATATCAAGTTCCCAGGCTAGGGGCTGAATCAGAGTTGCAGCTGCTGGCCTACAACACAGCCACAGCAATGCCAGATTCAAGCTGCATCTGCGACCTATACCACAGCTCGTGGCAATGCCAGATCCTTTAACTCACTAAGCGAGCCCAGGAATTGAACATGCGTCCTCATGGATATTAGCTGGACTCATAGCCCACTGAGCCACAATGGGAACTCCTGGGTAAATTTAATACTTATTGAGTGCTTTCTTATACTAAGCACTTTAGTAAAGTGTTTCATTTAATCTAAACAGCAATTTTAGACATTCTATTTTTAAATTTTACCAATGAAGAAAATTATAAGATAATAAAAGAGGTAAATTAATAAGTAGTAGAATAATAATACTAATAATATTAGCCTCAAAAGCCCAAGTGCTTTTTACTGCTATTCCATGCTGCCTACATAAAATGGGGAGACTACTACTTACCTTGCAGAGAATTGTTGTAAAGGTTACATAAAATAACATGGCAACACAAGGGCACAAAAGTATTTTCAATAACGTATTCTTCTTACAAATACTTGAGGTAAGACGGAAAGATAATCGGTCAGAAAAGGCAAACACAAAAATTAGGCAAGGACAAGAGTTGGGAAGTGACACGGTGACGTTGGATTGTTACTGACACCTAGTGGCCTTATTGTTACAGACAAAATTTTAAAAAAATTTAAAAAGGGGATCTACAATTTAAAACCTAGGTGATCATCAACCTATTTTCAGGAAATACTGTGCTTTAAGTTACTTTATTATGAGCAATAGTGGGGTTTCCACTCATGTTGTTATCTCCACGGTGAGCAACAATAAACACTTCGTAAAATAAGAAAGGGTGAGAATATGCTTCTGGTGCTTTCTCTGGAATGTTTGTTCCTTTATGACCTATCTGTTTTATGTGGGAATCAGTCCCATAAAAGGGGCACTTAAACCACTTCTTCACCACGGTATAAGAAACTAAGTTGGTGTGTTGAAAGAAAAATCCCACCAGTTTTTTTCAGAACCACTGGGGGTTCTTAATTGTAAAATATGGCTAGAATGTTCCTTGCAATGTAATGGTAACTGCCATTATGACTACACAAACACAAAAGAGAAAGAAATACAACAGTCTGTGCAGTTAACTAAAACCCCATATTTTATTAACAACACACAGAAATATTTATCAGATGCACATTTATTATCTCCAACCTAAAAAATATGATGTCTTTTTATGTATGGGCAAGCAGTCTACTGTTAGATCTACCATGATATAGAGAAGAGAAAAAAATCACATATAACTATAATTAAAAGGTTAGTGTAAAAGAAATTAAATTTATAGCTACAAGACTACAAATAGAATTTATAATCTCTTATTCACCCTTGTTCAGGACAGGGAGATGCCTAATAGATTTAGGCAGATTCCTAATAGATTCCTAATAGAAATCATCCTCAGTTGTTCTGCTCACAAATGAAAATTTTTTTGCTTGACCTTCAGGGTCCTACAATAAGAAGAACCGACAGAACTTGGTTTTATTCATATTTACATTTTATAGCACAGTGTGGGTCACTGTGTTTAAAGCCATTCCTGTGTCTAGAATGTAATCTTAGGGAAAATGATATATCTTAATTTATTCCCTGGTATAGTAAGTCTGTACCAACCTATGATAGCTATTTTAATGAAGAACAAACAGAATTGTGGTATACAAAATATTAGAATACCAGTATATATAATATTAAATTTGAGTGTTGAAAGTTGTGTAAACAGGCCACGTATAAATGGAGTTGCATATGGAGTACAGAATGATTCTTAAAAGTTACAGGCCATGCATATTTATTTTTAGTTATTAAAAGTAAGGTCTAGGAGTTCCCATTGTGGCGCAGTGGAAACGAATCCGACTAGGAACCATGAGGTTGCAGGTTCGATCCCTGGCCTTGCTCAGTGGGTCAAAGATCCGGTGTTGCCATGAGCTGTGGTGTAGGTTACAGATGCGGCTCAGATCTGGCATTGTTGTGGCTGTGGTGTAGGCTGGCAGCTACAGCTCTGATTAGACACCTAGGCTGGGAACCTCCAAATGCTACGGGTGAGACCATAAAAAGACAAAAAAAAAAAAATCTAAAATTTGTCCCGAACTTCAAATGCATAAAATTATTTCTTAGAGAGGTCATATATATTGATGTAAGCATTTTATTTAAATAAATTCTTTATAAAAATTTAACTGAAGTAAATGGAGCAAGGTATTGGATACTTACTGTATTGTTTTTTCTGATAGCAGAAATAAATGGAAACAAGAGGAGAAAAGGCAGTGATATAATAAAAATAAAACGTAAAAAAGGAAAGAAAATGTGAATTGAAATGGAAAGGAAACAAACGCTGAAGATGAACAGTATTTTGTGATGTACCTTGAAGCCAGTCTACACCTTCTTGCAGTCCTTCTCCTTTTATGGCATCACTAGCACTGAAATAAAATCCATAAAAAATATCTATTATATCATAAAAGTAAAGGGATAAATAATTACAATTTTGCCACATGGCAAATTAATATATTCCAGTAACACTGAGCAAAGATGGTTAAGCACTCAAACTGAATATATATACAGGTTATAAAAGTCTGAGTGCTCAGGAGCAGGACATTAGAAAATTATTTATAATTTATATAGATATTTGGAAAAGAGTATCACTAAAAAGTTATTATTCCAGGAATATTACTCAGACTGCCATTAACAAAATGTATACTTTGAGTTATTACTCCAGTAGTAGAGAGGTTTTATAGAGTCACCATCCTACTCTTCCCAGCCTCAATGACTCAATAGCATTTATTTATTAGAAATTATGTAGGTTGTAATTTAGCCTTAAGATGAAGTTACTATTTGAAATGAAATCTGATATCTAAAGGCTATAAACCTATGATTTTAACTTTGGTGAATTAAACTGTGGACTAAAAAAAATCCCAGTGGATTTCAACCATAGTTTTATATTTACTGGCTTCAGAAACCTAGAGAGGTTAAAGTTTTCTTCCTTCAGTTTTAGCATCTGTAAAGTGGGATATATTACCACTGGCCTCAGACTGAGTATTAAATATTTGAGATATGTAAATAAAACACTGAAAACAGGGTCTTTTATTGTCTTTCCATTCTTAAGACAGTAATCCTAAATCCTTATTGTGACATTTTATAAATAATCATAATTAGGTTATATAAACTAAAATAATAAAATGCAGAGGGTTTTTAGAGTATCAACTAATCTTTTCCAAAGACTCGGACTGATAGTTTCTTAAAACATGTTACTGATCTAGTTATTTCCTTTCATAAAGTTGTATAATTGCAATTAGCATACATAATTCTATTTTCTAAATGATTAGTGTTCCTTTTAGTGTGCTAAGGCATGACTTTAAAATATCCTAAATTATTATAAAGGAGTTAATCTGATTCTAATCTAAACAGAAATTACTTATAAGGAATTACTGTTAGACTAAGGATATGACTTATCATAGAATTACTTTAAAATAGGAAAACAGAAACAGAGTATGAGATACACAACTATTCACAGCCAACTGCTGATTACCTAATATCAATGGCAAAACATACCTAAATCAAGAAAGATCAATGTATTGATTTTATCGCAAACCTGTAGTCCCAAATAAAACTACAGTCTCAAAGAAGTAATACCACGAAGGAATCATTTCCCTTTGGTGGAGGTGTCACTACCGTGGTAAAAATCCTACATCTTTTCCTATAATTCCCAAATATTTAAATTTTACCTGTCCTTTCATAGAACTCATCAGACCTGTAATCGGAATAAAAGCCAAAGTCTTCACCATCTCCTACAAGGCCTTAAGTGACATGGCCCCTGACTGTTTCTCAGTGACCTCATCTCCTACAATTTCCCCCTAGATCTCTCTGTTCCAGCCGACACGGACTTCTTGAAGTTCCTAGAACACACCAGGCACATTCTCATCTAAGAGCCTTTTCACTTGCTGGCCAGCCTCTCTCTCTGGAAAGTTATACCTCCAAACCTTTGTGAATTGCTCCCTGACTTTTATAAGATCTAAGAGAAAGACTATGTCTCATTATTCTTCCTCTTATTATCCTGCTTTATTTTTCTTCAACTTCCCAACTGATACTTTACACATCTATTTACTTGTTTTATTCTCTGTCTCCCTAACAAGATAGTAAATAAGCAAATACATACACATATCACACCAGGGACTGAGTCAAAGAACATATGGGAAGAACAATAATATCACAATCAGACACTGAAAATCAGAGTTGACTGATTTTTAGTATAATGGTCAAAAATAAACCAAAAATTTTTCCTTTAATTTTTCTAGATGATGCTTCTCTATGATCTCTTTATTGTCCTAATTTATTTGTACATAAGGCAAGAGAGTTGCAATATTTTACCTCTATATCCCTTTTACTTTTATCTCTAAAAATACATTTATCCTTCCTTTTCTAGTTTTAATTTTATAATGCTTTCAAAATACTACAGAAAATTAAAAAAAGACCTAAATGAAACACTAATTGGAACTCAGTAAGATGTCCAGTTTGAATTAAGGAGCCAAAATTTTAGACAATTTTAAAAGAAAAATTTGACATTTTTTTAAAATTATACGGAAAATATAGAAACCAGCAATAAAATAGTCCATATCCTTATAGCATCAGATATTACTTTTTTGGCTCATTCAAAGTATTTAGATGCTACAAGGAAACAAATCCGTTAAAATTCAATTGCTAATTATTTTAAGTGAGATTTTTCCATTTGCAAAATTAATTTCTATTTCAAAATTAAAAGCAGTACTGCATCTTTGATTAGACCCATGTTTTGAACGTTGTATTGTCTACCACAGCAAACACAACAATTATGCAAAAATTAAAAATTATTCTACGTTAGATGTTATCAACTCAACTATGATTTAGATACAAAAGTTCTACCTTAGGTGTTTCTCTACCTCAAATCCCTCTTTTTTTTAAACCAAATGCCACAAACCCCTCAAATTCCAATTCAAGTATCATTTTGTAAACACTGACTTTTCCTCTGAGTTTGAAAATAAGTTTTACTTAAGATATGAGGCCTAGAGTACTGAAAAGTTTCAAGGGCTTTCTCTAGCTCTTCTCTATATCATGACTCTTTCAGCACTAAGGTTAGCTCTTAAAATTCTTTTCTGGCCTCTACCACTTTCTTGCTTCCTAGATTTCTTTACCTCTGTGCTTAGCCTTTCTCCATGGATTTTTTTCTTTTAAAAAGGGGAAAAATGGCAAGAGAAGAATCTCTTCCAACAGGAGGAGGTACATAGTTGGATAGAAGGAAGCTTAATTTTTTTTTGTCTTGTTGTCTTTTTAGGGCCACACCCACAGCATAAGGAGGTTCCCAAGCTAGGAGTCTAGTCGGAGCTGTAGCTGCCAGCCTACACCACAGCCACAGCAATGCCAGATCTGAGCCGCGTCTGTGACCTACACCACAGCTCACGGCAATGCCAGATCCTTAACCCACTGAGAGAGGACAGGGATTGAATCCACAACCTCAAGGTTCCCAATTGGATTCATTTCCACTGTGCCACGACGGGAACTCCAGGAAGCTTAATTTAATAGTTAGTGATAGGCATTAAAACATTATCAGGATATAACTCTGGTTATCCTTGTTGGAATATTTTGGTAGAAAGGCACACTGGAGTATACCTTACTAGTTAAGAAACTCCTTTTCAAATAAACAACAATAATAATAATTTCAGAGACTAATTATTTAAAATTTAAACCTTATTAGTATGCCCAAATAAGATTAATTTTTACACTCCTATTTATTTGCATAAACAAATATTTATTGTATATCTACTTAGTAGCAGGTACTGTTACTATGCTAGGGATTACAGAGTGAACAAGATCAATAAAATTCTAGCTCTATGGGACTAATGCATTAGTGTAGGAAGACAGCCTATAAAACAAAAAAGAAGAAAGAAAAGGCCATATGGCAATAGAAAAAATAAAGCAAGGTAAGGAAAAAACAAGAGATGGGGGTAAAGTATTAGTGATATTTCAGAGAGTTATTAACAAGAGAAATTTCTTTCCTGAAGGAAGTGCAATAGCAACCAGGACAATTATTTTAAAGAATAATTCAGACAAAGGGCGTAACAAGTATAAGCCTTGAAATGAGACCGTGGTTGGCTGATTCAATGTGCAGAAGAAAATCAATGTGGTTGAATCTGGGTGAGTAAGTGGGTTAAGGTATTCTCTTAAAGAGTTTTTATTTTTCTATGCCTAAAAAGATCTGAAAAGATTTTAACAGTAAATATATTGATGAATACCTGCAAAGCCACAATTCTACAAAACAAAATCCTTACCTTACATCCTACCATGCTAATCAGTCATTTACAAAACAAGCTTGGGGGAAAAAAAAACTTGAAAGTTTGGAGATTTTTTTCAGAATGATAAAATGAAAAATAAACATAATACATTACCAAATATGCCATGGTTTATCTTTGATGTTCTCTAAACACAGCAACTGAGACACTTTTACAGATGTCACTGCATCTCTTAGATCCATTTTGTTCGCAAAGAATAAGATTGGTATTCGGCGGTGCTTAATATCTAAAAGAGAAAATAAGACTATCATCACACTTTGAGCTTTTGGGGATATTTTATCCCAAATCCTTAAAACTGAAATCCACTAAAATTGTCTTCCAATCACTTTTTTCCATATCACACAGACATGAACATTTAAAGACATATCCGGTCAGGTATGTATTTGAATAAAAGAAACTTTAAAAAATACATCTTCCTACGATTATTTGCCCTCTGATTGGAACTTTAAAACAAAGAAGGATGAGGTGGGAGTGGGGGGTGGTGGTGCTCATTAAATAGTTACTGAATAACACCTACAAAAAGGGCAAACATTTTGTTTCACTTTAACTATAAACACAAAGGAGGGAAACTTCAAAAATAAGCAGAAGGAAGAGAAACTGAATCCTAATTTTAGATTTTAGTCACAGTATTATAAGCAATAAGCTAGATACTTTAACAAGATGTTTTTATGTTGTTACAATCTGGGAAACATTTTTCATTGTTTTGAATATATATTACTTTGAAATAGTTCAAAATTCAGGAGTTCCCTTCGTGGCTCAGTGGTTAAGGAATCCAACTAAGAACCATGAGGTTGCGGGTCTGATCCCTGGCCTTGCTCAGTGGGTTAAGGATCTGGCATTGCCATTAGCTGTGGTGAAGGTTGCAGATGCGGCTCGGATCCCGTGTTGCTGTGGCTGTGGCGAAGGCCGGCAGCTACAGCTCCTGTTAGACCCCTAGCCTGGGAACCTCCATATGCCGCGGGTGCGGCTCTACATAAAGGCAAAAAGACAAAAAAAAAAACAATATTCAAAAGACACTGCTGCATACAAAATTGTATGCAGTAAAAGAATCTCTCTCCCAGCTCTGTTCTCGGCTTTCCACTTTGTCTCCCTAGAAGAGGCAACCCAAATCAGGTTTATGGCATCTTTTAGGAAATATTTTACATATTTGCAAACAATTATTATATATTATTGTTCATACAAATAGCAGAGTATTTGCACTATATTATACCTTTTGCTTTTTACTTAATTTGATAGCTTGGAGATTCTCCCATATCAGTAAACAGTTCCTTCATTATTTCATCAGTTGTGAATGTTCTATCTTTTAGTACTACGTGCTAAAATTTATTTAACCAGTACCCAACTGAGATATATTTGTTTCGCTGCCAATATTGATAACTATAAAAATGCTATTAAGAATAAACCTGTAGGAGTTCCCGTCGTGGCTCAGTGGTTAACGAATCCGACAAGGAACCATGAGGTTGCGGGTTTGATCCCTGGCCTTGCTCAGTGGGTTAGCGATCCGGCATTGTTGTGAGCTGTGATGTAGGTTGCAGACGCGGCTTGGATCCTGCGTTGCTGTGGCTGTGGCAAAGGCCAGCAGCTACAGCTCCTGTTAGACCCCTAGCCTGGGAACCTCCATATGCCACGAGTGTGGCCCTAGATATGGCAAAAAAAAAAAAAAAAAAAAAAAAAAAAAAAAAAAAAAAAAAAAAAGACAAAAAAAAAAAGAATAAACTGCAAATTGGAAAATTTATACATGGGCTAGTATGTCTATAGGTTAAGTTTGAAAAGTAGAATTGCTGGGTCAATGGATACGTAAATTTCTATTTTGAAAGATAGTGATTATTGAACTGCCTTCTCTACAAACTTGTATTAATTTAATTTCAACAACAATGTATAAAAATGAGTGCTTTCACTGCCAGGGCCAAAAGAGTGTTGTCAAACTTCGATCTTTTCTGTTACGGGTGAGGAATCAAAAGTACTATCAAAATGTGTTGACTTGTTTTGAAAAAGGTCACGAACCTTTCCATATATTTGAAAGATGTTTGTATTTACCTTGTTTCTGAACTATCTTGTTATATACTTTCCCCATTTCTTTCTCAATGTTTTATTTTCTTATTGATGCACAGGGACACATTAAGTAGTAAGGAAATAAATCCTTTAGCTATGATATGAATTGCAAATATTTTTCCTTGCTTATCAGTTGCCCTTGATCATGGTTTGATATGCCATTCAAAATTTTTTATATTCATCAACTTTTTTTTTTTAAATAGGATTCTGAGTTTCGTATAAGAGTTAGAAAGCCCTCCTCCTGCAGCTGAAATTATTTTTAAAATTCTTCCATAGTTGCTTCTGGTGCTGTAACGGTGTAATTTTTATATTTAAATATTTAGCCCAGCTGGAATTTATCCTGGAGCAGAGAAAGTCAGAATGGATAAAAAAGCAAGACATTCCTATACGATCTTTACAAACTTTGAACATAAGGACACAAACAAGCTGAAAGTAAACTGCTGGCAAGATACATCATGCATATGTTTAAGTAAAGGAAAGCTACATTAACATCAAAGCAGTATTCAAGATAAAGGATATTATCAAAGAAAAGGAAAGGCATTTAAAAATTATAAAAGTGTCAATCAATCAAGAAAACAAAACAATTTAAAGTGTGCCTAAAAGACAAGCTTCCAAATACATAACAAAAATTCGAGAGTATTAAAAGGAAATACAAAGTAAACCCACAATCATAGTAGACATTTCAATACCCCTCTTTCTGAAACTGACAGAACAAGCAGATGAAAAAATCAATAAGAATGTGGAAGATGTGTGATTATGTTCTGCAGGACTGAAGGAGGAGGCAACTTTGAGACAATGTGTGGTAAGTGGTGTTTGTGTGAGGGAAATGCTCCAGATTTGCACTCCTTGACATCTGATGACTGGCTGTGCTGCTGCTTCTCCTAGATGTCTTTCTTAAACTGCCACACAGAGATTTCATTTCCTGGACTGTCCCCATGGAGATTATTCTCTACTCTTTCAGGTACAGAATAGTGGAGTAGAAATACACTGAGCTCATTTCCTCTCATAGACACACCAAAATTACAACTACCTGCAAAATAACCATAGATAAAAAGACCAGAACCTACCATAAAAGATATTGTATAACCAAACATATAAAGAAGAAATGAGTAGGAGGGGGTAGAGCTGAGATACAGTCAAATCCATACTCCTGAGAAGGCAGTCCACAAATGGAAGAATAATTACAACTGCAGAGATTCATGAGAAGTCCAAGCCCCATGTTAGGCACCTCAGCTCAGGAGTCTTGCACTGGGAAGATGAACCCCTAGAGCATTTGGTTTTGAAGTCTCCTAGGGACTCACTTGTGGGAATGCCAGAGGGCCTGGGGAAGTAGAGACTTCACTTTTAAAGGGTTTACGTAAAATCTTGTTTACAAACAAAGGACAAAATAAAACTCCAAAAGGAAAACTAAGCGAAGTGAAGGCAGGGAATCTATTTGAGGAGTTCAGGGTAGTGATCATAAAAAAGATCAAAGAACTCTGGAGAGGAATGAATGCACAGAGACAGAAGTTGGAAGTTTTAAACAAAGAGTTAAAAAACACAAAAACAGAGAGAGGCGGCAAGATGGCGGAGGAGTAAGAGGTCGCGCT
>PVHT021183696.1:8828347-8846425 GCA_004024745.2 Catagonus wagneri
GGTGGGGGAGGGGTGGGAGGGAGTGGGGGATAACTACTGCTTTAATGATGGAATAGCAAGGAGCTCCAACTGTAATGCACGGGGAACTATATCTAATTACATGTGACAAATCCATATATGTACATGTAATCGGGTCACCACATGGTGCAGTGGGAAAACCTGACAGAAATCTGTAAACCAGCTATAATGCAAAAAAAAATAAATAAAAAATAAAAAAATAAAAAACACAAAAACAACTGGAGATGAAAAATACAGTAACTAAAATGAAAAAAAAAAAAACACTAGAAGGAATTAACAACAGCCTAAATGATACAGAGGAACAGATTAGCAAGCTGGAAGAGAGAGTAGCAGAAACCACTGAGAGTGACAGAAAAGAAAAAAAAAAATGAAAGGATGGGTTTAAGAGGCATGATCAAGATGGCAGAGGAGTAAGATGTGCTGCTCACCTCCTCCCACAAACATCAAAAAAAAAAAACTACATGTAGAATGATTCACATAGAACATCTACTGAATGCTGGCAGAAGACCTTAAACCTCCATAAAGGGCAAGAAACCCTCCACATAACTGGGTAGAACAAAAGGGAAAAAAAGAGAGCAAAAAAGGAGTCAGGATGGGTCCAGCACTCCTGAGGGGGGCTGTGAAAGAAAAAAGGAACCCAACCCTGGAAAGCCACCTAACTGAGGGGAGACCAGCTGAGACAGAGGGACCTTGAAGCTGCAGAGAAAAGCATAACAGCTGGACTGAGAAGGGCAAAGCAGAGAGAAAGCCACAAAAACCATTGATTCTACCACCCCTGGACACCACAGCCTGAGACACTCGGGTGGTGGATGGCACTGAGACTTGGGCTTCAGAGGTCAGTTCTGGGGAAAAGATTAGGATTGGCCATGGGGAGACAGCCTGAGGGAGCTAGGAAGCAGTGTGCCAAGGGTTGGAGAACAGAGTATGATAGCTGAGGGAACCCAGAAGGAGGTCTGGGACCACAGGAGAAGTAAGACGCCATTGCTGGGGAGGGTAAAAAGAGGAGGGGAGGACTACCATAGGAATATCTCTCTATGCACGTGCAGACTCTCAGAGGGTGGGGCGAGGCCTCTCTTGTGCTGGCTACGGGTGCCAGCGCCTCCTATGTGGGCTAAGAGTGGTGGAGCACTTCTTGTGTGGTCTATAGGTGGCAGGGGCAAACCACCACAGATATCTGTGACTCCAGAGGTGGACATGGCCTGCCACAACTAAGGGTCTGTTAACAAAAACGACCTGTGGCCCCAGTCATATCAGATGTCGACACGCAGGAGGGCACTGCAACTGAGCACCACTTTCTGTTGCTCTTGCCCCCAAGCAAATACATATGGCCTGCCACAGCCAAATACTGCAGGCACCACCTAAACCTGTCTAAGGTTCACTGCCACTTACCAGGGCCCTTGTACCACCTTCCCGTGGGTCCATGCTAATGTCAGGGGCCCAGCAACCAGTCACTGGCTTCCAGCCCTGCCCACTGCCTCCATCTCTCTGGAAGCATGCACAGCATCAAATTGGGGAGATAACAGCCTGCACACACTGAGGAAAGAAACAATGAGCATCCAAACCCTCAGGACAAAAATAAATAGTAAACCCTCACAAAATACCCAGGGATGCTCTCGAATATAAATAGCCCTCCAAGAATACAGTAGTTGGTTTCCCCAAACTTACAGAATGAGAAAAATATAAGCAAAACAAAGAAACTCAGGAATCATTCCCAGTTAACAGAACAGGAGACTTCACCTGAAACAGCAAACAATGAAACAAACCTCTGCAGTCTAACAGACACTGAGTTCAAAAAGAAGATAGTGAAAATACTGAAGGAATTAAGGATAGATATGAAGGAATTAGGAGTGGATATGAATATTAATGCAGATTAATTTAGAAAGGAACTAGAAAATATGAGGAATCAAGAAAAATTAGAGAATTCATTTGCAGAGATGCAAATTGAGTTAAAGGCACTAAAGAGCAGAATGAATAATGCAGAAGAACGAATAGGTGACTTCAGAGATAGAATAATGGAAATCACCCAATCAGGTCAGCAGACAGAAAACTGAATGAAAAAACATGAAAGCAATATAAGAGATCTATGAGATAATATAAAGCAGGCCAATCTATGCATAATAGGGATTCCAGAAGGAGAAGAAAAAGAAAAGGGGATTGAAAATATATTTGAAGAAATTATGTCTGAAAACTTTCCAAACCTAAAGGAAACAGATAGGAAGATACAAGAAGCACAGAAGACCCCAAACAAATTGAACTCAAACAGGCCCACACCAAGACATTTTATAATAAAAATAGACAAAGTTTAAGATAAAGAGAGGGTTCTAAGGGCAGCAAGAGAAAAACAAAGTGTTAATTATAAGGAAACCCAGATAAAGTTATCAGCTGATTTATCTGAAGAAACACTACAGCCCAGAAGAGTGGCAAAATATATTCAAAGTTCTAAAAGGGAAAAATTCACAGCCTAGAATACTCTACCCAGCAAGAATATCATTTAAAATAGGAGAAATAAAGAATTTCTCCAACAAACAAAAACTGAAAGAGTACAGCAATACTAAACCCATTCTAAAAGAAATACTGAAAGGGCTCTTCTAAATAAAAAAGAAGTAAGAAATAGGATGGAGGAAATCACAACTGGAAAGTAATCATTTAAAAAAGCCAACATACAGATCTAAAAGAAAAAATAAAAAAACCTTGTAAAAGTGACAATAACTACAAAGAACAGCAAAAGGATAAACATGAAGATGTTTAAAAAAAAAGGAGATCAAAATCATAAAATGTGGGGAAGGAAAATAAGGGAATCTAGCCTCTTTCTAAGAATGTTTGAGTCTACATGACAATTAGGCAAAAGCAAGCAGATATAGGAAAACTTGAAAAGCAGGGCAACTGTTAGGTTTGTTTAGGGAGGAATGCACAAGGCCAAGTTAGTAAAGAAGAGAGATTTATTAAGGCATCAGAGCAGGTCGGGCTGGGCTCAAGACGGTGCCAGCCCTGACTGAGGAGGTGCTAGACTTATAAAGGATCTGTGGCTGGAGTTCATGGTGAGAATTTGAGGCAGGAATAATAAAAGAGGAGGAGAAGGTCAAGGGAGGGGTAGAGGGTTGAGTCCCAAGACAGAGGGCAGTTGATACTTATAGGTGGTTAATTTATGCAGGGAGTTGAATTCCACAGGCCATTGTTTCTTGTTGCCCAACCTGAGCACCCACATTCCGGGAAACGGTATAGATTTTGTGCTAGGCTGCAAGCAGGTGTCCAAGGTGAACAGCCACATTTGGGGTTGGGAGTGGTCTGTCTCCATCCTTCTGGGAACCTATCAGCAACCACAAATGAAAACCAAACAATACATTCACAAAAACTAAAAAGAAGAGGACAAAAGCATAAAATAAAAGGAAAAAGTCTAACCGAAAAAAGAAAGGAAAAAGGAGAAGCAGAATCAAATGGGACACAAGGTTTAAATGGCAATAAATAAATATTTATCAATAATTACCTTAAATATCAATGGACTGAATGCTATAATCAAAAGACACAGAGTGGCAGACTGTATTAAAAAACAAGAGTCTATAATATGTTGCCTACAAGAGACTCACCTTAGGGCAAAGGACACATGTAAATTGAAAGTGAGGTGGAATTCTCATCATGACTCAGTGGTTAATGAATCTAACTAGCATCCATGAGGATGCAGGTTAGATCCCTTGCTCATTGTGTTAAGGATCTGGCATTGCCATGAGCTGTGATGTGGGTCACAGACATGGCTCGGATCCTGCATTGCTGTGGCTGTGGCATAGGCCTACATCTACAGCTCCGATTTGACCCCTAGCCTAGGAACCTCCATATGCTGCTGTGCGGCCCTAAAAAGCAAAAACAAAAAAAAAGAAAGTACAGTCCACTGACAGATGAATGGATTAAGAAGATATGGTATATATACACAATGGAATACTACTCAGCCATAAAGAACAAAATAATGCCATTTGAAGCAATATATATGGAACTAGAGACTCTCATACCAAGTGAAGTCAGTCAGAAAGAGAAAGACAAATACCATATGATATCACTTATATCTGGAATCTAATATATGGCACAAACAAACCTTTACACAGAAAAGAAACTCATGGACTTGGAGAACAGAATAGTAGTTGCCCAAGGGGAGGGGGAAGGAGTGGGATGGACTGGGATTCTGGGGTTAAAAGATGCAAACTACTGCATTTGAAGTGCATTATCAATGAGATCCTGATGTATAGCACAGGGAACTATACCTAGCCACTTGTGATGGAACATGATGGAAGATAATGTGAGAAAAAGAATGTTTATATATGTGTGACTGGGTCACTCTGCTGTACAGTAGAAATTGATAGAACACTGTAAACCAACTATAATGGAAAAAATAAAAGTCTAAGAAATACAATAAAAAGAAAGTGAGGGAATGGAATAAGATCTCTCACATGAATGGAAAATACAGGAAAACAAGAGTTGCACTGCTCACATCAGAAAAAATAAACTTAAAAATGGAGGCCATAAAGAAAACAGAAGGACACTAAAGACAACAGGGTTGATTCAAGATTAGGATATTACACTCTTCAACATATATGTCATTAATATAGGAGTACCCAACTACATACAACAAATACTAACAGACATAAAAGAAAAAATTGATGGGGATATAATAATAGTAGGAGACTTTAACATCACACTCACATCAATGGACAGATCCTCTAATACAAATCAATAAGGCAACAGAGATCCTAAATGACACAATAGAAAAGTTAAAGTTAATTGATATTTTCAGGAAGTACATACAAAAAAATCAGAATATACATTCTTCTCAAGTGCACATGGAACATTTTCAAGGATGGATCACATGCTGGGGCATAAAGCTAATCTCAACAAATTTAAGAGTATAGAACTTACTTCAAGTATCTTCTCTAACCACAATGGCATGAAACTTGAAATCAACCACAGGAAAAGAAATGAGAAAAAACTGACTACATGCAGACTAAACAACATGCTACTAAAAAAACCAATGGGTCAATGAGGAAATCAAAAGGGAAATTAAAAAAAACCTTGAGGGGAGTTCCTGTTGTGGCACAGTGGTTAAAGAATCTGACTAGGAACCATGAGGCTGTGGGTTCAAACCCTGGCCTTGCTCAGTGGGTTAAAGATCCGGCGTTGCCATCAGCTGTGGTGTAGGTCGCAGACGTGGCTCAGATCCCACGTTGCTGTGGCTGTGGTGTCGGCCAGCGGCTACAGCTCCAATTAGACCCGTAGCCTGGGAACCTCCACATGCCATGGGTGAAGCCATAAAAACGACAAAAAGGCAAAAAAAAATACCTTGAGACAAATGATAATGAAAATGAAACCATTAAAAATCTATGGGATGCCACAAAAGCAGTGCTTAGAAGGACGTTCACAGCAATACAGGACTTCCTCAGAAATGAAGGAAAATCTCAAACTGACAACTTAACCGACCACCTAAAAGAATTAAAAAAAGAAGAACAAACAAAACCTCAAGTCAGCAGAAGGAAGGAAATCATAAACATCAGAGAGGAAATCAATAAAATAGAGATTCCAAAAAAAAAGAAAAAATCAATAAAACCAAGAGCTGGTTCTTTGAAAGGGTCAACAAAATTGACAAACCTTTGTCCAGATTTGCCAAGAAAGAAGAAAGAATTCAAATAAAAAAAAATGAGAAATGAAAAATGAGAAATCTCAACAGATACTGTAGAAAAATAATAAAAACGATGAGAATACTATGAACAATTATATGCCACCAAGTTTGACAATCAATAAGAAATGTACAATTTTCTAGAGACATATAGTCCACCAAAACTGAATCAAAAAGAAATAGATCAATTGAACAGACCAATCACTAGAAATGAAACTGAATATGTAAGAAAAACACTCCCTACGAACAAAAGTAAAAGACCGATGGATTCACAGGTGAATTCTAAGAAACATGAAGAAGAACTTATACCCATCCTTCTAAACTTTTCCAAAAGGCTCAAGAAGAATGAATAATCCCAAAGACATTCTATGAAGCCACCAAATCCCGATACCAAAACCAGACAAAGATACTACCCCAAATGAAAATTATAGGCCATTCATCTTTGATGAATATAGACACAAAAATTCTCAACGAAATTTTAGCCAACTAAATCCTACAACATAAAAAAGATCAAGTGGGATTCATCCCAGGTTCACAAGGAGGTTCAACATCTGTAAATCAAACAACATCATACACCACATTAACAAAAAAAAGTAGAAAATCACAAGATCATTTCAATAGCTGCAGAAAAAGCATATGGCAAAATCCAACACCCATTCATGATAAAAACTCTTACCAAAGTGGCTACAGAGGGAACTTACCTTAACATAATAGAAGCCATTTATAACAAATTCACAGCCTATATAATACTTGATGGAGAAAAGCTGAAAGTCTTCCCACTAAAATCTGGAAGAAGATAAGGATGCCCACTCTCTCCACTTTTATTCAACATAGTATTGGAAGTCATAGCCACCGAAATCAGACAAAGAAAAGAAATAAAAGACATCCAAATTGGAAGAGAAGAGGTAAAACTGTCACTCTTTGAAGATGGCATGATACTATATGTAGAAAACCCTAAGGACACCACACAAAAACTACTCAAAGTGATCAATGAATACAGCACAGTAGCAGGATACAAGATTAACATTCAGAAATCAGTCGCATTTCTGCATACTAACAATGAAATATTAGAAAAGGAACATAAAATAGCTTTTAAAATTGCAACTAAAAACTCAAATACCTAGAAATAAACTTGACCAAGGAGGTGAGAGACTTACATGCTGAGAAATAAAATATTAATCAAGGAAATTAAAGAGAATTCAAAGAAATGGAAAGATACTCCATTCTCCTAGATTGGAAGAATTGATACTGTTAAAATGGCCATACTACCCAAAGCAATCTACAGCTTCAGTGCAATCCCTATCAATTTACCCTTAACATTTTTCACATAATTAGAAGAAACAATCCAAAAATTTATATGGAACCACAGAAGACCCAGAATTTCCAAAGCAATCCCGAGGAACGAAAACCAAGCAGGAGACATAACTCTCACAGACTTCAGACAATATTAATGAGCTACAGTAAACAAGGCAGTGTGGTACTGGTACAAAAACAGAAATACAAAACAATGGAACAGAAAAGAGAACCCAGAAATAAACCCAGACACCTATGTATGGTCAATCAAATTTCAACAAAGGAGGCGAGAATATAAAATGGAGAAAAGACAGTCTCTTTAGTAAGTGGTGCTGGGAGAACTGGACAGCTGCATATAAATTAATGAAACTAGAACACACTCTCACACCATGCATAAAAATAAACTCAAAATGGCTTAAAGACTTAAACACAAGACATCATAAAACTCCTAGAAGAGAACATAGGCAAAACATTCTCTAACATAAACCTTACAGATGTTTTAAGTCTCCCAGGCAATAGAAATAAAAACAAAAATAAATTCATGAGACGTAATCAAACTTACAAATTTTGGGACATTAAAAAAAAAAGACAACCTATGGAATGGGAGAAAACAGTTTCAAACGATGTAATCAACAAGTGCCTAGTCTCCAAAATATAAAAACAACTCATACAAACAAAAAAAAACCAAAAAAGCCAAAAAACCACAACCCAACTGAAAAATGTGCACAGGACCTGAATAGACATCTTTCCAAAGAACACATACAGATGGCCAACAGACATGAGAAAATGCTCAACATCACTATGAGACTAGATATCAACTTCAAGGAAAAAAACTATAAGCAAAACCACAAACATATGGCAAGTAAACAATATGCTAATAAACGGCTGAAGGATCACTGAAGGAATCAAAGAGGAAATAAAAGAATACCTGTAGAAAAATTAAAATGAGAACATAATGATCCAATACTTATGTGACACAGCAAAAGCAGTTTTAAGAGGAAAGTTTACATGACAAGTTTACCTCAGGAAAAAAAAAATTCAAATAAGCAACACAATATCATATCTAAAGGAGTTCAAAAAAGAATAAACAAACCTTAAAAATTAGTAGAAGGGAAGCAATCATAAAGATCAGAGCAGAAATAAATAAAAGATAAACAGAAAAGATCAATGAAACTAAGAGCTGGTTCTTTGAAAAGATAAAAATAAACCTGACAGACACTTAGTTAGACTCATTAAGGAAAAAAAGAGAACCCCAAGTCAATTAAATCAGAAGTGAAAAAGGAGAAGTTACAACTGACATTACAGAAATACAAAGGCTCATAAGAGACCACTATAAATAACTATATGTCATTAAAATGGACAATCTAAAAGAAATGGGCAAAATTCCTAGAAGTGCACAGTCTTTGAACACTGAACCAGGAAGAAACAGAAAATATGAATACGTCAATTACCAGTAATGAAATTGAATCACTGGTAAAAACAAAACAAAAGCAAAAAACCAAAATTTCCAACAAATGTAAGTCTAGGAGCAGAAGCCTTCACAGGTGAATTCTGCCAAATATTCAAAGAAGAGTTAACAGCCTTCTTAATCTGTTCCAAAATTTGCACAGGAAAGAATGCTTACAAATTCATTCTAGAATGCCAGTACCACCCTGATGCCAAAAACAGAAAAAAACAACATATAAAAAAGAAAAATTACAGGCCAATACCACTGATGAACACAGACATAAAAATCCTTAACAAGATATTAGCAAATCAAATCCAACAGTACATCAAAAGGATAATAACCATGTCAGGCAGGATTCCTCTCAGATTGCAAGGGTTATTCAGTATCGGCTAATCAGTCATTGTGACACACCACATTAACAAACTGAACAATAAAAACTGTATGATTATCTCAGTAGACACAGAAAAAGCTTTTGAAAAAATTCAACATTTATTTATGATATAAAAAACTCTAGAAAGTGAGTATAGAGGGAACATACCTCAACATAATACAGGCCATAAATGACAAGCCCACAGCTAATATCATACTCAATGGTGAAAAGCTGAAAGCATTTTCTCCAAGATCAGGTGCAAGACAAGGATGCCCACTCTCATCTCCTTTATTCAAAATTATATTGGAAGTCCTAGCCACAGCAATCAGACACGAAAAAGAAACAAAAGGAATCCAAATTGAAAGGAAGAAGTAAAATTTTCACTCTTTGTAGATGACATAATTCTACATATAGAAAATCCTAAAGATGCAACCAAAAAACTAATAGAGCTCATCAATGAATTCAGTGACATTTCAGGATACAAAATTAATATACAGAAATCTGTTGCATTTCTATACACTGACAATGAATGATCAGAAAGAGAAATTAAGAAAACAATCCCATTTACAATTGCATCAAAAAGAATAAAATACTTAGGAATAAACCTACCTAAGGAGGTAAAAGACCTTTACTCTGAAAAGTATAAGAGACTGATGAAAGAAATTGATGATGACACAAATGGATGGAAAAGATACCATATTCTTGAATTGGAAGAGTCTACATTGTTAAAATGACCATACTGCCCCAAGGCAATCTACAGATTCAGTGCAATTCCTACCAAAATACCAATGACATTTTTTACAGAACTAGAACAAATAATTTTTAAATTCGTATACAATCTCAAAAGACCCCAAAGAAACAAACAATCTTGAGAACAAAACTGGCACATCAGTTTTGCCATCAAAGCAGTATGCTACTGGCACAAAAACAGACTATACTTCAAAGCTACTATCATTAAAGCAGTATGCTACTGTCACAAAAACAGACAAATAGATCAATGGAACAGAATAGAAATCCTAGAAATAAACTTATGCAATTACAGTCATTTAATCTACAACAATGGAGGCAATAATATACAACAGAGAAAAGTCAGTCTCTTTAACAAGTGGTGCTAGGAAAACAACAGCTACTTGTAAAAGGATGAAACAGAACATGCTCTAATACCATATATAAAAATAAACTCAAAATGTATTAAAAACTACTTGAAACCATAAAGTTCCTAGAAGAGCACACAGGCAGAATACCCTTTTACATAAATGGCAATAATATTTATTTGGATTTGTCTCCTAAAGTAATAATATAAAATAAACAGAGTTTCCACTGTGGTAACTCCTGTGGTCTCTGAAGCACAAGGACGAAGGTTTGATCCCCCATCTGGCACAAGTTAAATGATCCGGCCTTACTGTAGCTGTGGTGTAGGCTGCAACTGTGGCTCAGATCTGATCCCTGACCCAGGAACTTCACATGCCATGGGGCTGCCAGAAAAGAAAAAAAAAAGCAAAAATAAACAAATGGGACCTAATTAAACTTAAAAGCCTTTGCTCAGCAAAGGAACCAATCAACAAAACAAAAAGACAACCTACTGAATGGGAGAAAATATTTGCAAATGATATGTCCAATAAGGGGTTAGTATACAAAATATATAAACAGCTTATACAACTCAACATCAAAAAAAAAAATACATAACCCAATTAAAAAAATGGGTGGAAGACATGAATAGACATTTTTTCAAAGAGGACATTCAGTTGGCCACAGGCACACAAAAAGATGCTCAACGCCGTTAATCATCAGAGAATGATGTCAGAATGGCTATCATGAAAAAGAACACAAATAACAAATGCTGATGTGGATGTAGAGAAAAGGGAACCTTTGTATAGTGTTGGTGGGAATCATAAATTTATATACTCACTATGGAAAACAGTATAGAGGTTTCTCAAAAAACTAAAAATGGAACTACCATATGATCCAGCGATTCTACTAGAGTATTTATTAAAAAAAAACAAACAAAATAAAACACTAATTCAAAATGATACATGCACCCCAATATTCATAGCAGCATTACTTAAAATTGCCAAGATCTGGAAGCAACTTAAGTTGGATTTGGATGCAATGGATGAATGCAAAAAGTAGAAAATACATATAAAATGGAACACACTCACTCAAAAAAGACAACGAAATTTTGCCCTTTGCAACAACATGGATGGACCTGGAGAGATTTGTGCTGACTGAAATAAGTCAGAGAAAGACATACTGTGTGATATCACATACATGGAATCTAAAAAATAAGCTAGAGAATATTACAAAAAAGAAACAGACTCATAGTTATAGGTAGCAAAGTAGTGGTTACCAGTGGGGATAATGAAGTGGCAGGAACAAGATAGGGTGAGGAATTAAGAAGTATAAACTACTATGATAAAATAAATAATCTACAAGGATCTATTGTACAACAAAGGGAATGTATGTAGCCAATATTTTATATTTACTATAAGAGGAAAATGACATTTAAAAATTGTGAATCACTATGCTGTACACCTGAAACTTACATGATACTGTATATCAACTATACCTCAAAAAAAAAGAATGTAGAAAGTGTGTATATTATCAATTGACATTTATAGAACCCTTCAACCAAGAATAGTAAGATATACATTTCACATAATCGCAGATGGAACATTCACATCCTAGACCATATATATTAGCAATATATATTTATTGCTAAGGCTAAAAATCATGCAGAATAGATTCTTAGATCAAATGGAATTAAATTAGAAATTAATAATAAAAAGATACCTAGAAAATTTTCAAATATTTGGGAAATTAAATAATACACTATTAAATAAACCAAGAATCAAAGAAAAAGTTATCAGCTGGAAAATATTTTGAGCCAAATAATTTGGAAAAGAAATACATCAAAACCTGTGAAATGTAGCTAAACCCTCGTAAAATATGTATTGCTTTAAATGCTTATGTTAGAAGGTATAAAATCAATGATTCCCATTTCCATCTGAAAAAGAGAAAATGCAATGAATTTTCAGAAAGTACAGAAAGTTTATAATAAAAATAAAAGTTCATAATTAAGAACAGAAATTAAATGTAAAAAAGAAAAACCCATAGAGGAAATTAACAAAACCAAAAATTGGTTCTTGGAAAATTAATAAAAGATGGAGCAAGAAAAAAGGGATGAAACAAGTTACCAATATTAGGAATGAAAGACGATATGTATATCATACAAATCTTACAGACATTAAAAGGATAATGATTTAATGCCAATAAATTTAACAAGTTAATAAATTAACAAATTTAGTCACATTAGAAGAAATAGAGTACTTCATAGCCTTATATCATTTAAAGAAATTGAATTTATAATTCATGCCCCAACACACAAAAATCCTGATCGTTTTCATTGGGTTAAGGATCTGATGTTGCTGCGGCTGTGGCATAGGTCACACTGTGGCTCAGATTCAATCCCTGGCACAGGAACTTCTATATGCCGTGAGTGTGGACAAAAAATTAAAAATAAAAGTAAACAAATGGGACCTAAATACACTTAAAAGCTTGTGTACAGCAAAGCTAACCATAAACAAAATGAAAAGACAACCAAAGAATGGGAGAAAGTCTTTGCAAATGAAGAGACTAATAAGAGATCAATCTCCAAAATATACAAGTATCTTGAATAGCTTTATATTAAAAAAAACCCAATCAAAAATGATCAGAAGATCTAAACAGACATTTCTCCAAAGACAGGCAGATGGCCAAAAAGCACATAAAAAGATGCTCAGCATCACTAACTATTAGAGAAATGCAAATCAAAACTACAATGAAGTATTACCTCACACCATGAGAATGGCCATCACCAAAACAGTTTACAAGCAATAAATGCTGGAGAGGGTGTGGAGAAACAGGAACCCTCCTATGCTATTGGTGGGAATGTACATTGGTATAAACACTATAGAGAACAGTTGGAGGTTCCTTAAAAAACTAAATATAGGAGTTCCTGCTGTGATGCAACAGGATCAGGGTGTATCTGCAGTGCTGGGATGCAGGTTCAATCCCCAGCCCTGCATAGCAGGTTAAAGAAGGATCTGGTATTGCTGCAGGTATAAGTTGCAACTGTGGTTCAGATCTGATCCCTGGCCTGGGAACTCCACATGTTGAAGGGAGGCAAAAAGAGGAAAAAACAAAACAAAACAAACAAACAAAAAAGCAACCTAAACTAAATATACAACATTCTTTCCTCACTTGCCATTTATCATTCCATTTGAAAGGGTTAGGTAACATTAGAAGCATCCCTGAAAGTTACGTAATTCCTATTCTGTTTGATAGAAAGCAAGATTTGGTAACTCAAAAGAAAAAGACTTATTTCATAAAATTTCAATTATTCCTTACTACTTTCCTCATGTCCCTTATGTATTTTATAATCATCTCTATCTAAATGAAAAATCTATTAAAATTTTGGAAATGAGAATGGTGGCATTGACAAAATGTTTGTCTTCTTTTATGGCTGTACCTGCAGCACATGGAAGTTCCCAGGCTAGGGGTCAAATCGGAACTGAGGCTGCCGGCTACTACACCACAAGCACCACAACACTGGATGTGAGTCACATCTGAAATCTATGCTGAAGCTTGTGCAGTGCTGAATCCTTAATCCACTGAACGAGGCCAGGGATTGAATCCACATCCTCACAGACACTATGTTGGGTTCTTTACCCACTTAGACACAATGGGAACTACTGTTTTATTATCAGACAAAAATTAGGAATATAAAAATAACCTCAAATTTTACGTTTCAATGTACTGTGATTAGAATGTTGTATTCTCTAACTTTTGTATTTGTAAGATTTATTGAAAGGAAATCCAATGGAATTCGAAATGTTAAAAGCCCACGGAATAAAATGTTCACTTTGATTAGCTCAAAAAAATATAGTTGTCCAATAAAAATACCAAAGATATTGTGGTTAAACAGTTAGAAAGCCTCACACAATTTCTGTTCGAACAAATCCACATCTCCTTTTATTTTTTTTTATTTTTTATTTTTTTTGCTTTTTTAGGGCCGCAACCACAGCATACAGAAGTTCCCATGCTAGGAGTTGAATCAGAGCTGCAGCTGCCAGCCGCAGCCAATAGTCACAGCAATGCCAGATCCAAGCCATGTCTGTGACCTACACCACACACAGCTCGCGGCAACACCAGATCCTCGACCCACTGAGCGAGGCTAGGGATCAAACCCGCACTCTCACTGATACTAGTTGGATCTGTTTCCACTGCGCCACAATAGGAACTCCAACAAATCCACATCTCTTTTTAAACCATTTTCAAAAAGCCCTTTTCTAAAAGTCCTAGCACAAAGACCACTTAAAATTTTTCTGCATGAGTAGGGTAGAAATGCAGAATTCCACATTCTAGAACTGTCAGTGGTATGGAAAAAAAAGAGTATCAATAGGTGAATGACTGAAAAAAACTATGGTACATTCATAGTATGGCATATTAGGCACCATTAAAAAGAATAATTATACATATGCAATCTGACTTGAAAGGATTTCCATCATGCAGTGCTGAGAATAGGAAAATTCAGAAGAGTGTACAGAATATTTCATTTTAATAAATAAAAATGATAGTCCTCATAGCCCCCAACCCTATACAATTGGCTCTCCATATTCACAGAATCCACATCCACAAATTCATACTGTGGGTGGAAAATATTTTGAGGAAAAAGTTACAGAAAGTGCTCAAAAGCAAAACTTGAATTTACCGTGTGCTGGCATTATTTACACAGTATTTACATTTTGTTAGATACTGTAAGTAATCTAGAGAGGATTTAAAGTATGTGGGAGGATGTGCATAGGTTCTATGCAAATACTACACCATTTTATAGAAGGGAACTGGGCGATTGTGGCTTTTGGTATCCTCAAGGGTCCTAGAACCAGTGCTCTGTGGATACCAAGGGATGACTGCACCTGTATGTGTATATATGTGTGTGCGTGTATCGTATGGTATATATAAAGGTATGAAAGAAAAAGTACTAAACTGTTAATACTGATATCTTAAAAGAAGGTTGGGGTGCTGGCAATAGTTTAAAAACAAAAAATGTCTGTTTAAAAGAATTCCCACAATAAATATGTAAGAAATGCTGCGATTACATCTACAAACATACACATAAATGTAAAAAAGAAGGTAACCATATTTTTGTTAATGTTTTGAAGCATGGATTTTTACTTTCTTCCTTATTCTTTTTCTGTCTACATTTTTTGCAATTGGCACACATTATATAATAAAAAAAAAGGCATTCCCCCCCCCCCAGGGAAGTAAAGGTCAAAGACCCGGAAAAAATTGCACAAGCTTTGACATTTAAATTGTTTTCATATAGCAAGTAAAGATATTGTAAATTCTACATTATTGCTTTAAAATTCAAACATTTTAAATAAAAGATTATTCATCAAAGAACAAAACACCCTATGTAACAGACCCAAAGTACATATATTACAGAAGGAACAACACACACACGTACCTGGATGATTCAGAAGTGTATCAAGTTCTTCTTTGGCTACAACCATTCTTAATCTATCGCTACTATCGATGACAAAAATAATGGCTTGTCCTTCTCTGTATAATATGAAGAATAAGAAAAATTAAAGATAAACTTATACATTTTTCTACGTTCACTACCCATTTTCATTTCCTACCTTGTATTATTTTTTCATGTCTTTTGTCCATTTATCATTACAGGCTTTAGTGCTCTTACTTATTAGTTTATATGAATGATTAATGAATTAATCATGTTAGTCATTTTATGTAAAATAACTTTTTTCATCTGGATCATGATATAGCAAATTTAATGACTCATAATTTTAAAGACAGCAAGTAAAACCATAATCCTACGACACAGATACGATCATTATTAATACTTCCATGCAAATCATTTTTCAACATTTTCTTTGTGGATATATGAGTATCTATATGTGTTTAAATGGAATCCTGCTGTTTTATACTGCCTTTCTAATATACATGTGCATTTCCCTGATCTTTTTTTTTACAGTATAATTTGAACTACTTTTATGTGAAACATTAAAGATCTATACTAGTTTTTCTCAAATATTTTTTACCATAACCAAAGAGAGAAATACATTTTACCTTAAGATGCAGTTAGACATATATGTGAATATGTTGAAATAGTCTCCTGAAACAATACTTATAGAAAGTTTTTATTTTATTCTAATTAGTTATTTTCAGTTGATAACCAGTCACTGAACTGGTTTAAGCATTCACTTATAGATCACACTGGCCTTTCAAAAATCACTGATCCCCTTCACACCTTTCTTTTAATGGCTATAAAGTATTCCACTGAATGGATGTGTCATTAAATATTGTATCAAACTTCTGGTGTTGGACTTTATAGGTTACTTACAATTTTCATTGCTATGAGAGATTTTGAATAAAAATCCTCCTAAACACATTAAATCTTTTTTGATATTCTAATATTCATTCTTAGAAATAAAATTTCTAGGAATATATACAAAATTTCAGGTTTTAGGTAAAAATTGACAAATTACCCTCCAGAAGTACATTACCGATTTATACAACTACCAGAGCTTTTCCCACCCCTTTGCCAACATGGTTCTTATTTTTTACCATTCCAACAGGATATTATTTTACTTTGTATTTCACTAATTGCTAGTTAAGTTCAATACATTTTTGTATATTTATTGGACATTTATGTATCTTCTGTGATGCACTTATTTCACTCATAAATTAAGATTTCAAAGCTCAATGTCATTAGTAATCACATGTATATACAAAATAAAACAACTTTTTAACACCATTTTCTCCTATCATTTAAAAAATGAATATAGATTATCACACTCATGCATTACTATTGGATATAGACTGGTACAAGGGGAGAGCTCTATCAAGAACTTTAAAAACATTCATTTACTTTGAGGCAGTAATTTTATTTCTGAAGTTTATTCTGAGGGAACATTAACGATGATAAAGATTTATGCAGCAACACATTTAAAGAATAATTGTTTATAGCCTTCAAAGACTGAGAACAGCCTTTACATCCAAAAACAGAAAAATAAGCAGATTTTGCCACAGAAATATGAAAAAATATTAGGCAGCTAGAAGAGTTATATTCTTTGTTTTTTTGATTTACCCTTACTACAGAATTTTAACTGGAAAACATGGTACATAGTTTAGAAAGCTCCTTTCTCAATTGTGTAAAGCATACATTATCTATTTCAAAATAGAAGCTGCATACCAAAAAGATTAACAGTGGTAAATGTATTAGCAATGAGATTTATGTGGTGCCTATTCCATCAATAATTTACTTCCCTCTCTCCATATATATATACTAATACGCACATACTTTTATTAAGAATATTTTTCTTTATATAATTGAGATATAAAAAAATGTCATTACAAACAATGTTCAACACACTCTTCTCTTCTATGTATATGTTTGCCCAGTAGTTCTAGTCATACCGTACTTTTCTGAAAGCCAAACTTATGGCTATAGGGTAGGAACATTTTTCATTTTAACAGATATTGATAAATTACCCTCTTACTATAGGAGAGGCCTGTTTTGCCAATCGTAGACTTGATTAATCTTTTTAACCTCCTTCAGTCTAATAGATTAAAATGCACTTGTTCTTTCTTAATCAGAAAAGTACAGAGATACACAAAGTATATTTACTATTACTGTAGTATCCATATCCACCATTCAACCTACAATGTATCTATAATATTTCTGAATTCACTAACTTCTTCCAAAATGATTTTGAAGGAAAAGACGTTAAAATCAGAAAAGTTTCCTATTCTGAAGTACTATTTTCTATGTAGTACTATATTCTCTGTAAAGTAATTAAAATAAATATTACTTTTTTAAGTATCTAAAGTTAATGTTTTTTTTTAAAAGAAATTGTTTACCAACTAATTGGAAGAGGCAAAAAAACCTTACACTGAAAACTCAGGTTTCCTCAAAAACAAAAACACCACATATTTCCCCAGGTAATTTAATGCAGGATATCACAAACATGCCACTCCTTCTCCAAACTGCCCCTAAAATCTGAAGAAGTCTTTGCCCTCTAACTCAAATTCCTCTGGATCTATATGTTTTAAATGGGTCTTCACTCTATTAAAGTACTCACTGAAAAGAGTATCTAGAACAAACCTCCTCTGGTTCTTATCCAAGGGATACAATGAAAGAATTAGCATGAGAAAATTAAAATCTCATCTGGCATTCATTACATACCATTTCAAGCCAAGAGATCATAATGACAACAGGCATTTAGTGTAGTG
>PVHT021183696.1:8847425-8904575 GCA_004024745.2 Catagonus wagneri
CTGGATCTATATGTTTTAAATGGGTCTTCACTCTATTAAAGTACTCACTGAAAAGAGTATCTAGAACAAACCTCCTCTGGTTCTTATCCAAGGGATACAATGAAAGAATTAGCATGAGAAAATTAAAATCTCATCTGGCATTCATTACATACCATTTCAAGCCAAGAGATCATAATGACAACAGGCATTTAGTGTAGTGATATTGTTTATAAGTTTCAGACTCCAAAAGTGAGTCACACTGATCTTAAATGAAGGGGTCCTAGCCATACTAGAAGTTTAAATGAATTCATTTTAACACGACCATGCAAATCTTGAGAGAGTATAACACATTTGGATCCTAGTAACTTGACAGCTGTCAATCTAAGTAATTAGTGAGCACTTGTTTGCACATACTAGAAAATATCTTGTTTATAACTGCTTGCAAAACAAATGGATCAACTGTTAGGTCTGTTACTTTAAATAAATTTATTCAATAAGTATTTACTGATCTTTATGCCCAGCATCATACTTGGCCTTGAAGAAATAATTTGAATAAGAAAAAAAGCCCTGCCATTGAGCAGTCCAGAATCCCATTAGAGAGGCAGCTATAGTACATGATTATAGAGATGTGAATGGACAAAGTATTGTGTAAACACTGGGGACAGAACAATTGGGTAAAACAGTGGAATCTTCATAGGGGAGGTGACTTTTGAGCTGGTTCTTAAAAGAATTAATTAGTTATTAAACTTAGGTTGCAGAGAGATAGAGTAGAACAGGACATTAAAAACAGAGAGAATAGCATATGCAAGGCCTAGGGTCACAAAGGATCTGAAGCATTTGACAAATAATGTGAAGCATGATATTTTTTTTTAAACTAGGAAGTATATTATATAAAATTAATTTGCAATCCAGCCCACGTAATCATTTGGATTTCTAATCATTATTTGTTATAAAAACTACAATCATCCAGCTAACGAGCATTCACATACTTACTTATAATAGTGTTCCCAGAGATTTCTGTATCTTCCTTGACCTGACATGTCAAACACTGTAAAAGACAAACTATAAAACAGAACAAAACAAATAAAACAAAAAAAATGACATTATAAGCTACTAAAAGTGTAAACTTTTACTTAAAATTTTATATAGTTTTCAATCAGAGAAATCACTCAAGTTGGTCCAGCTTTCAAATACAAATGCCATAGAATGAATTTATTGAATATAAGTAAGATTTACAATGAGTAACATAAAAATATTTTCTTTGCTGGTGAGATTGTCAGAGTTTATATAAATTCTAAATTCTGAAGCATAATCCAGAGGTACTGGTACAAATATTTTCACATTTATGGACTTCTGAAACAAATTATTTTTTCAAAGAGTTGGAGGAATGACTCGGTAGATCTAATACCATTTTGCACCCACAACTTCTTAATCACAAGTATAATAAAATGAATTACCTGGATGATTTGAATTTCTCTATGCTGAATCCTATCGTTGGAACTATATCTTGAGATTGAGCCTTTAAGAGAAAAGGCAAAGCTTAGAAATTTGAAATTACCAAAGATAATTTTTTCTCAGGTTAAAAAAAAGCACCCAGATATTCCAATTCCAAAATCTACCACTAAGGTGATGGAAGAATTAAACAAAATTTTCATTTTTGCAATGAGATCTCTGTGTGTGAATTCTTTATAGAAGTTTAAGATTTACTAATTATGAATTTACATAATGTTTATGCCTTAATTCATATTTTGTGGCTTGTTGCAAGTTACCGTGAACTTTAAGTTGTTTGATAAGTCACCTTGAAGTCACATATAGGACTTTCTAATCTTTTATACTTATTGAGTTTAAATATGCGACAGAGGACTGTCCTCATGTCTAGATGGTGAATATACATGGTGCCTGCTCTCACGGAACTTAATCTAGAGGTGGTAGATAACTATAAACAACTAAGTTACAAGTGAACACAATTTTGTGCAATGTTGAGTGCAACAGAAGGTGATTGAGGCTGGGAGGCAATGGGGCAGAAGATGATTAGTACAGGAATAGCTGCTTTGATGAGGTGACAGCTCACCCGGGCGTAAATGTGAAGAAGGGGAAAAGTTATGACAAAATCTTGTTGAGGAATATTTCAGTCAAAGGAATTAGCCAGGGCAATGACAGCAAGGCAGGGAGGAACTCACCACTCAGGCTTTTATGTCTAAAGGACACTGAGTAAGGGAAAGAGCTATCTGTAACCAAGTAAGAGAGGTAGGGCCATGAAGGCTAAGGTGGGAACTGTGTGGAAAACAGACTGTAAGGGGGCAAGAGCACAGCAGGATACCTGCTGACAAGTCCCACAGGCAAGCAAAATGTCTTAAACCAACAAGTTAACTCATCAAATGCCTCATAAAATACTTCTACTATCAAAACTGTTCCTTCTTTTGAATAAAAATACATCCACACTTTCTGATCCAGACGCCTGGAAGTTATTCTTCACTCCACCCTTTTTTATATTTCCTATATAACCATCCTGTAGGCTTCACTGGCTCTATTTCGCTAACTCTGTCCTTTACCATTTCTTGCTTCAAATTACTACAACAGCCTCCTGATTACTCCTAATTGCTAATACATGGCCTTAAACAAGTTAACTTGTCTAATTTTTTCTCAAATGTGAAGTACATTATTATTATCCTTAACCTAAAATGTTATTGTGAGAATTAAATGAGTTAATGGATGCAAAATGCTCAACATAGTGTCTGGTCCACAGTAAATACTCAGTAAATGTTTGCTATTATTAGAATTACACTTTCACTGATTTCAGTTTCATCCCCAATTTTCTCCTTACTGCCAAAAGTGCAACTTAAAAAAAAAATTCTTTCGGTTCATCTAGTTGCTTTTACGTAAAAACAGAAGGAGCAGAGGGAAAATTGTTGCCTCACATAATTATGTTCACTTTGGTAGTCTACTCCTGGAAATTTAAAATTCATTCAGAAAGACAGAAGCTGAAAATTCACCCTAGCTTGGCCACCTTAACAGTAATGTGCTAGTGAAAAGGATTCCCAGAGCTGCCCTGGTTTTGTCTTTCTGAAATGTGTTTATTCAGCTTTTCCTTCAATCCTGTGAGCTGCTTAATATTCTTCAAAAAAAAAACTTTCTTTTTGTTTATGCTAGATTTATTTCCTGCTACTCAGATTCCTGCCTCATACCTTAGGGGTCTTTCATTGCACAACAAACTTTGGAATAGAGTTTTCTAATTGTTTTCCCTTTTTTTTTTTTAAATGGCCGCACCTGTGGCATATGGCAGTTCCTGGGCAGGGGCTGAATCTGAGCAGGAGCTGCGCATTATGCCACAGCTGTGCCAACACCAGATCTTTTAACCCACTGTGTTAGCCCAGGGATTGAACCTACCCTCTGCAATGACCTGAGTCACTGCAGTTGGATTCTTAACCTGCTGTGCCACAGTGGGAACTCCAAGAGTTTCCTAATTTTCGTTTTCCCAAAATATAACATTGTTTTGATTTTATGGATTTTCATGTGCCAATCAGGATAAAATCATCAGCTATTATTAAGATAAATATCACAATAATAAAAAGTGAGGAGGTTAAAAATTTAAAGTAATCTCTGAAAATATACCTCGAGTATCCTTGTTTGCACTGAACTGTAATTAGAAATTGGCCTAGCCTCTCCACAATCACCCTGCTTCTTCACAAACTCTCTTTGTTTCCAGAGAAGCTCTCCTTTAACTCGCTGCTTTAATAGGGATAAAATTAATCAATTTTCTTTCCCCCACCCTCACTTCTATAATTCTAGTGGACGCTAATTAAAAAGACTGAACTCCACAAATTAATCAGGATAAGACAAGATATGTGAGCTGGTACATCCAGATTCAAGCGGAACTCATTTTCCTCTAAAGAATTCCAAACTAGTCTCTCTGCCATTAATTTTCCTTTGCTATTTCCAGGAACAAACACATTTGGTGATTCTCTAAATTGGACAGTGAATGCTTACAAAGGAAGCAAGGAGTGTAGGAATTATTACCTAAGTGGAATAAACCAACTGAAATCGCCCTGGAATAGAGCAGTATTAATAAGACTAGAACATGATTTCTGAGAGATCCTATTTAGTTAGTTTCATTAAGTCTGATAAAAATTATATCCTTGGTGCTATCAATCATCACTCCCTGCCCAAATATGAAAATTTAAAAAAAAATCACTCATTAGTCCATTTGTCCAAAAACAGACATTTCAGTACCAAACAATATTCCAGGTACTTGGGATTCAGTACTGAATAATACAAGATCTATGCTTTTATGGAATTTAATTTAATAATGAGGAAAAATTTAATAATAAACAACTTACCAACTGAATATGCAAGATAACTTCAGACTGTTTTAAATGTTAAGAATATAAAACTAGTTGATGTGATAGAACGAGAACATTCATGCTGGGTAATGTGGAAAAGTGGGAATTTTAAAAGGAAGGTGTTTATAGAGAACATCTCTTAAGAAAATGACAGCTAAGGCCATGTTCTTGAAGAGAGTTATTGGGTTAAAATGTACCTCCTTTCTTTCCCTATTCATTAGTTTAAAAAACATCAGCAACTTCAGTATATTAACAATACATGAACATTGAGGAAGTATCTACTTATCTAGAAACTGATTTTATCTATAAAAAACTTAGAGACTATTTCACTATAAAATAAGATTTGCAATTTCTTTTGCAACACATTTCCTAATAGAGCATTGTGGATTTCTATTATTCTCTTTAATTCATTAAAAATAATGTTTCTGGAGTTCCCTTAGTGGCTCAGTGGTTAACGAATCTGACTAAGAACCATGATGTTGCGGGTTCGATCCCTGGCCTTGCTCAGTGGGTTAGGGATCCGGCGTTGCCGTGAGCTGTGGTGTAGGTCGCAGACGCGGCTTGGATCCCGCGTTGATGTGGCTGTGGCAAAGGCCGGCAGCTACTGCTCCTGTTAGACCCCTAGCCTGGGAATCTCCATATGCCGTGGGTGCGGCTCTACATAAAGGCAAAAAGACAAAAAAAAAAAAAAATGTTTCTCATAGTGAATATAAGCTTCCAAGAGATTCTTCCAGGGTTAAAAAGTAGGGAGGAAAGCAAGTGTTATATCTGTACCTGAATGACAGAGGTTCTGGGGCTTTTAAGAAGTCCCATTTCAAGTGTTCTTTTGGCTATTACCACCTCGTTGTTTTTATTTTATTTATTTATTTATTTTTTAAGTAAAGCAACTTACTCTGATCTCAGGATGTAGAAGTCAATTGTCTGAGGAGAAAGGATAGCTGCCTAAAGAGTAAGGCTCAGGAAGTGGTGTCAGAAATCAGGTGATCCCCTTAAAAATAGCCCTGGGGCTACTGTAGGCTAGTTTCATAATTCACTAGAGTTAACAGAGAGTCAGGGATGTTGGAAAGCGAAAGAAAATTAATTAAAAGGCCTTAGTTATTGGCTATGTACCCAGGTTCTCCTGAGGGCTCTGCTTGACTAGTGAGGTATGTTAGACAGGGTCAACAGGTCTTTCACAAGACTAGTCTGGAATTGGGATATTAGAATATTTCAAGATGAGAGACTGAGCTCATGCTGCCTCCTTCCCCTTCTGCCCCCACATAAATGACTAGTATAATGTTTAAAGAAAGCTGTTCCCATCTGTACTACAGAAGACTATTCCTACGGTAATAATCATGTCTTGGGACAGAAGGTCACTACACTGTTGGGGATTGTGGAAGAAGAGAATGTAATTTCTATTTTGTTCTTTGAATGTTATTTCTGTCAATTTGAGTATAGTAGGCACTGAGGATGATGAGAGGGTTGGTCCTCTTTGGGTCTATTAACTGTAGTTCTGGTTTCAATCATTTTGTATTGAGATTACTTTTACAAAAAATATTTTTTAGGGTATTCCTTGATGTGAAGATAAATGGAAACATCTCCTATAGAACAGGATCTTACCTATAGAACTTCCTTTACTCACTGCTAATGGCCCTACCTGCAGAAGTGCAGGTCACCAGCCATTAAGTTGCTTAAGAATTAGCCCAGCTTGATCTGCTGATAGCTGATCTTTAGAACTAATTATGGACCTACGCATAACTGGGTATGGTTCTACTTTTACCATATGTCTCCTGTTCTCTAAATTCAATTCTGGACTCTATGCAATTGGGTAGGATGCTGTATCTTCCTCTTAAGGACAGATAAAGAAATTTGCTGTAACTACCCAGGTCAGGAGACAGATTCCAATATGTATGGGCTTTTTAACCTGTTTTCTCCTTTTGGGGAAGAATCTCATTTGCCTTGTTTCCATATACAGAAAACTCCATCAAAATGACACTCCTAGCTACTTTTTCTCCCCTCTCCAAATTTATTCCTCTAAATTTATAGGGGGGAAGAAAGACTTTGACTTCTCAGTTTGTGAAATGGAACTGAGCATCCCTGATTCTGCCTCTGTCTCTTTCTATTTGAGAGCCATATGCTTATCGAAACCATGCATTCTCATCTTTTTTCAGCCATGCAGTAAAGCTAGAAGAGTATGATCTTTCCTCAAGGAGGAAAACTTGAATTTGGGGATGCTAATCATAACTCAAAAGAGTGGAGCAAATACTGTGGTCAAACCTAAACCTGGACCTCCAAAATCAACTTTTTGAATAAAACTGCTATTTTCATCTCTGCCTGATTTCAGCATGTATGTCTCAGCTGATTTCCAATTCGGCTGGGGAGCCCCTTAACATCTAAATTATGTTACAAATTCATTTTCAGCTTCTTATCCTGGCTGCCTCAAACTAACTCCCATCTGAAGCTATATCAGCAGTTAGTTGTTTTCACATTGCAAACGCACCCATGCTAAAGGGAATGACCAGAAGAAAAGAAATTATGGCACTTTTGTAATTCCAAAGCAGTCTCAAACTAAACAGAAGTAAAATTGAAGCTGTTGGGAAAAAAAAGTAGTAAGTCTTCTAAAGCACTGTGTGGGGGCAATGAAGTTCACCTTTAATTACCATATTTAGGAGCAATACTTCCCAGTTTCCAGCCATTCAGCCATTAAGAGTACCAACTTGTTAATTTCTGCTCTATTTGCATGCTGTCTATATTTTTTTTTCCCAATATTTTTCTTTAATTGACTAATGGCTTTTACCTAAATAAATGTATTTACAACTATAAATGTCAGCTGTCTATCCAACACTCATTCTCTTCTTTCCCATTACTTATGGAAGCAACAATATGTTCCACTTAAAAAGAAAAATTCAGCCTCGTTTATAGATAGGAATAGCCACTGAGAGGTAAGAATCATTAGTTGGGGCTTCTGGGAAAACTCTTTAAAGAGGGCTTATTCAGCAAGAATATCTATTCATTTGTACTAATCTTTTTTCATCCTTGTGACTTAGATAGGATAGATAACTAAGGTGACCATGTGGAAATCCTGAAGAAAACTAGGCACTTAGGATAGCGGAACAGAAAGCTGGAAGATGTACTGACCATGCAGCTACCAACCTTGTAATGCCCCTTTTGGACTAATTAGGTGACAGAAAAAGAAGCCTCTATCTTATTTAGTCCACTATTATGTGAGTTTTCTTTATATGTAGCAGACCTTACTTTAACTTACACCTTTTGTGTTAAATGTGTTAGCTTTACAAATTTTTCAATTACTAAAATAATATGTTCATGTACTTACTACTTAAATGACAAAGTCACTTTGTTTGCTACTAGTGACATTCATACCATACTCTTGGGAAACTAATTATCCATAGAACCTATAAAAATGATTCACCTTTCCCTTTATTTTGTTCCTCTTGTAAAGAAGGAGCCAAAAAAAAAGACAATGCTACCTGAAGGTAACTCTGCTAACTTGTGAAGCTCTTTTGAGAAGAAAAGAGATTTGGAAAATATTCCATTTTAAACAATCAAGATTCACCTACAAATGTGCATAAAATACACTGCAAATTATAGCTGGCTGACACTTGTTACTTTAAGGTACCACAAGGTGAAAAAGATTTCATAACATGATAATAAAGTTATAATGGCAAACAAAATAAGTCTCAATTAACTTTCTTTAGCAGAAAATACATAGTCTAATAAATATACTTACATTTGAAGGTTTAAGTTTATTAATGATTGTTGTTTTGCCACTATTATCCAGCCCAAGGCACAAAACATGAACCTCCTTCTTCTTTAGGCCAAGCAGGCCTGAAAGTCTGTCTAGCAATCCCATGATGTGAATGAAGTATTTACAAACCAGCTGCAAGTCAGGATTAAAAAAAGATATATTACCCCGGGCACAGTAATTATGGAAAATATGAGCATGCTTATCAAAAAAATTTCATAATTTAAAGACACAGTGATAGCGTGAAAATCATGTCACTGTAGCTTTGCATTTAGTAAACAGAGTTTAAGCTGATTACCAGAAAGGAGTCTTAACTGAAATGCAGATTGGCAGCTAATAAACACCTGGCAACACAGGCTAATGCCCTTGAAATAACTGTGCATTTCTCAATGTAACTTATAATACTTAAAAAGAAAATGAGGTTATACTCAGTATCATGTGGAGTCTGCCATTTCTGATACTTGAGAGTGTCTATAGCCTTTTCTGGAAATCTGAAACAATGTATGGACAATGGGGCTCAAGCAGAGCCTGATATGCTGAAGCCTGGAAAGTAGAAGGACAATCGGGTAACAGAACATTCAGATCGTAACTTTTCCTTATCTTTACATGTATCTTTATAAGTCATCACAAATCCATCTGGGAAGAAGATTATGTATAAAATATACACATATATTTCTTTTTCTTTTTTGCTTTTTAGGGCCACACATATGGAAGTTCCCAGGCTAGGGTCCGAGCTAGCAGTTGAGGCTGCAGTTGCCGGCCTACGCCACAGCCACAGCAACACAAGATTCGAGCCATAACTGTGATCTATACCACAACTCACCACAATGCCGGATACTGAGTGAGGCCAGGAATTGAATCCCCATCCTCGTGGTTACTTGGGCTCATTACCTCTGAGCCACAACGGGAACTCACACACACACACACAATTTTATTGATCCTTAATAAATATCTGTTTCTTTGAAACAAAAACTTATCTGAAATATCCTGTTCAGTATTTTAAAAGAACTTTTACTATTTTACTAGTGTACTAATAAAGAAAACAAACGTAAATACCAATCTTACTTTTTTTGTGTGTATGGCTTTTTAGGGCCACACCTGCTGCATATGGAGGTTCCCAGGCTAGGGGTAATCAGAGCTGTTGCTGCAGGCCTGCGAAAGAGCCACAGCAATGCCAGATCCGAGCCGTGTCTACAAGGTACACCACAGCTCACGGCAACACCAGATCGTTAACCCACTGAGCGATGCCAGGGATCAAACCCACAACCTCATGATTCCTTGTCGGATTCGTTTCCGCTGTGCAACTACGGGAACTCCCCAATCTTACATTTTAATCTCATTTTCTTAAATACTATAAAAGTTTCTTTGTTAACCTGTCCCTGAAGTGTTCACTCGTTTATCTATTCTATGAGAAAAAAAATTCTTCCAATGCATCTTCAAAAAAAAAAAATCCATCAGCAAACCAAATATGTAAGTATTTTGATGACAAATAAAACTGCTAATGACATATTGTTGACTATGTGATTAACTTTATGACTACTCATATCCTTCTAAGGTGCTGTTAGATTTACACTTCAGGTCTCCAAATGAAACTTTCCAAAGGTGCTTCCTTTGGGTCCATCACCATGCTTCACCCCCAAAAACATTTCTATATGGTGGGAGAAGAGAGATTCCTTTTGCCAGCCCTCATTTGTTGCAGAGACTGCTAAAGTGTAACTAATAATACACCTGTATTCCAAGCATTCCTATTACTCTCCAAAACCATCATTTTCAAAGTTCTCTAAATATTAATCTCATTTAATTGATTTATTCTCATTTCCACCTAAGGTTCCAGAAGATGATCATCTTACAGCTCCATCAGTATTTTTTATTTTTTTTATTTGTCTTTTTAGGGCTGCACCCGTGGCATATGGAGGTTCCTGGGCTAGGGGTCCAAATGGAGCTGTAGCCACCGGCCTACACCACAGCCAAAGCAACGCCAGATCTGAGCCACGTCTGCAACCTACACCACACACCACAGCTTTGCCAGATCCTTAACCCACTGAGCAAGGCCAGGGATCGAACCTGCATCTTTGTGGATACTAGCTGGGTTCGTTAACCGCTGAGTCATGAGGGGAGCGCTTTCCTTGAGTATTTTTCATTCCATACTAACCAGGCAAGACTATATCTTGAAGGATACAAAGATGCAGCAACTTAACAAATAAGCATCCAAGACAACTGCATCTGAAAGAAGGCAGAATCATCATTTTTGCTTAGATCTCTTCAGAGATAATTATGCATAGAAATTTCAAAACTGACTTCCAGTGATGTGCAGAAGAAAGAAGATGCAGTGCCCCACCCAAGCAAGAGGCCATAGTTGCCCTGCCCAAGGGAGGGGTTTCATTTCAGGTACTCCATTTGTGTCCCTTGAATTGACTTTTCTCCTTGTGTTGGAGATTCAGATCTCACTCAATCTGTTTTTTTAAATCTCGGCTTAAGGATAAGCATTTGTAGAATCTAGTTTAAGTTAGCCTTCTGATATGAAACAATTCACACAGGCCATTTTAATTCAAAGTAAACTTGCTGTTACTTAGTTATTGATTGTACTAAACATATTGATACAGACTTATATACTGTTTTCCAATTTCCATACAATTTTGAATAGATTTTAGAAAATACAACCACTTTTTATATTATTCGTCTCTTGGAATCTACTATGAAGCATAGATCATCCAAAGCCTGACACTGGATATTTGTTTTTCAAGAACTTTGGATTGTGATTTTCCATCACCTTTCCATGAATTATCAAAAACCTGATGCTTGTTACTGAAATACTTTGGGACATACAATTAAAAGAGAAGTCAGTTGTTCTAAAAGATATAATTATAATTAATGAAGTTGCTTTATAAACAACTATCATAGTAGCCTTATATGTGCTTCTATTATACATTTTTATGAACTTACTTTTTACATGCATAAAAGAAGGAAATAAAAGATAACAGTCTAAGCCACTCAACATTCATTAACCATGTCCTAAGTGCATAGCAGGAGATACAACTAAAGTTTCGTGTAGCTCCCTTTTCGTACAGCCAATGATTCTCAACCCTAGCTGCACACTGCAATCAGCTAATTGGATTAGTATTTCTGAAGATGGAATCAGGGCATCCGTGTTTGAAAAAGCTACACAGTGTTTCTGATATAGAGTCACTATTGAGAACTACTGGCTTTTAGAATAAAGTTTAAACTTTCACGCATGGCTTTTAAAGCTGTTCACATTTTGACTCCTACCTACCTTTCCAGTCTGTCTTACTGTTTTCCTCTCTCCGCACACCGGCCAAATTATCTTGGCTGTTATCTGAGAAAACTGCTTTCTAAACGATTTTTTTTATTGTTGTCAGAAAAATCCTCAAGAATTAGGATGTCATCCACAGTTAAGAGCTTGGAGGGTAAGCTACAGAGAGAGAGTGGTCGAGCAAAGAAAACACCACGAACGGTATTTTGTAAACTTTAAAAATGTTTCTAACTACTCCAAATAAGCGTTTTTATTCAGCTTTCAGTTTTTGATGGAATTTCAATTACTCCACACACCAAATAAAAAGGCCCATCCGATCAAACAAAATTCACCCAAAGCAATTCAATGAGTTTCCTGGGGGCCCTATCCCACTTCTTTTTCACTTCTCACACATTAGAAACAACTACACGGAGTGAACAACAAGGGAAAGAGCAAGTCCAAAATTGGCGGCGGGGACGGTGGGTTGGCGCTGCACACAACTGGCGTGGGCAGGGTGGGGCGATACCTGGTCTTTGAGGTTGGTTAATCCTGAAGGCCCAGGAGCCGCTGAAGAATAGGAATGGAAGCACTCGCTCGTATCCGCCTCTGGGATGGAAATTTGGTGCAGATGTCCCTAAGCCCTCCTATCTAGGCCTCCAGAGCACGGATTCCTGGCCTTCAGCAAAGCAGCCTCCACAAGTTGGGTGAAGGGGTTGCTCCTGCCTCAACCCAAACATTACTGGCTGGGCAGGCGCTTTGGTGCGCGGCGTTCCCCTGGCAACCGGAGGTTCTTCCGGCCCGGAGCCACGCCTCCTCAGAGGTTTTAGCGCGTCAGCCTCCTTCCTCCCCAAAATGCCTGAGGCACAGCGAGCAGTATTAAGCGTGAGCACGGGTGATGTGATGAAAAGCCGGCTTCTAGCTAACAGCTGTGCAATCCCTGGTGGAGCACGATGGGAATTGTAGGCGCGCGCACAGCCTGCTGGGAAGTGTTTGGCATGTGCCTTTGCTGCGGGCGTTTTTCGCCGCCTAGGTTTCTCCGCGTTCTGAGTAGTACTGTAAGCGCCGGAGCACCTGCGCTCACTGTGGCGCCCAGAGCACTAAGAAGCCTGCGTGGACGTCGGGCATGTTTGCAGCGTGGTGGCAACAACTATAGGACCCGACTGCGCGTTCTAGGGCGAGATGTGCGCAGGAGCTGCCTGGTTATGCGTCGCATTTTACCTTCCAGGCTCTAAGGCCTCAGACTGGAGCCCTGCAGAAGCAAAACCGTTAATGTCGGTAGGGAGAGGAGGTAAACTCAGGCATTATTCAGCAAAGGAAGTATGGCCGTAAGCAGGCTTCTTAGCTGTCTGATCTCTTGAAGAGATTTCCACGGGGCATAATCTTTGATTAGATTACAGTCCCCCAAATCAAATCGGTAGGCGGTCAGGAGAGTAAGTAGTAGTCTGAATGCTTCAAATTAGTCATCTTAAATTGTTCTGGGGTTTTACAGTAATGATAAACGATTCACTTCCTTTGTTATCTATGAGTGTGAGATTATATCCCCCTCCAACTACCTAGTGTTGTGTTTACTACCCTACCTGTTTGGTCTGTTAATTATTTTGGCCTATTAAATGGATTGGGAGAGCTGAAAAAAAAGACTAGAAGGAATTATATAAAAGTAATAATGGGGGAAAAGTTTGTATGATCATAGAGTGCTTTTATTTTTCAAACTTGCAGATGTAGTTTCTTTTCTTTTTATTTATTTATTTATTTTTCTTTTTTGGCCGCCCCGCAGCATATGTAGTTCCCAGGCCAGGGATCAGATCCCAGCCACAGTTGGGACCTAGGCCACATGTGCAGCAACGCTGGATCCCTAATCTGTCCTAGGCCGGGGATGGAACCTGCGTCTCAGTGCTGCCAAGATGCTGATACCTTTGTGCCACAGTGGGAACTTCCGGGTTCTTTTATTTTTTTTTATAATGAAAAAAAAGCTTTAAAAATGGTTTTTAATTTTATGAGGACTACTTAAGATACAAGGAAAGATGTAAGGAAAGAAAGTTTCAAGTACTTTATTAGTTTAAATTTCATACTCTCATTTGGAACCGTAGGAGAAGAATTATAAAGGAGAGAAAAGAAAGATGTGATGAATACAGCACTATTCTGATTAATTCAGGATACTTTTAATTATTTTCTTACCAGCAACTTTTAAAAAATTATAGAAAATCCATGATTTGTAATTTATTGGAAGTTTTTGGAATGAATGTTGATAGTCAAAAGCTATTTGAACAGTTGTTCATTATGTGTATCTTTTGGTCATCTGTAATTTGTGTGCAATAGTACCTTATTCAATGAACAAGTGAATTTACTTGAATCTCAAAAAATATTGTGCTGATATAAAAATCACCACAAAATATTTTTGAATTATTTATATTTATATGAATTTATGCCTCAACCTTAGTGATACTATTTTGAAAAATTACACGTGTGATTTTTTTTTCTTTTTTCTTTTTAAGGTTGCACCCGCAGCATGTGAAGTTCCTGGGCTAGGGGTCAAAATGGAGCTGTGGCTGCAGGCCTATGCCATAGCCATGGCAACACCAGATGCAAGCGGCCTCTGTGACTTATCCTTCAAGGGACCCTTAACCCACACCCTCACAGAGACAGTGTTGGATAATTAACCCGCTGAGCCACAACAGGAACTCCATACAACTATGATTGGTCTCCAGAATTACTAATATATCTAAAGAGCATCTAGGTTTAATAGATTAAAAATAAATTATGTTAAATATAATCAATTCAACAGTACAAAAAAGTCACAAATTCAACCACCATAACTTTAACTTTTATTTGCTAATAGCTATTTTAATAAACAGGCCTACTCATCTGTAAGACCCTGATAATGCCTCTTAGGAAATCATAGAAAAATAAAATACAATAATTAGTAATTTGTACTTTGTACAAAAATCTTGTTATGTTGCTCAGCAGGTAGTTTTGCTAAACACCATATTCTTTCAGCAAATAGATGACATATGTAATGCTATTCACCACAAAGAATCCCTCATTGAAAGCTGAGCATTCTATAACTATTAACTTGTAAGCATGCCAGCACATGAAAATTTACATGGAACATCATAATATTACAGTAGATTTTTATAAATGAAAACAATACCACCTTCAAGTAAGTTTAGACTACTTCACTGTCATAGTAAAGCAGATAATAGGTAGGATTGCAGTCCTATTGTTAACACTCTTACTGTGTTTTTTTTCTATTGTGTTGTGATACAACTAGAAAAGAGAACATAGGCTGTGTAAGGAACCTGAGTGGAAGGCATATGCTGAAGCTCTAAATAGTGATGTAATACCAAAGAGAAAAAAAGTAATACAGTGCTGCACTTCCTTAATCTCACAAACAGATCCTTCCCCCTTTTTGCAAGAGTAGATGGGTACAGTGCTAAATCCATAATTAATGATAAATAACTATGACAGGATAGAAAGAGATACATTTAAAAAATCATATTCATACTTATAGGAAGGAAAAATGTTTTAAGCTGCAGTTTTTCATTAGCCAAATATTGTTCTATGAGGGATTACAAATCTCATCCTAGACAGATGTTTTCTAGATATTTAAATATACTATTTAATGTTTAATAAATAAACTTAAGGATTTTTGCTACAGAGATTTTTATAACTATTTTTAAAATTGAACACACTGCAACTATCAAATCTACCATTTAATGACATGGCCATTTATATATATTAAGTGTTTAATCAAACACATATTTATATGTACACATGTAGCTTTATATTTTCGGCTATGCTAAAACAAAAGATGGAGAGCATCTAGTTCCATTATTCAAAATCCAAAGAATATTTATGCACCTGTAAATTCCAACACACGAAATTACATACAGTCTGTCCAGAAATAAAGCTCAGAACACAATTGAAATATCACATCCTTCCTATAGAAGGGGAAGGCGTGATGAATAATCATATCACCCATGTGTTACACCTAAATAACATGCTTTTCATATGAGGAAAGTACTGTTTTACCACAAGATTAAAGCCTGATTGCCTTTTTTTTTTAAAAAAATTCAGATGGAGGCTCAAACCCTCTCAAAGCAATATTTTAAGAAAACTGACAGCTTGAGTATACAATATACATCTTTTTGAATTAAGCTAATTTAATTTTCATATGCTTCGAATTCATAGCTACAAGATGTTCTGTCTTTTACACCGAAATAAGCAAAAGTGACCAAACATGGGAAGTGTCAATGGCACTGAGAAATCCTCACTTACCCTCTAATTGTAGGAAAGAGGACTTTGTTATTAGCATCCTTGGAAAGCTCAGAATTCAGTTTTATGTCTTCCAAATAAGATGTCTCAAAAATATTTAGTAAAAATGGCTTTAAAATATTTTATATAATAGGTCTTTTTCCTGTGGTGTATTACATACACACAAATACCTATTGACTATGTTTACATATATATACATGTATATATGTATGTGTGTGTATGTGTGTTCACCTTTCCAGCTACTTACATATCTCCCCTCCACCCTATACTTGCTTCCCACTCCCCATATTGACGTTTATCTCCTCTTGGTAAAATAAAACTACTCATTTAGCGACATCCTTACCTTTCTACCACAAATCTACCAACCTATCTGCATATTACACACTTTGCCTTCCCTCCCATTATAGCTCTATGTGTCTGCTAGGCAAAACTAACTTCTTTCCTTATACTATGAATCCAAACTCTTCCACCTCTCAAGTTCTTTTATGTAATTCTCTCTGGCATAATCAGTTTTCCCCTTTCTACCAGATCATTGACATAAGTAAATTTTTTAAAAATTCATTTTTATTTTGGGCACACACATGGCATGTGGAAGTTCCCAGGGCCAGAGATCGAATCTGGGATAGAATCCAAGTCAGAGCTGTGATGTACACCACAGCTGCAGCAATGCTGGATCCCATAGCACCAGGCCAGAGGATCAAACTGATGCCTCCACAGAGACAAGCCGGATCATTAACCCACTGCACCACAGTGAAAATTCCTCATGCTAGTACATAAATAAGCTCTAGCATCCTTTATACACACACATGCATTGTCTCTTAACCCCATGTCTACTTCCAGTTACTCGGTTACTGCCCTTGCTCTCTTATAGTAAAACTTCTTGAAACATTTTTTTGTAGATACTGAACCAGCTACTTTCCTAAAGTATTTTCTTAATCCATTCAATCATGCTCTGATGTCACTACTTCAGAGACCGCCATGTCAAAATCATCAGTAACTTCCATGTTGCCAAGCCCAATGCCCATTTCTTCATTTTAATTTTGGCTTCGTTAAGCGTTTAATCCAAAAGGCCAATTGTTTTTTTTTTTCTCTTCCTTACTTGATAATCCTCAGAGTCCTCTGCAGGCTTCTAACTCTGTCTAACTCCTATTTGGAATACCCTGGATCTCGATAGAGACCTACAGCTCTATCTTACAGGCTTTTCCTAAGTGATTTAAAAATACTTAACTATCAAAATCTTGATGTCTAGCCCTGATTGCTCCTTGGAACTCTTAAATGAACCTGTCTGTTTGATATCTCCATTTGAATATCTAAAAGGCATCTCAGACATGATGTGGCTAAAACCAAACTCTTGATTTTTTTTTTCCTTCCTGCACTGTTTCTTATTTTCCAAAGGTAGAATTTATCTTCGATTTTTCTTTCTTCATCCCTCAGTCCCAATACATTATAACTCCTGTCTTCAAACATCCCCAACACCCATCTACTTCTTTCCATTGCCACTACTTCCACTTTAACAAAAGTTTTTTTTTGCTCAGACTATTGGTAGTTTCATAAATGTTCTTTCAGTCCCATCTCATTTTTGCCTCTCTTTGGCTCCTCAACTGTGTACCAAGCACACCATTCTCTCCCATCTGAAATACTCCAAACTCTTAAACATTAAACTGTTCCCTCTGCCTGGAATTCCCCCAGATTTCCTAATGACCGGTTCCTTCATGCTTTTCAGGTGTCAGTTTAAATATCACATCCTCAGAGAAGATTTCTCTTACCACTTAATATAAAGAAGCTACAGTCATGCTATGTAACGTTATTAATTTAATTATCAGCATAGCACTTATCACTACGTCTTTATTGTATGTCTTTACTGCTAGAAGTTTAATTCCATGAGACAGGGGTTTTGGCTTGTTTTGATTACCTTGTGTCCTCTGTGTTTAGAACAGGACATAGGCACATGATAGTATTCAATAAACATTAGTTAATGAATGAATGGACTTATGGATAAATATATATTTAATGTAAACTGGTATATATGTATTTATATAATACTTATTTTTAAAATGACGAATTATAAAGTTTGAGACTAACAAACAGACAGGACTTCCTTTCATTTTGTTTATCTATGTGTTTGTTATATCTACTCCCCAGAATATAAATAGCTTTGACTAGACAAATCATGATTTTTGTTGTTGCTATTCTTTATATTAAACTATAGATACCTATTTCACTTAATGGTGGAATGATCAAGGTTGTAAGATAGGAAAGGGATTCCTTTTGCTTGCTCAAAGGAATTTTCAGAGACTCCAAAGAAAATAAGCAATTTATGCCAAAATGGAATGGCTTTTCACTTGTTTGAAGTATTCCATTTGGTGAAATTTTTTAAAAAAATGAAAAAACAGTAAAGAGTGGAAAAGTTAAAATAAAATATATGTTAACTCTTTTGAATACACAAAAACTAACAGAAGATTTTCTGTTTGTACTTCCATTCATGAGAAAGTAAGAGTTTGCTTTCTCCAGTAGACTTTATAGAATATATGAATGATATTAGATAAGAGTAATAAATGATAACATCTAGCCACTGTGTTATGGTTTTTGGCTTCAAATTCTCAGCACTGGGAAGTTATAAGAAATATTAGAGATAATGAGTGGAAATATAAAATATAAAGCAGTTCTTTTTTAAAATACTTAAAACAACTGAAAAGAGATAGCAATCTCCCTGGAAGAATATAAGCATTTAGAGATCATAAGATATAATGTATAACTAAAATATAGGTACCATATTTTTTAAACATTTAAGACTATGTAAAATTTATGTATCTGTATAAAAGCATAGATTGATTCTAAAAGACTACTCTTTCAAGTCAATTATTTTTATCTGCATCTTATATATACAGTTTTTACATTTAATAAAGCAGAAGAAAAACCTCTGAATTATTAATAGTAGTGATTCATTAATGTGCCTAAAGTGCTTTGACAGTTTTGGGGCAAATTCTTTAATTCCGTATGTCGTAAAAATCAAGAGAACTATTGATGTGGAAATGTTAATAATTGTGATCATTTGATCTACTAATAGACTTTTAAAAAATAAATTTAAAATTTTGAAATTTGTTAAGATTTCTAATTTTATATAGCAATATATATTTTAACAAATATTAATGGACTTATTTAGGGATTCAAATCCTCAAAATGCTTTATAGCTTCAAAATTACCAGTACGAGTAACATAGTTTTCAGTCACTATTTTCTATTACTTTTGCTTTTTTTAATGAAGTAATTAGTAGTTTTAACATAAACTCCTCTATATAACCTTTTTGTCTTTACCTCAGTTTTAATGGAACTTGGCAATTTTCATGTTCCATATTCATGCTCTGACTCTGACTCTTTAAAGATAAGATTACTATAGAAGATACAACTAACATTTTAGAAAATACAGACTGTTAGTTAACAATTATTCCTTCAAAAGTCAAATTTAAGATGTCAAAATTTATACTGCATACAAAATTAAACCCAAGTATAGTTTGTAAAAAAATTCCAAAATTATTCAAATTTCCAATGACACAATCTGAAGATGAAGTATGATTAACAGAATGATGAATAATGTATCATAAATAAAGCACATATAGTAACCTTTAAAATCCAATGTTACTCATATTCATATTAGTTAGGAATGCTCAGATATGTGCCCCACCCAAAAAAGCTCCCATTTCATATTTTGATTTTTTTTCTCCTGCAGACCTAAAAGACCTAAAATTATATCAAAACTCCACATCTATGAGAATAAAATGATATTTTGCATTGTATAAATATATTAATACAATTTTCTTTAAATACATATATATGGAATAGGAAGAAACATCACATTAAAGTAAATTAAAAATTTCAATGACAAGACATTTATGCATATTAAGTCTTATTTCCCAAGCAGTGCAGAAATTTGAAAAAGCCTCACCGTTTATTTTTATATTGTCCACAAAATTCAGTATTATTTTAAAGATACTTTTGAAGATATTGCAATAGTAATTCTAGATAAAATACCAATGTATTTTCAAACAAGTTAGTTTTAACAATTCTCACATCAATCACATTGACCAAAAAGATGCTTGTTCAGTTACAGGTCTATTGGCAAATGAGTGGTCATTGATTTTATCATAGAGCTTCTAAAGACCACATTTTTAAGCAAATTTATTTTAAAGACAAAAGTAATATCTGGCAATAAATAAAACATGTATAGTTAAATAAAAACTTCATTACAACTTCAATAATGATATTACTGGGTAAATCTAAAGAGAACAGCAGTCTTTATTTGTATGAAAAACGGACTAATATAGTTAATTCTGGCTTCTCTCTGAGTGATGATTTTTTAAGTGAAACTTAATAAAACAATTTCTACCTAAATGCATACACTTCATTCTACAAATTACTCAACGTGGAAGAGACTTCTAATTTATTATAAAAGCAATGGAAGAGGACATTTCAAATTAGGTAAAGATCTTGAAAGTGTATTGTTTATTCATCTTTGTGATACAGCACTATTCATTTCAACTATCATGATTTCAAAAAGTTAAACGATATTTGGTCTTTCTAGAACAAAGCCAAATTAAGACTGTTCTAAGGATGATGATCTATAAATGTAGAAAAACTTGTATAGGAATATTCACATCAATGTTACTTGCCATATAAGTTCATATTTAATTCATGACAACAAGGACATCTATCTTTAAAGTTAGTAATGCCTAAATCTAAACTTTGATTTAGATGTGTGAAAAATAGAAGAGCTAATATTCTTGGAGTTTTCTTTATAACAATGTATTATTTTGGAATAAAGATAGTTCTTCCTTCAGTGAGGTCTAGTGATATGGAGACTAACATTAACTAAATAGGAATCGTCAAGTAGAATTGTCTTTCTTTTATTATTTTGTTAAACACTTTAAAGTGCTATGTCTTGGTTGTTCAGATTTACTCTTTGAGTCAGTAAGTTCTTATCTTAACCAAAAGTAAGTTTGTCAGAACAAATTAAAGATAGCCAGAGGTTACAAATAATGGAGAAATATGGAGGAGAACAGAGGTTTACTTGAGAGAAGATTTTCACTAATTCTGATACTTTTCTAATTTACGACTCCCAGGAAACTGTGCTGTTAGTTTTACTTTATTTTCTAACTGAAAGTAGAAACCACATCTTTATATTACATTGAAAAGCTTTCATCTTCATCTGTCAGGAAATTTTCCTTTAATGTCTTTGTTATTCTTAAGGATGAATTAGGTCTAAAAGGTAGTGGAGTTCTTCTTTGAGGTTTTCTCCTTTAAATGAAACAAATCAAAATTCTCTTAATAATGTAAAGATTTGGTATTCTGATAAACCACTGTGGAAATGCAAGTAAGAACCTTCTTTATTTTGTTTAGAAAGAAACTTCACTTTCAATGGACAAGTGCAAAAATATAATAAAATGGAGGTGACCTGGTAACATTAAAAGATATACAACACAATACTTTGAATTTGCCAGATTATTTTCTGAAAGATGAAATTTATTTTTAAAATAGTGTTTTGCTACCCTTAGTAATTGAAAAGTTTGCTTTAAATTTGTTGTTTCACTTTTAAATACAGTATTTTTGAATCAATACTGATAAGCTAAAATAGACTTTCAAATTATTCTAAAATCCTAAAAAAGCCAGCCAAAGATCTCTTTTGAATTAATATCAAAGAAACTGCCTTTCAATTAAAATGTAAATACATTTTATTTAATACATTTTATATAAATCTATCATTAATTTGAAATTGAATCTAATTAATAGAAAAAAACTGCATTTTTAGGACCTACATTTTCTGGATCTATTGGCCTTTCCCCCCAGGAGACATGTGTCAGTCATGTCACATCCTCTTTAAACATAAAAAATACACTTTATCCTAAGAAATCTTTGAAACACTTGTCTCATGCTTGGCTTTTTAAGGGAACAGTAAGAGAAAGATACAATATTTATTCTGTTGCAATACAAGATTTTTCCTTTCTTTTTATTTCATCTAGTAATATGTAGGATATGGTCATGAGTAATCATTTCTTTCCTTTGTTAAATATATAATGTTTGAAGGAATTTTATTCAACTATTGCAGGTATATACTTCCCATTTTTTTTCCTAGAACCAGTGAATTGCTTTGGGTAAAATATTACCTTAGAATTGTTTTTGAAAAATGGCTGATGTTTTCTAACTTGAGGCACCTTTGAGTCAGTGAGTCTACACTTGAACTGAAAAGTCTGCCACTGGACAACAGAAATCTGAGACTCTTGAGGAGGAGTAACCGTTAATGAGAAAGACTGTCTTAAGAGAAGCCAGCGAGTGTGCTCCATTCTGCCAGAGGAAATGTGGCATGTTCTATGAAAATTTTTCCATAGGGTTTGCAACTCTAATTCACGTTGGACAAGATTTTATTTGTTTAATGTATTTTTGTTCTATGAAAAAGAGAAGTTAAGGTGAGGATACTAAAAGAAATGATTACATCTGCTTCTAATCTCCTTGATCTATAAAGATATGTATGCTAATTGTGAGTGGATAATAGTTTTTCATTCTTAAAATATTAATTTCTTTTAAATTAAAATACATTTCCTCAGCTAAAGTGGTAGAAAAGGGTCATTTTCAACCATTTTGAAATTACTTTCCAGAGTACATAATTTCCAGTTAGTGAAAAGCCAGAACTCTGATATGCAAATGCTCCCATTCATGTGGTAGGACCCAAAATATTAAAGTATGATTTTTTTCAATCTTCCTATTTTTCCTCCATCCTCAGCCTCTGCTAAGCATGCCTATAAGATACGTTTAGATTTGCTGTGTTATTTTTGTTTTGCTGATAGAGATATGGGGTGGAGTGGCAGAAGCTGAGAAAGGAAAAAAGATGGGATGGAGGTGCTCTAGGATTGGAAGAATCAATACTGTCGAGATGACTACACTACCCAAGACAATCTACAGATTCAGTGCAATCCCTTTCAAATCATCAGTGGCATTTTTCACAGAACCACAACAAAAAAAAAATTTTTTTTGGTCTTTTTGCCTTATCTAGAGCCACACCCATGGCATATGGAGGTTCTCAGGGTAGTCTAACAGGAGCTGTAGCTGCTGGCCTTCACCACAGCCACAGCAACACAGGATCTGAGCCACGTCTGTAACCTACACCACAGCTCATGGCAACGCTGGATCCTTAACCCACTGAGCAAGGCCAGGGATCGAACCCGCAATCTCATGGTTCCCAGTCGGATTCATTAACCACTGAGCCACGACGGGAATGCCAACAAAAAAATTTTAAATTTATATGGAAACAAAAAAGACTCTGAGTAGCCAAAACAATATTGAGAAGAAAAATGGAGCTGGAGGAATCAGGGTCCCTGACTTCAGACTATACCACAAAGCTAGTCATCAAAACAGTATGGCACTAGCACAAAAACAGAAATACAGATCAATAGAACAGTATAGAAAGCCCACAGATAAACGCACACACATATGGTCAGTTCATCTATGACAAAGGGGATAAGAATATACAATGGAGAAAAGACAGTCTCTTCAATAAATGCTGCTGAGAAAACTGGACAGCTACATATAAAAGAATGAAATTAGAGCATTCTCTTACACCTTACATGAAAAACCCTCAAAATGGATTAAAGACCATTTTATAGTAGGCCTGGATACTATAAAACTTAGAGGAAAACATAGGCAGAACACTCTTTGACATAAATCACAGCAATATCTTTTTGTTTTTGTTTTCTAATCTTTGGCCACACCCCTGGCATGTGGAAGTTCCGTGCCACAGCTGTGGCAATGCCAGATCCCTAAACTGTTGCATCGCAGGGGAACTTCCAGCAATATTTTTTTTTCATTACCTCCCAGAGTAATGAAAATAAAAACAAAAATAAACAAATGGGACCTAATTAAACTTAAAAGCTTTTGAACAGCAAAGGAAACCATGAACAAAAAAACATAACTCATAGAATGGAAGAAAAATCTTTGCAAACGAAGTGACTGACAATAGATTAATCTCCAAAATATACAGACAGCTCATGCAACTTAAAACAACCCAATCATTTGTTTCTTTTCCCTAGCTGCTTTCAAAATGTTCTCTTTTTCTTTAATTTTGGTCATTTTGATTAATATGTGTCTGGGGGTGTTCCTCCTTGGGTTTATTTTATATGGTACTCGTTGCGCTTCCTGGATTTGAGTGAGTGGTTCCTTTCCCATATTAGGAAAGTTTGAGGCTATAATCTCCGCAAATATTTTTTCTGTCCCCTTCTCTCTCTCTTCTCCCTCTGGCAGCCCTATAATACGGATGTTGGTGCATTTAACATTATCCCAGAGTTCTCTGAGACTCTGCTCATTTCCTTTCAATCTCTTATCTCTTTTCTCTTCTGCATTAGTGATTTCCACTCATCTGTCCTCCACCTCACTAGCAACACCCAATGCTACTGCTTACATGTGGAAACGAAAAAGACACAATGAACCTTCTTACAGAACAGACAGTGACTCACAGACTTTGGAAAACCTTGGTTTTTCAAGTAAGACAATCTGGGGGGGTGGGGAAATGCACTGGGGGTTTGGGATACAAAATCTGTAAAATTGACTTGTGATGATTTATGTACATCTATAATTGAAATAAAATCCATTAAGAGAAAAAAAAAATAAAAAAAAAACAAAACAAAACAAAACAAAAAAACAACCCAATCAAAAAATGATCAGAAATCCAAACAGACATTTCTCCAAAGAAGACAGATGGTGAAAAAGTACATGAAAAGATGCTCAACATCATTAATTATTAAAGAAATGCAAATCAAAACAACAGTCAAAATGGCCATCATCAAAAAGTCTACAAATAGTAAATGCTGGAGAGGGTGTGGAGAAAAAGGAACCCTTTTACATTGTTGGCAGGAATGTAAGCTGGTACAATTACTTTGAAGAACAGTATGGAGGTTCCTTAAAAAACTAAATATAGATCTTCCTTATGATCCACCAATTCCATTCTTTGGCTTCTATCTGGAGAAAACCATAATTTGAAAAGATACATGCACCCCAATGTTCATTGCAGCACTATTTACAGTAGCCAAGACATGGAAGCAACCAAAATGCCTATCAACAGAGGACTGGATAAAGATGTGATACTAAAGATGTGGAATATTACTCAGCTATAGAAAAGAATGAAATAATGCCATTTACAGCAACATGGATGGACCTAGAGATTATCATACTAAGCAAAGTAAGACAAATATCATATGAAATCACTAATATGTGGAATCTAACAAAGAATGGTCCAGAAGAACTTGCTGACAAAACAGAATCGGACTCAAAGATTTCAAAGCTGAACTTACTAAGGGAAAACATTGGCGAGAGCGATAAAATGGGAAGTTGGGATTGACATATACACACTATATAAATGAAACTGATCAGTAACAAGGACCTACTGTATAGCACAAGGAAATCTTCTTAATACTCTGTAGTGAGCTATATAGTAACCTTCCTTCCTGAAAAGGAAGAATCTATATATATCTGATTCATGTTGCTGTACACATGAAACTAATGCAACATTGTAAATCAACTATAGTCCAATAAAATTAAAAAGATGGGCTGGAGGAATAAAGAGAAAACAACAGAGTGGGCTGGGAAAGAATGTTTTAGACTATCTAATAAAGGAAAAGAGTACTGGTGAAAATTTTAAGATAAGAGATTTAACTGACTGCTTTATGGGGTAGAAATTTGGTAGGGGAAGATAGAAAAATGTGTTTTTAAGGTAATTATTTTGGGAGATATGTAATGTAATTCGTATGTCACCAATGCTTCAGAAGATCTGTAAAGACTTTGCTTTTCAAGGACTGAATTTCAATTTGTTTTCCATTCACAGGCTGAGATAGGCATTATAGCTGAAGCTGGATAACTTTTTCATTCAGGTGTTAATTGGATAGATTTTAAAGAGTAATATAGAGTGAAACAAGACAAATCTTTTTTGATTATGGCATGTGTAAATTATTTGTCAACAGTTATGACTTAGTGCAAAAAGTGCTTTAATTCTCAGTTCTTGATAGGTAGGCCAAGAGCTTTGCAACTTCTGATGGCTTTTTTTGGTGTAATGATTTACATACCTAATCTTTCTTCTTGACTGTCCATTGTTTTTACATTTTTTTCCCATTGATGCCTTATACTTGAGATAATGAGTCGACGACAGACTGGAAACTGACCACTCAGGAAATAAAATAAAAATGGTTTCTTCAGCTGTCTGATTTTCAAAATCTAAAAAGCTTCTTGGTAGTACAGACTAGGAAATTTAAAATAAAGGAAGTAGAAGTAGATTAATGTATATGCATGGTTTAGTTATCAAAGATTATGTATGAAGGCTTGTGATTTACGGAGGTTACTAGTTTCCTTTCTATAATTAACTTCTATGCGTATGCATACTTCATAGTTTTACTTACTGAATATGTGCACTAGTAAGTCTCAAAACAGTTCATGTAAGATTTTCAAGTCTGTGACAGGTAGGCAGTAAAGAAATAGATATCCTTATTTTTTTAATGTTTCTGTTTAATCTTTCACAGTTTGTTCTGACCATGATGAGGTTCAAATTTACACTAAAGGTTGTCATGCTTACAGTTCCAAAAAAATATAAATATAATATCATGTAAATGTAAATTTTAAAGAGTATTTGGGGTAAGAGACAAAGTGAAAAGGCAATTTTAAAATATTAGAGAAAGATGTTTGGGAGGAAGAAAAAGATATAAATTAATGAGATATAGTACAGGAATTTTTAAACAAAAAAATTCTTAACAAGAATTTTAAATCTTGTAAGCACTGAATGCCCATCCCATAAAAGTTTAAATACTTTATAGAATCTATTTCATCAAAGTATACAGATGTTGCTGACAGAATACTGTGGAAGACCATAATTATGCTATTCCTTATTTTTCTAAATGTTTTTTGTTGTATTATAAAAATAAATATATATGATTAATAAATTTATTCTGTTTTACATCTGTTCTTATTTAATATATATTTGAAGACAGGTAAATACGGAAATTTTATATTTCTTCTAAATGTATCCAGATTTGTGTAAATGAATCAAGCAAACTGCAGACAGTCTGTGAGTGATGCAAGACCATGCAGGTGATGGCTGGAAAATGTTGCTAGCTATTTCTGACACACTTACTTAAAAAGTGATGGATTTCCCACTTTTTTCTTTTTTAGTGTACTTTAAGGAATAATTTAAAGACTTCTTTCTAGCTCTCTATTTTTATTTGAAATGAGAAAAATTCAGCTGTGGTAGGCAAAAATCAGGAGATAAATCAGCAAAACAAAGTATGTGGAAGGGTCTAGTCTAGTGGGATGATCAACAAATCCTAAAGAATAAAGAAAAAGTGAGACTCCTTTTGTAGTAAGAAAGCTACTATCACCAAAAAATGCAATTTAGGTAGGAATCTGAGAATGTGGGTAGGGCACCTTTATCTTTGAGATCAAATGAAAACTAATTTTAATTAAATCAGCATCTTCATACAACCTGCCCTTTTTTCTTCTTAATTCTTGCTACTCTTCTACTTAGCACAGCAGTCTTTTTTTTAGATGCACAGAGAATATCTGATTTTATAATTGAATTTGTTTATAAGACAGTACTATCGTGATAAACTGACTCAGCTTAATTCAGTACAAAGGTGCCTGCTTCTGCAGTCTCAAAAAGATAATGGAAACAACACACCTTAGTTGTATTTCTGTTTTTGTTACTCTATCAAGGATCCAGGCTGACACATAGTTCATGTATGCTCATGTGCTAGATCTGTTTCTAACCTCTTTGGTGCATGCAATGGCATACATGTCTCTTGGAAGGTTTGGAAAAGAGCTCAGCATGTTCATGTAACTCATTTTTACGAATAAAACATAATTCTTAAACTTGCAAAACGTACTGATATCAGTCAGTTAGCTGCGTTTATTTTCTTGGGCCACCATATAGCTATCATAAAATTCTGTTTAAATTAAATTAACTACTCCTTTTGCTTTCAATCTAAGGCTATAATCTTAATCTTTTATTCAAAGCAATTCTCTTGAAAATAACTAGTTTTCTCAATGCTTTGATAAGTACTCTTGCAAACTTGTGATGAAGAACCAAAGGAACAGTCATCGATTTATTCCATGCTTCCCTCTATGAAAGCCTTTAGACTAACGGACTCACTCTTTGTCTTTCCGGGGGTGATCTTCATAAGGTAGCAGAGAAACATACTATAGTTAGTAAAAAATTAGAGGAGAAAGCCTCTAAACTACCACCTACTATGAAATATATAGGACATTATAAAGTTAATTAAAAAGAAAAGACAAAGCAAGACATAGAAGTTTTAAAAGCACAGTATGTTTCTCCCTCTCCCTCCCTGATAACTTGCTTCTCACCACAGCCATACCTGACAAGAATTCACTACATGAAAATCATTGGTCTATTCTGCAAATGGTTCTTAACATAGACAGTTAAAATATCAGAATAAAATAATATGACCCACAGAGTCGAGTACAATCATCTAAAAAGAAATTCATGTCTGTTTGGAGGGTACTTAAACACAAAACATGAAAAGGTCAACTATTTCTTTTTCATCTACCATCAAACTCTAAATACATCATTAAGGAAGCCCACAGCTGGGCAAATTCCTTTGGGTTAAGTCTTTGAACACTTCCCAAACAGTGTTATATAAGCTACACATCCATGCTGAGTTATTTACCACTGTGTAGTGATAATCTGCAGTGGCCCAGGGTTTTATTTGCAGGTTACTCAGAGAGGAGCTATGAAGAGTGATTTTAAAATCCAGGTTGAATGTATAAACGAAAGGTGAGTGCCCGTAGTCTGAACAGGAGGCTGCAGTTTGTGAAGTGATGTTTGGAGAATCGGGAGAAAGGGTAGTAGAGAGGATAGCTTTCATTTTAGAAATGCTGAGGCACAAAACACAGGTGCTTGGTGGTACTTTCATACATGAAATCCTTTCTCCTGTACGTGCATCATGTGTAAACGTAAAGTCTGTATACTGCTGACTATTCGTCTCTGATGGCCAATGAGTATGACTCCAATTCTTCTAATGTCACTGTGAGAGATTGAGAAAGAGACAGAGAGGGAGACTGAACATTTAGATCTGGTAAGCATGACACAGCAGAAATGAATATTTAGATATTGTAAATGTACCCCGTGTCAGATTTGCTTTGTGGATTTTCCCCCAAAATTATGTATCTGGTAAAATGAGAATTTAAGTGGAGATATAAATGAACATCAGGAGTTTGTTACTTTTCTCTTTTCCCTGGTGAAGAGAATGCATCAAGTCAATCTCAGCTTTAATGGTACAAAGAATTCAGGTACCCATGTAATATTCAGACATTTCATCAACCTAAAGGTTATATAATTTAGGTAATTTTATAAATTTTCAACAGTATTAGCAAAATAGCATGTAAGATAGAAAGTATAATGTGGACTCCATTTGAATTCTCATGGTCTTTTAATAATCTGGAAAAAAGCTATTGAATTATGTTGAACAGTATGAAACTGTCATCACTTTTAAAACAATAGTAATTTCACATGGAGTTTAGGTATCTACCTTTTAAGCACATGTTGAACGTTTTACTGCACTCAAGGAGAGGAAAATCTTTGAGACAGTGGAAAAATGTCAGATTATTATAGAGAAAAAGCTCTGAAATAACATAATGTTGTATTACTATGATTATATATTTGATGAACATAGTCGTAATTGATTTAGTATATACATGGGTCATAAATAATTTGCCAAGATGAAACTATGCTGATGTAAAGTCTGTGGTGTGAATAATAGCAATATGCATTTTAGAAAGCATTTAAATTTTTAAAAATAATCATTTGAATCATTTGAATCAAATCCATTCTTTCAAAGGAAAACAGTGTGGACACAAGTGTAGTGTCCAATTTTCACTAGAATGATAATCAGAAATGGTGAGGAAAGATGTAGAAATATCATACAGTACTTGCATTTATAATCTCCTGAGTGGAGCATCTAAATACAGTAAAAAAAAAAAAAAAAGCCTCGTATCACTTACTCAATGCTCATTCTTGAAATCAGGTCAAAAGTTGTAAACCCTGCTGCCATAAAGTTATTCTTATATTGCCCCATCTTTATAGAATCCAGCCAGTCACCAACTGTCACAAACAAAGGATATTCAGGAACTTCTCCAGGGGACTCTTGCATGCTACACAGAAAAAACAAACAGGGAGATTATTTAAAAGCCAGATAAAGCAAAAACAAAAAAACAAAAAAACAAAATAAAAACAAACAAAAAATCCCAAACCCAAACCAACCTAAACCAAAACTCTACATTTCTTTTTTTTTAATTTTACAGTATTCTTACATCTATTGTTTTCATCCTCCATGGAACACTTAGAGATTTAAAAATTTTCCATTATATTCTAATCAGTCACTTTCATCCAGTCAGTTTCACTTGTCAGGTTCTCTTGCCTTTTCCTGCTTTTTGCCACTACTGAGTCTTAAACTTGATATACCTTGAGAAAACCCACATCTTGCTAACTTCTCTTTACTTTTTTTCTTGCATAAAATTGTGTTTTAAGACTTGAAGAATAGCCTAAAAGAAAGTAACCAGTCACAGGAATAGCTTGTCACAACCTGGCTATTCCTTTGACTAGTTACTTTCTTTTGCCACTGAATCATGCTCTTTTGCCTTTCTCACATTTGTTATGATAATCCTTTCTCATTTTTTAATGGTGAATTCATTGATCCAGTCTTCATTTATTTGTTCTCAAACATTCAACAATAATTTATTATTTATGGAAAAGAAATTTCTGCTGTCATATTGGTCAATTGCATGCGTAAGATTTTTACATCCAGGCATAGGGTAATATAGCCCAAAGCACAGATATTAATAAAGCACAAAACGAAACCACAATCAATGCAAGTTTGGGTTAGCAAGAAAATGGAACCAGCATTGATGGGTCTTAACATAAGCGACACAGAAATCTATATTTTTATTCCTACGATCTGATGCAAAGGGCATTCCAATTGGGGATTTTTTGCAGTTTTAATATAAAAATAAAGGTATTACTTTGAAAAGACCATTGAATGTGTGTGTGTATATATATATGTGCATGTCAGCACACAAAATAATTTTTTTTTTTTTTTGATGGCTGCACCAGCAGCATATGGAAGTTCCCAGGCTAGGGGTCAAATCAGAGCTATAGCTGTTGACCCATGCCACAGCCACAGCAATGCAGGATCTGAGCTGTGCCTATGATCATTTCTGCTGTGCCACAATGGGAACTCCCCAAAATAAGTTTTAATGCAAGCCAAATCATACAAAGAATAAAAACAAAAATAATTTTAGAAATTATAGTAAAAATAACTAAGTTATATAAGCCATTCTAGAAATAAACTATATTATTCTCCTTACAGAAATACATGAAAATAAATACTAAAAACATTTTTCATGGTGTTAAAAAATACTTCATAGTAATATTGCTCTTACAGTAGTAACTATATTATTATCTCTCTAGGGTAATAAATAAATCATTTTGGAAATTATTAGGTCTAGAGTTTATATTAAATAATAAAGCATTAACAATTTTTAAAATAGTTGATGTTTGATTCAATCAGCATTTCCTAAGTAATAAGAAATTTCCCATTATAAGTAAACCATTGAATTATTTTTATATTGAATATTAAAGGTTAATCCAACTTTCATTTACTTTGCTTTTAATTTTTTATAAAGTTAAAGGATGATTAAAAACCAGAGACTCAGCCAGAGCCATATTTTTTTAACATTCATATTTGGAATATTTCATCATAATATTTTACCATTCATATTTGAACTATTTCAATTTACTGTAACAGACTAATAATATATGAGCACATATGATTAAACCACATGGAATAAGAATTTCCACCACTGTGAAGCAGAACGGTATATGCATTCTATATAAGCCTAATATTGCTCTGTTAAAAGTATATGGAAGTGGGAGTTAGGTTCTAAGGCCAGTAAATAGGATGAAAATCGAAAATCTTTACCAATCAAAATTACCCTTAAATTACCAGGACTTGGGTCTTTAGGAGCACAAAAGCCAGAGATGTAATACACAGCTATAAAGCTGTATGTACACCATATGGCCCCTGAAGACCCTGAGATATGCCCCTTGGAATTGTTCAGGACAAAGTCCCTATTAAAGACCTAAAATTCATTTCTTTGGTTTTTCTTTGGTTGCTAGATTGTCTTCTCTTTTCTAAAATGGAATCTAGTTGAAGCTGGGTGTAGGGCTAGAGGGGGACGACAGGGGAATCCAGGAGCTTTTGCTCTGTCTATATATGTGAAATTTGCATAAACTAAATGCATGTATCTGTGATTATGCTGTAGTTCATAAAAGAATCTGGTTATCCTTCACAGTGACTTGTGTCCTTTTTACCACTGCTCAATTCTGTTAGTATACTTCCTATTTTGGAGGCTAAGCCACATATTCTTTGCCTGTACTATAAACTGGAACGCTATTTGACTATGGGCTGTTTCACTCTAATTAATACCAGAATGATTCATAATTTAACTCTAAACAAAGTTATGTTCAAGGGTTGAAAAGCTATCACGGCATTTACCAATAAACACTAGTTGTTGCTATATTTCTTTGTTTTCTAGAGGTGTTATTTATCAATAAGAATTATCAAATAAATGAAAGGTCATATATAAATACAAGGTAATAAAGATCTCCATGGAAAACAAAGCTAAACAGGGTGTTTATTTATTTATTTAGCCTTTTTAGGGCCACACCTGCTGTATATGGAAGTTCCCAGGCTAGGAGTCTAATTGGAGCTGTAGCTGTGGACCTTCTGCATAACCACAGAAATGCTGGATCTGAGCAGCAGTCTGCAATCTACACCACAGCTCATGGTGACGCCGGATCCTTTAACACACTAAGCAAGGCCAGGGATCAAACCTGCATCCTCATGGATCCTAGCTGGGTTCATTACTGCTAAGCCATGAGGAGAACTCCTAAACAGGGTTTTTAATTGTGGTATTTCTTAAGTCTTCACTATTCTAATGTGCAACGTGAATACACAAGAGGATTCAGAATAATAGCTTCTTCACAATTTTCCTAAATTATCTGACCAGTTTCTATGGAATATTCATTAGGAAATACCACTGTAGTAAGTTTACTGACCAAGTTTAAATATCAAAATGACAGGGTATCCTTGTTGCTTATTAACATTAATAGAACTAACTACATTAGAAAACTGAATGCCTTATTTCAAAACACTGTGACTCTCATGTCCTTTAATTACTTGTCAGAGAAATCTATTGAAACTGAACAAAATTAAAAGGCTGTTTTTAAGTGAATTTCCCTTCATACTCCTAGGCTATTCTTGATGCACAGACATAGTCAGATGACTTCCACTCCTCTCTCCTGAGATAACACTGAAATAACTCTTGGGCTTTCACAATTTCACATAATTGGTGAGTGGAAATGTAATTTGCTAATTTTATGTCCTCAGTATAGAAAGGGCATAGAAGGACATTCTGTATACTAAATAACTTAAATGGCTTATTTCTCTGTTGAAAAGCATCCACTCTTTGCTCCCAGAATGTTTCAATTCCATAATTCCCTTTCTCTCCACACATCTTTAGTGACCTAGTTACTCTTTGGCCTATATACGACTGCACTGGCAGTTGATTTAGTAAGGTCAGGGTCCCCTCATTGTTGACAGGCACTGTACAATAACTTTTCTTTCACCTTATCTTATAACGAAGTTGAAAAATGTTGCTATTTTCTGGCTTTGAGGGCTGGGTACCATCACCCTCACCTGGATTCTCTGGAATATTACCTAATAAACAATAAATGCCCTTTCTTATCAAACATGTACAAAGATAAATTCAGTCTGCTATTTGCTGAGCATGTAGAAATTCCTCCTATTTGGTGATTAGTGGGAGCTGCCCACCTGAGAAATGCCTTTACAACAAAACCTGCAGCTCTCATAAAAAAGTACATGTTGTAGAACAGAAGGGCTAAGGTCTACTGCTTTCCTCAGAATAATGAGAAGGGGGTAGAATTAGGAAATTCCAGTTACAAATTATGGTCAATTTAGATTAGAGAAAGGACTGAAGTATAGCTAAAATGGGCAATAGCATAGTTTAAGGTGTGGTAAACATATACTTTCAATATATCTAAATGTGAAAAAATCAATAGCACTGACAGAGCCAAGAATTTTTATTCTAATGAGCCCTTTGAGTTCATAATAGTACTTGTCTTTTAAGGTAGGAAGTTCTTGGGTTACCAGTAGATATCAAACTGCCATTAAAAACAGGAAGGTTTTTATCCACAAAATATTTCCATATTTTACATTCATCATGTAAATATAAAAGTAATAAATCTGTTAAAAATGATTCAAGGACAGTTCTACTTTGAGAAACACAATTCCAAGGCAGGATCTTGTTTTAATATGAAACTATCACATGCTTAAAGGCTTTTTTCGCCTTACCCTCTGATGTAACATCTTTCTTCTTAGCTCTTATGTTTATATATGGTTAGTAGAACTGTACAGATAGGGTCCTTCTATTTTGTATTACCTTTGTTTCACATATTTATGAATACATTCCATGTTTCAATGGTCTTCATTACTAATATTCAAATGCATGTTTAATATTCCATATGTTAATGCTTAATAATTTAATTCCCTAAACTTAGACTCTTAGATTGCTACAGCCTTATTTTATTACAGATGATTATGTAATCCTACAGCATACATCTTTATGCTTGGGTTGAATTACTTCCTTGGGAAAAATCCATAAGACAAGAGTTTTTTTTTTTTAAGAGTAAGTTAAAAGTCCCTGATGGCAGGAGTTGTAACTCACAAAGCTTTCTATTTTCTATAGGCCTTAGCCCAATGCTGAAAGTATAAAGAAATTCATTAAATAAGTGATGATTTAGATTTGAATATTTTTTACAGAAAAGTTTGGTCTATGACATAATGGCTGATTCATGGTAAATAATATATTTTCATTTAACTTATTAAATGGAAGAGTAAGTGCCTCGATATAATGGTCAATCTATTAATGAATATACTGTTGGAGTTCCTGTCGTGGCTCAGTGGTTAACAAATCCAACTAAGAACCATGAGGTTGCGGGTTCAATCCCTGGCCTTGCTCAGTGGGTTAAGGATCCAGCGTTGCCATGAGTTGTGGTGTAGGTTGCAGATGCGACTTAGATCCCACGTTGCTGTGGCTGTGGCCAAGGCTGGCAGCTGCAGCTCCTGTTAGACCCCTAGCATGAGAACCTTCATATGCCACGGGTGCAGCCCCAGATAAGGCAAAAAGACAAAATATAAATAAAAAATAAAAAGAATATACTGTTGACATATTCCTTGTATTGCAAAAATGTTTGCTTATTTCTGTCTTCATAGGTTTCAGAGTGGAGGAAGAGAAAGTTACAGGTGAGTGAGACAGCACAGAATTAAGGGACCATAACAGCAACATTTATCTTATTCAATATTACTGTTTTTACACGAGTATCTCATCTCATGACTAGGGGACTACACAGTAGTTACTCTGTAAAGCAATCTACTGCACATACTAACTACCTACCTAACCTTTGAAGGAAGGATTTATTTAATTATATAAAAGAGAAAACACTGCCCTCCCTATAATCAGGTTTAATTGTCAACCTGAATACAACTTAAAGTAATGAAATAATTTTGACATTCTTTAAAAATTTTAAAGTATAATTTTGCACAAGATGCTATAAAATCCCAAGTACATAGAACCATTTCATAAATCTTGTGACTATTTCATCTTGTGGGCAATATCTCTTTGTTCCAAACAATCTGACTCTCCACAGTGCTAAGTTGGGAGAATGATTTATTTATTTATTTATTTATTTTTACTTTTCTTAAGTCTTCACCTTTTTTATTGACATGGTTATTTAATTCTCATACTTCATAAGAAGTATGAAGGAGTGAAATTCAAAGCCAATTTTAAAATTATAGGTGTGTTTAAACATTAGAAGGGATAGATACAGGGTAGGAATAATACTATTTGAATATTTCTCATGTTCTGGGTACAGTGTTCAGGACATGGTCACTATAGTCCAAGTAACAGATCACTAAACCTCAAGGAAAGCCTATTTTTATGGGTAAATAATACGGGGACAGAAAGAGATTTCAAATCATATGTCAACTGCAATTCATTCCCAGTAGTTACCAATGCAATCTTTAAAAGAATACTGAGGCAACATCTGGGCTCAATCAGAAAGAGTGCTGTGATGATTATAATGTCACCATAACAAGTAAAAGCAAAGCATGTATTTGCTAATACTGGATAAATTCATTCAATCTACAAAAATGCCTGAGGATGTAATTCTGGAACTATGTTGCTGCCATATTTTTCTCATTTCTTTGTTTTGTTGTAGTTACTACTTTCTTTTTTCAAGGAATGTTCTCCAAGTGGCATTGTAGGTGGATGTTGAGGGGATATACGGACTACGTGTTTGTTTCTTATGCCCATGAATGAGGGCATATCATTTTTTACATCATTGTATTTGCTTAGTAGAACATAAAATAACAGGCTGTGCCCTACTACAAATTCTTTTTGGAATTTTAATACAGCCCATCTTTGAAGTCTGATAAGTCCAGAGAAAAATCTATCTGGAGATGAAAAAATGTATCCACTTTTCCTATAATCATATTTCTGAAAAAGTGCCGTATTGGGAAAAATATTGCAATTTTGTATGATTGTATACTGTGGACTGGAAGAACGAGGGCTTTGCAGCTGGTGGACCTCGTTCAAATTCCTGATTTAGCAATTACCTGCTGTGTACCCTTGGGAAATTTAGCCTCTTTGAGTCTCTGTTTCCTTACATGAGGGATGGAGATAATAACAGTGGGGATTAAATGACATTACCAATAAAAGTGACTAGCACATAGTAGGCTCTCAACAAATAGCAGTAATAGTTATTGTTGATAACAACTACCAGAATTTGTAGCAGTGTTAGTATTGGTATTAACTTTAGTATTATTATTACATTGTGGGAACAGTTCAGATGAATCAAATTTAGATTTTCTAATAGGTAGAGGTTTCACAGTTCTTAATATTTGACATCCTGTCTTCTTTCCACAAAGCTTTGCTAATCACTTAATTACAATATGGGTTTTGGCCAGCCAGTTATTTCCCTGTCATAAAAAATAACATTAAAAGCACTAGTTACAAAAGTTAAACAAAACAAGTTGGCCATAACTTGGTTTACAGAGATAAACAATTTAGTAAGTGTTGACTATATACGGGTGAGGAAGCACTAAACAAGATCTTTTCAAAATGAATGGAAAATATCTATCCCATTGTTGAAAGTTATTGCCCTCAGAGGATAGCATTACAGGTGATTTATTAACTGAATAGAGGGAGGTTTTACTATTTAGTCATATTGTTTACTCAGTTCTCTAAAGCAGAGGTTCTTAATTATGACACTGCATTGAGCTTTCCCCTATCTTCACAATTCGCATATTACTGGAAGCCCAGTGCCTGAAAGTTCAACAACTGATTTATATGTACTAAGGAAAGTGGTAGTTGCAGTTTCTAAGAGCTAAAATATTATAAGATCCTTACCTATGGCCCAGTGGGTTGTGAGAATATTTCTATGTGCCTTGGCCTGGGTGGAATATGATTTCTGAGGCAGGTAACTATCACATACTGGTCCATCTGGTCAATTGCTCCCCATCTCAGAATGCTACCTTTAGCTGTTGTTGTCAAGGGGCACATAATCTATAGAGTTCTTATCAGTGACATGCTGGGCACCAAGAGTAGGGACTGGAGGAGAGAATTATTTCCTATTACACTGTAGCACTGAATGAAATGGCATTGGCCAGTTGACTTCAACCAAGTGCACTAAAAAGGCTGTGGTGTGTGGAGGAATCAGAGGTGGGAGCTGAAGAGGCTGTAGTGTGAACGCATAGGAACACATGTGTGGGGTGGGAAGGCAGGACTGGGTGAAGGAACACCCAAACAGTTATCAGTCCCCTTTGTGTTATTATTAAACTGTCAGGTCCTAGATGTAACTCTGGACTTTGTGGCAATATGCTTGACTTGGGTTTGAGAGTAACTCTAAGAATGATCCTGAGGGTCAGGGGAGATGGAGAAAAAGTGTTTCAAAGGGCATGGCCAGGCACTGCTCCTAATGCCTTTCTCCATGTAGCCTTCACCTCAAGCCGGATCTTTTTTCCAGGAGCTGTGCATGATGTGACAGCTACAGATATTTCTTTGAAAGGAGGTTATAAGACATCATTTTACTGTGGATGAAAGTGAAAGTAGTTTGAAGTTCATTCATGAAAGGATGAGTGCCTATATTACTATGGTACTTTCACAAATTATGTTTACAATCAAATATCACTATATTCACTATATTCACTTATATATTCACATACTTCCTTGAGTAGGAGAGAAAGCAAGAAGGTTGGGAACTTTACAGAGCTCTGAATATTCTCCACGGAGTGTGTTAGGCACAAGAATGTCAGGATTATTTGGAGTGGTTACTCCAAATAATAAAAACCTTCTCTGACCAATATTTTTCTTCTGTTGGATGTTCTGTATTTTGAAAGAAAAATTAAAGATATAAGGTTTATGAAATTTCTAATATACTAGTATATACTAAAGTTATTAAGCTGTGGGTTTATCAGCCTTCCTCCTCCCTCTTTGTTACCTTAACTTCTTTCCCTTTTACTACTCTGTCAAGAGGATGGATAAAAGCTTCTCAGGTGAATTCAGAGTGGAATAAAAATCATGGGGATGTAGTGGGAGAGAGAATTATGTTAGTGGAGGAGTGTGAGAGAACACTGGTAGTTTGGGGATAGTAGAGAAAAGGAGTGTGTGCAGGAGAGTTTAATAAGAGTTGCTGTGGATTACACTCAGTCTCCTTTACCTGCTTGAGAGATATATGGGAGGATAGATTGCATCTACATACCATTATGTTTCCTTGGTTCAGTATCGCTCTGGGACAGATGACTGCGCTGTGGAATGTGGGGGATGGAGGGACAATGTCATGGTTTCATAAGCATAAAACAAACCAGGTTTCTGTAGCTAAAACACTGCTATCCTTCAATCTACCATGTCTCTTCTCCCTAAACAGGCTCAGTGCTCTGGGATCAGGGTGGGTGGGTGACCCTGGGGGCCAGGGGGTGCACAAGGGGAACTCACTCAGGCTACTTTGAAAACAAGAATGCTAATAAAGGTTCAGGCTTGATACCCTTAGGACTCTGGTTTCTTTTGTTCCCTCCCCCCAAAAGTATATTAGGGACAAAATCGGTGGCACATATGTCTTTGTCAGAAAAAATGATAGCAGATCAGTTACAAAAATTTCCATTTGGTTTCCCAGAGATTAGACTTCAGAACTGAATCAAACTGCCGACTTTATATGGAACCCAATTCCCAGCCCCCATGTGAGAGTGCCATTACAAGCCTGCCTTTCTCTGGCCTGACCCTGGATTACTGCACATCCTGTTAAACCATAACTTCTGGCCCTTAGACACCAACTCTCATACTGACTTTACTTCTGGGTCACTTGGACTTTTGGGTATTTTCTCATCTTAGATTCTTTATCTTTATTTTCCAAATATGATACATATTCATTACCTTGAAAAAGCAGGGAAGAAAGTGTTTTATTTGCTTTTCTTCAAAAAGAAGGCTCTTACCTGCCTGCTTCTACAGCCATAGAACAGTCAGAGAGCTCCGCTGGTGGGCATTGGCTATGGATTCCATTCACCCTATATCACAAGAGGTCCAGAATAAATGATTTCAGACTCACTCCATGATCCCTCTCTATAACTCTTTCTCCTCAATATTAAAGATGCTGGTATCTTCAATAAAACATATAAAAACAAAACCCAAGAAACATTTTCTTTAACTACTTTTGATCTTCAGAGACAGATTTCTTAAGAAAACAATATCAGACTTGGTACTTTGTATTACTACTCTTTTCTTTGAGCTCATATTCACCCCTCCTCCGAGTCTGTCTTACACAACTTTTATTGAAAACACTCTTGCAAAGGCCATCCATGGACACCTAAAACGCAGTTGCTAAACCCCGTGGACATACTTCATTCTGATCTTACTGGAGCTTTGTGAAGCCTTGGACATGACACTCCTTGAACCGTCCCTTTTTTTGGCTTCTAGGATACCGCTCCTTCCCTGCTGTCCTCATTACCTGTGTGTTTTTTACTTTTGCAGTCTCCTTTGGTTACATGTCTTCAATATGCTTCTTTAATCTTGGTGTTCTGGAGGGTTGCATCCTTTTCCTGTTTCTTTGCATTCCTTTTATTCTCCATGGGTTATCTTAAGTATGTTTCCGGTACCATCAATATGCTTATGATCTTCAAATCTGCATTTCTAGCCTGGATCACTTTTTGCTATTTATTTTATTTTATTTTTTTTGTCTTTTGTCTTTTTAGGGACACACCTGTGGCAAATGGAGATTCCCAGGCTAGGAGTCGAATCGGAGTTGCGGCTGCCTGCCTATACCACAGCCACAGCAACGTGGGATCCAAGCCACATCTGCCACCAACACCACAGCTCACAGCAATGCTGGATCCTTAACCTACTGAGCAAGGCCAGGGATCAAACCTGAGTCCTCATGGATACTAGTCACGATGGGAGCTCCTAGCCTGGATCTTTTTAACTGAGTTCAGCCTACTCAAATATAAATGCCTACTGGGTATCTTTACTTCGATGCCCCACAGTAATCTTCAACTCAGTGTGCACAAAATGGTCTCATTTCTAGTCCAAAAGCTTGTCCTTCTCCCCCTCTTTCTTAGTGCTAATACTGTCAACCAGCTGGTCTAAGAAAGAAACCTGACAAATATCTTGATTCTTTTCTCTCCTCCTCCCTCCACATTCAGCCAGTGACCAAGACACATTAGTTTTCTTTGCCTAATAATACGTTTTCTGATCTCCTGACTCTAAACTTACTTTCATTTCATAAGTCAGGGCCTGACCTTTTCTAGCTTGGATTGCTACGAACATATAGCTGTTTCTGCTTCCAGTCTTGATCCTTGTTTTGCACTTTCAGTTTAAATCCGCTTTAGAGTGATCTTTCATAAATGCAAATATGATCATGTCATTCTCTTGCTTAAAAATCTTTCAATAGCTGCCCATTGTTTTCATCATAAAATCCAAAGTGCCCCTCCTACACCCTCACTGTTAGAGCTTCCTGTGTTGGATGGCTTTACTGAAGATAGACTAGAGTAAGAGTTTAATCTCTAGCTATTTCATGCTTGGCTTCACTTTACTGCGGCTGCCAATTAGTGATTTAGAGGTGAACTCTTATATGCTCTGCTGTGAACTGAGGCCAGTTTCAAGTAGTCCTTGAAGAGCCTTTGGCCTTATTGTCACAAAAGACCTGCGCTGACTTGAACTTGTGACCTAAAGTTGAACATCTGTTTATCTTATTGGTCATCCCCTGAGTCAGGAAAGTGAGCTTTGAAAATGCTTTGCTTATTGTTAGGTCCAATTTGGTCTAAATCAGGATATATCTTTTCAATTTAATAATACTTTAAATGTTATATATTCAGACACAGATGGCAGGTTTTTTTTTTTTCTTCTATTCTTTCTCTTATAATTGCTTTTCAGAGAGAAGTGAGTAGATCTGCTCAGCTCTACTGACTTCTATAAAATGGTGGATGAGTGCCTTCATTTTCTTGTCTTGTCATCTGTCTTTTTCCGGTTTTAGTAAAAGAAAGTAACAACAGCTGGGTGTGATCATATCAGCAGGAGACATCCTGCTCCTGGCTGATCCACAAATTTCCCCTGTCTTGCTTGCCATTTCAAATAGAGGGACAGAATATAGAATGGACAAGAAAATTAAAGGGGCTGCAGACACATACAAATTCTGCTTATAAAGGTAAGGCAGGATCAATAAATAAAGAAAGAAATTATAAATACCATAGACCCACACAGGAAAAAAATACTTAAAAAGTGATTCGGAAAGAAGATATGGAGAAAAGAGAAAGCTGTTTTCCTGTGGAAAAAAGTCATTTTTAAAAATGTTAATAAATTGCTTTTTCAGCTGATAAACAAAATATGGTTTATACAAGATATTCTCAAAGGTTGACAGACAACTAGACAGTTATCAAGGCAAATTTTCTCCTCTTTAACTGTTAGTCTTGTCCACAGCTTGAAGGAAATTATGATTGTCAAGGGGAAAAATCAACATTCTGCATCTTACACAAGGATGTCCTCTACCAGGGTGTGAAGGGCACTGGGATTGCGGATCAGTTTGTCAAGGAAGCTGACAATGTCAGTAAATTTTGGCCTGTGATTTCTCTCCTTCTGCCAGCAATGGAGCATCAACTGGTGTAGAGACGCTGGACAGCCCATGGGAGCCGGAAGTCTGTAACCTTCTTCAATGGACAGAATGACCTAAATGCAAAAATACACAAGTTATTCCCTTACTTTTGGGGAACAAATTATACATATGCTAAGTTATAATTCTTTTTAAATAGGAAGTGGAAACCAAACACTGGTTAACATGAAAACTACATGTGATTGCATGCGGTCCAGACAAGGATGAATGTCAATGCTGTGGACAAGAACTGCAAGTGTTTTCGCAGCATCTGCTGACCCTTCTGAGAGGAAAATTCAGTTTTTTAAACTTGTGGTATACAGATGGGAGGTTAAGTTTCATTACAATGTCCAGAAATAGTTTTTTTGTGTGATTAGTTGGACTGTCTTGAAACTCAGGACATGAGAAAGTCAGCCTAAGACAGATACATTCAGTGCAAACCATGTGTGACAAATGTTTTAAGTAAAATTGTACTTCTGCTGATGCAGTAAATTCCTGAATCATTTTTTATTCTTTTATAATAATGTCAGTGTGTATTCATTTTGTAGCCATTCGTCTCTCTTTCTTTTTTTATTGCCTATTTGATTCCTCTTCACTTCCTTCTGGCTTTCCCTTAGTCTGACACTGACATGATTATGAAGTCCTTTCCTAACTTTTAAGGTCATATAATCTTTGAAATGCTATCAATGCCTAGCTTAAGGCCACAGAGCAACAGGACATTTGGCCTGAGTAACCTCTGCGCCAGCACTCTCCAATAGAACTTTCCATGATGATGGAAATGTTCTCTCTGTCCAATATGCTAGCAAGTACTCATGTGGCTACTGAGCACTTGACGTGGCAAGACTGAGGAACTAAATTTTTTAGTTTTAGTTAATTACAGCTAATTGACATTAAATTTTAAATAGCCACATGTGGCAAGTAGCTACACTATGGGACAGTGTAGCTCTAGGGAAATCTCTATAAAGAAGCCAAAGTTAAGAGTAACAACAAGATGACTATATATATTTGTACTTAGGAAACTACATACAAGATGATATATGACCCACTGGAAATTTCCTAATAATACAATTAAATGGACTTGGAATTTACGGAGCTTATTTTTATTGAAGGTATTCATGTAATTATTTATTATTACATCATCTTTGGGAGAAAGACCAAGGAAAGGGTTTATTCCCCCCCATTTTTGATGTGAGAAAATCGAGGGACAGACAAATATTTAAAGATAGGTAAATCCTCACCTCTTCCTCATGTCAATAGCAGAAATACAAAAATGCAACTGTAAATATTGCCATTGGAGCTCTCTTTTTTGTAGTACCACCTGCACAATTTCTATAATTTTTAAAAAATACAACTAGTTTTTAATTTCTTTATCAGTTGGTACTATTTTACATGACTCTAAAATATCTATAATTCATAAGAGGCAGTTGGTAAGAAGAAGCAATATTATGCCTTCAGGAACCTCTTAATAGCTAAGTTTGAGCTTTTTTAGTTAATAGAGAATTTCTCATGATCCCATTACTGTCTTTGTGACCAGAACACCTTAACTTGTCAGGATACTAGCTTCTTCCTGTTAATTTTATATTCCGTTATTGAAAAGGACTTTTTTCTTGTCTGTTTTCTGATTACCTTTGCTACCAACTAGGCATGGATTTTAAAGCATTTTGTAACACATTTTAGTAAAATAGAATGTGCGTAAAAATGCTTGTAATGCATCAAAACTACTATGGACAGCTTTGAAAAGTAACTAAAAAACAGAATAGAACTCCATTATAGAAAGACTTCAAAATCTACCCCCTACCCTGCTCCAGGAGAGCTGTGTAGTCAATTTCACAGTTATCTAATTTAAGTATAAGTATATAGAATAAGATAGATAACAAGTGAAGTTAGAGTCCAAGAACAAATTTAGCTGCCTTTATTGAGAATCATGTGCTAGTTGCCTTGCACATTTTTCTTCATTTACTGTTTAAAATAAATCAGTATGGTAGTTATTATTATCCCTATTATTAAATGAAAAAAATGTAGACTCAGAGAGGTTAGGTAACTTGCCTAAATTCACACAGCATAGGTGGCACTATGGAAATCTGAACTTGGTTCCTTTTAGCTGCCACACTTTTCTTCCAGCCATTCCCCAGAAATCTTTCTTAGTTCTCATGATGTCTTCCTCTCCAATTTTATATCAACTGTTACAATTTTAGGAGTGATAGAATTTTAGGAAGATTACCATTTTATCTTTTTTCATATATCTGCTAATTGGACTTCAATGTTTTTATTTGGATCCTAAGTTTTATATCTTGGGTAAATAAAAAATATATTTATATCACCATTTGCAAAATGTAATCTCTGGCTAAACAGAGTCTTTTCTACATGCTTTTGAGTCCTGTACGCAATTCTATTATTACATTTATTATACTGTATTGTAACTTTTCATCTTCTTTTCCTCTAAGGCTAAACACATTTGAAAGCAGGAATTCTATCACTATATTGTGCATTCTCATCCTTTAGTGTTGTATCTGACACATTACTAAATGTTACTGATCAAAACAAAAGCTATTAGAAGATATTCGGGGATTTTGCTTGATAGAGGAGCAGACTCTTAGAAGACCTGGAGTCTCAAGCTATCCAAGATGGATTCAAAGCACAAGCATGAGAGCAACAGTGAGATTTGGGGCTGGAAGGTTAAGTAAAAGCTTTGTTTCTTGAGATCATAAATTATTTTGCACTGACTTTATGCAAGGAAGAAAGGGTTTTAGCAATAAATGACATTAGATCTGTCTTTTGGAAACTCACTCTGGCTGCAGTGTGAAAAATGCATCAGAGGGCATGGGAGGCCAGGATGGAGGCTTACAGCGACCCAGGTGAGCGATTAGGATGGCCTTAGTGGAAGCTAAGGCTGTGGGTTGAAGAAGTAGATGATATGACAGGAATGCATGATTGGGATGAGGTTAGGTATGGAAGTAAATGAGGAAGAGAAGAATGACTTATAGGTTTTTGGATTGGTCAACTAGTAAAGATAGAAGATGGAGGAGAAGCCATTTAGGTGTTGGAGTGATCAGGAGTTAAATTTTCTATGAGCTTTCTGGTGTCAGATTCAAGAAATATATAAAATTTTGAAAGCTTATTATGTCCCAATTTCCAGCCTAGGTGTTTTAACATAGTTTACCTTATTTAGTCTCAAAATAGCTATGTGAGTATGGTTATACATATTTTGTAGGTAAGAAAACTGAAACTCAAACTGATGAACAGGTTGGATCAATATCACATAGCTAATAATTCCCTGAAGAATGGACTAACGTTATCATCTTGGTAGCCTCTGAATCATGATGGTGATAGAAAAAAAAAAATCCATCCTGAGTCTTAAACCACATTCCTGACTCGTTCTCATGCTCACAATTAGATCTTGAGCCTCTCTTATACATTTATACACTCCATGTTTTCACTCTGCTGATGACTATCATGCTTACGGCTCCAGCTCAGCTTTCTCTCCAGATTTTTATATCTGTCGCCTGTGGGCATATCACTTCATTTAGTTGTCATACAGGGGCCACGATTTATTTTGTTCAAAACTTACCTTGTGTTTCCTTTGGAATTTCTGTCCCTTGAAAAGAGTAGCACTCTTTTCCCAGTGATTTAAGTCAGAGGTCAGGGAGTCACTTGGGCCTCTGCCTTCCCCCGGTTTTCAAAATTAAATTAAGACATGTTGATTACACCACCTTCATATGTTTCAAACCTACTCTCTATGATTTATTTTTCATTTTGGCTACTGAAACAGCCTCCTAACTAGTCTTTTTGTCTCTCATTTTCCTCCTTCAATCATCTCCCACAGTCACCCAAAGCCATCTTGCTGAAGTGGAATGGGGATCACGTTCCCCCACATCTGAGATTCTGTGGTGGCTCACCATGACCCTGATTCTCTGTCCTCCCTCTGGCCACATCCCTTGCTTTGGCTACTATAAAACACTTGGAGTTTCTCAGATGGGCAAGACAATTTCCTTAAGAGCAGTGACTGTTTCTTTTTTCTATATGTTCCCAGCATCTAAAACAATGTTTGTCAAATCAAAGAGTGAGCTCCAGTGGTCATATATGTGATCTATGAATGCTGCCTATTAACCTTTATCTTCATAAACATGTCTTCTATGAAGAGTTTTTGTTTTACAGGTATTTCTTTTTCTTTCTTTCATTTTTTTGGCTGCATATGGAAGTTCCTGGGGCAGATACTGAATTCGAGCCACAGCTGCAATGGTGCCATAGCACAGCAATACTGAATCTTTAATCCATGGTATCACAGCAGGAACTCCCAAGGTATTTCTGATTCCCTAGTCAAGGACTGACATGGAGCCAGGAGCATATGGCTTGCTTTGTCTACAGACTAATTGAGTGTTGTTGTTTTCGAATATGAAGAGGAGACAATTAACTATAGAGAATTTTGTTAACAATTTGGTTTTATGATAGTTGTAGGCTGCCATCCTTTGGAAAAGAGTTCTACAAGGTTATACCCTTATTCAAAAATGTAAAAAGAAGATTTAAATAAAGTGGAAAAATATGAAAATGACTGCAGTGATAACTTCTATGCAGTGATAGAAGGAATTAGATTCCGTCAGATATTATTATCTAAAACCTGGCTGGTTATTCTACATAGATCACATTGGTTCCTTGTTATTGCCATGGCAATTTTTAGCAGACTAGAATTAATATAAGGCTCTTTTGGGGGCATGTAGCAGACTGTTCTGCTCTTGCTGAATCTGATGCTTTTTCCAACTGTGTTGATGGTTTCTGAATCGAAGCCGGCAATGTGTACCTTTTATTAAACTAGGTAAACAAGGAGTAGACAGTCAATATGAAGATACTGAGATATTCCTGAACAATACCATTGAACAAGGACTACCTGAGCTGTGTAGTCTTGTAACATAAAAATAGGGTTTTTTTTTAATGTTATAAGACTGTCAAATATCTCCCCAAAAGATGCACATTGAATTAAATTATTCATACTTTCTTTTAAAAGAAACTGTCTCAAAATTTTATCAAGGACTGAAATGTACACCAGTAAATGGAAAGTGAAGTGATTTTATTTTTATCTTCCCTCTAAATATTCATCATGACTTTGTGGGAAATCTATAATTTCAGGTTGAAGGGGGATGGTGAAGCAAAGTTTCTCATATATATTACCTTTTGTTTTAGTAATTACTTATGGATATTAGGACATTTAGATCTATAAAACCGGTAATGTGTTTTCCTGATATGCAATGTAAAGGTTGTGTCTACATAGGCAAAAGAAAAAAAAGAAGAAAAGAAAGGAAAGAAGTGGTTATAATTAAATCACATTAATAATCTTATACCTATTTTCTTAGCCAGTATTTTTCAACATACAGAATGTATAATTCAGTGAAAAGCAATCAAGACCTGAAGGAGATTCAGTATACATTACGAAAAAAAAAAAAGGGTGGATAGAGTGGTGAAAGAATAAGATATAGACAGAAAATATCTTTTCAAAGGCTAATTTATAATTTGTAAATTACTAGGGAATGGAAGCCTATGATTTCCTTTCTAACTTCAAGATAAAGTGTTTCCTAAAACCCTACCCTTTAGATAGTTTTCCAACTTTATTTTTTGTAAGTAAGTCACGATAGAATGTTAAGGATCTTAGTAGGTTACCACCTTTCAGATTGTTGAGAGTGGACAAAATAGATGAAAATATGAAGTATAGGACTCTCATAGGTTAAAAGGCTGCTGACAATGTGATTTATGGTTGGAAACTCCTTAGCCCTAACAGTTGTAAGTCACACTTCTTGAGGCTGAGATAATTAACACCTTCTATGCAACTATGCTTCAGTTTGTAAGTAGTGGAAAGAGCATTAGTGAAGGAGTCACCTGAAGTTCACTGGACTCTTAAATTGGCACTAACAAGCTCTGTTCTAAGGCAAGTCTTTGTCTCCTCATTAAGAAAAGAAAAGAAACCAGATTATATGCTTGCAATGGTACCTTTCACTTCAAAAACTATGTTTTTGGAGTCAGTGAAACTGAAGGCTTAATCTGCAAAACATTTAGTAACATCTTTTGATATCGTAGTTCTGTAATCTTCAGAACTTCCTTTGAAAGGGATGTTTTCTACAGAGCTTCAGGTGCAGGGAGACAAAAATCCAGATGGGGTCAGAGTGTATCCTGGTAATCTAAGACTAGGAAGACATGAGGAGCTGTGATATTCTTTACTGTGCCAGCTCCCCTCCAACAAAGTATACGTAGGGGAAATATAAAGACACATTCCAAATCTACTTTTCCGAAATACCATTTTCTTTAAGAAGACAATGTTCTTAAAACTTGGACCCATTTTCCCACATACCTTCTAAAAACAAATATTTCTTCACTGGTGCATTATTTCAATTTTAGAAGGTTAATAGGAAACTTTAATAATATATTATATTAACTTTAATAATATACTTCCTGGGCCCATTAAAACATTTAAAAGGTATGGAAAAATAATTTATGAGTACAAAGGAAAGGGGTATTTTAATATGTCCTCTTTGTAAATATGCTTTAAAGAGAACAAAAAATTGTAAAAGTTATAAGAGCAAAAGATCGTAAATACATTTCTTCCAAACAGAACTGAAGGCATAATTAATTTTTTATGAAAATATTGCTGGCATGTATACATCTTCTAGCTTTGTGGTCATTTAGTTAAAAAAGGAAATATTCCCTTGAAAATTACACGTGGTAGTAGCATACTGGTTATTAGCTTCTTCTATTTGGAACTTTGCAATTTGAATTATTTACAATGATAACTGATTGACCCTCTTAATACCCCTTTTCACTCTTGCCTCTGTAACAGACATGCATCATGCTGGTGTAATTAGTATGTATTTAATTAAAATGTTGTTCTTGCCTATATACCAATAGTAGGAATTATTGAACAACTGAGAAAAAGAAGGTCATTTTAAAATTTGCTTTAGTAGAAACATATTCAAATAAGTGCAAAAATCCCCTTGGTAATATGGAAGGTTGAAATAATGGGAATGGGCCTTTAGCAATTTACTGTATCTTACACAGAACATTACACAAGGACCATTACATAATACAGAAGAGTTTGGAAAATTTAATCAGAGACAAAAATTGGAAATGACTGGACTCTCTGAGTCATAAAATCATATTGCATTTGTAGGTAAGTGGATTCTACACATCCACCATTCTTGGCTGAAATACTGACCTATAATTTAGAAAGGTTATGGAATTACAAAGACAAATAAGAAATATGGTAAAAGGTTATTTTCTTCCTTTTCACGTTTTGAAAAGAGGGCTCAATTCAGATAAGGTCAAAAGGTTATTTCCAACCACATTATCTATAAAAAAAAATCTTAGAGCTGAACTGTAATCTTTTTCATCAGGTAAACTTCAGAAAGCAATCTAAAGCAAAACTCATTATTATATAAAAGCTTTTGAAAAGTAAGGAGAAAAAAATACAAAAACACTGAGGCAGCATTTTGTTTCCTAGTAAATCTCAAATGAGAAGTTCTCTGACAGTGGTTCTCTTTTCGGGTAACTGAACTAGCCTAGAAACATATGCCTAAATGACACCATACCCAGGAGGCATCTGGGCTTCAAATTGCTTCAAGGCAAATTGTCTGTTTCTCTTTTTCCTTTTGTTTAATTTTTTTTTACACAGCATTGTGTGTGTGTGTGTGTGTGTGTGTGTGTGTGTGTGAAATAGAACAAACAAAACCCAAGACTCCAGTCTTGAATTCAGATCATTAATTTGAGCTAAGTCACCTCTAATTTATGTGGTGCTAGTTTTTTCCTTACATATTAGCTCTGTGGGGATTTAGTTATTTAATGTTGCCTGCTGTTCCTGTTTTGCTTGCATTTTCTTTGGTTAAGCACATTACTGAATGTAAGTGTTGGAAGAACTGCAGTGCCCTTGGTGTCATCTTTGGAGCTCATGTATCTCGTAGTATTATAATGTGCTCGTATTATGTAGTAAACAATTATTTTGATGAAAATAACATAAAAAATTATCCTGCAATACCTTAAAAGAAAGAAAAAAATGCTAGAAAACAGCAAGGAACTGTACACCTTAAATGTGCATACGACACGTTTCTGGAAAATGGGCTAAATATGTTGATCATTAGAATTTTATTTTAAGCTACTGCCTTAAATATTTTTAATAATTATAGTATATTTTATAAATGTTAGCATCAGGACAAAAATATTGCAGAAAAGATTTATAGTTCCAAACAACAGTGAGCCAATTATAGGAAACAATAAAAACACTATTCTTGTGACAGAGTGGCATACATAATTAAAGATGCTTTGATCTCATTATGTAGAGCTTGTCCGTTATGGAGACTCCTTTGAAAATTGGATTTCTATGGTATACAGCATAGCTTTGAGGGTAAAAGCATGCACTTTGGAGTAAACAGGGGGCTTCAATCTCAGTTCTACCATTAACCAGCTAGTAAACTTGAGTAAGTTGCTTAAACTTTCTAGAAAGTCTCTTACCTATAAATGGGAGTAAAACTATTATCGATCTTAGAAAATTACTTCAGGAGTAAACGAGACAATAATCTATAATATTTAGCTCATAATAAATTCAGAAATTGCAAGCTATGATTATTACCATTGATTAATTAAATACTGCCTATGTACCACGTGTTTTCTATTTATTATCTCTAATTCTTTCAAATCCTGCAATTGAGTATTTTGAACCATTATAGACAATATCTCAGAAAGCTTAATCCACTCACAATTCACATGGCCAGTGAATTGCAAAGCTGGGATTTGAACCCAGATCTTTCTAGGTCTAAAGCAGTGACTTTCAACAGGGAGTGATTTTTATTACCCCATCTGACTGGGCAATGTTTGAGGACAGTTTTGATTGTCACAAATGGGAGGTTGCTACTGGCATCTAGAGGGTAGAGGCCAGGGGATGGGTTAAACATCTTACAATGCACAAAACAGCTGCCTCTCCCAACAATTATCTGGCCTGACAATAGTTCTGAGGTTTTGAGACTCTGCTCTAAAGCTCTCATGATCTTTCCACTACACCTGCTGCCTCACTAAAATGTAATGATGCACAGTGTTAATAATGTGGTACCATGTGATATAAAGAAAGCTGCTCTTGAAAACAATGTGCAGAAAAGAACAATACAGTATATCTCTGGCAGCACAACCGCTTTTCTTTCCTCCCTAACTCCATGTGACTATGGAGAGATTGCCAATCAGAGTGCTTCATCCACCTCCAAAGGCACAGGCTGGTACCTAAACCTTACTGGGCCAATCACAGTATCCATTTCCTAGCATGGTTTTGGTTCAGAGTTGGGCAGGGCCCTAAAAGAGTCAACCAGTCTTCTCTGGGATTGGGATATGTATTTTTACAGAGAAAAGGTCTCATTCTGCTGAGGTTGCTCTGCTGCAATGCTGAGCCCTGGAGCTTAAAGAAGAATAAAGCACAGAAGAAGACCTTTGCAATGGGAGAAAATGACGTCAATGGACCTAGTGCTTGGGAAGCACTAAAAACCCTGCATCACTCCCAAGATAGAGCACTGCTTAACTGCCTTCTTAGTTTCATGAATAAAAATATTTATTTTTACTTAAGTTAGTTCAGGTTGGGTTTCTGTCATTTTTAGTTAAAAGTACCTTGAATAAAAGAGTATGCATACTTTTTGTCATGTATTAAAAAATAATTATTCACATGATGCATTCACACGATGTTGTTTATATTCAAAAGAAAAAGATAGAAGGCCTGAGGTCTACCCTTGAGGAGTGTACATTTTACTTGGGGCAGGGGCAAGACTTACAAATGTCAGAACTCCATCTCCTCACCTATACAGAGGGTGCCTTGAGAGTGAGGGCTAGGTATACTAGTTCTACATCCTCACCCACATGCCCCGTGACTAGCATGTTTTTAATCGGTAACTGCTGAATGCCTAAGCAAATAGCATCAGCTATTATGTTTGGTAGGCCTTTTATGGACCAGTTCTATTGTTTTTTTTTTTTTTTCCATTTCCTTATGTACATTCCCTAATGTATATTACCACTGAGCTTTGGGAAACTCATCATATTATTCACTAAAACAGATTCTGCAAACTCAGACTTGTTCATGGTAATAAAATATGCCATAGTCTGCAGAATGGAGGGACTATTTCATAAAAATTATCTGAAACTTCCTAAACTCACTTAAAATCCAAGGCATGTTAACATTCCATATTTAACTAAGTCCATAAATTAAACTCACCAAAATGTAATAAAAATATAAAATATTCAAAGAGAACATGGTTGAATTTTGGTCTAAAGATTACTTTCCTTAATTAAAATAGAGCTTGGTTGCAAAAAGTCAAACACAGAATGTACTTTGACTAAATAAATGAGGAATATATGACAAATAGGAAATAACCAGCATTTGGAGAGAACAGCTTGGAAAGTTTTGATTAAACTATTTCTACTTCTGAAATTCTGGTTATAGGATCTGTCACAGATATGCTGACTTCCAATATGTTAAGCTAAACAGAATGTGAACTCTCAGAGTTCCCATCGTGGCTTAGTGGTTAACAAATCCGACTAGGAACCATGAGGCTGTGGGTTCAGTCCCTGGCCTCGCTCAGCGGGTTAAGGATCCAGCATTGCTGTGGCTGTGGTGTAGGCCGGGAGCTACAGCTCTGATTAGACCCCTGGCCTGGAAACCACCATACGGCATGAGTGCGGCCCTAGAAAAAGGCAAAAAGACAAAAAAAAAGAAAAAAGAATTTGAACTCTCTTTACTGCACCAGCAAAAAATATCATAGGATACATAAAAGATTTTAGCTTTTAGTACTTTCTTCTCCTCTTGTATTGATCTGAAGGCCTCAAGGGTTTGGCTTTCTTCCCCCCAAATTTTTTGTTCTCCTCCTATTTTTAGATTCCTGCTTTATCTTCTTTGGTAGCCACACAAAGACCTTGAAAATAACCAACCGAGCCTTTACCTGGCCCTTCAAAAACAACCCAGCTCTAGGTGGAGGGAGTGTTTAGCCTTGTGCTGTGGGCGCTGGCAACCCTGACAGAACGAGGAAGTGCTTAATGTCAGGAGTTTATTCCTGGCTGCAGCAACTTCTTCTGGTTCCAAACATGGCCTTTGTGGCCAAATGAGGCTTAATAGACAGAAAGGCTCTCTAAATGGTCATCTTGGACACAGATCATCAATACATATGGCCAGAGTGGCTGGATAAACGCTTGGGCAAAAGCCAAGTGAGGAGGAGTTGACAAGAGGATTTGGACTACTCTAGGCAACAATTAAGAACAATTTACACAGGGGTCTATGTTGGAAACTACACGTTTGGGCTTTTTCTCTCCGTGGCTGCCCTCTTAGAAAATCTATCTTGTGGTCTGATAGCTTCACTTGAACCTGCTCTGCTCTGTGGAAGCCCTATCCAATTCTTGTACCTCCACAGAGATTCAGGAATGTCCTAAACTTCAGAAAAGAAAAATCTGAATCATTCCTTTGCTGAGATAAGTACGATAGCTATTTCTCCAGAGATTATAAAACTATAGCATGTTAATACCTAAAGGGGTATTAAAAATAATTTAACCTAATTCTTCTATTGTATTTATTGGTTAGGAAACTTAGGTACTTTCATGGTTGAATTATATTCTCCACAACGATGGTTATAGTTACCAGATAGGTTGTACAATGTACCCAGGAGGTAAGATTATAATCCAGGAGGCGGAAAAAATAGTGAAGCTTCCTTTATGTTTATTTGTCTCATCCTATTAGAAGAAAGACTATTACACATGTCTAATAAGAATGATTATGACTTTTATGATCATAACAAAATGACTTTATGAACTATTTGACAATATATATTTTATATTTAAAATCAAACTCCTAGCTTTTCTTATCCTTCTTTCTTGATTCCCAGCCCTATCAAAGCAGTAATTGTCATGTATAGAATACATGATACTATATATACACGATATCTTGTATATAATACATGACGCTTTTTAGGGATGCAACTGCAGCATATGGAAGTTCTCAGGCTAGGGGTCAAATAGGAGCTGCAGATGCTGGCCTACTTCACAACCACAACAACATGGGATCCAAGTCGCATCTGTGAACCACACTGCAACGGTGTGATCCTTAACCTAGGGACTGAACCCACGTCCTCATGGATATTAGTTGGATTTATTACCATTGAGCCACGATGGGAAATCCCATACTATATATTTTGTTGCAAGTCTGTTTCCTTCTTGCTAGACTATAGAATAATGTAATGAGGGCAAGAAATCATTAGTCCATGGACTGTAACTAAACCACCCCAAATAGGCAGTTATTCCCTCTTCTCCTCTCCTTGCCTGTGACTTCTCACAGGTTGTTAAAACTGTCTTCTGATATCACTGTCAAAGTACTTACTATGTGATACTAGGGAAATTCTGTCACTTCTCTATGCTTCAGTTTCATAAACAAGTTCAATGTGGCTTGGACTAGATAACCTTAATGGTCCCTTTCAGTTATAACATTTGTTTTCTGTTGTATCTCTGGTTCCTGAAGCAGAGAAGGCATCAGTAAATACTCTTTAATGAAAAATGAATATATTAGTACAGCAGTACTTGTACATGATATGCTAATAAATACATATGTCAGTTGTGAATGTTCAAGAATTTTTTATAGGTGAGGATATATTATTAGTAAAGTTTGGAGTCCTCTGAGTCAGGCAGTTTTTATTTTAAGTCTGTCAGGGAACTGGTACAAGGATTAGGTGGAGTACCAGTTAAGGAGGGTACTTGAACTGAGGGCTCTGCTGTGCAGCTGAGACTTTAACTCATCTGGAGGAGGACCTTTTTATTCTAGAGATTTGCTTGAATGGCCTATTTTAGTCATGTCAAAGTAGGACCAGCAGGCAATGATCATCTTGGGTTAAGAGTGGAGCAGAAACTATGGTGATTGAATCCAAAGCTTCTATGACCTTGGAAAACTGGTTGATAAAAAAAAAAAAGATGAGTTCTTTCTGGGATAGAAGGGACAAATTTCTGCTTCTGAGATCCAGTTTTAAGAAAAGCTGGGGAGCTGGTTACAAGTTATCCCAAACAAGGCCCAGAGGCAGAAGAGAGCAATGAAGTCTTTCAAATAAAATTCCTTGAGGAATAGTAAACTTTAAGCAAATGTCTTGGATCCATAGAGTCTAAGTATTGGGAGTGGAACAGAGGTTGCAGGTTATGGCACACTCTGTACTTAAGGGCAGATGTTCTACAGGACTGAGCCACCTGGCTTTGTGTTTTGATGTGCCTTAAAGCACGATTGAGCAGTGTTTTATGACCTTGAAGCTGCTGCTTTTAAGTCTGGACCTGGCATTCTCCACAGAGTAGACACACATAAGACTGAGCATGACCCAGCTTCAAAAGTAGTGCTCTGCTGCAGGGAGAAACAGTAGCCATAGTGAGCTAACTAAAGCCCAGCCTTCTCTGTGCCTAGCATTCAAAAAGGATAAGCTGGGAGCTGCCGTCATAGCTCAGAGGTAATGAACCCGACTAGTATCCATGAGGACATGGTTTGATCCTTGACCTCACTTAGTAGGTTAAGGATCTGGCATTACTGTGAGCTGTGGTATAGGTTGGCTTGGATCTGGCATTGCTGTAGCCTGTGGTGTATGCTGGCAGCTAGAGCTCCAATTCAACTCCTAGCCTGGGAACTTCCATGGGTGTGGCACTAAAAAGACAAGACAAAACAAAACCAAACCAAAACCAAAACCCAAAAAAGGATAAGCTTTCTCTGTCACTGAATCAGCCCTTAAGATATATGGGCAACCTGAGGTCACAATGGAATCACAAATGTGAGGTGTGGAGGGGTGGATCAGGCAATGGAATGGAAAAAAGGGAAGAGATGTAACAAGAATTTACTGTGCTGAGGGATTTTCTATAGTCACATAGTCTTTGTTTCTACCTATAAACATTTAGAATCCCATTACAGCTGAATTCTCATTGCCATTGTCTCAGAAACCATTAGATAATCTGAAGAAGGCAAGTGAATGGACAAAGTCTGAATTCTGAGATGAGGCAAGGGAATGGGATATTAAAATATGTTTTTGGTTATAACAGCACAGTTATTTGCATTGCTGGGATACTAGCGTATTTTGACTACTGTCTCTACAACTTTGTACAGGCCATAGAGGTCAAATGTTTGTTAACTATCCAGTTCTACAATATCATTAACCACCAAGGTAGTTTTTACAAATAAAATGGAACAAAAAGATTACATCAAGGGTTGTGTATCTCAAAAGAACCATACTAAATGGCATATTTTGATAATACATTGCCTGAAAACATTCAATCTATCTCTACCAAGTGGTATCTAGTCTAAATTAATTTGCTCTTTACAGCGGTATAGTAAATTACCCTAAGGAAGAAAGGAAAGGTAAACATTATTCTTTATTTTTTGTCAGTTTTAGGTCAAGGCTGTTGACCTACGACTTGTGTGGAAGTATCAGACAACATGGTTCAGGTACTCACCTGACAAAGCCTGTCATCTGGCCCTTATGACATGAAATACAGCTTAGAGTGAAAGGCTACTTAGCTTCTCAAGTTCAGCCACAGATCCTGAACAACTCTTTGGAAGATAAGCGCTAATCTGAGTGAGGGCAAGAGACATATTTCCCCATCAGTGCTAACGTGTTTGCATGCACAAACGGGCGGTTTAACTATGGGGGCACTTACATCTTGGTTAGACATTTCCCAGTAAGGTCTCTCTCCATAGGACATGACCTCCCACATGACAATGCCATAGCTCCATGCATCACTTGCCGAAGAGAATTTTCTGTAGGCAATAGCTTCTGGGGCTGTCCATCTTATGGGTATTTTCCCACCCTAAAAAACAAATTGGAGATTTTTTTCAATTGGGTCACAAGTGTATTAAAGATTGAAGTGGCACTTCTACTGAATATATTTTATTAGAGAGATCCAAATATTGCATGGTAGCACTGGCATTTTAAAGGAAAAGAAAACCAGAGTGATATTAAAATGTCAGAAATATTTTTCCTGGGAGTTCCCGTTGTGGCGCAGTGGTTAACGAATCCGACTAGGAACCATGAGGTTGCGGGTTCGATCCCTGCCGTTGCTCAGTGGGTTAACGATCCGGCGTTGCCGTGAGCTGTGGTGTAGGTTGCAGACGCGGCTCGGATCCTGCGTTGCTGTGGCTGCGGCGCAGGCCAGTGGCCACAGCTCCGATTGGACCCCTAGCCTGGGAACCTCCACATGCCGCGGGTGCGGCCATAAACCCGCGGCCATAAAATGACAAAAGGCAAAAAAAAAAA
>PVHT021183696.1:8905575-8917201 GCA_004024745.2 Catagonus wagneri
TAACGATCCGGCGTTGCCGTGAGCTGTGGTGTAGGTTGCAGACGCGGCTCGGATCCTGCGTTGCTGTGGCTGCGGCGCAGGCCAGTGGCCACAGCTCCGATTGGACCCCTAGCCTGGGAACCTCCACATGCCGCGGGTGCGGCCATAAACCCGCGGCCATAAAATGACAAAAGGCAAAAAAAAAAAAAAAAAAAAAAAAAAAAAAAAAAAAAAAAAAAAAAAAGAAAAAAAAAGAAATCTTAAAAAAAAAAAAAGAAATATTTTTCCTATAATAGTTATTCAGTGAAAACAGCTTTAATGGGAAATCACACTTCAGAAATATTTTATTTCATTCATTAGGGAAATTTATTTTCACTTTAGAACCATACAATTAAATTCACTATCATGTCACCTGAAGAAAGTTCCAGATTATAGGGCATTAAAAGTCAATATCGTTCAACATTCATTAAATGTATTACATGTATAAATAATAAAGACAATAAGTTCTAATTTAATTGAAGTCAAGTGGGTAAATACAGAACTGAGACCTTCTCTACCAATTCAATTTTTATTAGAACTTTTATTTCCTTTCCCCTTGGTCCTTTTCATCCGCTTCAATTATGCTTATTTGAAATTTAAAACTACTTGAATACTATACAAAAGCCTCTTAGGAAGATAATATTTCCTTAGAACCCTTCAGTTCATATTTTTGTTTTTGTTTGCTGTGTAATACGTGAACATATTAAAGGTACTAAATTGCATAAATTTATCTATACTATTCAGGTATTAAAGTCTGCTACTGTGTTATACTTATTTTTTTAATCAACACTTATTACAGTTTATCTCTAAAAACACTCTATAAGTCCTCCTTATTGTAACAACAAGAATAAAACAATCCACCCGTGTGATTTACAATCTTTGAAATCTTTGAGGCTCTGAAGCGCACGGTGAGCAGACGAGAGTAACCATGGCGCCACTAGATGGCGGAAGAGAACAATGCGCGGCTCCCAGACTTCGGTCTCTGACTGATGGTTTTCAGCAAACGATTTTCAACAATCAGAAAACACGTCAGGATGGAATTGTTTCATTATTATCAGCACTTTCAATGTCACATCATCTGATCATCCGCTGTGCTCAAAGTCTGGTGTTAGGGTGAGTGGGGTGGAGGAAAATAAAAAGAGTACATTATCTAGCCCTTGAAGAATTTAGGGCTAACATCTTTAAGGAAGAAGCTGTTAATCGAATAATCTAAACACTACTTATTTAGTAATCTAAATACTACTTACTTGAAGGGAAAAGAGATTCATCCGAAATAGGAATAATTAGGTTTCACAAGGCAAATGGGAACATTAACAGAACTCTTAAAGACTTGTAACAAAGAACTGTTAGAAGGAATCTTGGAGGAAAATACCTTTAATTCAGTCCCCTCATTTTACAGGTGAGCAGTGAGCCCAGGGTTTAGAGACAGAGGTGTAGAGATTCTTCCCCACGTTATTAAGCACATAGAGACAACTATTGTTATCATAGTAGTATGATGGGGTATTGATATAAAGCAAATATATCCCCTTGGGAAAAAATTGGGCCAAACTAACTTTAATGTTTTAACACTGAGCATCTATAGCCATCCAGGACAGTAGTCTTAACAAAAGGGAGGCTAAAACTTGGACTTTTCACCTTTTGGAGCAGCACCAAATTAAAAGCAGGAATTACATTTATGGAGTTGGTGACAGAAGTTTAAGAGGGCTTTGAGTCAGGGAAGGAAGTTTTAAGAGGAGGATTCTTTAACACAAAGTAGCATGGCCAGATAAAAATAGGACCCACAGTCAAATGTGAATTTAAGATAAACAACAAATACATTTTTAGTATTAGTATGTCCCATGAAGGAATTATTTTTTAATAAGTACATCCCAAACATTGCATGAAACATAGTTATACTAAAAAGATATTCATTGTTTACCTGCAATTCAAATTTAATTGGGCATCCTATATTTTTATTTGCTACATTTGGCAACCCTTAACCTAGGGCATTAGAAAAATTCAGAAATGGGAACACTGTAAATGACCCAACAAAACTAGTGTTCTCAAAAAACTAGGTGGTCTGTAAGTCACGAGGCAACAAGGATACTCTGACTTGTACTCCAGCACCAGAACTGCAGTAGCCTTTGTTTTATTGCATGTTATGGCTGAAGCTCCTCATGCTTCCATGAAACAGGCTTGTGGCTCTGCTTTTTGAAGCCACTTAAGTCAGGCTCAGGCTTCTTTCCAATATGGAAGCTACCCTTTCAGAGAATAAATAACCGATCTGTATATTGGAGTATGGAACAGATGCAAGAGCAGTAGCTTCATCCAGCATTTCTGATTCTGGGTCTTTCCTGGTCTCTTCTGGAAAACAGTATGTGGAAGTGTGAATTACTAGTCTGCTGGGCTCTTCTTTTCCTAAAGCTTTGTGAGTTTTATTCAGACAGGCTAAAAAAACGGAGTTAAGGGTTATTTTATGTGCATTCAACACTTATAAATGACATCTCATATAAATGAGTCACATATAAATTCATATTTCCTATAACTTGATATCACATATAAACGATAACTTTATCACTTCCCTTCCTAAGATTTTATTTTATCCTCAAGGGAAAGATGTTACAGAATGCTTGCTTGATAGTATTACTATCTGTTATGGAGTGAATTGTTTTCCATCAAAATTCATATGTTGAAGCCCTAACCCTCAATGTGACTGTAATCTGGAGAAAGGACCTTTGAAGAGGTAATTCAAGTTAGATAAGGTCACAAAGTTAGGCCTTAATCCAACATGACTGGTGTTCTTATAAGAAGATGAAGAGACACCAGAGGTATGCAGGCACAGAGGAAAGGCCATATGAGGATACAACAAGTCAGTCACCACCTGAAAGCAGAGGAGAGATTCCTTAGGAGAAGCCAAAACTGCTGACACCTTGAACGTGGATGTCTACTCTCTATAACTGTGAAAAATACATTTTTATTATTTGAGCCATCCAATCTGTGGTATTTTGTTATGGCAGCCCTAACAGACTAATACGCTGCCCATATAAGACACAAAAAAATTTGACTAATATGAGTAATAATGCAAAATGGACTGTACATCTTTATTTCAAATTTTATTCCCAGTGTCCTGTTGTAATAGAAAGTGTGAACTAGAATAAATCTTAAAATATGAAAAATTGGCATAGAAGTTTTAATGTGGGAGATACCATTCCAATTAACAAAAATGTGTGGTAACATGGGCCTGACAGTGTGCCCAAACTGCAATAATTCTGAGTCTATATGGAACGGAGATAAGAAAGCGTTCAAATCTTTTTTTTTTTCTTCTAATGGGCATATCTATACTAGATATAGTTTGTATCTAAGTGCATGATGAGAGAGAAAGATGTCCTTAACATTTTGTATGGTCTCTACTGCATTTCCCACTTTAAAGGAGACAAACAAGCCTACTTCTTTACTTTTATTTTTATTTTTTTGCTTTTTAGGGATGCAGCTGCAGCATAAGGAAGTTCCCAGGCGAGGGGTCACATCGGAGCTACAGCTAGTGACCTATGCCACAGCAACAGCAACTCAGGATCTGAGCCACATTTGTGACCTACCCCACAGCTCACAGCAGACCAGATCCCTGATCCACTGAGTGCGGTCAGGGATCGAACCCATGTCCTCATGGATACTAGTCAGATTCGTTTCTGATGCGCCACAAAGGGAATTCCTAACTTTTTTTTTTAATTGAATGGACTAACAAATTCCTGTGGCTTAATCTCATCTACTCATTTTTTTCCCATGATCCTGAATCATAGATGGAGGTAATGCACTAAGGTATCTTTTTTTTTTCTCAAAGCATTAACCACCAGATGTTTGTTTCAGGTTTCAGGAATGAACAAATAGTACTTTAGATTTGAAATCACAATCATTGGAACATTACATGTTGCTTTACCATATGTTTATGAGAAAAAAGAAGTTACTAAAGATGCTAATCAAAATGACTGAATGTAACTCGAAAGCTTTCTCATTTACTAATACCTTCCTTATACAGTGAGCTTAATCACTTAGGGAACAAAGGAGAAACAGGAAGTAAGCAAACAGGGTATCACTACTGAAAAGTTGTTAGCAACAGAGCTTGATTGCTAATAAGCAGGTAAGGGGGTTGTAGCAGAAAAAGTGCTAAAGGGGGAACAAGGAGCCCTGTGTACCTGTAACTCTATGCACCTCGGGGAATTGTATTATAATGTACTTAACTGATATCTGAGTTTTAGAGCCTAACCCTCTAATCTTCAGCAAAGGGAACAATCAATTGAAATATGGTAAGGTTATAGAGGCTTATACTAAAACCAAATGGAAAAATTCCATCAAGAAACAAGAACACAATAAAAATCTCTGAATTCTAATTCACTGGATTTAACGTTATCTTGAAGGCAAATGACTTGAACAGACACCAGTTTGCCTACAGACATTCCTCTCCTTATTTCATCAATTTCTGTAGCACCCAAACGCCAGTGAGTATAAAAATTATAGTACAAAAACCATATATACTATGTTTAAAGATGAGTTTAAAGAATTTCTAATGGCAATTTTGACTAAATGTTTTCTGTTATGAGCTGCAAATTCTAAGTGAGAAAGCAGCTCTACTATGATCCTTTGCATGACCCTGGGCAAGACTTAACTCTGAGTCCTATATTTCAGGTCTGCAAAATGAGGGCATTTGAATAAATGATCATAAAATGGAAAACTATAATGAGTTTTAATATTTGCCTATGGTTTCGCAGCTCCAATTAAATGGTAAGGAGATAGGCCATATGAGTTGGTACCTAGATTGTATGAACAGATAGCCTGAGGACAGACAGATAGCAAAAGAGGTAAATACACCCTTTTTATACATCCCAGGCCAGTAATTAATGGTCACACTGATCATCTTGAGTGGTAAGGAACAGTTAAAGTAACTACTTTTTGATTAAGAAAGCAACATCATGAATAATACATCTTGGAAGGTATGGAATGGAACCAATCCATTGCATTTTTTCCCCTTTTATTTTTAAACTCTTAATAGGTTGAAATACTGTTAATGAATAACCATTGGTTATTTGGAATCTCGTTACTGGAAGACTTACTGATGTCAGATGAAATGGACATTAATGTGTTTCTAGAAAGATCACTTTACATTATAATTTCAGGTTGGTGGAATTATCTGTGGCAGAGTAGTCTGGTTTTGGAAGCATTGGTGGGGGAATCAGCATTTTGGAATCTGCTGCCTTAATTTGTTGTGGTATCCTGGGAAGTAAGAGCAAAACACAGAAAGATCTCACAGCAGAGTAGTTATACAGACCACTCTCATTAAGAGGGTATTCTTTTTTACTCTTGAGAATTACTGATCTTGAGAAACCCATTCCTGAGCATCTTTTTGTAGTTTGCATTCCCAAATCAACAAATTACATATTATAGTGCACACATATATTATCTTCTGTAAGCCTTTTAAAACGACATCCCTGCCATTCTCAGAGGGGCATCTTCTATCCTCCTTCACTGAAATTTACTGACCTAAGGCAATTTTGGTACTTTCTGAAGTTTTATACTCTTCTGAAATAGGGGGATAGTATCTGTCCTTCTCTGAAGAAAGACTGTGGACCGTGATGTAACAAATTCATTTGTAAAGGAGAAAGACTCTCATATTTTGGCTTCTAGGTATAATTTATTAAGGGAACTAAATGAGATAGTATGCATGAAGCATCTCTTAGCTGCCAGTACAAGGTAGGTACTCAGCAAATATTATTTATCCCCTTAATATATGTCTTTAAAATTTGTCTTTTGGGGGGAGTTGCTTGGCTTCCAGACCAGACTAGTATCCCAGTTCACTCATCTGGAGTCACTGATCCCAGCCCTATAGTACCCAGACTCGGGTGATCTTCTCAAACCAGGGGCATCAGTTCTGCTGATGCATAGGCTCTGATTCAGTTCTTGTGATTTAGACCTTGTCTTGTCCAGTCTGAGGAAGTCTGCGTACCTTGGTCCAGTGGGTTTGGTTCCATGTCTACATTCCTTCTATTGCCCCATAAGTGCCCTTACAAGATGAAGACATAGCTCACTTCTCTTATTCTTTCAAAAGTAGAATTCTGTCACCAAAGATCATTATCTATGATTGAATGTTGGCACTCAGATTTCTGCCTAGAGCTGGACATTCCTGATAATGATTCTATCTGGAGTTCTATTCTTTTCCCAAGTGTTTCTCTTTTCTTTGTAGGGTCGTGACACACTGGATGAATTACAAACCTTTCCCTTCAGAAATGCACATGTACACACACACACACACACACACACACACACACACACACGACTTCACATCAGTGTCATGGGATGCAAAGATGTAAGATTAAGATACTCTTGATATAAACAAAAGACTTTTTCACATAGTATTTAAAAAAATGTAAGTCACTGATTAATAGCATCCAGTTTTCATAGGATAACAAGTACTGTAGAAGTCTATGGTAACTAGCTTTGTTTTAGGCCACAAACACATGAGATACACCATTTTATACTTTTATATAAAACAAAGACTTCCTCACAGTTGTTTCTTATTCCGGTGTGGGTATTCAGGGTCTTGGATTTTATGAATCCAGAATTCACCAACTGTTTGACCTTGGTCTGAAACAGGCCTGCAGTTAGGTTTTTTCATGGTAAGGTTTTTGAAGTGAATCTAAATGCCTTTAGACAGGCCATGGGCTCTCCAGAGCACCACCACTCCACTCCACTCTTTCACCAAGCCTCTTGTCAGACACACTTGACCTACTTCCATTACCCTCCTGGCTCCTATAGGCGCTGCCATCACCCCACCCCTGCTCTAACTTTAACACAATCTTCCTGTTCTCATTATGAAACAATTATCTACTTCTGAAATTTAGTTATTACATATTTTTCATAAGGAATAGGGACAGGTGACAAATAACTTCAAATCAACATGAGCTAACTCAGCTTTATTTTCCACTCTAAAAAAAATCTTAACTATGGAAATACTTTCTTATTCTTCTCTCCTCACATCGTCTGCCCGGAACTACACTGCCTAAATGTATAGAGACTTCCTTGGCCTATTCTGTGTCGTCACTGTTGTACTGTGAGTTTGAGTTTGATGATCCCTGTGTGGGGAACTTCCATATGCCATGGCATAGCCAAAAAAAAATGTATAAAAAGCTCAGTGAATGCTACTTTGTTTTGGTTCCTTTAATGATAGTGTTCATCATGCTATTCAAAGCCTCACAAATTAGAATCCTTTTTGCCTGTTTCCTACTAAATTGCTCCTGAAAATAATTCATTGCTGTCTATTTCTCAGTACTCTCTTTGGATGAGAATACGGTTGCTACATCATTAAGTGAATAACACTATTCTGGGGCCTATCTGTTAAATTAGATTTTGTATTATATCCTATAAGGCAGATAGAGTAGGACACAATGTTACTATCATGTATGAGAATTAAACATATACATTATTATGAGGATTATCATTGTACCTGAGTGTAGATAAATTAAACCCAATTGACAATAAAGTCAATTAAAAAAAACTGTCACTCATTATGAGTTTACAAACACTCAGTATGGTAAGGTTAAAAATAAAAATACTCCTCCCACTCTTTCCGAGACAGTAGCCCTCTTCCTTATTATCACCTCATTCTTTCTCTCTCCTTATTCATTTTAGTCCTGCTCTTTAGAAGACAAGCTACTTCTACTTCTTCCCCAGTGTATTTTAATGAAGTTTTCTTCAGCTTCTCAGCTATAGACTGTATGGCAAAGACCTATGGAAATTAGCACAGATGTAATAGTTTTTAAAAATGTACCACTTAAATCACAAAGGATAATAAAGGGTTAATTTGGGGGGGCCATTAATACTGAGACATTTAACATATTAAATGCTAATATATAAAATGTTAATATAGGAGTTCCCATCATGGTGCAGTGGTTAATAAATCTGACTAAGAACCATGAAGTTGTGGGTTCGATCCCTGGCCTTGCTCAGTGGGTTAAGGATCCAGTGTTGCCATGAGCTGTGATGTAGGTCGCAGATGTGGCTCGGATCTGGCCTTGCTGTGGCTGTGGTATAGGCTGGCAGGTGGAGCTCCAATTCGACCCCTAGCCTGAGAACCTCCATATGCCACGGGTATGGCCCTAAAAAGCAATAAATAAATAAATAAATAAAATAAATAAATAAAAAATAAAATAAAATGTTAATATAATTCTTCATGCATATAACATGAGTGTTTACAAAGTATTTTTATCTGACTGGCCTCAAATTGATGTATACTGCTAGAGAGAATACTTTCCTTTCTTACTTTTTTACAGTATTAGTAAAAAGCAGTGACTAGTACTTACACCATCCATATCTATCCATAGTTGGATGCTATTTATCTGGGGAAAAAACTCAGATCGTGTGTTTAGGAAAAGGGATTGCATAAAACAAAATACACCTATATTTATATTAGTAATATTTGCAAACACTGAAAACAAATTTTCAGAAAGAATGGAGACAGTGTATAGGACTCTGGGGAATACACAATGGTGATTCTCATAAACCCAGGGGTGCCTACTTTGGAGAGAAAGTATACGATGCAGAGTGAGGAAGCAACTATGAAGCAAAATCCCTGTCTTCTAATCCCTCTTTTCCCCCTAATTTGTTGTGTGGGGAAGTTACAGAGTCTCTGTAAACTGAGGGGCTGGACTGTGTGATCTTGCAGTTTACATGTAATTTAATACTTTGTGATTCATCCACACACATAATACCCTAGTGAGTTAGAACAGACCACAACCACTTCTGCCTGAAGAAACAGAGCAGAAAGGGTTAGTGCCGAGCTCAGTCACTTCCTGTGTGATTGTTGTGCCCAGAGGCACTTTATACGTTAAATCAGACTCTTCCTGACAGATCCATAGTGCTCTGACTGAACATATCTGAGAAGCGGGTCTTCTTTTGCGGCTGTTGCATGTAGTGTTGTAATATATCAGTTCAGAGTGGAACTGTGACCTCAAATTACCCATTATCAGAAAGGCTAGCTCTGAGTGTAACCCCAGGAGGAGAGACAAGATGATATAAAGACATCTTTAGGGGCAGTCTGTTTGGGACCAGCTACTCAAACTGATGAACACTCAACAGGGGAGAGGGCACAGTCTTCTGAAAGACTGAGAGAGCATTGCTCTATGGCAAGGGTAAGGCTGAGGGGCTCACATCCAAAGGTGGGTAAGAACCTGAGAGAAGTCTGAAAGTGCCTGGAACTGGAATGACCAAGATAATGCTTAATGCAAATAGATCTATTTTAAAGGCAGACTTCAGCTAGGAGAATTATTAAGGTGCTAGGATTCTCAGTAAGTTTTAAAGTTGGGATAAAATGATTAAAATATAGAGAACAATTTTCTTTTATAATCTCAGGTTCTTAGTAGAGAAAACTTATACAAACCTTTGTTCATTCTATTATTCCAACACAGAATGCTGTCTTGTCCATTTTTCCAGGTGCTATTTTGTTCATGACCACAGTGATTTTTCCTTTTCTGCCTGCCTATAACACCCATTGTCTGCCTCACTCATTTGACACCTAGCAATACATATCTTCCATGTACTACTATTTGGCTTTTAAAAATGTGGATCTACTGTCTTTCCAGAAAGGTTATAAAAAGTTTGGAGAGTCCTTTACTCTTCCCTGTAATCTGCTTTACAGTATTTAGCATGGTGCTATGATCATAATAGGAATTTAATGATTATTTGCTGAGAGAATAACTGGATGGGATGAATTAGGCAAATGATGTAAAATGAAAAGCACAGTCTCAGAACCATACTGTATAAGTGGAATTTAAATTTCACTTCTTAGTCATCACTATGAACTTGGTTAATGATAAGGAAAAGAAGAAACAGAAATTTCCCACTCTAAATTTTCAGTTTATAAAGGGCATCACCCAGAGAGACACTGAAGATCACTGGTGGCATCCATCCATCCATCCATCCATTCATTATCTTAATATTTTTTGATCAAATATCTTTTTTAAAACACATCTCACATGCCAGGGCTTAAGTCACAAAGAAATTTTCCTTGTCTTCAGGGAGATTATGTCACAGTAGGAAAGATATCGACAAACAAGTAATGGCAGCACAGAAGGTAAGGGCTCTAATAGAAATCTGTACAAGATTCATTTGGCAGCAAAAAAGGAGGGTCAGCTGTTTGAGATGGCTATGAGGAGAAACAGAAAGGCATCATAACAGAGGTAATGTTTTAGATAGGATTAAAAGAAAAGTAGGAACTTAAAGAATAAGACAAAGAGGCTAGGGTCTCCTTTCAGAGAGAGCAATAAATTCAAAGGCACGAAGGGTGTAATAACATAATATATCCAGGGAATTTCAAGTTGCCTAAAATTGCTGCCCATTGAAGTCTGAGGAGGAAACCCATGGGCACAAAGTTGGAAACATCAATAGTCACGTCGGGACTGTGGCAAGATGGCGGAGGGGGACTGCGGCAAGATGGCGGGGGAGTAAGAGGTCACGCTCACCCTCTCCCACAAATACATCAAAAAACGCATCTAAATATAAAACAAGTTGTACAATCATCATCTGAATGCTGATTAATTTAAACCTCCAAAAACTGCAAGAAACCCTTGAAATAACTGGGTAGAACAACAGAAGAAAAAAAAAAGGGTGAGAGAGGGAAAAGCAATTAGGATGGTAGCCAGCACCCCAGCGAGGGAGCTGTGAAAAAGAAAAGTTTTCTGGGAAGAAACCTAAACAATGATCAATGACCAACGGAACTAGAGGGACATCAAAGCCTGAGAAAAACGCAGCAGCTGGATTGACATAGGAAAATCGGAGATAGAGACTCAGACAGAGGACCTGAATACCGGCGCAGATACTACAGCCTGAGGCACCAGGCGGTGCCTGGGAGCTAAGACACAGGTTCCTAAGGTTAGTCCCTGCGAGAGGGCAGAGGTCGGTGGCCGCGGCGGTTGCAGGAATAGGACAAGGAACAGTGATATTCTAGGATTTGTGGAGAGCAAAACCAGGACTGAGGGAACCGAGGAAGTCTGGTCCCGCAGGGGAGGCAAGCCTCCATTGTTAGCGAAGAGGATAGGAGGAGGGGCTGACCGCCATAGGAAGCAACTTGAACTAGCACGCAGGGCAGGGCGACGGTGACCCACCAAAGAGAGTGGAAGTGGGGAGGAGCCAGTGGAGGCTGCAGCTGCGGCAGCAGGAGCAGAGCCCATACCTTGAAGCCCGTGGACGGAGCACTGTGCCAGGTTGTGGACCCAGGCACCTGCGCCAGCCAGCGTTGGCGGGGGTGGTGGGGCCCTGGGCCGGTCCACGGACCTAGGCGACTGCGTCAGCCCACAGAGTTGGTAGCTCTGGCAGGTGGAGCAGTACACGACCACATGGAGCTAGCTTTTGCAGAGGAGCAGGGCCAGTGCCAGCCGCTGCCGCCAGGAAACCACCCCATCTGACGAGAAAGCATCAGCAGAAGGGCGGAACAAACGCCAGCCTGCTGAGCCAGCCTCTGATGGGTACCGCTTGTGGTTCCAGTCACCTCGAAGAGGATTTGCAATCAAACACTAGTTTCCCGTGGCTCTCACTCCCAGGGGAAATCATACTTCCTGCTGCTGCTATTGCCAAATGCTTAAGACAC
>PVHT021183696.1:8920414-8985268 GCA_004024745.2 Catagonus wagneri
GGGGAACTATATCTAATTACATGTGACAAATCCATATATGTACATGTAACCGGGTCACCACGTGGTGCAGTTGGAAAATCTGACAGAAATCTGTAAACCAGCTATAATGCAAAAAAATAAAATATAAATAAATAAATAAATAAATAAAAAGAAAAAAAATAGTCATGTCACTGAAGGCTTGGTTTGAAATTTAGAATCATAGGTAACAGAGTTTCATAATGTCACTGTAACTTGAAATGTGTTCCTAGAAAACAGAATTTTACAGTTTGGCATGCATCTGTTGCAATTTCTGTATGCAAAATTATACACAATTTTGTTGATTTGTTTGTTTTCACCCTAATTTTGTTGTGGCTTAAAGATCTGCACTATGTGGTAAAACATGCTATAGATTATTTAAAACAATTTTTAAGTATAAGGGGTGACAGATATCCTAAATCTCTTTTTTGACCTTTTGCACTAAATGTCTAATAAAAAAATAAGATTTAAATTCTTCCAGAATCACCTGCAATAGGTGTGTGCAATCATGCATCATACCAAGCAGGTTGAAAGGTCTAATTTTACTTGCATAACATATTCACTGTGTTATGGCAGATTTTCCCAATGAATAAATTTTGGAAAAGCAGTGCTTTTGAAAAAAGCTTCCAGCTTGTTTTGCTCAGTCTTAAGTATATCATTTGGGTTCTGAAGCCTTGTTCCTTGTGGACAGCAGATGGCTCTGGAGGACATCTTTGGAACACTGAATGTCACAATGTGACAGAATCTGGATGTACCTGGCTACACCGTAGAATGAAACAAGGAACCATCTCCGCCACCTTCAAATCATATCACAAGCTAATGGCAAAGTCTTAAATGGAAAAGGGCCTATCCAGCTGTGGGAGGGATCTTTTAAGAGATCAACTTAAACTTTCATGAGTCCTTTCCATTTTTACCTTGCATGTCTCCTGGTTCTCTCTTGTTTCACCCTAGTATACTCTCAATTCATTTTTTTTTCTTTTGTTCCCTATTGTCCCATTTTCTTTTATTGTTCCTGCCAACAATTTTTTTTTTTTGTAGTACAGAATACAATTTCTCTGAGGCAGGAGCTTGGTTTGATTTTTTTTTTGCTATTTTCTAAGAGGTTATAAGTGAGTTTGAACATAATAGACAGTCTATTAAATATCAGTTTAAGGAATTGGAGATGTAGCATAAGATCATGACAGTGCTTACAATCTAATGGGTAATAATGACACATAATAAAGGATGCTGTGAAATGTGACATGTGCCATTATACGGGAGAGTCAGGTGAGGCTTTCAAGAGAAATTGATGTCTAGGCTTGGACCTTATGGAAGGTTAGAGTTAGGTAAAAAAAAGAAATATGGGAGAGGAGGAGACCAGGGATGTGGGGAGGAGAGACTGGTCCAGACAGAGAGAAGAGCAGGTACACCAGAGCACGTATAACAGGTTTAGAGATCTTGAGAGAATCTGAGTGCAACTGGAGAGCAGAGTGTGAGATGCAGTGGGGAGAGATAGAGGCTAGAGAAATTAAGCAAGGCAGTGATCCAGAAGGGCTTTGCAGATCACAAAGGGCTCTCTAAGGCATTTGAAGAATGTGGATCTTTTCTTGTGGCATTGTACTTTAAGCAATGGGGTGATAAAACAGAAGTTTAGTTTTTTTTTTTGTTTTTTAAATTACTTTGGCTACTCTGTAGATTGTTGATGTGGGAATAGGGAACAGATAGAGGAAAGAGCAGAAACTGGAAAATCTTGCCAACACTAGTAGCATTACTCAATAATCCTATAACAGTCACATATGACACCAAATTTTTATACATTAAAGACATCTATTTCAATTTTTCTGATTAGATATTTGCCAAATTCCAGAGAACAATGGGATGACATTTACTCTGCATAACATAACGAAATGGAGAGTCCATACTAACTATGTATAAACAAAGTTGAGGAAGGAATATGAAAAACTAACTTTTGTAGAATTATCAGGGACCATCCTGAAGTATCATTTACACACACTTGAAAATTATGTATTAGAGAAAATCTTCGAAGTACCTGCTAATTAGACTAGAAAAAATTCTTATAATATTTAAAATTAATAATGCCATGTTTAAAAACATTCTACCATTTCCATTTTCTCTATTTAATCCAAAATGATTTTTGTGTGCTTTAGTCTATATTAAATTCACAATTTAAGTAGTTTGCCTAAAGGGAAGATAATAAGTGTCTAACTTTTTGTTTTATTTTCTCACATTATATATATGCACTGGTGGAAGAAAGAAAAATTCATTCAGAAAGCTTATTGCTCAGCGTTGTCACTTATGAAATTCTATAGGATCAATTTTTAGGTGTTCTTCTTCCTCTGATGACAAATTTGCTCAGGGGAAAGGACTTCACATGGGCTCAATGTTATACTCCAGGGAAATAAACCCAAGGTCAGGTTTCTGAAGCAATCTGAGGCATCAGAAATAGCAGTTATGGTTACCTTAATCTTTATCCATTATTTAACCACAAAAGAAGATGATTTTTTGACATTGGTTTGCATCTATACCCTTGGTTTTATTTTTGGGTTTTATTTTGTTTTTTTTAGTTCACTGGTGATTTTAAAGCCAGCGATGCTTGGAAAACTTTACATGATAATGCAAGTTGCTATGTATTCAGTTCTGCTTGTCATATTACTGCTCTAAGTAAACAGCTTTCATAGCATTAAGCTTGTTCTCCTATTTTTCTGGTAGACAAAACTGAACTTAAAGCAGAGCCCTGAGAATTCAGGAAGAAAAAAATATCTACACGTAGAAAAATACCTGAAATGTTAAACCCAATATATCGTTTAAAAAATAATATTTTAATTTGCAAGAAAGCTCCTTTCATTTGAGGATGGCTATGCCCATATTTTTCATTTGAAACATGAGCTTGGTCATCACCAATTAATCCTGGGTAGGATTTTGCTAGCAGTTTACAACCAGAACCATTTGGCCCAGTTTTACATTATTGACAGACTCTTCCCAAATGGCTTCTTTCTGGAATCCAGAGGAAGTTTCATGTCAGCATTATAGTGCATTAGCGTGGTTGTCAGCAATGCTTTCCCAGGGCTGACTGCTTTCTGCCTAACTTCAGCCAGTGCTGTCAGTCTTTCACTTTCATGAGCCCTAAAATGATCCCATCCTCCTTCTCCTAAGCATTTCTTTAAAAGGAAAGATTAACTTTTATAATTCAAGGAAAAAGATACATCTTACATTTAGTACAGCAGGTGCTCATGTTGATGACAAAATGGGGATGATAGCTTAATTGTATTAAACTTGGATTTCTTTACCTGGGACTTTTTGTTTGGAGAGAAAGTTTTAGAGGTTTTGGCAGTTCACTATGTTAAATGATGACATTTATGATCTAACTGGTTAAAACCAACAAAATCCAGAAAACCAAAAAACCAACCCCCCCAAAACCCCAACAAAACCAAATGCGATTCAATCTACCGTGGGAGTTGAAGCCAAATGACTTGCATGTCACCTCTTAATAGTATAACCACTGGAATGACAATAATAAGAGAAATAGTTACTAGGCTGTTGTATCTGCTATGAGACAGAAAAAAATGCTAAAAACTCATTTTTAGGAATTATAATAAGAACTAAATTACATTGAAAATAAATAGAAAATTCTACTTCTAAAAGTTTCTCTCTTTGCTTAGATTTATAAGTCAGGATTCTTAGGATTTAAATTTTTGCTGAAATATATTGCAACTCTTCTTGGAAGCACTGTGTTTCTATGAAAATTCAAAACTCCACATATTTATCCCTTTTCTAAATACTTCTCTATTTTGAACAGAGGCTTAGTTTCCAAAAGTATTATGGAATTTAAATATTGCATTTGTCTTTTCTTAAATAAAACTTTCTCATTTTGATGATGGAAAATTTCAGTAAGTATTAAAAAAAAAAAAACCTCATTAGTATTTCCCTGTACCAAATCACTTTAGCAGTAAAGGAGAAAAAGTTCTTCCTCTATTCTAATACATTGATCTTCACAAAGGTTGAAAGATAATAAAATATCTGATAAAAATGCATAGCTTTGACCCTCAAAATCTGTGTAAGTGAAAGGGGAGTGAATATTTCTGAATGCTAAAATCTGTACTACAATCACATTTTCTTGGCAGGCTGATTTAAGGAGCTCTGTATGACAGTCAAGTAATACCATCCTTGACAGTACAACCGGGTGAAAAAGATTCAGATCTGTTTTTATATTTAATTGGGTGTAAGGGTCAGACTGTCAGAGCAGGGTACTCTTGCCAGCTGTCAGGACAGGCTACTTTTGAGAATACTGAACTAGAAATGCAGATGCCTCATGTTATTTTCAACTTGGCACTCAACAGATATTTGGGGAAATGGCTAGGTATCTACATAGATGATTTCTACCACCTATCATTTAGGGAATTGATTGCATTACACTTGATAGGGGATGGAAAAGAAGGAAGAAGGAATTACAGGTGAATGTGAATGTCAAGTAAGTATAAATTATACTATATAATAGTCAAGAAGGCAGGTAACCATTATTGGACAAATTCAAATAGTAACATTACATCTTAGTATTTAAAATGAAATTATATATTACATATATATATGCATATAGTCCATGCTTATGAAAAATACATTAGACTATCAAACTATACAATTATAGAATTTTTGTATTTTTTGCTAGCCTGAAAATACATATTAAATATCATATTATAAATGCTCAGTAAGTTTTTGCTAGAAGTACATTGTTAGCTGTCAGTGTAGTCTAATCAGGAAATTTAGTAATTAAATGACTTGTCTGGCCTTTTAATCTGATTCTGTCCTCACACTCTCTGATCTCCACAAGAAGGAACACTCAGCCATCACTGCCATACTAAGCTCTTTCTTAAGCTCTAGGATCACTACGTCCCCTATTCAGGGAACCCTAAACCTGTAAGACTCAAAACTGCATCAGCCTTGTGGGTGGCCTCCTTGTCCATTAGCTCCTGGTTGGTTCTTTGAGATAAATCCCTGTCCAGCTCTCATACTGTCCCTGTCCAGTACCCAACCTAGTGTATGGGTCACATCAGAGAAATTCTTGACCCTAAAATCTATAAACTATATCTAGCACAGACTACTTGCCTTCCTGGACTACAATTCATAACTTGCTGCCAGATTCCCTGGATACTATGCTCTTCCCACCAACAAGGACACCCTTTCTTCATCTTCTGACATAACCACGTGCCTCCTGGCTTTTGGCCTGTAATGTGGTCTGGGTGAGGTTTCCTAACATTCTCTTCCTTCCTAACACCTTTCCTGCACTTCTCCCTGTTGTGTCAGGACTGGCCTGTCCTGGTCTCCCACTGATGGAATACTGGCTTTGAAATCCCACATCTTTTTAGAATAGCATTCTGAAAATCCATTTTTTGTGGTTGGGTTATAATATGGAGTGCTAAATATTTTGTGACATTGAAGGAAATATAATATATATATATATGTACACATATCTTGTATATCTGTATTGTGTGTATTTCTTTTTCCTCTATACTCAACACTTAGATGTTGTCACATCTTAAAGGAAATAGCTGTTTCTTAGTGGACTTGACTTTTGATATTCTGTTCTGCTGAGTTGAAGAAGTAGATTTCCTAAAAGTTATATAAATATCAGGGAACGTGTCAGCTTCTGTCAGCCTCTTCTGCCTCTTGGACTATTGCTGCCATCCCTGAGGCTGACCGTACACTTGCCTTGGGAATGCTAAGTCCACCTTTACTCCTTCAGGTCCATCAGCTCTTGGCTCAGAATTTATGACTTCCACCATATTGAACTTGAATGATGCACCACAGTGAAGAGTGTGAAGCCTAGCATCTCAAGTGGTTGTTGAACGTACCAGTTCTCTCAGCTCAGAAGCATGGGGGAATGAACTTACTCACAACATGGTGTATATTGGCCAATGGGACCAGGAGTTAGGAAGGAGCTGCACAGAGAAATTCCTCCTTCTCCTTTCTTCCCATGAACAATTTCAACCATGGTTTCTCTGTACAACCCATCTGGAGAGGTTCTGCATGGTTAGTGGCCATGTTTTTCAATTGCTGTGAATTTTTATGGTCCGTGAAGAAGTAGAAAGTGCAGTAGCCCATTGTGGCACTGCTCTACATTCTTCCTTGTTTCACCTCTGTTGTCCCTCCATCTAGATGTCCTGGTTTTGTACCTCCCAAATAAAGCCTCATCATTTTAAATTCTTTCCTGAGGCTCTATTTTCTAGGCGACCTGGGCTAAGACAGTTACCACAAAATCAATACTTCTGCCATCCTTTGAAAATTCAGGGTATTTGTTCTAGTCAAATGCAAGTTCAGACAAAATATATTTAGTTAAATGCTTAACTGAACATGTGTTATAGAAAACCGTGGCATAAGGGAAATGGCAAAAGCGATTAATTTTCATGTTTTCTAGACATTCCTTGGTCTTTCTGTGAGGCACAGTATATTCTTCAAGGCCTTGTGTTCTTGCTGACTTAAACTGCAGTTTCTGTGCTGGGCTTGGGAATTGCATATTATGATACTTTCCGTGTTCTATACTTCTCTCCTTACTATCCAGGCTAGTAACGTGTAGGGGTTAAGAGCTCAGGGTCTCAGGTCGCACTGCTTAGATCCAAATCCTGCCTCTGCTACTGTGTGCCCTTTGGCAAATTTCCTTACTTCTCCATATCTCAATTTTCTCAGCTGTAATAAGAAGATAATGACAGTAATTTACGGGGTTATTCTGTGTATTAAAGGAGAGAATGTATCTAAAATGTTTGCGACACTGCTTAGCTCATGTAAGAGTAAGTAATTATTAGTATTATCTCCTTTCATATTTCATCTCTGTGCTAAACACTGCGCAGAATACACTCATAAGAAGAGTGTCTTTTACTTCAAAAGGGGCAACAACGCCGTATACCTGTTACATATTTTTTATCTCTACTAAGAGGGATGGCATCATGTATTTGTTGTTGTTCTAAGTATCCAATGAGGGGTATAAACTAGGTCTCCAGTGGAACATACTGACATATATGCTCCCCAAATCTACTTGTCTATATACACCTGGGATTCCCTTCAAGCGTGACGAAGAGAATTCTACACGTCAGAACTCGTTGGATTTGATTCTGTTTTCGCAACAACCATGGCATTTTCCTCACTGGCTGTGTAACACCAGGTCACTGAAACTTTTGGGGACTCACTCTGCTCATCTGTAAACAGAAAATAATAATTCTTCATAAAATTATTTACTCATCACGAAGCATTTATTTACAGGCACTGGACTAGGGCCTGTGAACACAAAGATAAACAAGGCCCAGATCCTGGACTCAGTTTAGTTACTGCTAATAAAAACAATTGTCATCATTTTCAGAAAAAGAAAATGGAGGTCATAAAATGTAGGAAAACTGTCCAGGGCAACACGGTTAGCAAAAGTGCCAGATCTAAGGCTTGGATGCAGGCCTTTGCCTTCAAACCAGTGCTTTTTCCATTATATAATTCTGCCCTCCTTTTGTCAACATTCAATAAAGCATTATGAATATAATATTCTACAAACATAGAGAGCTTTACACATAAACTTCATTATGTTGTTATCTTGAAATTTACCGTTTCACTTCTTAAAATACTAGAATATTCTCTTTCGACATTTAGAGGCAAAAAGACAAGTGGAGGTCGATTTTCACACAAGGAAGACAAAATCAGTTTTACAAAAAAAAAAAAAAAAAAGAATTAGATTGTGTGGAGCTCCTGTCGTGGCGCAGCGGTTAATGAATCTGACAAGGAACCATGAAGTTCCGGGTTTGATCCCTGGCCTTGCTCAGTGGGTTAACAATCCGGTGTTGCCCTGAGCTGTGGTGTAGGTTGCAGATGTGGCTCGGATCTGGCATTGCTATGGCTGTTGGCGTCGGCTGGCAGCAACAGCTCCGATTAGACTCCTAGCCTGGGAACCTCCATTTGCCGCAGGTGCGGCCCTAAAAATCAAAAAAAAAAAAAAAAAAGGAATTAGATTGTAAAGTGGCTTGCTTGTCACTAATTTTTTTTTCTTCTTAAGACAAGGACTGTTTCTCTATTAGCAAATAAATGAATAAAAGAAACATTTGCTATTTTTTAATGCTTTGCTTTAAATGTTTTTAATTTATTTAAATTAAATAATATAACTTAATAACAATTCATTTAACACACCAATAAAACTAAGGACAGGTGCAATGCACAAAGGAGGTGAGAATACTCATTCAACCTATTTTGGGAGTGTTCTTGGGAAGTTTTAAATGGAAGCATTTGGAGAGGAAGGCTGGCAGCTATCTTACATGTGGCAGAGGTTGACACAATGATTGCTGGGATGCAGAGTGCCCCACATCCTGTCAGTTCAGTCGAGTATATTAGATGCTCTGGAAATTGATAACACACCTCCAAGCCAAATTGCATACTGACAGGTTGATACCAACTTCATCATGATCTAACCAGTGGATCCCTGGAAGCACTCTAAAACAGGCTGCCCTATTGAAATTGCACACATAAATCAGCTGAAGTAAAAACTCCTTTCATGACCCTGAAACATTTCTTGAGGTCTGGAACACATTCATCTTTTAAGGTTTTTACTACTGATGAAGAGACATACCCACTCATTCCTAGAAGCCGTACACTCTGTATCCTTGTCTTTCAGGTTACAGAAAATGGTCTTTATTGCTGTAAAAGGATATTGAAATAGGACTCTGTCTCAATTTTAGCCAAGGCCCAAAAAGGACAAGGAGAAAAAAAAAATACATAGTAAGTATCCTACATTACAAACCTCTCCTACATTATAACAAGGTTTTAAAAGGGAGATTTAAAAACAAAGGTACAAAACCACTGTTTTTTTCACTTGTTACTCAGTACCCAGATCACTGAAGATGCTGGGATGGAAATAAATTTTTTTGGAGAATGTAGCTGAGTGCACCCCTCATGTCAAATCTAGTGAGGGACCTTGATAGGAACACTGGAAGAAGTTTTATTTGCCATTGGAGTTAGGGGCAATTCAAGGCACTTGCTTTGAATCCATGCCTGGAAAAGCTTAAAGGTGAGACACTGCCGGATTGGTCTGAGGAAAGAATAGCAGTATGTAGTTCTAAAACTCAATTTAGTATTTAGTGTGAATATCAAACCTACAATTTAGTGTTGTAATTAGGAGCTGGCATAGTAGAGCTCTGACCACCATGGCTTGAATCTTGGCTCTCTCTCATCTCAGGTCTTATAACTCTGGCTAAATTAATCTATGTTTCAGTTTTTTTCATCTGTAGAAATGAAGATGATCATTTCACCCTTCTCTTCTTGGGAAAACTGAATAAGTTGATACATGTAAATAATGCCTAGACCACAGTGTGCACTCTTGAAATTGTTAAAAGCTGTGCTTTCACTAACAGCAGGGCGAAGGAGTATATCTTTGAAACAAATATGCACCTTGCAGGATGGGGCCAGCTTGGTTTCTTTTTTTTTTTTTAAAGGCATTTTGTCCAAAAGTATAAGATAGCAAGAGAGAGGTGAACAGCTGGAAAATAGAGACTAACAAAATGATCATAAGCTCCAAATGATGAAGACTCTGTTAGGAAAACTTCAGAAAAGAGATGTGTAGTGATTGGGAGGGTGTCCTCACAGAATCTCTGAAAGTAGAGAGTCCAGTTTCAATTACCAACTCAAATCATCAATGCCAGATCAGGTGAGTACCAGTTAGGTGAGAGTTATTCTTTTGTCTCCTTTCATAACACTTCTGACCATCTTATACAGAAGACTGTGCGGAAGATGTTCTAATTTTCCAGATCGTGACAGAAGAGGCAGTATCAAGAAAAATGAAGATTTTTTTTCTATTTGTGATCCACGACTCTTTTAATCTAACAGTTTGGTATCAGACTATATTGTGGGTTTGAATATAAACTAGAAAGTTATAAGAAAATCATTAATTCAATTTAGCAAGTCTATTTTGAGTGCCTAATGTGTGCAAAATTCTGTGCAAAAGAAGATGCTCTAATAAAAGTGATCAGCTTATATCTTGGATTAATTAGTTGTCAACAACAATTTTATGATCTATCGGATTAGTTCAGTGACTTGAAGCATAATGCGTATATCATCACAAGTGTCACCTGTAGACTGTAGATATATAGGATAACCAGTAGTCTTAAAATAGACAGCTTGCTGTAAGAAGTTCTCAGGTTTTTTGAAGGTAATTAAGTAGAGCTAAATCCTTGTCAAGTGTTTGAATAAAGGACAAGGGTGACTTTTGGTTTGTACTTAACTATCCACTCTGTCTACAACAATAATATTTACATTGACAATGCTTTTATAACCTCACCTTATGGACTCATTTTTCTTTAACTTGTTTTCAGTTTCAAAGGACATTTTAATATACCACTATACATGAGTTCTGGCACTAGAATATCACCAACCCTATTAATCAATTGAATCTGCTTGTGGTTTTCCATGATGGTGTCATTTTTTGAGTAATAAGAAATCAGATAATCTCTCACTGATGATGTATCTCACTAAATCACTCTCTGAGTGCTGATAACATAATGACAATAATGTATTAGCATAATTCATCACCACATGTACCTTTGCTCTGGGGATGTTTTATTGTAATGTATAATACACTGGCTGTCACTCTGATGATGTATTAAGGCAAGACTTCCTCAAGAAAAAAAATGCATTTTGATGGAATACTATTCATATCAGATGGTACTGCCCAGGGATAAATAGTTCAAAAAAGTTCGACTTCGTTTGCTACAGAATTCACATGGTGGTCAAAGGCATTAAAAATAGTAGAAGATAGTTTGAAGACAATAGGTATCTATCTCTTTGTTAATAAAATAGTTCCTAAAAGTTCAATTTTTGGTTTCAAGCATGTTAAGGTAGGTTTTTATCCCTAGTAAATATTTGATATCCATTGCAGTGTGCAGCACTACAATACTACAATACTACTCAAGGAAATGACACTTTTAAACCAGATGTAGAATTTGCTTGGGGCAGAAGTGAGGTGACTTCCAAGGACAGATTGAAGTGAATGCAATATATTAGAACACCTTTCCTGCAACTCTGCCCCTTGAGCTACCCCTTGGACTATCAGATAAGAAAGGTACTCATAAATATCATCAATTTTAACTGTGGTCTAGGGAGAATAAGACTCACTCCAGGTCACACAATAGTGAGCAGCAGAGTAGGACTAAAAAACAGGTTTTTTGATAAACATTTCGGTGCTTGATATAAAATCATCAAAGTTAACTGTGGACCATTTGCAACTAAAGTACAAGGGTAAAACAGGGTAAAAAGACAGGGATAAAATGCTTATTATGACGTTCTTTATTTCTGTTACCCTTGATGAAGACCTTCAGGCAAATGATTATCTACTTGACTGAGCACAGCTGTAACACTGCACTAGAAGAAAACAATAATGATGATGATATTAATAATAATGATGATGATGATAATAGCTAACATTATTGAGTGCTTACTGGACATTGTGATAGACAGTTTGCAAACATTATTTTGCCTTTTCAGTTTGTCTAAAAATTTGTTCGAAGACATGGATTCCAGAAAGCAATAGTTTTAAACAAGCATACACAATCTTATCAACATCATTTCTTCTTCCATACAACATCTTTGTTTAACACTTAAACAAACAAGGTTCATATGTTCTTGAAGCAATTGTTTTTGCTGATAATTACATCCAGGAAATCATCTTGATTATATTTTCCAAACAATTTAAACAATTGTTCCTTCAAAGAAGACTAGGCATGATTTTTTTTTATTTGTTCCAGGTTTCTGATAAGAAGACATTTTTATTTAAAATCCAGACATCTGAATTTCTCTGCCAACAATTTATATGCCCCTCCTTTTTGGTTGATGCTTTTCATTATTTTCCCTGGATGACTAATTTAAATGATAAGGCACCCACACTGGCAGGTCCTCTGCATCTTCTTAAGTTCTGTGTAGGGCAGAGCACTTTATAAGTGCTCAGTCTTCTTTATAAATGCCTTTCTCACTGAACTATTTTCCTCTTTATTGCCTTCTTTATTATTATCAGGTCATCAATAATACTTGACAAGGGCCACTCACCAACCACACATATCATTCCCTGAGTCACCATCATACTGCAATGTAAACATTCCAGCTGACCCGAAGAAACATTAATAATATTACAGCTTTAAATATCTTAGTTGATGCTCATAATGTTCTCCCTATTTCCAAAGGTTAGGTAACCATTGCTAATGGCAGAGTGCACACAGAATAAATGATTTATTGGGTAGTACTATTTAATGCGTGACTTTGTGAAAAGATAGCCCACATGTATTCTTTAATTTGAAAAACAACAGGGCAGAAAATTGAGGTCACTGATAACTGAGCCACAGTCATTTGAGTATGAATGGAAAAATATAATGTTTCAGTAAAGTTTTTCAGCAACTTTCTGCTACTATGAAAAGATGTCACTGTAAATCAAAACAAACAAGTCACACACAGAGATGTTTCAGTGCTTTTTACAAGGCATTGTAAATCACATAAATTATTAAGAAAATGGCAGTGAGGTCCAGCAGAATGCCTGATCTAGCTGAGGATTCAGCACTGAAGGGTTAATCGGTTTAGGATAAGAATGGCCTTTTTGAGATTTATGGCATTTCTGGCAACTCTACCATAGAAAGGCCTGAGTCAGAAAAAGTAACAACAAAATCTTATTTTTGAAATGCCCTCCAACCATCTTTAAAAATTCTGATCAAATACTATCTGTAAAAGGTTTACTACATATGCCAGAAGTACTTCTTAATCTATCACTGAAAAAGACCAACATAAGGAATAAGAGAGTTAATTATATCCAGCCAGAAAACTTTTGCATAATTATTAAGAACAAGAAGAGGAAAGACAGATGAATATAATAATAAACTTGGCAATAGAATACAGTCTAAATAAAAAAAGAAAGTCCCATGTAATGAAGGTGCTGACAATGGATTCCAAGTTTTATAGTATAAATTCTTTAACTCTGATAATTGAGAGTTAGGTCTATTAAGATCTTAGGACTATTATGAAAGACTTTCCTTAATACCTTTGTTACAAAAATAAACACAGATCCAAGGAAAGAACTTGGCTATTGAGCAAAACATGAAACCAGCAATCATTTTCCCAGTTCTTTGTATTATTTCTATGACTACTCTTCTCTGGTTTTAGGGGAATCATCATGTTTCTTCACAAAACCAGTTCACATAGTTAAAAGTTCAAAGTAAGAATAACAAAAGTGGTTAGAAGTGGGTTTTCTCTTTTTTAAAAACTCTTGATGTCCTGTAGTTTGTACTCTCTCAAACCTAATCATGTTCACATTAATGTTAATTTACAACTACTGCTTCAGTGGATATTTTAGTGCAATGAGATAAATAACCCCCACACGAACTGGGTTTTAGGGTTATCAGAGTATGAAATTCAAGTATATACTACTCCTTAAGCAGAATTTTATTATAATACCTAAAATTTGGAGATGCTTTACCATGTGAATATATATATATATATATATATATATATATATATATAGTCAACTACGCCTGCCTCAGTGACAACCATGTTATTCATTCATGAGATAGTTTACTAGGCTTTCTATGTAAAATACAGGCAAAAAAAGCAAACATACAAAAAAAAGAAAATGGATTAAAAAGAGCTTTCTATTTTGACTTAACTATCAGGCTAAGTTGCAAGTGACCCACAATAGCCAAAACAATCTTGAAAAGAAGAATAAAGTTAGTGGACTCACACAACTGAATTAAAAACTTGCTACAAAGCTAAAACAATCAAGACAGTGTGCTACTGTCATAGGAATAGACATACAGGTCAGTGGAATAGGATTCAGAGTCCAGAAGTAAATGGTCATAAATAAATATTTATGGTCAATTGATTTCAGACAAAGGGGTTAAGATAATTCAATGGGAGGAAACAGTCTTTCAACAAATAATGTGAATGAAGTTAGATTAGATACCTACTTTACACCACAGACAAAAACTAAGTCAAAATGGACCACAGATCTAAATACAAGAGTCAAAACTATAACAATCTCAGAGGAAAACACAGTGAATTTTTGTGACATTGGGTTATACATTGATTTTGTAAACATGACACCCAAAGCACAAGCAATAAAAGAAAAAAATTAATTTGACTTTATAGTAATTAAAAGTTTTGTGTTTCCAATGACACCATCAAGAAATTGATCAGACAACCAATAGAACATAAGATAACATTTACAAAATCTATATCTGGTAAGGGACTTATATCCAGAATATATAAGGAACAATTAAAAAAGACTCAATTTTAAAAATAAGCAAAGAAGTAGATGTTTCAAAGAAGATATATGGATAGCTAATAAGCACATGAAAAGATGATCAACACTGGTGATTAGGGAAATGTAACTCAAAGTCATAGTGGTATACATATCATGTCACACATGCTAGAATGGCAATAATCAAAAAGACAGACAATAACAATTTTGATAAGGATGTATTAAAATTAGAACACTCATTCATTGCTGGTGGATTATAAAATGGTATATCCACTTTGGAAAGTAATTTGGCAGTTCCTCAAAAGTTAAACATGAGTTGCAATGTTTATGTCTACCATGAACCAGCAATTTCACTTCTAGGTATAAATCCAAAAGAACTAAAAACATATGTGTACACAAAAACATGTACACAAAAGTTTACAACAGTATTATGCATAATAGCCCAAAAGTGGAAAAAACTCAAATGTCCATCACTGATGAATAGATAAACAAAACATAGTATATCCATACAAAGGAATATTACTTGGAAATAGAAAGGAATGCAGTACTGATTCATGCTACAATATAGATGCACTTAAAAAAATTAGCTTTGTGAAGAAGCCAGTCACAAAAGACCACAAGTTTTATGATCCCTTTGTGTGAAATGTCCAGAATTGGCAAATATATAAAGGTAGGAAGTAGATTTGTGGTTGCCTAGGACTGTCTGGGAGTGAGAACAGGATGTGATTGACTGCTACTGAGGAGGGGGTTTCTTTGGCGGATGGTGAAAATATTCTAAAATTAGACTATGGAGATAGTTGTACAATTCTGAAAATAAATGAAAAATCATTGAATTGTGCACTTTAAGTGAGCTTTGTGGAATATAAATTGTATCGCAATAAAGTTGTGGAAAACAATGCAAAAATATGAAGGCTGGCTCACTCAGCTCTCAGAACTGGGTTCTGAATTTCCAGCTGCTCAGTCAGATCAGAGCAGGCTATTGGGAGGGACCAAGAAGGCTTCACCTTAGTCTGGAGTCATAGCTATACAGACCATGTTCACTTCCTTCACAAATGCCATCTCTCAAAGCCAGCAAGAAAAAACAAAACAAAACAAGCACAAACTAGCTTCTAGAAGAGAAGTAATTTTTGTATATCAGTCAAAATCAAAAGCATGTTTTTTAACCTATCACTGATTTTAGTGGAATTAAACATACATCTTACTATGACACTGGAAGGACAAATTATTGGCTATATTGCATTTCTTGGGACCTGTAAACTGCTGAACATCATAGATATGTGAATGAACACAACATTTGGCCAAACTCTAATACAAACATCAAAGTTTACATTTCATTCTGTGAACTTTCATATGACTTTCTAAGTCCCCATTATCTGCAGATGGTACTGTTTGTCAAAATGCATTGACTTAAATGACATCTGTTGTTACAAGTTTAATGTGTGTAAAACAAAACCAAAGATTTTAAATTTTTTTATTATTTTGAGTTACGAAATGTTATAGAAATTATAAGGCATGTAAAGTTTCAGGGAAGGAGAACTTTGAGGGAATATAGGTAAAGCTATATCGAGCATTTCAAACATTGGTATAATCTATATTTTTGGTTTATTCATTGAATAATGGCAAATCAGATATACACAAATATTTTAATATCTTCATTTAGGAAAGAGGGTATGACTCTACTGTGGATAAAAGGAACATTACTGTTTTAAGGAAATAATTATTTCTTTCTTATATCTAGAAGTCAGCTAAAGCACAAGTTAGTTTTTTTCTTTTTAATGGCCACTCATGTGGCATATGGATGTTCCTTGGCTAGGGGTCACATTGGAGCTATAGCTGCTAGCCTGCACCACAGCCATGGCAGCACTGGATCTGAGCCACATCTGTGACCTACACCATAGCTTTTGGCAATGCTGTATCCTTAAACCACTGAGTGAGGCCAGGTATTGAATCTGCATCCTCAAAGAGACAACACTGGGTCCTTAACCCACTAAGCTACAATGGGAACTCCAAGTTAATTTTTTAAAAAGTTATAATCCTATTTAGAAAAGAAGTGGGTAGAAGTACATGCTTTGTTGTTGTTGTTGTAGTTTGTTGAAAGTGGTAATCTCTTTTGAGAAAGAACCATATTATTAGGTGGTTTTATATCAATTCTGATGTATTATGGTAGAAACATATATCACTCTTTGACCTAAACTGAAGGCACAGAAGACAAATAGAAGTAGAAAGCTACATATCAAATAGTGGAAGAGGTATACTCCAAGAAATCAAGGTGGTTTTTCTTGAGACACATTGTAATACATGCTTAGAAATTTCCACTGGCAATTACCATATTCCAAATGAGGATCACAGAAATTCGTAACTGAGACTTGGTAGATTGTGTTATTTGGCCACAAATCTTCCATTCCTCTCTGCACTGGCCATTGTTCATGTCATTGGGAGTGAAGAATACTTCCCTGTCTCACTTGGCACTAGATTGGCTTAGCCAATGTAATATGAAGTAAAATATGTCACATCAAACCAGGGCTTTAATGTACTTGAATTGTTTGGCTGTCACTTTGGCATTCCTACCCTACACCATGAGCAGACATGCCATAGGTGGCCCCTGCTCCTTCATCCTGGTTCCCAGAATGAGAAATGAGAAACAAACCTGAACTTAACTGACATTTTAAGCAGAGTTGCTACAGCTTACCTGTAGACTCATGACTAGGAAATAAAGGCTAGTTGTTAAGTGAGTGACATTTTTTCTTTTGGAAGGGGGGCTGCTTATTATGCAGTATTACTACAGAAATAGCTCTTTTTTATTTCTTTTGCTTTCCCAAACTTTCTATAATACCAAAAAGGTTAATGGTTTCTATAAAATTATATAGCATCTACTGCAAAAGAAACTATGTGGAAAAGTGTACCTAGTGCCTGGTAAGGAAAATACAGTACAAAGTAACTTAATTTGGGATCCTTCTTCAGTCTTGGTCATAGACAGGGATTATGCTTATTACATGTCATTATATTACAATCTGACAACTAAAAATGAAAAAAAATTGCTAAACTAAAATTGCTTTCAATTTGAATCTCTTGAAAAATGTTAGCATTTTGAATATATTACAGCCACCAATGATATTTTAACAAATATACAACCACCTGTACAGAAAACTGAAGACAAAGATTGAGCTAGGACACTAGCCAGCTGTAACAGCACAAATGTTATCTCTGTTCTTTATAGGAAAGGAACTATGGCAGACTAAGACACATAAAGCACCTGAAGAAAATGTAATTGGAAAAGAAAGCAAAACAGGACCTCTGACATTAAGAATGGAGACAGGATATCATGCCAGTAGTTAAAGTTTGGAAAAGTAACTTTTATGAGCAGGAGAGAGATTGCAGGGGAAGGACTTTCATTTGTCCTCTTCATGCACCATAAGAGACAAAAAGCCTGACACACAAATCATTGTAGGTAAAGTACAAGTAAGACTTTCTGCCAGATGGCTGTAAACAACTCTCAGAGCCGTGAGAATCAGACACAGAATTTCCCCCCACAAAATATGGGAGCTATTTTTTGCTGTGCCACAGGTAAACAATGTATACCCTGAAGCCAGGGAAGGTAGTAAGATATTTACTAACAGATGTCAAAGAACACAGAATCCAAGATCCAATGTTCCCTGATGGTTTAAATGCATCTCTTTACTATAATTCTGAGAGATTTCAATGAAAACGCTTGAAATCTTATCGAGACAAAAGCTATATAGCACCATGTGTCAGTGTAAACAAATGTGGGCACAAAAGCCAGGAAAGATAGTGCATGTTGGCTATAAACACATCAGTGAATGAAACCAAAAGGTCTTATGCATTAGAGAGAATGTTAATAAATTCACAGGATGAGAGCTGTAATAAACATATCCTGGCAAATTACAGTCTGGTTCTGTGCCTATGAAATCAGGTATTATGTGTAGAGTTTGAATTTCCGAGACTTTCAGTGTGTTTCATTGAATCTTATATTGCATTTATGCATCTCATTTATGGCTGTGATTATAAGTGCCACGGGGACTGAGGGTAGATCTTATTTCTGTTTTTCTCTCCAATTCCTAATACCTGCCATACAAAATGCAAAGCATTTTTGTGAAAGTGAAGGTTGAAGGAAGTATAGGAATAGGGAGGGAGGGAAGGAAGGAAAGGGGGGAAGAGGAAAGGCACTCTATTGATCACTGGCAATGAGTCATTACAGCTGTTAGATATTCAATAGATGGCCCTTTAACCTCCAGATAATTCCTTCCTCCACTGTTAGAGGCATTTCCTCCTTTTACTTTTCTCCATGAAACTGATGTGACAATACATCATAAATGAATAACTACATTCATGTATTACTTCAAAATGTGCTTTAGAAAGGTTTATTGAATGAATATAATGATTGAGAGCTTAAACTATGTTGCTCATTAAACTAGAAAATGTATGGATCTTAATTGCCTTACTTGTCATAACTGTTAGTAAGAATATGATGCATTCTTACTAATGCTATTTGCTATCCCAGGGCTTAGGGACTAGCTGAAAAATGTACACCAAAGGAGGCAGAAGCATGGTGGTCAAGCCTGTGAACTCTGAAGCCTGAATTTGGAGGTTAGCCTTACATTTTATTATTTGTGTAATCTTTGGCTAGTTACTTAATTTTTTTCATGTTTTGGTTTTCCTATATGCCAACTAGTGATAATACTACTGTAGGAAAGATTGGCTGTTTACAAATATTTGTTCTCATTGGAGAAGAGATTGTTTTTACCCACTTTGAAGTTAGGCATGGCCATGTTGCCTTGCTTTGGTCAACAGAATTTAAGTAGCAATGATGGCTGTCACTTCCAGTCAAAGCTTTTAAGAGTCAATGTGCTATTTGTCATTCTCTTTCTCCTTGTTTCAGTAACTAGAGATAGTCCAGATGGTGGAAGTGCTGTCATACTAAGTCTTTATGTGACAACCATATAAAGAACAGTTTCTAGCTTCAGGATATGAAGAGTAGGCAAGAAGTAAACCTTTATTGTATTAAGCCACTGAGGGTTAGCAGATTATATGTTACTGTTGCATAACGGAGCCCACCTTGCTGATAAGGTAACTTACATTGACTGTTGCAAATTCACTCGAAGAAGTAAACACATTTGACATCATTACATAGCATTCAGTAAGAATTAAATAATTTTTATTTTAGGATGTTACTACACTGGAATGGCACACCCACTGGCTGCATTTGTGGCTGCATAACTTTGCTTACCTCTTCATTTGACAACAGTTTTATAACATAATTTTCTATAAAGAGACTACAAAGGAATTCAGTCTTTCATATCGTGGTTACTCAAAAGTTGGTTTTATTATTAGTTTAGAAAAATTTCTTTCAGCTTCATAACTTTTTATGGGTGATATCATAATTTTTTATGATGGTTGCTAAATTTGAGAAAACCTATCAAGCTTAATGTATTAGCTGTTAGAGGCAAACTTGCTATTTCAGTACTGCTATAGATTTGTTTCCCACAAACAGTAAGTCTGATAAGTTCTGTTTCATGCGATACCCATTAAAAGTGAAAAAAGTTATGATGCTTTCAAAATTGCATACACTGTATTATTAAGTATATTTTGACAGGAGAGAGACTCTGTTTTGATTGGACCTTGATAAGAACTGAATCCTCTACTTGTAATTTTATATATCTGATTGAAAAATTTTAGACAGACCAGTTTCTGGTGTGTTCCCTTTCAATTCTTGTTTCTCCTTCACTACTAACATGCTCTCGGGGCTGAGCATGGGAAAGCATGTTCAGTCATGTTAAAGTTTCTGGCCCTGCACCTTTGCATCATCTTGCAATGATTCAGCATTGTGGGTGGAAGGGTATTTATGGACACCATTCCTATACCAGGTGGCTAGCTGTAACATTACTATACATGGAAATGATTTAGAATATGAATATATCCCACTAAACTAAAAATAAATGTATCCCCAACTCAACTTTCTGATAAATGAATTCCAAAAATGCTCATGGTCACTCCAACACCAGGAGAAACGTGATGGAGGACAAGTCATAGTGGAGTCAGTGATTTGAACCAATTGCTGTTAAAGTATCTTACTTTTGCAAATTTTAGAATAGATGATCATAAAGACTTGTTTCTATACCTTTTCTTAGGTTCTTACGAGAGACCTCTAAAATTTAAGCTTTGTTAACTTCACAGTAAATATTTGGATTCTTATGGATTAAATATTTGCCCTTATATTCATTCATTTATCCATTCATTAATTGAGAAGTATTTACTGAATATTTATCATGCTTCAAACATACTAATGCAAATTTAAAGCAGCACTCATTCTCAGTCAGCGTACATTATCATGGAGAAGTGAACATGTATCTAAGCAAGCAGCAAATCCAGGGAGTAGGTATTCTTTAATGTGTAATAAAAGATACTCTTTAATAAACATTTACTAAACTATTTCTTCTTTTTGAGCAGAACTAGGATTGTGTTCTGTAACCCACCCTATTCCATGTAATTATATTCACAAAACCATTGGTGGTAATCTTATTCTCTTTACCTGTGATTGATTTAGGAACGGGGATTGGCCAGTGTGATACTGAGGAAGTCAGCTGAGGCACTTCTGGGAATGCTTAGTGAACAACTCTTTTTTTTTTTTTCCTCTGTAAGGAAGTCTTGATGGGATGATGAGAACTGCAGCAGTGATTTTATAACCAGACAGAGAGCTAAGCTGAACACAGAGGGGCAGAGCAGTAACACAAGGACTTTTGTGGGGTTGGTGAGCAGTTAAGTTAATTAACCTTCAGGCTACCTTGCTCCTGGACTGACCATGCATCAGGGAATTTAGAAATCAAAAAGAAAAATTTTTAACAGGCTAGAAAGCTTCATATTACACTGTGACAAGCTATTTTTGCTGGCTGCTTTCTGTAAAATTGTAAAGTTTCATTTGTCATTATTTTAATTCTGGTCCACATATGAAAAGCAACTGAATACCTCAGAGGGTGATTTGATTATCCTTTTATAGTTGCTACATCTGCACTAATGTGTTGAGGGTTATTATGCTGTTTATTTTCTATAATTTTTCCCAATTAACAGTTATTACCAGGAGCTATCTTTGTTAAATGAATGTTGCTGCATACATCAGAGAAAGTGTAGTGATATAGGGCAGACAACTGCAGAAAAGGGCTCTTTTATACAACGGTCAGGAACTAAAATATCACCTTAATGCAATTAAAACTGTACATGTTCACAAGAGCATGGTGTCAATAAAGGCTGAGTTAACTGACATTAGGAGAACTTAGCTTAATTAAAGCTTACAATTTCAAAGTATTCTAAGACCTCTTTTTTCTTAAAGGGGAAACAGATTTTTCTAATGTTTCAGAGTGAAAAATGCAGATACAGCCAATAAAAATGATAACTGGGAACGTACTATAGAAAGTTACTATAAAATTTATAAGAAAGTACTCAAAATGGAAGGGAAGATTTTGTTGTTTCTTAATAAGATATAGTCAGGTTATAGCCAGCTACTGACATTTGTTCCATTTGAACTGTAACTAGGTGGGTTATCTCTGCGTTTCTAAATTCTTACATTCCAATACGAGAGAATGCATTTTATTTTGAACTGAGTAGTGACAGACAAGCTATCCACAGAGTAGAGAGATGACAGATCAAGAGGAAAATGAGCTCTTAGTTTTTCAGTGTCCTTCACTGGAAAAATAGCCATGTGACATATGTGCTGTGCACAGTGGACTTCTGTGTTAGTGTTCATGCTGCTGGAAAATGTATTGCCTGAACTAAATGCACCTTCTATTGAGCACAAACGATTCAACCACAATTTAATAGGGAGATCATTACTTCTGCAAAAGGATTTTCAATATGAGCAGTGAGGAATCATTGTCTATGGAGGAAACTTAGATGTTACTTGCTCAGCACTGTAATAGTATATGGCAAGGTAGATAGACATTGTCTGTTCTTTGTGTCAATAAAGAAAATGGCCAATTAAAAAAAAGTTCATGATTCAGGAGGACTGTAAATACTAACAATTCTAGGTATTCTTATTAATACCTGAGGAGCATTTACTTTCCTTAAGTCATTTTATTTTTAGCTTTGAATGGTATACTGAACAATGATCTATTGCGGGATCAGAGTTGAGATCATCTCTTCACCGTCATCTCTTGTTTAAAGTCACGATGGTTTTCATCACATCATTCACCTTCAACTGATGGATCATTGCTGGATAGGAGGGTTAGCTAACTGACTCATAGCCTAGAGGTGATCTGAGCAGTCTATGTAAAAAGGAAAGGGACAGACAATTTAAATTATTGAATTATTTGGGCTGACCATTATTAAGGAACAATATGGCTGCCTGAGTCACATCTCTGTAATTAGTAATTATAAACTTTCAACTGCTTGAAATATAAATATTAAGCTGAGCAGGCTTTATATGATGGCCAACAAACCCTATGGTTACTAGAAGCCAAATATATTTTAAAAATTACATGTGTCATACATTTTTGTTACAAAGGATTCAAATTATACAGAACTATACAGAGTAAAACATGTTAGCTCCTCTTTATCCCTCTCCTAGTCAGTCACAACTGTTGGGCTTAGTGAGTATTATACCAAACGTGTTTTAGCATACTGTTCTTCTTTATTTGTAATGTAGTAGTTAATTCAAAACAAATCAGTGCATCAAATATTTGAGTAGCTTAAAGAGTCTGTGCAAGTGACAGAATTATTACCTGAATAAACATACACAAGTATATATATAAAAACATTATGCTCAAAATTTAAATTTCCAATATGCTTTTAATTTTTTCCTTTAACACTATGTTTATAGATCTTTCAAAGTCAATTTATAAAAAGTGCGATTCATTATTTTTATTATCTGCATAATATTTCATTGTATGCATGTATAATTATTAATTTAAAATTACCATATTGGTGATACCTAATTTGCATTCAACTTTTCTCTATCATAAATTATGTTGCTATCAATAGCTTATAAATAAGTCTGTTCTCATGTGAAAGTATTTCTGTGGAAGAGAGTTCTAGTTGGCTAAAAGTTGCAAATTGAAATTTTGAGATACTGCCAAATACTCTTCAAAACAGGCTTATCAATTTATGCTCCCAACAACAGTGGATGAAAGTGCTTATTTGTACTTATCATTGCCAGTCCTGGATATTATAAATCTTTTTAATTTCTGCCAGTTCGATGATTGAAAATAGTCTTGTTTTAGCTTGCATTTTTCTGATCACTAGTGAGGTTGATCAGCTTTTCATACATTTACTGTCATTTGTATTTCCTCTTTGGTGAACTGCTCTTTCTTTTCTCATTTTTTTCTATTTCGCTATTTGTTTTTTTCTTAATGATCCATGAACCTAAGGTGTTATCATTTTTGTCTTTAAGCCTTTTGTTAATCCTGATGTTGATGTTATATATTTTTCCTCTGCATGTGTGTGATAGAGCAGTTATAAAAAATACTTAATAGACTTTCAGTATAAAAGTGAAAATACAAAGGTTTTTTATTACTGCATGTCTTGTTTTATTTAAAACACCTTAGAGTGCCAAACATTTGGAAACTAATTGGTAGACAAACATGATGATATAAACTCATGTCTTGGCATTTTATTCAAATGCTTACATCTGAAATAGTTGAGAAGTTGGAGAACCCAACCATTTTTCACTTTTCACATTTGTTATGTGACTCATGCATTCAGCAACAGTCAAGTACCCATATTACAAACCACAGAGGTATAAAAATGTATAGCATTGGGAACTATGTCTGGTCACTTGTGATGGAGTATGGAGATGAGAGAAAAAAAGAACATATGCATGTATGTGTGACTGGATCAACTTGCTGTGTAGTAGAAAACTGACAATACTGTAATCAACTATAATGGAAAAAATAAAAATCAATACAAAAAATAAAAATGAATATGTCCTTAGATGCTTCCTTCAAGGAATTGAAAGTCTAACTAGAGAGACACATAGGTACACAACTGTGGAGAGATCCAAAGGAACATGGGCCATGGCTGGATACAGCTACATGATACACGTGGGCCTGGTCAGCCAGAAGTTGGCTTACACAAGGCAACTCTCTCAGAGAAAGCACGGTAAGAGATAAGAGAGTGGGCATTAGGAGCCTGATATGTTACTGAATCCTTAGATATCAGAGCATAGTGGGGAATCTGAGTATGTGTGCCTGTGGCTGTAATTTTTTGGTCCATTCCCACCACTGGATTTATATTTGAGTTGCTTATACATCTGAGCAGAGAGGGAGGAAGGAGAGCTGAAAGTCAAAACTGATAGAGGAATTTCATTAAAACCCTAAAAGACATGAAAAATATAAGTACTTTGGGAGCTCTGTAATCGAATGTAACTCTAAATAAGTGAAAGTGACTCCTCTGACCATTTCACAAAAGAACATTATGCAACAATGTTTCCCAAAACAGGTTCCACTGAAAATAAATTGCCAGTATATGGCAAGAAAAGATTGTATGGTAAAATACTCTGGGTCACAAAGGGTTAAACAAGTGTCTGAATGGTGAGCCTTGTAAGAACCTTTTATAAGTTGATGTTTCTTTGTGAATCCACAACACATAAATACAAACTTAAAATAACTTAAAAACAGACCCTTTTTGGGGTATCCCAGGAAAACGTTTCTCAAAGATGCTTTGGCATACTCAGGGGTCTGGCACCACTACATACATGCCACAGATTCCCCTCTATTCTCGTTCAAGACAAACTCAAGGTAAAAACCAAAATAGCTAAGGTTATTTACTCTTAGGTGTATTTAAAGCAAATGATTGACTAGGGACTGAATTAAACATCTAATTATCTTCCAGTTAATGATTCTTTCATTAAGAATGTGCTGCATTATAGTACATTAATCAGGCATGAGATACTTAAAGTTACTTTTAAACAGCTTCCTGCAACCTTATTTATCATGCCCACTAGTACCACAGAATGCATTTCACATATTAGAAGCAGTGATTTATTGGTTTAGGCACGTTGGGGAACCAATACACTTTATATACAACTACAAACAATTCTGTGATTATCTTGTAGTTCAGCAAAACTATCTTGAGTGTGTGTGATTAAGCTCTCCACATTCCAAATTCCTACTGAAATGAAGAAAGCTATTAAACAGGAGTTCCCAACATGGCTTAGCAGAAATGAATCTGAATAGTATCCATGAGGATGCAGGTTTGATCCCTGGCCTCATTCAGTGGGTCAGGGATCCAGCATTGCTGTGAGCTGTAGTGTAGGTCGCAGACATGGTTCGGATCTGGTGTCTGGTGTTGCTGTGTCTGTGGTGTAGATCAGCAGCTACAGCTCCTATGTGATCCCTAGCCTGGGAACCTCCATATGCCGCTGGTGCAGCCCTAAAAAAAGGAAAAAAAGACAAAAAAAGAGATTAAGCAGATTCCAGATTAATTGCTAAATTTTGGAAGTGGCTGGGCAAGAGAAGTAAAAGCTAGGCAAACTCCTTTCTGAGAGTTGATAGGGTAGGGATATAAAACATGTTTTAAAAGCAGTTTAAGGTAACTACTAGTAGAAAACCTCTACCTCACTAATGAATAACAAATAAGAGTGACTTTGATTAATATAGCAAAACTAGGAAAATAAGAAATAATTTGGAAAGCTAAAGTGAGAGAAGTAATACTAAGCGTTACAGTTACCACAAAAACGGAGATGTGTTAAATTACTTATTAAAAGCTAGAGACTCTCAGATTGAGTCTAATGCCTACATGTATGTACACTTTCACCTATGTGCCATGTGCAAGACATATCCAGAATAAAATGACCCACTAATATTAACTATAAAAGCATGTAGAAAATATTTCAATCAATAAAAGCAAAAGTAAAATCAGGGTTTATACCATTCATATTAAAAATAATGAAAATAAGTTATAAAATTTTTGTATATTAAATAGCCAACATCAAAACATATAAAGTAAGACTTTTAGAGTCCTGGGAGAAACTGAGAAAACATAATATCAAAGATTTTACTTCTCTCACTTTACCTGCTAAACTTCCAGGTCAAATGCTAGCAAAGAAACAACTGAATCACCTTCCTGGGATTGTTCACCTCCACAGAGTAGTGAAGCATATTCCATTTCCTTTAGCACACATTTTCCAATAGAAATATAATGTGAACCATATGTGTAATTTATAATTTTCTAGTGGTTGCTTTTTTTCTGGCTTTAAACTCAATAATTTTGTTATATTTATAGTAGTACAATGATCATCACAATCCAATTTTACAGCATTTCCATCCCAAAGTAGTGGGCACCTTAACAATAGAATAAAAAATTAAATTAAAATCAACACATTATATGTAATCAGTATATTTAAATATTTTTTCAACATATAAAATATTAATGAGATATTGTACTTTTTCCATTCTGTGAAATCTGGTGTGTATCTTCTACACACAGCACTTCTCAACTTGAAAGCTAAACTTTCAAAAAAATGCTTGATCTGTATTTAAATTCCATACAATTTATGAATGAAACCATAGAATTACATACTCAAGTTTCCAAACATTCTTAAATTTTTCAAGAGAATGAAAAGAGCATCAACTTTATAAAGCAAAATTAAAGTTAAAATTAAATACAATTAAAAATTATTTCTCAATCACACGAGTCCCATTTTAGTGTTCAGTAGATATATGTCTAGTAGTTGCCACTCTGGATGGCAAAACGCTAGATAACTTTCTCTGCTTTTTTTTTTTTTTTTTGCTTTTTAAGGCCGGACCCATAGCATATGGAGATTCCCAGGCTAGGGCTCTAATCAGAGCTACAGCTGCCCGCCTATGCCATAGCCACAGCAATGCCAGATCCGAGCTGTGTCTGCAACCTATGCCACAGCTCATGGCAATGCCGGATCCTTAACCCACTGAGTGAGGCCAGGGATTGAACCCGCAACCTCATGGTCCCTAGTCAGATTCGTTTCCACTGTGCCATGACGGGAACTACTAGATTAGTTTCCTACTCTCTAAATTACTACTTACAACATATCCTTTCTTCGTAAACTTCTAAACCCTTTCTACCTCATCCTCAATTTTAATTGCTTGTATTTCTAACATGATTGAGAAAACAGTCACCCTGAAGAGAACTTCAACAAACTGGAATGACCAGATCTGGCACATCTGTTTTCTGTTTTCTTTCCAGTAGTTGAGGTGAACAGTTCTTACTCCCATCCAAAGTCAATCATTCCTCTTACGCATTCTATTCTGTTCTCAAGGACTAATTTCAGGAAATCTACCATTTCTCTCTTGTGTCATCAGCTTTTCCTTCTGATAAGCATCCTATCACCATAAAAAGTTCTGCCTCTCATTTCTCCTTTCTGGTGGTGCCCCATTTCTCAGCTTTCCTCTACAGCAAAACTCAAAAGTTATCTATGCTTCCTGGCTTCAATGTTTTAATCCTCATTTTCCTTTAAGTTCATTCCAATTAAATTTTTATCTCTACCATTTCACTGAAAATACTCTTTTAAAGACACCAATGACCTCCTTTTGCTAAATTAAATGATCAGTTCTCAATCCTCTTCCTTGATAACTCCTCTCCTTGACATACTTTCCTTACTTTTAACCCTAAACAACACTCATTCTTAACTTTTCTCCTACCTTGATGATTATTCCCCCTTACTATTCTCCTATCTTCTCAAACTCTCAGCTCAGAGCGTCCTAGGACTTTTCTTATTTCTCGGCAGTTGCATCCAGTCTCATGGCTCTAAATATCACTGATACACCAGTGACCCCCAAATGAACATCCCCAGCTGGACCTCTTCCTTCAGCCCTACCTTTGTACACACCTTTCTGCTCAACATTTCCCCTTGGCTATACAATTTGCACGTAAAACTTAACATATCTAAAACCAAGCACATTTTTCTCTCTTTAACTGCTCTTCCATGTATTCTTCACTTTTACATTGCCCAGGAAAAACCTTGGAATTTCCTTTTTGCCTTTTAAACTTGTTTTTCTCATATCCAGTGAAATAGGAATGCTGTTGGCTATACCTTAGGAATACACCCATAACTGGATCAGGGTTAATCACTTTTATGTTTACTTTTTATTCCTGTACACATTTTAGAATTTAGAGAAGGTGGCCATTCCTTTGCTTTTTAAGTTAAAAGATACAGACTGACACCCATTATAAAAATAACCTATTTCTATGGCAACCCTGGATCCAACCTGCATCTGCTACCTGTGCCGCAGTTTACAGCAATGTTGGATCTTAAACCTACTGAGTGAGGCCAAGGATTGAACCTGCATCCTCATGGAAACTGGGTTGGATTCTCAACCCTCTGAGCCACAATAGGAACTCCACAATAGTCTACTTTTGATTTAAGATTTAATTTATCTATGTAGGTATTCCTGAAGTTCAGTTAAAAGATCAGTTGGAATAAATCAGCTTTTGTTTTTACAAGCTATATTGATACATATTCAGAGATTATAGAGAACAAGTATTTCAGATAAGGTTATTATACCACGTTTCATAAAAGAAATTCCAAAGTTATTTTAATAAAGTTATGTTTTGATCTTCTAGTGTTCAAAACAAGAGTTATGCTATGTAGATTCTTTGAGCTGTCACTTGCAGTTGGGTCCTTATTACTCTAAACTTCCCATCCAAGGCCTGAGAGTTTTGTTTAACCATAAAACCAGAATTGAAGCAGGTTTCTGATTGCTTTCTACTGTTCTTGTTGTGAACTAAATGAATAACAGTACATTTCTATTGCTCAGTTTGTCTCCTGTAAAGAACAGACCCAAGAAATGTGATTTTTCATTGAATGGGAGCAATAATCCCCCATATGGCTATGTATCTTGATATATCAGAATCTTGCAAAGATTTTAGTTGCTTATGTAATCTCACCCCAAATTCCAAAACACACTCCACTTCCTAGCTGAGAATTCTTGGTGAAGTAAGTAAAAAACTGGGCTTGTGCCATAGACTTCAAATACACTAGGACGGGAAAAGATGGAGAAACACAGCTTACAAGGTGTGGTTTAAAAGATATGCTTGAGATGACAGCGGTTAATAACAAACAGAGTGCCTGCTTCAGCAAATGGTTTTCCTGTCTCCTTTTAATTGAATCAGTCAGTTATTAGCCTCAAATAACCATTTCCTAAAGTGGCTGCAATACGCAAAATCCATTGTACTGTACTTTTCAAGGACTTGATCCAAACTCGGTAATTAAATTTTTCTGATTCCTCTAAGTCACAGGGCTACAACAGGAGGAGGAACCAGCAGAAGCTAGACTGTCTAGAGGAAATTTGTTTTCATTCTTTTTAGGTCAAAAAGGAAGAATATAGGTCTATTAATTAATCAAATGATTAGGTAAATTATTTTATTGCCTAAAAAGGAACATTATTTTATAAAGCAAGAAGTACCCAAATATTCATAAAAACTCCTTGGTTAAATGGATAAAGCTGAATTGTTGAAAAGAAGTACACTGAAACTGTTCTTGCCTAGGTGTGTTATGAAGCATTAATAAGTAAACTGCTGAAGATCAGTGTAGCCTTATTAAAATCCTTAGGTGGGCAGTAGAATTGAGACAAGATGTGCACTTGGTTGGAATGAAGTTTTTAGACACTTAGAAAAGAAAAATGGCACTGTTCATATGCTTCCATTACCATTCACATAGACATTATTTCTTGGGCAATGAATCACTACCTAATCATCTAGGTATTTATTTTTTTCAGTATAGTGAGTGTTATGCTTAGCTTTTTTTTTTTGCATACACATCATTTTAAGTATAGCTCTTTCTTTATAAAATGTCACTCTTTTCTTTGGAATGTTTTAAAATCAAGGGTAAAATACATTTTGCTAATAGCAAAGTTATAATTAAAAAGTTATTGCATGAAGCAAGGTTCAGTTTTTTGTGAGAACAGTCAGACACACGTCAGGCTAAGGTTGACTGAGAAGGCCTTGGCCTGCCATGCTAGGTCAAAAGACCTCTGTTCCTCAGTGTGCTCGGAAATGCATCAAATCTGGGGTCAGTAGATTCTTAAGAAGATAGACTTGGTCCTTGGCCCAGTCTATAGCAGCCTGTGGAATAAGGTTTACCCCGATTTGGGGGCCTTTTCTTGGGAAAGTTTGTGAGGCCCTTAAATTGTGGGAAACCCATCCCTACATGTGACCTAGAGTGGGACTAATAGCCTCAACCTGATCCTAACCTTTTCTACCAGGTTAAGTTAGGCTGCTGGCAAAACATCCCAACACTGTTGGATAAGCACAGAGAAAGCTCATGTTTCAATAACTAATAATTCAGTTCATTTTTCCATCAATGAAAAGTGGATGGGACTATTATCCATTCAAAGCAATGGTTTTATCTCCTCTCCTTCCCTGCTATGTCTGGAATTTGTTGGAATATTCATGACATTCTCCTTCCTGTGTAACATCAATGTTTCTTCCTTGTCTTTCTCCCTATTCCTGTCTCTGTGTTTCCCTTCTTCCCTTAAGCTTTTTTCTGCCTTGAAGGTATTGAAATAATATCTCAGAAATGAGGTTTTGCAACCCAAATACTTGCAACTCTGACTTTAAAGAAAAGAAACAGAAACAATTTATCAGAAAGTGGTGTGAGGATAATTAATTTTTAAAGAGGTTTCTTCATTTAAAAGGAGAATTCTCCACAGGGTTCTGTTAATAGCGAGCCTCCTTAGGGACTTTTTAAAAAATGGTCAGACATACAGGGATTGGATTTACAGAGACTCTGCTCTGCACACTTCTACTATAAGATATGGGGAAGTTTTACCTGGTGAAGTTTCCATTTCCTTCTCACTACCCAGATCATTTTCACTTTGGAATGCAAATGAATCAAAGCTGAGGTTTCAATATGAAAAATCCATTTCAGCAAAATCAGTTTTAAGGGAAAATATATTGTTTAGTTTTTAGAGTAAGGAATACGTTTCTGCTCTCACATGACCTGAGACAAGTCTCATACAAAATAGTAACAAAGTCAATCTTAGCAGGATTTAAGGAGGACTCATTTTGACACATTCAAAGGAATTTTCCCCCTCCTCCCTCAGTCCCTCCTCTCTTTTTTTTCCTTCCTTTCTTTCTTTTAAAACTGAAAAACAGTAGGCTAGGAATGCAGCAGTATGCTTGCACTCTCCTCCATGCACTTGGCTATTATGCTTCTATTCCTTCACTATTTTCAGTGGCTGTGCAGTTCTTTTCTACCTAAACTTCCCCTAACTACTCTCCAGCTCCTCTCAACATGTAAAAAGGATTATTAGTAAATAAATTCCTGGCTTTGGAAGTAAAAAACTCACCCAATTTGCAGAAATAACACTGTTCAGGGAGGAGATGCAGGGAGAAAAACATGGGATTATCATTATAAAGGCAAGAAAGGTGCAGCAGAAAGGAACAGTCCTTAGAGTTAGAAGTTGGAGTATTATTTGGTATACCTGAAAGCACTTTGGGTGATTTAATAGGTTAAGAGTCAGAACTTGAAATTGGAATTGAAAAAGAATTATTGTATAATTTAATCCCTTTGGCTGGAAAAGGAACAGTACAATTTTGAATGTAAGTTTAATTGAGATTTAATCAGATTCTTTGAAACTTTTCCATTTTTTACCTGGAAAGCACAAAGTGTTCATCCTTTAAGGTACAATGATGGACTGCGTAATCCCATAGTCCATGGTGTATCCTAAATCAAATTCTCAGCAGCCACAGTCAAAGGTATTCTGACTGAAATGAGAATCTAAACAGCTTTGCAGTGTGCATAGGGAAGGTGGTTAAGCCTTTTAAAAGAAAATTCTCAAGATCACAGCTTCTATCCCTACTTTTTTCCTTTTCGACATTGGAAATCTATGCTAGGATTTCATCTTTTACCCCAAGACTCCTCCAGTAGTTTCTTAACAATTTCTGCTCACATAGAACACTTAAAAGAAAGCATTAAATCCTTTTGGCCTGAGTCTATCCAAAGTCAAAGGTATTTTAAAACACTATCGTCCATGCAAACAATACCAAGATTACAGCAAGGAGACTTGATATTAAAGAATAATAAGGCAATGTGTGAATTAAGTATATTATATTTGACTTCCATCAGGGACTTTGCCACTTGCATAATCCAATTGAATATGTTCTCATAAACCCACACTTCCCAGCCCATAGCTCTCATATACCAGTCTGCAATCAAGCAACAGCAGACTGAAGTAGGTTTTTTAAGAAAGTATACCTGTGACTGCATAAGGATTTGTCTCATCTGCTTCTTCCTTATGAACGTATTCTAGAAGTCTACATGTCCTCTGTCATTATCCCCTTTCCCCCACCCATCCTACCTAGGCTTGAGAGATGAGCAAATCGAGAGAGAGGGACAGATGTTGACTGAACTGTGTGGCTATTGTGGACTTGTTCTTAAACCCCATATCTCCTGATCACAGCCAGCTTTCTAAGAAGCTAGTCATGACACAAACAGGCAATCACATTTTTCTAGATGGGAAAACAGATGCTGGGTTTGCTAATAAAAAAAACAAATACATAGTCAGTAACTAAGTTGACATCATACAGTGGCCACCAATGATCATGAAAGAAACTAATATAGACCCTCCAGAAGATCCTCACTGATAATTTAAACTTAGGTATTTTTAGAGGTCCTGTGCTAACCCATAGCTCCTACATCTGCAGAGTGAAACCTTTCTTTGTGAAAGGCCTAGGAATCCCGAGCAGATGAATAACAGAGTCAAGTTAAAAAATCAGAGAAGACTGCACAATATCTGTTTTGAAGAAAGAAATGGAGGTGTATGTGATGGTGGTGGAGACCAACAGAAGAGCTCTTTGGATAGAGAATATACTAGAGTGAAGTGAGTATACTATATGGTTAAAACTCATTAAGGTATTAGGTTTTGCTGAAATTAAAAAGAAGTTGTCATTGTCTCTGTTTAAAGGCATCATGAATCACCATGTTGATCTGCCTCAAAATTACTTGAAAGTGCATGATGCATGTTGTGCATGTTGCATGAGCAGACAGCTGCAGATATATAAGAATCTTCCACTGAGTAAGAAAGGTCCTAAAACTTAATATTCCTATAATCATATCATATGGCAGTAGTACTTCAGGAGACCCAAGTAAGCCCTATGGAAAGAAACATGCAAAAGAAATTGAAAAAGTGGTAATGTAGATAAAATCTTATTACTGATGGGAAAATATTCAGCTTTTCTACTGTATTTGTGTGGATGTATCTGAGAAGAAATGATTCCCTAAAAGCTTAATTTCTTCCCAGTTTTGGCTAAGGATACCATCAATGGCATTTTAAAACCCTCAAGAAAAACATTTTTAAGAATCCTCTGTTTAATTACCCAGTAGTCCAGCTGAATTTATGGTGTTTTTGTGTGGATATTTAGCAATATGTATTGTAACTTGTAATAACTATAAAATGTTTTATTTCCCAGCAAATGGGTCAGGCCACTGTTTACTGCCCTTGGTGTATATTATAGCTAGCTCTTCATAATCTGTAGAAAGGATGGTCCTTTTGGGTAGGATATTGATTATACAGAGAATCCCCTAACTACATTTCAATATGCCTAGAAACTCAGTCTTTCATCAAACTTGCTAACAAGTTGAAACAGATGAGTGATTTGTTCCCCAGAGAAATAGCCAAAACACATTAAGAAGGAGGTGGAAGAAGCTGAGAGCCTGGATAATCCATCAGCTAGTTAATTCACACCTGAATAATTGAGAGTTTGCTTTACAGTTATTGAATATTTATGAAGGTTCCACAATATGCTGAAAAGTAGATCCACCAGTAAAAATATGAAATAAAACCAATCTGCACAAGTTTATGTTTAATATGGATCTTACTACTTGACTAAAACACACAAAATAGAATGTTTTCAAACATCAGTACATATAAGAATCATGAAGAGGATGTGTCTGTTGAAATTGCAGATCTCTAGATATACCTCAGAGGTGCTCCTTAGAAATCTGCACTTTTAATAGTTTATCTCAGATGATTTTGATGCAGGTGGTCTAGAGACTCCTCTTGGAGAAAATGTCAATGTAGGTAGTGATAGGAGGCCAAAGAAAAAAAGTCAGAGGTATGGTGATCTATGAACTGAAGAAAGAGAAGCAGTCAAAAGAGACTGCCTATTAGATAAAGGAGAGCATAGGTATAAAGAAAAAAAAAAGAGCAGGATAAATAATAGAATAATAGTACTGTAATAGATTTTAATATCTTAGAGATTTGCTATAATGCTATGATGTCTGTGATTTACTGTAAATTACTTAGTGGAACTTATGCTTTAGACATGACCAGTTACTGGGACCTCACAGATCAGTGATGGCTTACTAGCATTCGAAAAGGAAGCCCAGATTCCAGATGGGGCTGATACAAGTGTTTTAGCTATTTATACTGTATCAATACCAGATGATTTAATATTAGCATAACGAACAATTGAAAAGGAATTCCATTAGTTAAACAGCTGACTTGTTAACCGGTTTAATGGGTTTATTTTTTTATGTTTTTCATTTAATTTTTATTTTATATTTGAATATAGCTTATTTACAATGTTGTGTTTATTTCAGGTATACAAGAGAGTGATTCAGTTATACACGTACACATATCCATTCTTTTTCAGATTCCTTTCCCACATAGGTTATTGCAGAATATTGAGCAGAGTTCCCTGTGCTATATATATAGTAGGTCCTTGTTAATTATCTTTTTAATATATAGTCGTGAGTACATGTTAACCCCAAACTCCTAATTTATCCCTCTCCCTCACCCTTCTCTTTTGGTAAATATGTTTGTTTTCAAAGTGTGAGTATGTTTCTATTTTGTAAATAAATTCATTTGTATCACTTTTTTTTTTAGATTCCACATATCAATGATATCATATGATATTTGTCTTTGTCTGTCTGGCTTACTTCACCTAGTATGATAATCTCTAGGTCCATCCTGCAAAATGGCATTATTCCATTCTTTTTATGGCTGAAAAATATTCCATTGTATATATATATATGGAATATGTATATATATTCCCACATTATTTATCCATTCCTCTGTCAATGGACATTTAAGTCGTTTCCATGTCTTGGTTACTGTGAATTGTGCCACTATGAACACTGGAGTGCATATATCTTTCTCAATTACAGTTTTGTCTGGATATATGCCCATGAGTGGGATTACTGGATCATATAGTAGCTCTATTTTAAGTTTTTTCAGGGGCCTCCACACTGTTTTCTAGAGTAGCTATACTAATTTACATTCCCACCAACAATGTAGGAGGATTCCTTTTCTCCACACTCTGGCAGTTGTTAATTGTAGATTTTTGATGATGGCCATTCTGACTGGTGTGAGGTAGTGCCTCATCGTAGTTTTGACTGGCATTTGCCTAATAATTAGTAACATTGAGCATCTTTTCATGTGCTTTTTGGCCATGTGTAGCATAATGGATTCAGAACCGGACAGGGACTGGTAAAATTGGTAGTCTTTAAGATAGGTGGATTAGCTACAATATTTTAGCAATAATATTCTCTTCTTGCATAATAAGAGTATAGGAATGCTTGAGGCCTATAACTAGCCTGTTACTTGAGTGATGTATTCTAATCTCTCAATAATTCCCAAATTGTTGAGACAATTAATATGAAGATGTTTGATTGCCTGTAAGGTTACAGAATCTTGGCTCCTTGGAGCTTGTATAGATTTCCTCAAATGCTATTTTTTCAGGCAAGATGTTTGGGGACCCTTTATAAGAAGGAAAAGTTGGTATTTCATTGATCTTAAAGAAAAAAATTGTATGAATGTCTATGTGTTTGTTAATAAATATTTGTATGATAAATGTTAAAGCATGAGGCAAAGTTGTTCTGACTTGCTCTAATTTTAACTTAAAGCAAGTCTGTGGGGGTGGCTGCTCATTCTCAGTCACCTCAAGTGGTGGTTGGTATGGCAACCCACTAAAAAGATTTTATGCGTTGTCATGACCCAATTGGCATAGATCAGTTCTCCATACAAATGTAAAAACATAAACCAACCCCCACACCCAAGCTTTACTGAGAAAGAAATTTGGTGAACATTTTCTTGCTGTTCTTTCTCTTCAAACAAACAAACAAACAAACAAACAACAAACAAACTGATAAAGCAACCTATAGTTTTTGGGCTCTCTGTAAGGCCAGTGCATTCATTGTCCTAGTCTTTCTGTCTCAAGAAAATATGTAAGGGTCAACAGAGGCGTGAATAGAAGTATCTTCCAAAGACATATAACTTCTACTGGGTCATTTACTTCTCTAATTTGCTCCATGAAAGAATAAATGAGAAACTGGGAATAAAATTTTGACCTTCCAGACACTGGTCCACTGTGTTCTTCAATGTATCATCATCTCTATGTTATTTAAGATCTTGCTTAGATTATTCTCTACAAAAAATACTTAAAACTTTTTGACTGTCACAATTTCTCCAATCTCTAAGTAATTGCTGGTTTAAGAAAAATAATTAAATGCTAATCAGAAAGCTTTAGTTATATGTTCCTTAATTTTCCTTGCTTAAATATTTTGAAGCAATCGGATGCTTTCAGCATATCTTCCTAGAAAAGAAGTTACATCAGTTAATACTTTCACATTTATTTATATATAGGGACTCAGATATGAAAATGTTCAAATGTGTTGCATGATAAATTGTTTTTCTACAGTATAAGTGAAACTGTAAATAGGAAAATAGAAATGTCCTATCTATATATATCTATAGCAACATCTTTCCAGAGGTGATATTGTATAAAACAAATTCAGAACATGTAACCCAACAGCCTTCCTGTTGAGCAGTAAAAATATTTATGAGGCCATTTCAAAATATTGAAGAGTCGAATTATGGAGAAGCAGATTAATTAAGCCATAGACGTGAATGTTTAAGAATGTTACTCTAAAATGTCATACTTTCAATAAAAGTAAAAGATTTAATCTGGGTATTCTGTCATTTTTACAGTTACGTGATTTATTAGACAATGTTAACATGCAGACAGAAAGTGGGATCTGCCTATAAATAACTTTGTATATGTTTGCCATAACTTGCCAGCTAATTATCATTTTGAGATATGATAGTTCTGATTAATAAATCAAAAGGGAAACTCAATTATGAATGCATGCAATCAAACTTCATATGCAAGCCAAAATAAACCCGGCGTTTTATAAGTCAGAAGAACCCATTAGGGAAACTAATACAGTAGTGTTCCAAGGCTACATTGTGTGGAAAATAATGCTCTCCTGTTTGATGGAAAGAGGTTGGTTAGAGAATACTTGAAAGACAAACTACTTGGAATATTGCATATGTCAACAGGAAACCAACTGAAGTAAAGGGCTCAAGTGGGAAGAGAAATGACAATGTCTTCAGTTCTTTTCAGCTGGATTCAAGGAATAAGTATTGAGTAACAAACTGAAGTCTCTTCTACAGACAAGAACTCATTGCTTTCAATTTCAAACATAGGGGGTTGTTATGAATTGAATTGTATCTCTCCCAAATTCCTATGGTGAGATTTTAACCCTAGTACTTCAGAATATCAACTTAGGTGGAAACGGGGTTGTTGCAGATGTACTCAGTTATGATGAAGTCATACAGGAGTAGAGTGAGCCTCTAAATCAATATAATTGGTGTTCCTATAAAAAAGAGGAAATTTGGAAACAGAGACATGCACAGAAGGAGAATGTCATGTGAACATGAAGGCAGAGATAGGAATAATACTTCTACAAGCCAGGGAGCACCAAAGATTGTCAGCAAAGCACCAGAAGCTAAGAGGGGCATGAAATAGACCCTCTCTCAGCCCTCAGAAGGAACCAACCCTGTAGAGTCCTTGATCTGACTTTTAGCCTGTAGAATTGTGAAGTAATAAACTCTATTGTTCAAGCCAACCAGTTTGTAGCACTTTGTTATTGAAGCCCTAACTAACTAATACAGGGACAGAAATTATAATGGAGATACAACCTCTCTCCTCAAAGTAACTACAAACAGTTGTTCTTACGGAAAAGTTTGTAGAGAATCTTATTGGCAGAGTTCTGTCACTTGAATGGTAAAAGTCAGGAGCCTGGAAAGAGAAGTAGGTAAAAGAAAAAAAAATGCATGTTACCCAGGCTTGCATTACGATGAGGTTGAAGAGGAAGGAGACAGATGACTCAAGGCATGAATGTGCATTCTTGAAACAGGTGACCATGAGATCAGAGTTGGGAAGACAAGTGAGGGAAAACAATGTGGAAAAGTGTGTTGATGACCTACCTCAAGAATAGGAAAAGTGTAGAAAGTAGGAGAAGTGGAAGATAGGTGGTTATAAAATTTTGTTTCAAGGACTTCTCTTTTAACTCTAGATTTAGGTAGATGTGGAGTGTTTGAAAGACAAAGGTGAAGATGCTGTATCTTTTCAACATTTTTAACATGAAAATCCATCTCTTAATGAAAAGTACATAGCATTACTTTGCCAATCTTTCTAAAAATTCTTTTAAAACATTATGAAATATTTCATACAAAAATATCACACAAAAACTGAAATAATGATCATATAGCCACCACCTGGCTTTAAAAATATGGTATTTCTGATGCAGTTGAAGCCATAGGGTTTCCTCTAGCAGATCTCATTTCTTCCCCTGACTTCCATACCTGGTCTCTCCTACTCTGAACACGCTCTTTATCATTCTCATGCATTCCTTTTTATATTTCCCCTGCAGTGTCATTCAGATCAGAGGCAAGAATGCTGGAGTCTTTATACACCTGTCTCTGCCAGTGCCAGTTATTTGCCCAGGGCTGTTCTGTCATGGGATATAAATTCTAAGTTGATTCCCAGATCTTTTTGCTTGCAGGTAAAGTAGATGTCAGCAGTCTTTAGGACAGTCTTTTGATAAAGCCCCGGACTGACAGTTGGAGTAAATGTATAAATGAGCAGGAAACCACGGGACCTTCCTGGGACAGACCGCCCCTATATCTTCTGCCTGACTCTTGTTTGTAGAGACGCATTAGCTTCTTAGGCCTTCCCTACATTCCAAATAATAAATTTAATCAGAGAAGTGAGAAAATGCAGAAACAAAGAAAAGCAGTCAAGCAAGAAAAAATATTAATTGTTCAGTGCTTAAAGTTAAGGACCTTAAGCTCCTCCTCAAAGCTACATATAATATTCTGAGCCTTATCCTTTAATTTGTTTTGCTGAAACTCCACCACCCCCAGGATGGAAGAAATTAACCAGAAGCACGAAGACCTCAGATAGGCTGGAGCCAGAGGTTGATGATATTGTGTCACCACCAACCAACGAGAAGAATGTCCATGAGCTGATCACATACCCCACAACCCTCTTCCTCATTCTTCTCTGAAAACCTTTCTCTAAAAGCCATAAGAGGGTATGGGTTTTTTTGAGCATGAGCTGCCTGCCCTCCTTCTTTGATGCCCGCAAAAAATATTGTGTTTTCTTTCACCAATATTAGTATAATGCCTTTACTACAAATAGGCAAATGGACCCAAGTTCAGTTTGGTATGAAATGCATATTGGGAGCCTGTGTACTTAACAGTGAGAAAGGGAAATAAGGAACATAGGAAGCACCCTGTCAATGTCTGCTAATTGCCTCATCATATGGATATAGCACACTTAATCTATTTTCCTGTTGGTAGACATTTAATTCAAGTGCATATTTATTCCAGTTTTTTAAAAGTATATGTTAAGAGTACCATAAAAAATAGGCATCTTTAAGCATTTTTTAAAGATTTATTTTATTTTCCAATTTAAGAAATATGTCTCCCATAAAGTCCTCCTCTATGAGAAATCAGGGGAAGGGTTGGAAGACTGTTTATTCAGGGCTGTTGGAGATGAAGTGAGCTGGGAGATGACTAGAACTCCTTTTCACAAAGGGCAACTTATTTTGATGCCTTAGGTATGGATGCTATAGGTGAGGGCTTCTTGCTGCAGTTGGGGGCAGACCTGTGTCCTGGCCTGCTAAGATATCCTTGTCACAGGAGAATCTCCCATTTCCCAGGGCACTTTCAAACCTTTTAAACTTACAATTTATACATTAATTAATACTTGGTTATTTTGTTGAATGTTTTATTTATTTACTTTTGGCTGCACCTGTGGCATGTGGAAGTTCTCAGGCCATGGACTGAACCTGAGCCACAAAAGTGACAACACAGGATCCTTAACCACTAGGCCATCAGAGAACTCTCTGTTTAATGTTTTAAAACATGTTTCACCTTTATTGTCTTTTTTTCTTACTTGTTTAATTAATATTTAATTAAAAAATCTTTTTAACGTGGGACTCAGAAGATATTTGCAAAAGGTGACAGATGACTGCCCAAGTCCAATGCAAAAGAGCATTGATATCTGTTCATCTTTCCTCATCTCTCTCTTCTCCCTGCTCCTTTAGCTCTTAAATTCTGAGATACTAAAGAGATCTCTGTCTCCTATCTAAGCTCTGGATGGTCACCAGGACATAAAAGGGAAGTCCTGTGGAACAGGATGGCAGCCTAAATTATAAACAATGCTTTTGCCATTTTGACACACATTAAGGGGAGAGGTAGCGTTCTACCAAAAGAGCAAGTTATTTTCCACAAATTTGCCAAGGAGCAGTCTCAGAGCAGTGCTGATTTGTCCATACAGCTCATGAAATATGTTATGTATATGAAGACGACAAGGACATCCATGAGAGGAAATCAAACTGTAAATTTCCAACTTGAGCACATTTGTTTAAGCCCAAAAGAGAAATTGTGAAAGATGTGATGGGGAAAGAAAATCTTGTTACAATTTTAATTTTAAGATTCTTTTACTCAAGTATTAAAATTTCTCCATCAATAGCTAGGTTTAAAGATAAACAACGAACATACTACCACCGCCACAGAAAAAACAAACTGATATTTCCGGGGAAAATTTTACGCATCTCCCAGTTTTCAGTTCTTAAGGGGCCGATTAGTGTGATGGACTAAATGCTTGTGTCCCTCCAAAAGTCATATGTTAAAGCCCTAATTCCCAATGTGATATTTAGAGGTGGGGGCTTAGGGAGGTTATTAGGTTTGGATGAAGTCATGAGGGTGGGGCTGCAGAAAGATCAGGGCTCTGTCTCTTTTCACCATATAAGGACACAGCGAGAGGCTGGCTGTCTGCAAATCAGGAAGAGAACTCTCACCAGGAAACTAAATAAGCCAGGACCTTGATGTTGGACTTTCAGTTTTCAGAACTGGGAGAAATAAATTTCTATTGCATAAGCCATCTATTCTATAGTCTTTTGTTATAGCAACCTGAACAGACTTAAGAGGGTTAGGTTAAGGAAATTTCTTATAGATATTTTAGTTTGGATATCTGAAAACCTGATTATATACTTAAAAACTATAGGATTTGCAGCTTGAGAATCAACATTTTATGAACTATAATACGTTTCAGTAATAGTTCCCCATCCATCATAAACTCCAGAGTTCTATACAGTTTCTTTAGGGTTTAAAGACAGTGGAGGAGCTCTTGAACTATGTTAATATCTTTCTTAAGACAAACACAGGGGCTTGAGACACTGCCAAGTAAGCTGACCAACATTAAGGAACTTAGTCTTTACAATTCTTTTTGCTCTGAACTTCTTTTGATAATGTTGTGCCAAAAAAGATTGTTATCAATAATATGAAAACTGCAATGCATAGTATAAAGACTAAGAGAGACTGGAGATGCTATGGCACTACACAGAGAGATGTTATTTCTGGATTTACATAAGACAGCAGGGAACTAGTATTTTCTAATTTACTACAGGAAGGAACTCACCTTAGAAATGCAGTAAAAAAAAGAGTACATCTAAAGTGAACTTTGAGTAATTGTATGGACAGAAATGACAAAATATAGAAAGGAGTAAATGAACGTTGGAAAAAGGATTCAGATTAGACCAAAAAAGACTATTGTCTTAGACATTTTTTTTACAAAATTTTATTGAGAGAAATTGGAATTTAATATCAGAACATTATTTTCTTGTATGTTGAGTAGATCTATGGTTAATGTAATAACTCATAAAACGTATGTTGCTTTGTTATCACGGCATAGGTTCAGGCTATTTTAAATAATCATTTTGTCAGACTCATGGATCCAGAATTGAAGAATACTTTCTAGATATTGTCATCTGTTGATACCTTTACTGGCAGAGCCTCGGTGACAGCTAACATTCCGGGTCTTACAGGCAAAATCAGTCAAGGAGTACACCTTACAGAATGCTATTTTAATGGGGCATACTTCTGTTACACTGTACCACATTGGTATTTCATTTTTGTTTTCCTTATTCTACTCAGTGTATGATAATCTTCAAACCTTTTTCATTTGTTTATCTCGTAATCTATAGCATACGTCACTAATTCTCTCTTCCATCTTGCACTGTTTTAAGCAAGGTATATTCAAGCTACACACAGTGAAGGACAAGGGACTTTACAGTCTCGTCCTGATATTGTTCAAATCACAAAGTTCAGATTCATCTATACTGCAGTTCCTGTCAACGAGAATAGCAGGATGGCTATAATTTAGACAGTAGAGGGACATGAGGAGTTTACAAAAACTTTCATTAGAAACGTGTCCCAGATTAACCTGAAAAATTCAAAGCCAGGAAAGTAGTAGACATGAATATATAGGGATATTTTAAAACATTAGGAGAACAGTGTGAAATACCAAAGGGAATATAATGAATATTATATCTTATGATTGTTATAACTTTTTCTGTCAGTGATTTCTATATTTTCAAGAGTTAGGAATTAGAACATTTAGCCAGAAACAGAATTCAAAATTTCACAAAAATTGTTCAGCCTTGTTTTTGAGAATTCCTTACATTCTCATGTTTCAGGATGAGGAAAATAACCATTTACAAATAGCTTCTCACATGATCTTAAAGGTGCTTAAGTGGCTTATATTTTTCTAGGCTATTTCCAATACTTGAATAAATTTGGAATAGTGTTGATAGGATGGGGGAAATTCTTACCTAAACAAAGGTGGTCTAAATTCTATAATTATACAGCCTAGGTAGAAAATCTGTGGTAATGCAGGAAAATAATTTAGAATTGCTTTATTTAAAATTAATTTATATATTACCACCCTCATATCCAAAATAAATCTGGGAAGGCATATTCATAAAATAAAGATCATTCAGATTTCAAAACAGTGCCTATAGCTGCTATTATTATTTCTGATGATTTCACTGATATAACAGAAAATTCACTGGAACAGTTTATATTTCAATATTCCTTTCTGACTTAACCCTTGACCATTTCTCTCTTCATTAATTAGGGTTTAATTAGGTTAGTGTTTTTTTTTTTTTCAATATACCCTTTTCTACCTTTCTATTTATCAATTAGATATAAGCTACTGAGCCCAAATCTCTCATTACCTTAAATCTTCCAAGAATCATGGCTGGCTTCTTGTCCTTTGAAACATCTTTAAGTTCTCTTAAATGTTCTCAAAACTATGAACTTCATTTATATGCAAGAAAACTTAACACTGGCATTTAAAAATGTCAATGAAAAGTCTGCATGTTTTATTTTATTTTCCACTAAGTTTCTCTAGTTCTTTCTGTCTTCCACCCAATTTGTTTTAGACATGTTGCTTTCACTTACTTTAACAATTCCTTTTTCTGACTTTACATGTGATCTCTTCACTGAGATTTTGCTTCCACTCATACCTTAAATTTTATACATTAAAAACACTGACTAAATCATTTTAAAGTCCACTCTTAGAATCTCAGTATAAATTTGGGTAACTTCTCAGCTAAATGCTAGGAATCAGTTTTCTGGTCCTTCCTACCTTCTTATAGGTAAATCGTTCAGAGTTATTAAGCTTTAATAAACATGTAAGTAAAATCCTTGTAGACCAGAGCTTATTAAAATGTACATCTTCTACTTCAGACAATATTAAATTAAGAAAAACAGTCACTCGATTTCCAGAAACCTTTTCAAATGTCCTGTGCCCCATTCATTCACCACAAGGGGGCATATCTGTACAAGAGTATCATGACCCTTTGGCTTCACGTTTTTATGATGATTACGTGGAGATTTTACTTGTTTTGTTTCGTTATGCTTTTCTGTTTTTTTCTAGCATGTGTACTTTTCAAAGTGATCCTAAGAATCATGTATTCTCTAATGCTGAGTGTGGAGAAAGAATTTCACTTGAACCATGAGATATATATATCCTAGGTTAAAACTCTAGAAACTGCAATTCCAGGAGTTTCTTCTATTTCCCATAAGATACATTGCAGTTCAAGCCAAATCTAATCATGTCCATTACCCTGAAACCCTATCAACTTTAGAGATGTAAAATATTCAATGGCATAATCTGAAATATACATAATTGTTTTAAGACTCTGAGATAAAATTCAGCACCTGGGGCAACTAACTGACTTTGCTGCACAAAGTTATTCATGTTTTGGTCACAGGTCATGGTTATATCATAGTTTAACATATTTTCATAAAATTTTATGGGCCTTCCATAAGTTCCCTGAGAGGGGCATACATTTCTACATCAGTCAATCCTGGAGAAGAATGACCAACACAGATAAAGAGAAGGAACTGCATGAAGGTAGCAAAGTGGAGACTATAGAAGCAATCAACAAAGGTAACAACAGAATAAAAATGAACATGAGAGCTAACAATTTTACTTTTTATGATTAAGTTTATTTTATACTGAAAACTATCATCCATGAGAAACTGAAAATAATATACTTGGGCTACATGTAATACACATTTGAAGAAAAATGTCTCTTAGTGTGACCATAACGAATCTAACTTCCCATCCTCAGTGACACTCACCTTCCCTCCTCTCCCACCCCTTTCCCACTGTACTGGCAAATCTTTTACCTGCTTGTGACTTCTGTCTTATTTAATGATGTGTAAGGCTGGAGGACGATACAACTGGATATGTATCTAGACTATATTAGGGCAGCTAATCAAGTGGGGTTTTTAGATAACCTGTTTCACAATTACTTGGGTGTATATTAAAAACCCAGATTTCCATATCATACCTTGCTACTCCTCCCCAGACCTACTGAGTGAAAATGAATCTCTGAGGTCTGAAAGCTTGGAATCTGCATCTTAAATTAAGTACCTTGGGTAATTCTCAAGCTATTTATTTCGATAGTGGCTGTAATCCATGCTTTAGCTTATTATCTTATTGGTTGTTATAGTATTTCTATATAGAGTGGACAATTTTAACAAGTATAGCCAAGAGGTGGAAATTGAGGCACAAGGATTTCATTTTATTTGGCCATGCCTACAGCATGCAAAAGTGCCCCAACTAGGGGTGGAACCTGCGCCACAGTTGCAACTGGAACCACAGCAGTGATAATGCTGGATTCTTAATCTGCTGAGCTACCAGGGAACTCCCAGAGGAAGAAAGGGTTTTAAATTACTGATCTATGTTCACTGATTTATAGGCAAAATGGGATTAAAATCAGAGATTCAAGTTTATAATCCACTGCTTTTTTTTTTTCTACCATATTCTGTCTGTGGTGCTTTCTGCAAAACTTAATGATTCCATATACTATTGCAATTTCCTGATTATGAAATTCTAATCAAGGGTGGGGGATAGATGAGTGTATAATAGCTTACCTTTGCCTTTGTTAGTTATTACTTTCTATGAATAATACAACTTGGTTCTATTGAATGTATGTTTTGCTTTTAGTAGCAGTTATTACTAAAGGCAAATGTCTTTGCATCTTAACTAGGCAAAGTGAGAAAGCTTTCCAAAAAAAAAAAGAAAGAAAAGAAAAAAGAGAAAGGAATCTGAGCCCTTAGAAAAATATATGCTATAAACACTTGAATTAAAAATGTTGCCTTCCCTTAAAGAGATTTAACTTTTATAGCATATATGAAAAACAAAATTTTGAACCACTAAAAAGAACAAGGTAATGATTCAGTTGCTATAAAAAGAAGAGAATTAAAGATCAGAATGTGCTAGGACCTAAATTATGCAATATATACAGGCAAGAGTAATCTAGAAAACATTATCTTTATGTATAATTCATTTAGCAGCTGCCTATTTGTGACACATATTATACACTGATTAAGGGCATGGTTAAACAATTGAATAATGTGCATGCTTCATGTAATAACACCCTGTTCTTACTGCAAGTTTAAAGAAGCAGAACTAGGTATAGCGAAACTTTGTGTGTTTATGTTAATAAGAACAGGTCATGATCTGAATGTATGATAATACTGACAGATCCTGGAGTCATTTAGAGCTACCCTTGCAGAGGGAGAGGTCCATGGGAGAATTTGAGGAAAGTTCTTTTTTTTTCTTTCTTTCTTTTTAGGGCTGCACTTATGGCATCTAGGTGTTGAATCAGAGCTGTAGCTGCTGGCCTACACCACAGCCACAGAAACATGTGATCCAAGTCATGTCTGCGATCTACACCACAGTTCACGGTAATGCTGTATCCTTAACCCACTGAGTGAGGCCAAGGATTGAACCCGCATCCTCATGGATACTATTAAGGTTATTAACCCACTGAGCCATGATGGGAACTCTGAGGAAAGTTGTTTACAGTCTCCTTTTCAGTGGCCTAAAATGAGCCATGGCTGAAAATATTTGCCCCATGAAAACCTGATTGGTAAGTAGCTAGTATAAACCGACCAAGGCATAGACAGGTGAGAAACAGAGAAAATAGGGGAAAAACAGTATTTATTTCTAAACAAGGTTACTGATAAATTTTCAATGTTTGAAATTCAATTTTCTGCCTTTTAAAAGTACACTTCAAAATTCTATAGCACTTTTTCTAGCTTTCGATCTCCTAATGATCGTTTATAGTTGATTGTTAAAAGTTGATGATTGTAGGGCTTAATGGCAGGCCCTGGGGTGACAATGAGGGCTAGGTATTGAATCTGAAACTCTATGGAAGAATCTAAGGTTTCTTGGAATATTGCCCAGAATTCCATTAAAAAATCAGTAATGGTAATGTTCATCTTTCACTTAAAAATAAATGTTGCCCAGTGAAATGACCTCTAGCCATCTTTTGATCAAGGAAGCCACTACAACAAACAAACTTATTGTTTATTCATTGACTGATACCAGGAAGAAGAATTTTTAAATATACTGTTCAGAAAGGTATCTTGGAACTATGCTGGGAGGTATTTATCACTGTATTTCTATAACATATATTGTTTATTTTCTCTTATCATGAAAGTGAAATATTCTCTGCAGAATAATTCACAAAGTTTGATAAGCAAACACCAAAGAAGCATTTTGAGATATGTGTGCCTTTGTAATATATATCGACAAAGACTAAGAAACAATTCTCTTTATTTTTTAATCTTCAAAGACTTTCAACTACTGCTATCAGTTCATTACCTTCTGCATGGGTCTCAGAGGTGAGAGACAGAAGAAAGTTTGCATACGAAAGAAAAGAATTTGCAGTGGGAAATGTTGGAAAAGACAGAGGATTATTCAGTTGTGGGACAGACACTTTAACATGTCATTACAGCAATAGCTGATTGATACTGTTCAGTGTAACAGCCATGTGACTTGAATACATCACTTAATTTCTTTGGATCTCAATTTCTTCGTTAAAAAAATATATATATAAATACATAAACACTATACACACACTCACATATGTTGGTGGAGCTATTGACACAAGATATCCCAAATCTCTTCACTACTCTTCGTTTTTTCTATTACCAGTTTACACCAAGGTACCATCATTTTCTGTCTAGGAAATGAATCTTTTGCGCTCTCTCTTTTACTCTCTACAACTCATTCCCAATCTATCTGGCAGAGTGAGATTTGAAAAACACAAATTGTATTATGTAATCAACTGCTTAAAATCTTTCAATGGCTTTATTTATAGGTACTCTACTTTCCATGACCTTTACGTTTCTGCAGGACCTGGTCCTTCAGTCCTCGTTTCCTACCACTCTACCTGATCTCTCAGTGTGTCACCATCCTGGCCTCATTCCTACTCCTAAAATATGCCAAGTTTGTTCCCAGCCTTAGGATCCATATTTGTATTCCTTCACCTTAGAACATCTGGCTTCATATCTTTTCTTGGCTGGTACCTTTATAATTTTCAGGTCTCATATCAAATGACACCTTATTAAAGAAGGACTTTTAGCCATGCTTCTAAGGTAGCTACTGTATTTTTTTGTTTTAATTATATATCCAGCCTGTATCACTTTCTAAGATTAATAGTCCTTCTTTTCTTTTTAAAACTTTATTATCTTTATCCCCACCATATTTAAGACTCTAAGCGCCATAAAAAATGCTTGTTTACTAGAATAGCTACAATGTCCAGAATGGTGTCTCGCACATAGTTGGCACTCAGCACACATATGTTATATAAAATCTCAGATTGTAATTACACGTGATTATTTAATGTCCATCTTCTCCCCAGACCTTAAGTATTTTTATCTCCAACTTAGCACCCAATAATACTAAGAAATAGATGTTAAATGAATAAACTATGATTACTGAATCCTCAAGCTAACTGTGTAGTTACAGTCTGCTTAGATAATCTAGACAGTTTGTATGACTGAGCTGAAATTTTACTTCTACTCTTCATGTTTTCATTTTCCTATTTACATTGTCTGCTAATCTGGAGGTTTTTTAATGTGTTTATTACTGTATTAGAATTTCTTTAGATATAAATCATAGAGTCATAGAATGCCCAATTCTCAGGGGCTTAAGCAAGTAAGATATTTAATTAAATTATCAAAAAAAATAAGTATAAGTGGTAAGAGTAAATGGTTTCTGTATTGACACAGAAGCTTAATAATTTCAGAAACAGGCTCTTTTGTTCTCCCACTTGGCCATCTGCAGCACTGGCTTTGTCTCCTTAGGTTGGTGCCTCATGACTGAAAGATGCTATCACAGCCCCAAGTATATGTCCCTCCAAAACTATATTCAAGGCAATAAAGAAAAGAAAGGGCCAGTACTAGAAAGCTCTCTAGTCAAGCTTACTTCTAGACAATCTCAACCCCAAATTTTCCCCCAAGTTGTGAAATGCACTTCCTTCTATATTTACGTGACTGAAGTATAGAATTCAAGTGTCAAAGGAGAATGGTATAACTGTTACTGGCTTGTATATAAATCTTGATTTATTTCCTGGGCCTGAGTTCATTATAAACTGCCAAATAACAATTTTATTAGCAAGGAAGAGATGACAAGAGAGGTTAGGTAGGCAGCTAACAGAGCCTGCTACAAATAGCACAGATAACTGATGACCTTTTTCAATTTATTTGCCATTGATGTAAAGCTCTTTATGCTGAGAGTAAGTAAGCTTTTCATAGAGCTTTCATGTGATTTTTCCTGTATTTATAATATTTTCTTTCCAGTTTTTAATTGACAGAGGAAAAACGCGTTTTTCCACATCAGAGATGAAACTAGCAATTAAACATTAGCAATGACTTCATTTCTACAGATGGTATCTTTGAAACTCTAGGGCTAAAGTCAGCAGCTTTATATACACTCTCTAACTTTGTCTTTTTTCTGCACAGGCAAGATGGGCCAATGAACACTGTGCTTTCTGCTTGCTGAACATCTGATTGATCTTCCCCAGTAAATCAATTTAGTCTGGTTTTGTTCTAAATTCACTGGGAGCAGGGAGAGTAAATCTGAATTAGATAGTGTTGGATGTTGTTAAAACAAAAACAAGCCCATACTTGGTATTTCCTGTGGTTCTTGGTTAATCGTCAAAGTGTATGCCAAATATCTTGAGGATTATGACTGGCATTTGATTATTCCCCACTGATAGCCCTTATTAGAAGGACTGGATGTATTTCAGATCCTTGTAAGTATTAAAATATTACCCATTATGTGATTTTTATGACCAATTTGTCCTGGGGGTTATTCATGCTATAGGCAATGCTTTTGCGCTCAAACACTGGTAGAATGTTTTCAGAGACTTTAAAACAGAATTTCCCCTTCTGTTGCAAATACCTTGACCCATTGTTATAAGTGCTTCAATCTTTGTTATATTTGCTGCTTTCTATTGTAATTTTTCATTTCTTTACAATACACGAAGGATTATTTTAGGCTGTTCATTTGGTGGGTTGTGATTAACAGGGATAGTGGGGAAGAAATTAATGTAATTTTACAAAAACAGTATTCTTATAGTTACAGTCACTTTCTACCATTTTCTTATTGGTGCAATCATTAGCAATTAATTAACACAGCCACTAAATAGTGTATTAATCTAGGTGCTGAAAAGCCTTAACAAACGTGAAAGATAAATATCCTGCTCTTTAGGGTTTTATAAAAATCTAAAGGGATGCATTACTTAAAAAAAAGAAAAGAACAAAACAAACTACTTGTAAGTCATTCCAAGTCTTGAGAGCTGAACAGAAAGTTAGTTTCTCAGTGGTCTCTTATCTCCAATAATGCCTTCCCAGGTCTAAGGCTTTAGGGTCCTTTCTTTAAAATGCATGTTAGAATGACACAGGGCTTACACATACAAAGGGTTTGCTTTTGTACATGCTTTGCACAAATGACAGATAGAGGTTTTCCCAAAGCATGGCCTGGCTTCTTAATGGTATGTTCAATCAAAGAAGGTCCTCTCTTGCTTCAAGATTTCTGATACAGCTGTTTGCAAAGTCCTTTTCTACTCTGTGTATGATAATTTACAAACCCTTTTCATTTGTTTTACTATTAATAGCTCTGTAATAATCACAAACACTTGTTTCCTAAGCTTCAGAGATGAGACTTTTTCAGGAAATCATTCTTTAAATATTAATTTCCTCTGATCCTTTTTTTTTTTTTTTGTCTCTTTTAGGCCCGTACCTGCAGCATATGGAAGTTCCCAGACCAGGGGTCAAATCAGAGCTGCAGCTGTTGGCCTAAGCCACGGCCACAGCAACACAGGATCTAAGCCGTGTCTGTGACCTACACCATAGCTCACAGCAATGCCAGATCCTTAACTCACTGAGTGGGACCAGGGATTGAATCTGCATCCTCATGGATACTAGTTAGGTTTGTTATCACTGAGCCACAATGGGAAATTCAATTTCCTCTGTACTTTTGATTTCCGTTTCTATCTTTTTCTCAAGACCTGGTATTGCCAATTCATCCATATATTGCATTGCAGATAAGTTTGTGCCCTCTAATATCCCTGTCCCAGACAACTACCATTAAGATTTTGGTGCTCTCACCAACAGGCACATAAAAAATGCTCAACATCGTTAATTATCAGAAAAATGCAAATCAAAACTACAATGAGGTACCATCCCATATCACTCCGAATGACCATCATCAAAAAGTCAAATAACAAGTACAAATAACAATACTGGAGAGGGTGTGAAGAAAAGGGAATCCTTCTATACTGTTGGTGGGAATGTCAAATGGTACAACCATCATCGAAAACAGTATAGAGTTTCCTTAAAAACTTAAAAATACAGCTACCATATGATCTAATAATCCCACTCCTGGGCACATATCCAGATAAAACTATAATTCAGAAAGATACATGCACCTCGGTGTTCATAACAGCACTATTCACAACAGCCAAGATAAGGAAACTTAAATGTTCATTGACAGAAGAATGGATAAAGATGTGGAACTACACATAATGGAATACTGCTAAGGTATACCACGAATTAAATAATGCCATTTGCTGCAACATGGATGGACCTAGAAATTATTATACTAAGTGAAGTAAACTAGATAGAAAAAGACAAATAATCATATGATATTGCTTATATGCAGAACCCTAAAAAATGATGCAAGTGATCTTATCTACGAAACAGAAATAGACTCACAGACTTTTAAAACAAACTTATGGTTACCCAAGGGGAAATGTGGAGGAGAAGGATAAATTAGGAGTTTGGGATGATTAACACATACATACTCCTCTGTATAAAACAGATAATAAACAAGGACCTACTATATAGCACAGGGAACTCTAGTCAATATTCTGCAATAACCTCTATGGGAAAAAAATCTGAAAATTAATGGATATACGTATATGTGTAACTGAATCACTTTGCTGTACACCTGAAACAAATACAACATTGTAAATCAACTGTATTTCAATTAAAAAATAAATTAAAAAAAGATTTTGGGTCTCTGTCTGTGATCCAAGCTGGAATGTATGATGTTCACTTCTTTTTTTTTTTTTTTTTAGTTAAAAATGAACTCGATATGTTTAATAAAGCTTGGTATTACCAAAATCGCGATACAAACATCAAGTCACAGGCCCACACGACAGAAGTCCATTTACGGAGTGTCTCCCCGGGGGCCGCCCCAGGCCACGCCGAGAGGATCTCCCAGGCCTGCGGCCCGGGGGGCGAGGGGGGCCGGCGGAGAGGGGGAGTGGAGGAAGACCACAGACGGTCCGTATAAAAGCTCCCCAAGAGCCAGCCGCCGGTGCGGTCCCAACAGGTACAACCGGGCAGGAAAGGCCGAAACCAAGGGCCCGCCGCCCGCCCCGCTCGCACTCACTCTCTCGCCAGAGAACCCGGAAGGTAGTTTGTGTTTGGCGCTAGTAACCTTGGTCAAACCAGTCCTCCGAGGAATCGCTGAAGGAGGAACGCGCCTCGACCTCTTGAAGCAGCAAACAAAACGGCTGCTTCCTGCCTCCGGCCGGCTTGGGCTTCAGTGTGCGGGCGACCGCCAGGCCCCGCTTGGCCAGCTTGGGGCCGCCGGTCGGCTTGCTGTTCTTGGCCACCACGCTGCACAGGAGAGACGACGGCAGCTTGGAGCCGGAGGGGCTCTGGGCGGCCCACTCGTCCTTCAGGAACTCCTCTTCTTCCTCCGAGTCCGTATTGTAGGAGTAGCTGCTCACTTCCGAGGCGAACGGGGAGTGGGTGGACTTGGGCTGGCTTCTGGCCTTGAAGGCCACCTCCATCTTCCTGGCTTTGGCGGCCCTTTTGTGTTTACCTTCTCGGGAGGCTTTCAGAGATAGGCTGAGGCCTTTGGCCAGCGCCTTCCTGTTCTTGCCCAGCAGGCTGTTGTAGGGCGAAAAGTACCTGCCGCAGCCCCCGCTCGTTTTTGATTTCCTTCCAGAACTGTCTGAGAACTTGAAGGGTGACTTCAACTTGTCCTGCTTTGTGAGGGAGAGGGCTTTGTCCAGCTTGCTTGCCAACTGCTCCTGGTCGCTGGCCATCTTCTTCTTCTTCTTAATCTTTAGCTGACTCAGGAAGTCCGAAGAGGCCTCAGGCTCGTACCAAGAATGATGCTGACTTCTTGAGCAGTTATTGAATATTCTTGCTTTGCACTTAGCACATATTTTTCCTGGTTTAGTATAAAGCTTTATTGCTCTGTCATCTCTATGCTGTGGATTTGCTTTCTGGCATTTAGGCTCAAAGTGTGGACACACTAATTCCTGAGAATATGGTTTTTATACATTAAATCATCAGCATATCCTTTATAAAAATTTATATTGACAAAGATAAATAAAAACTATCAGATTTTCTGCTTCTGAATTAGTCCATCGAACAACACTTGTTGGCTCAAGGGCATATTTTTCCCTTTCATGTTAGGAAACTTGGCACATGGATTGTTCCTCTTCAGTTAATTATAATGGTCTATACATTTGATTTCTACTGACTGCTTTCATAGTATCTGTCAAGAGAGAACTGTGTTTTGGGAAGAGTCATTTTGCTGCTTTTCCCAAAAGGCATAGCTCCTTTCTTAGTGAGCTTTCTTATTAAACCAGGATTTTATTGTTTTTCATTCTTCTGAGGTATGTTTATTTACCACCTTTTTATTGAAAAAGAAGTTATTTAAATCTTCACATTACAGCCTCCTGATAACATTACTATTTCTCTCACTTTCTTTTTTTTTTTATATTTAGGCTGCTGAGTTACATTTGCCTAGAAGAAACTGTCATTTCCTTTACTTGAATTTTTCATCAAATTCTGTGCAGAAGCCTGTCATTACATTCTATTTATACTAATGATATGTAGTTTTGTGGGGGCCAGTTGGTTTCATGGTCCTCTACCCAAGAGCCTGCCTTTGTGCCCAAAGCAGTCATGTCACTTCCATTTTTTGATGGTTAAATATTAAAGAACAATTGAAGTGAAAGTCATTCTTCAGGATGGCCCTGATTCACCTACACAGACTTAGCATAAGTTGCATTTTATCACATCACTTATCACAATTCACCTCTACCACTGATGACTTGCTGGACAGAGAATCCTGTGGCTGAATCTCAAAATTTTATTTTTTGAAATCCAAGAAATGAGAAACATTTCTCAGTACAGCTCCTTTTATCTAGTGTATTGGAAATAACATGATTTTAAATGAAAGAATTAAAAATACTTACTGCATACATTTTTTTATAGCAACTCATTTAGAAGAAACAAAATTCTAAGTATGTTTTATTAGCAGTTTAAGCATGATTGCCACACAAATCTCAACTATTCAGGTTAAATTAATGTACTTAAAGGCAGAAAAATGAATGATCTAAAATAATTTTTATCTTACTTTCAGTAAAAGTGTTTACTCTTAAAGATGGACATGTCTGAAGATTTAAAAATTCACATAAAAAAGTCAAACCAACTTAGAAACACTCGAATTAGGTAACAGAGGAAGGTTGCTCAGATCTCCTCCCAACTCTAGAATATATATGTAAATATATGCCCCTCATGCTGTGCCATTATTTGCTTTAATTATCTTGATGTTGACTATAAAACATACTGACTTTTCTCATATCTTATGTATAATAGGAAAGGTTAAGATGTGGATCTTGGAGAGGTCTTACAAGTGCAAGTAAATAGAATTAAAATGTTAACAGAACTGTGATTTTTCAGATTATGTGTTTTTAATAATGAGATTCTGTGCTTCAACAAGGAAAGTACTTATATGGAAACCCTGCTATCAAAAAAAAAAAAGCAAAATTTGTCATGGATAACACACAATACAGTTGAAAGTTAGGATCAAGAAACTTTAGAATTTTATCAGATATTATAATAAAATGATTCTTCCATTTTGTTTCGATGTTTAAGATATGAGAAATGAAGCTACTCATTATAACTAAAAAAAAAAACCCCAACAAAACCTCTGAATAGTAGTTGCCATTATATGCATCTTAAATAAAACTTATCTCAAAACAGAAAAGTGTGAGCCATAATATATCTTTTAATGTTCTTTTTTAGGTAAATAGAACCTCATTTCCATAATGGAGCGCAAAGAAGCTTAATATTTTCAATATATGTTTAAGACTGGTTGCTTAGCAATATTCAAATGAGAGAGAATCCCTCTTAGCTGGAACCAGATATAAAACAATTGTCTTGTTGAGTGTGTGTCAGATTCAGTAAAGGAAGAAATTTCTAAGCACTTAAATTATAACAAGATGGAAGACCATGTAATCAAATGAGAACAATCTAAAGTCAGTAAATTTTGTGCAGATTAAGTTAGCCACATAACCACTAATTGTATGTATAATCATTAGACGTGATTCATAATTATTCACCAGTCTCTCCTCATGATGTGCCTGGCAGGCTCTTCATAGAATTGGCATGTAAAAGCAAGGCCTCTCAGTCCTTGTCTGGATCCCATTTTTGTGTATTTTTTCCCTTCTATCTTTGGCCTATAGTACACATTTCTTAGCTATCACCAAAGGCTTGATGTATTTTGGTGTAGGGTTTACCAGAAAAATTGCTACTCCTGTATTTGCTTTTCATGCTGCCTTGCCCACTCTTGGGGTCTTGCACATCTATTAGCTTTATTATGTGTTACTTGTTTGGTTAGTTTTGGCCCTCTCTCTGTGTAGCCATTCATCTATTCTCAAGAATCCCTTTATTTTTGGTAACTGGCCCTCCAAGAACCAGGGCCTTAAATATGGTAGCTCTATAATAAATTGTGCTGAATACATGTTAAATGAACAGTCTTAAACAGGAAGCAGGACTGCAAAACACTATTCAGTTGTAGGAGAAATACTAGAATTTCTACTTAAGATTAGTTGTAAATGTCATCCTTTTATTTACTTCAGTGTATACAATCCATTCTCGTATTTACATGTACAGGCCTTCTAAACTGGGTGCTAAAGTCTCACCACTTGTTGGCAGAGTGATCTCTCTTATCAGATCTTTTTCTGGTCAGGCTGGTCTGGATCCAATGGCCATTCTGCTCATATACCATATGCTGACCAGTTCAACACAAAAACCAGTACTAGGGACATATTGGCCCATGGTACATGGAGGTTCCTGAGCCAGGGATTTCTAGCCTATCTTTTAACCAGTTCTTATTGCTCTTTACGGGAATATGTGTTCTATAAATTGGCAAAGTTATCTTAATGGAAAATGTCTATTTATTCTGTCCCTATTTTGATGTGGAAGGGATAGTTTCAATGCAGCATACTGTTCTAAGGACTATTTTCTTGAAGATTACAAAAAAAAAGCCACTTTATGATGTCTTCCTATTTTTAAAACCCTTCATAAGCCTCCCTTTCCTCTAAACTTTTTGTGATGCAGATTATAAAACATTTATAAAAAATGAGGAAACAGCAATTTTACTTAAATAGCAAGAGAAAGAATCAAAGTCATTTGAGGTGAAAGATAAATTTCAAGAAAGTTGCACACATAAAACTTTAAAAAATGGAATCATTATTAAATGTATCGATCTTGCTCTTTATTTTCATGTTAATATTTTTATAAAGCAAAGAATCATTTTCATATAAATGACCATTCTCTTTCCATGTTTTATTTTATAGGATTGGCTTGAATTGAGGTATGTCTTCACTAGGAAATAAATTTTTCTAACTATCTTATTCCTTTATGTAAGAAAGTATACTTATATAAAGTCCTAAAATTTGTATTGTACACAAAATTTCAACAGAATGATAATGCTTAAACTAGCATTATCTTGATGATTCCATATGTGTACCTGTACCCTTTTGTTATAATTAATTTTGCTTTGTAATTTAATGCCTTAGCCATACCATCTCTAACAAGGATTCTCTGTCTTGATTAATAAAACACCTCCATTCAACCAGTTGTTCAACCTAAGAATACTGGTGTCATCTTTAAATCCTTCTACTTCATTATCCGTATCTAGTTACTGAGTCTTGCAAATTATACATTCATAACAATTTTCAGTTCTCTTCCCTCCTCTTTATTCCAACAACTGCTGCCCTAATTAAAGCCATATGACACCTTTCTGGTCTTTAGCAATAATGCCCTAACTAGTCTTCCTGCTACCAATCCTCTTATCCTTCAGGCCATCCTATACATTGTTTCAATAATATTTTTTAAAACATGCATATATTTTATTATCCCTTTATTTAAATCAATTAATGTCTGTCTCTTAAATACTGCAGAAAAACCTTCCAGTTTCTTTAAGTGCCACCCGACTACCATCACAATTATTCCTAAGAAACCTGGTCCCCCACTGCTTCTTGCGCACATTCCAAACTGTCCACATTTGCACTGACAAGCCCATTCACTTCCCCAAATTTCCATGTCTATTTCTTTTTCTGTTTCCTCTGTCTGAACCTCTTCCCTATCTCTCTGTCTAATGAAATCTTCTAATATTTGGTTCAAATTGCATCTTTTTTTTTATGATGCTTCCTCTAGACATATGCTCGTCGGTACTTTCATATTTCTTTTACAGGCTTTTATGACAACATTTAATGCACTGAATAGCAAGGAAGCATGAGTTTATCTACCTTGTCAAAGGCCAATCCCTTTATAGGTTAGAGGTCTGCTATTTTAAGTACTGAATGTCCATGTTCATTATAAAGTCAAGTAATCACAGTTGATATTTTGCACCCCAGGATCCTCTGCAGACTAGGTATTTCTAAGATTTTTTTAAAAAAGTGCTTGGTTACATTACTTACCATTTAACTGATACCTCCAATTCAGAGAGTCTTATTTCTTAATTAAGACCTAATCTACAGCTTTTAAGAGGCACTTTATGGAGTATTAGTATCTGGTTACCTAATTTTATGTTTAATTCTGAAGTCATATTTATTTATTCATTTTTTTGTCTTTTCTCTCTTTTTTTTGCTTTTTCTAGGGCCACACTCATGGCATATGGAGGTTCCCAGGCTAGGGGTCCAATCACAGCTGTAGCCGCCAGCCTATGCCACAACCACAGCAACGCGGGATCTGAGCCGCGTCTTCAACCTATACCACAGCTCATGGCAACGCTGGATCCTTAACCCACTGAGAGATGCCAGGGATTGAAACCACAACCTCATGGCTCCTAGTCGGATTCGTTAACCACTGAGCCATGACGGAAACTCCTGAAGTCATATTTAAACTAAAGCAGAATAGCACTGTTCTAGTCCCTCTCAGTTCCTATAATTATACAAGACAGAAGAACATGCCTAGAATCTGATGTCAAATCTGACTCAGCAAAATCTATACATGTTCAGGGTTTGGGTTACCCTATCAATTTTATTAGTATCTTAAATTTAGTTATGAGCTTCTCATTTTAGAAAAGCAGTTAAAATAGTATTTAATATGAAATTTCAAATGTATCTATATAGGCATATAGCCAAAGAGTTTAGTAGTTGCTTCCTATAAAATTATTTTCTATTTTATTTTATTTTTAGTAGATCATATTTGGTGCAATTTTTGTCAATGCCATATTTTATAATATTTATATAATAATTTTAAACACTATTCTACAAGGTTGGAAACAAATATGCATAGTAGGAAAATCTTACATGCATTGTTCCATAACCAGAGAAGTCGCTTTAAGTTATACATTTATAAAAATAAAAAAAGAAGAAAATAAAGAACTTGAAAAAAAGAAAATAATTATGATATTTTCCAATTAGAAAATGAAGGTGAAAATACTGCTTTTCCTAAAATGAACAATTGCTTGCAGGCTTGACATGCTTTTAAGAAGCTTTTTGATCAAATTAAAAAATCAAGATACTGCTAGCTTATATATAACACTCTGAGATTAATTTATTTTCCTTAGAACTGTATTTCATTGTTGAAGAACTTAGTAAAAATATCATCAATAAGTTAATGGAGTATTTTTACAAAGCAAACATAATAAGGGCATAACATGTTCTTTTTATAATATTAAATGTGCGTCCATTCTGGTATAGTTGAATACAGTGAGGTTTCACAAAAATCTCATATAAAATGAATTAAAAGAGAACTAAATAAAGGATTTGTCTTTTAAAATCATGTGTAAGGTCAGAAAAAGAGAAGAGAATAAAAATATCTTGAATAGTTTTACTGACTTATTTTTCATTTGAAAGTGACTATCAAATGAATCAATGGTGAGGATTTTGTTTAAAAAATAACAGAGTATAATTTTACAAATTATTAGCTTTTTGACAGCTGAAAAGAGACTTTGAGACTGAACCCCTTGAAACAATAGCTGAAGAGATCAGTGGAATGAATTGGTTCATGAGTTAAGTTGAGATCATATACTTTACAGATGATAGCTTGGGTCCAAAGTTTTATCATTCTATTCCTGCTTACATTTCCCCCAAGCATCATTCATAAAATGGTTGAAACTATATTTATATATCTCCAGAGAAACCTATATTGTTCATTTTTAAGTATGATCAGATCATTCCATAACATTTTCTATGAGAAAAAATTGTTATTTCCTAACCACTGGTTCTTCACTATCACTGATTTAATTGATTGCACCACTGGCCTATATTATTGAACCATCAAAAATACCTCAGGCAAAGACAGATTTTTTTTTTTTTTGTGAGCGCAGTAATGACATGAACTGTAAGCATGTTAAAGTCCCTACCCAGTGGAAGAAAGAAAACAGTAAAATATTAATTCTTTTTTTTAAACCAGGTACTCAAGTAAAACAAATACTTCTTAATTATATAATGATATTAAATTGGGAAAATGACAAATGAGAGCAGAACTAGGAAAACAAAACCAGAATTACTTTAAAAACAATAAACAAAAACAATAAACAGTAAACAAGCTATATTGGAAAAGGATGTAACTTACAGTTGTTGTATAAGCTGCTTCTGGATCATCTTCCAGCACCCGGGAGAGACCAAAATCAGAAACTTTGCATACTAAGTTGCTGTTGACCAATATATTCCTAGCTGCTAGATCTCGGTGAACATAACCCATATCAGAAAGATACTTCATTCCTGATGCAATGCCCCGGAGCATACCAACCAACTGAATGACTGTGAAGTGGCCATCATGTTTCTGAAAGAGAATCACAGTTATTTATGTTGATTTATTTTATTGTAGTGTGTGTACATGCATGCATGAATGCCTGCATGCTGACCTGTTTGTGTAGGTGTTATGTGTGGAATGTTAAATAAAATCATTGAATTCATTTTACATCTAATTAATGTAAGCATCAGGTGCTAATCACTTATTATATTCATAACGAAAGGTAAGACTTTGTTTTGAGATTTAGAGGAAAGGAAAATCTAGCTTGAAGTGATGAAAGAGTATAAAGGCTAGAAAAGAGTCAATGAAATTAACTTCCAGAAAACAGGATTTCAAAAAAACTAACAAAGAGGAACTAAAGTCAAAAAAGGTAATAGCAATGACTACCAAAAAAAGATAATTCACCTTCCATAGTATCAAGCCTCCAACCAGCTGTGCAGGGCAGCAAAACCTAGGACTGGGCAAAAGCTGTGTGATAATGGGAAATACAGCGAAAAATGAACACTCAAAGAAAAAGAAAAATTGCATAAACAAGAACAAGTTTAGGAAAGTTGCAAGGGAATAAAAAAACATACAAATAGAAAATAACTAGATTTTCTCATTCCTTGCTTATACAGTTGACTGCTGAACAAAACTGTGCAGTTCCACTTACAACCTAGATTTTTTTTTTTCTCTAAAAAATACACAAATGACTCTCTACATCTGGGTTCTGCCAGCCGCAGGTTCCAAACAGTGCTATGTTTACATTGTTGGATTAATTTTATCAGAGGATGCAGAATCCATGGATGCATAAGGGTGACTATGGTACTTGAATATCTGCCTGTTTTGGTATCTGGGGTGGATTCTGGATCCAGTCCCTCACAGACACCTAAAGACGACTGCATAAAAATAATGAAAAGGAGTTAGCAACTGACTGAAAACAGGACTATTTTTAGCTCCTGATTGGGAAAATTAAAAGAAGTATGAATAACAAGCCAAGCACAGCACTGATATGTAGTATTCAATTCCTTGATGCCTTATGCCTCTCATTTTGATTTAAAAAAGGTTTTTTAACTGAAGTATAATTGATTTACAATATTGCATTAGTTTCAGTTGTACAGAATAATTATAGCATTTTTGCAAATTATATTTCAGTATAGATTATTAAAAGATGATGGATATATAATATATCCTGCTGCTTATCTTTTTTATATATACTAGTTTGTATATATTAATTTCATACCCCTAATTTGTCCCTTGCCCCCGCACCCTCCCTTTTGGTAATCACAAGTTTGTTTTCTATATGAAAATACAATTTTTTTAAAAAAGGCAAAAAAATCCATTGTCATTCATGCAAATGTGTGCGCCAATAAGACCAGATACAGATAGTACAATAATACAAATAGAGAAAATGAAAATAAAAGTATTTTAAGTTTGAAAACTAATGCATATTATTCTACTTTGTTATTTGGAGATTGTTGTCATTAACTGAGTTACAGAGAAACATAAAAGACTCAAGTTGATTTTGTACATCAGGTAACATTTATTTATGAATGATATTAGAAATTAATATCTGGTAAGAGACTAAGGGCTATATACCTTATACAGTGTGGTAGAGGCATACATAAGAGTATCTTAAAATATGCAAAGTTAAAGCAGTTTTCGTGGAAAAATGATTTAAAACTAGAGCAGCTGAAATGCAGGGATGATTTGACCATATCACAGTGACATGGTCTCCTATTAAATGATGATTCGTCCATCAGTTAAACAAACAAGCTTTTACTACAAATGAAATAAATTTGATCTACTGCATCACCTGATCTCCCTGACAGCTCTTTGATAACATCTCCCAACTCAAGAGTCGAGCAAGGAAAAGAACCCTTTCTTAAAAGAAACATTCTACAGCAAGAATATCCATTTAAGAATGCTCTTCTCTATAATTAATACACAAAAGATAACCTAGCAAAGGAAATCTTTGGTGTTATTAGCTCTGTATATTTCCAATCCATCTTTGTAGACGTGCATTATTAGATGAAATCAGCCTTTCCTATTCTGTTCCTTACCGTCCTCTCCTCTATTAGGACTCTCAAAGCCTCATTTGAAAGCAAAAAAATTCTCTTGGTCTAGAAAGGATTACACTGCATTTAAAGAGATGGTTCTTTTACATATTAATAAGCTGAAAATGCCTGGTATCACAGTTCTTGTCAGGGTAGAATTTCTGTAAAGTAGGAGATGTTAATGGACGACCTGACAACTAAGGAGTGCCTCTGTTTCCTTATCTGTACAAAGAGGAGAGTACAATCTAACTCACAGTTGTAGTGATAATCATGTACAAAACACGCACCAAAGCCCATTGATTTTAATGTTATTATTTAATAAAGATTTATATGTAGTTTTTGTCATTTTAATATGAGTCAGAAAATTCGCCAAAGTTGTTATAAATATTGACTATATTCCCTGTGTAGTACATTACATCCTTGTAACTTATTTTATACCTGGTAGTTTGACCCACTTTAAAATTTGATTGTTGATTTTTAATAGTTTTTATATATTTTGGATAACAGTCCTTCATCAGATGTGTCATTTGAAACATTTTTCTCAGTCTGTTGCTTCTTATTTTCTTGACATTGTCTTTTACAGAGAAGAAGTTTTATAATTTAATATAGTCCAACTTACCAATTATTTCTTTCTTTAATTGTGGGTGCTGTATCTAAAAAGTCATTGCCAAATCCAGTGTCGTCCAGGTTTTAGCATATGTTATCATCTAGGAGTTTAATGATTTTGTATTTCACATTCAGATTTATTTTGAATTAATTCTGGTGAAGGGTATAAGGTTCTATATCCAGATTCCTTTTTTTTTTTTTTAAGCATGTGGATGTCCAATTATTCCAGCATCATTTGCTCAAAAGATTTTTCTTTATGGTATTACTCTCGCTCCTTTGACAGAGACCAGTTGACTGTGTTTATCACAGCCTCTCTATTCTATATTATTGATCCATTTGGCTATTCTTTTACTCATACTGCACTGTCTGGATTACTATAGCTTTATAAAAGGTCTTGAAATCAAGTTGTATCAGTCCCCAATTTAGATCTTCTTCAATACTGTTTTAGCCATTCTGGGTCTTCTGCTTCTACACTGTAGAATCAGTTCGTTAATATCATAAAATAACTGGGATTTTGATTAAGATTTCACTGAAATTAAAGTTCAAGCTGGGGAGAACTATATTTTAATAATATTGTCTTCCTATCCATGAACATAGAAAATTTCTCCATTTATTTAGTTCTTCTTTGATTTCATATCAGAGTTTTGTAGTTTTCCTCAATTAGATCTTATACATATTTTGTTAGATTTACACCTAAGTATTTCATATGAGGGGATGCTAATATAAATCTTACTGTTTTAAATTTCAAATTCCACTTGCTAATTACTGGTATATAAGAAGGCAGATGACTATTGTATATTAGCCTTGTATCCTACAGCCTTATAATAATTGCTTATTAGTCTAGGTTTTTTGTCAGTTCTTTCAGATTTTCTACATAGATAACATGTCATCTGAAAATAAAAGCTAAACACCCTCTCACCCTCTCTTGTCTTGCTGCATTAGGTTGTACTTCCAGTGTGATGTTAGACATGCTTGTCTATTCCTCTTCTGAGTGGGACAGCTTCAGTTTTTCACCATTAAGTATGATGTTAGCTGTAGGGGTTTTTTTGTAGACAGTATCGATTAAGTTTAGGACATTCTCCTCTACTCCTTACTTTACTGAGCGTTTTTATCATGAATTGGTGTTGGATTCTGTCAAATACTTTTATTTCTATGATCATGTGATTTTTCTTTGTTAGTCATTTGATCTGATAGATAACACTACTTGAATTTTGGAAGTTAAATCAGTCTTGCATAATGAGGTAAATCCCACTTGATTGTGAGGTATAATTTCTTTATACAATGTTGGCTCTGATTTGCTAATATTTTGTTCCAAGTTTTTTTAATGGCTTTATTGAAATATAGTTCACATGCTGTTTGGTTAAGCTTTTTTTTCTTTTCTTTTTTTTTTTTTACATTTAACGTCTTGAAGATTTTTTTTTAATTTATTTATTTTTGCATTATAGCTGGTTTACAGATTTCTGTCAGATTTTCCAACTGCACCGCGTGGTGACCCGGTTACACGTACATATATGGATTTGTCACATGTAATTAGATATAGTTCCCCATGCAATACAGTTGGAGCTCCTTGCTATTCCATCATTAAAACAGTAGTTAACCCCATTACCTCCCAACCCTCCCCCACCCCTCCCCCGCCCCCTTGGCAACCACAAGTCTGTTGCCCAAGTTCGTGATTTTCTTTTCTGTTGAGATGTTCATTTGTGCAATGTTTTAGACTCCAGTTATAAGAGATTTCATATGACATCTGTCTTTCTCCTTCTGACTTGCTTCACTCAGTATGAGGGTTTCTAATTCCATCCATGCTGCTGCGAATGACATTATTTTATCCTTTTTTATGGCTGAATAGTATTCCATTGTGTATATATACCACATCTTCCTAATCCAGTCATCTGTCGATGGACATTTGGGTTGTTTCCATGTCTTGGCTATTGTGAATAGTGCTGCAGTGAACATGCGTGTGCAAGTGTCTTTCTCCAGGAAATTTTTGTCTGGATATATGCCC
>PVHT021183696.1:8985368-9088505 GCA_004024745.2 Catagonus wagneri
ATGTAGAATTACCATATGACCCAGCAATCCCACTCTTGGTTAAGCTTTTAAAGTATACAATGTAACCATTTCAGTGCATTTACAGAGTTGTGTAATTATCGCATAGTCAATTTTCAAACTTTTTCATCATTCTCCCCAAGACCTTATAATCATTAACAGTCACTCCCCCATTTCTCCCAGCTCCTCCATTAGTCATAGGTAACTATCTCTACAGATTTGTTTATTATTTAGTTTTTAATATAAATGGAATCGCATATTATGTGGTATTTTTTGATTGCCTTCTTTCACTTAGTGTAATGTTTTCAAAGTTCCCTCATATTGTAGGATGTCAGTATTTTAGTTTTTAATGACAAATAATATTCTATTCATTTTTTTATTCATTTGTCAGTTGATGGACATTGAGTTACTTCCACTTTTTGGTTATTGTAGAAGACTTTTTTTGGTTACACATTTACATAACATATAACTGCTAAATTCTATTTGCTCAGCAGATTTAAATTATACAATATAGTGTTATGAATTAAAGTCACCATGTTATACATTAGATCCTCAGAACTTATTGTCAAACAACTGATAGTCTGTACTCTTCTATAAACCTTTACTATTTCCCTAATTCCTCCTACCCCTGGTAACCACTTCTCTACTTTCTGTTTCTATGAGTTCAACTTTTTTTTTTTTCACACATAAATGATACTATGGAATATTTCTCTTTCTCTGACTTGTTTCACTTAGCATAATGTCCCCCAGTTTCATTCACATTGTGGCAAATGGCAGGATTTTCTTCTTTTTATAAGACAATAACATTTCATTATATGTGTATATATATTTTTTCCCACATTTTCTTAATATTTTCATCCATAAATAGACAGGTTTTTCCCATATTTTTGCTGTTGTAAATAATGCTGCAGTGAACATAGGAACAGTTACCTCTTCAAGAAAATAGTTTAGTTTGCTTTGGATATCTATCAAGAAGTGGAATTGCTGGATTATATTAGTTCTTTTTACCATTTCTCAAGGAACCACCACACCGCTTTTCATAATGTTGTACCAGTTTACATTCCCACCAGCATTGTACAAGTGTTCCCTCTTCCCTACAATCTTGCTAACATTTTTACTCTTGTCTTTTTGGTAACAGCCATTCTTACACACGTGAGGTAATATTTCATTGTGATTCTGATTTGCACTTCCCCAATGATTAGTGATGTCGAGCATCTTTTCATCTACTTGTTGGCTATGTGTATGTTTTCTTTGCAAAAATGTCTATTTATGTATTTTGCCCATTTAAAAAATTGAATTATTTGGGTTTTTTTTTGTTGTTGTTATTGAGTTGTATAAATTTCTTACACATTTTGGGTATTAACCCCTTATTGGATGGGTGGTTTGCAAATATTTTCTCCCATTCCATGGGAGAAATCCATACATGCATGGGTTTCTTTCTGAGCCCTCCGTTCTGTTCCATTGATCTATGTGTTTGTTTTTATGTTGGCACTATACTGTTTTGATTAACATAGCTTTGTAAAACAGTTTGAAATCAGAAGTGTGATGCCTCCAGCTTTGTTCCTTTTTTCTGTAGATTCCATTGGATAATTGGGGTCTACTATATATTTTTCAGTGTACAGATCTTTCACCGTCTTGGGTAAATTTATTTCTAAGTATTTTCTTCTGTTTTGATAAAACTGTAAAGGGGTTTTCTTCATTTCTCTTTCTGACAGTTGTTAGTGTATAGAAATGCAACTCATTTCTATATATTGATTTTGTACCCTGAAACTGTACTGGAATTCATTTATTCTAAAATTTTTTCGGTGAAGTCTTCAGGATTTTGTACGCATATAATACCATGTTATCTGCAAGTAGAGATAGTTTTATTTCTTTCCAATTTGGATGCCTTTTATTTCTTCTTCTTGCTTAATTGCTCTGTCTAGGGTGCTAATACTATGTTGAATAATGGTAAAAAGAATGGGCATCCTTGTCTTGTTCCTGATCTTAGAGGAATACATTTCAGCTTTTTACTTTTGAGTATGATGTTAGCTGTGGGTTTGTCATATATGACTATTGTTAGAAGTACATTCCCTTTATATTCACTTTGGTTAGTTTTCTGAAAATCATAAATGGATACAGAATTTTGTCAAATGCTTTTTTTGCATCTATTGAGATGAGCATATTATTTTTATCCTTCAGTTTTTAAATGTGGTGCTATCACATAAATTGATTTGTGGATGTTGAATCATCCTTGTAACTTTGGAATAAATTCAGCACGTGTATGATACTCGATATACTCTGTTTTTTTTTTTTTTTTTTTTAGGGATGCACTTGTGGCACATGAAGGTTCCTAGGCTAGGGGTTGAATCTGAGCTACAGCTGCCAGCCTAGGACACAGCCACAGCAATGTAGGATCTGAGTTGCATCTGGGACCTACACCACAGCTCATGGCAATGCCAGATACCCAACCCACTGAATGAGGCCAGGGATCAAACCCACATACTCATGGATACCAGTCGGGTTTGTTACTGCTGAGCCACAACAGAAACTCCCCTTTTGATATAATTTGAACTCAGTTTGCTATTATTTTGTTGAGGATTTCATAACCTGGGAAACAGTGAAGTCAGGATTTGAAGTCAGACAATATAATTCCAGAGCTTATATTATTATTTGGAGTTACCTGAAATATAGTTGGCTCCAAGTTTGCCATAACCCAGCCTGGGCTAGTTTAGGCAGAATAATTTAGCTTTATTAAAAGCAAATAACAAAAGAGCTGTTAAATCATTAAACCAAAACAAACAAACAAACCAAACCATTCCAGATAAACCCACAAATGATCTATTTATGTATTTCTGGCTGAAAGGAATATCCCCACTTATTCTTACATGAGGTACGGCAAAAATCTGTTTCTCTACAAATGATGCAACACTCTCCTTCAAACAAAATCTATATTCGTTTTTCTAGTCCTTGTTAACATAAGCCTACTCAAATGTGGTTTAGGATATATTGGTTTTCTTGAATATGGTGGATTGTTAATAAATGTGACTCAGTTAAATAACCTTTGATACAATCTTCTAGTGCACTGGTTGCTATTGCTACATTATTCCTATTGCCTTGTGTAAAAAACACTGTTTTCATTTTTTTAAGGTTGGACACTGGTTTTCTTCCTTTTATGTAGAAGTTCTATCACAGCATCCACTATACTGCCATGCCTTGTGTCAGCACTCAATAAATATTAATTCAAATTGAATTGAATTGTTTATGAGAGGAGGAGAAAAATGTGAGAGTACTGAGATTTAATACCTTTGGGCTGCCTTCTGGAGATTAATCAAAAAGAAACTATGAATTTTTTTATGACATGTTTTTTTTTCTAAGTAAGGCAGATTCAAATGAAAGACAGTGAATATGGCATATTTACACACTACATCTCAGAGCTTAGTAGCTGGAATTCAGTTTATCTTCATGTTTCTTCTTTTTTTTTTTTTCTTTCTCACTCTGACTGTCGAGAAACATGGAGCTTAATCTCTAAGTGACAGAGACGGTGAGCCTGATTGGAGGGTGGTTTCTGAAAACTATACATAATGATATCTGCTACTTCTGAAAACTGCACAGCTCCACTAGAGTGTCTCTCAGATTCTGGAGCACAACATCCACCAGATCTGAGTGGTCAGTGGCATGTCACACTGTCTACACATTGTCTACAATGAGAGCTCTTGATGATGGTTTTCAAAACCTACCTTGTGGGTTGTACCCCACAGACGCTTTAAGCTCTCAGTGTCCATTCATCCTACGCTGAACTCAAGTACTTTGTGCTTAGCTCAAATGTAGGATTTGAGTGTATACTGTCCTGAAATTATCACATTATTGTCTGAAAATGTGTTTTTCTTAATGAATATAATTGAATTCTTAAAAAACACAAATACCATTCTGTCAATTATTTGCTTAAATCCCTTCAAAGACAGAACATAGCATTCAATACAAAGGCATGACCTCTCCTTTTATCTTTAGTGTTACATTCTATTCTGATTCAAATTTCTTATGTTTAATTCACTCCCGCAAGACATGTTTATTTCATGTCTAATGTGCTTTGCTTATATGGTTCCCTCTTTCAGAAATGCTCTTTTAGTCTTTTGTCACCTGTGTTTTTCATGATAAGTATCTTCTAGGAGGTTCCTTCTCTATTCCCAAGTTCATTCTTTCAAACAAGGCTTATTCAGCATCTTCTACGGACCAGTCATTGCTATAATTACTGAGGTCAAAGTGGGAAGCAAAAGAAAAAAGTGCCTGCTCCAGCTGTCCCTGGAGCAGGCACTTAATGAGCGGCAGGGAGACAGAAATAAACAGGTAAAAAAATAAATGAGACACTTATAAATAATGAGAAGCTAAAAAGTAAATAGAACAGAGTGATATAAAAGGGAACGACATGGAGTTCCCATCGTGGCACAGTGGTTAACAAATCCAACTAGGAACCATGAGGTTGTGGGTTCGATTCCTGGCCTTGCTCAGGGGGTTAAAGATCCGGCGTTGCCATTAGCTGTGGTGTACGTTGCAGATATGGCTCGGATCCTGCGTTGCTGTGCCTGTGGTGTAGGCCGGCGGCTACAGCTCCGATTAGACACCTAGCCTGGGAACCTCCACATGCCAGGTGTGGCCTTAAAATGACAAAAGACCAAAAAAAAAAAAAGTGAATGATGGATTCTGTGAGTAGTTTCCAGCATGTACAAAGGGCCTAAGGAATGATGAATTGGGCATGCTGGAGAAAGGAAAGGCAGTGAGGCTTTAGCTTGGTGAGTGAGAGTGCAAGAGAGAGGGAGACTGGAGAGGTAGGCAGAGGCAAAATCAGGTAGGGTCTTATAAGCTATGGTGAAGGGTTTGAAATCTATTCTAAAAGTAATGAAAGTTTAGAAAAGAATTTTAGTTGAGGTGTGATGCATTCTGACTTTGGAGAATTGAAATGGAGAGATCAGTTTGGAAGCTATTAGAATAACACGGGATAGAGAAACTGTTGGCTTGAATCAAGTTTGAGATCTATTTTAGAGGCATAGCCAGCAGAACCTGCAATAGATTGGAAAAAGCGAGAGACTGGTCAGGAAAGTGGAGGAATACAGTTGGATCAAGTTTCTGTCTTTATTGCTCTCAAAGCATCCTGTCTATACCAACACTGACTGAAGTTACATACATACATACATACGTACATACATACATATATATATCTTCTACTGATTTGAACATAATCTAATTTCAGACAATAAGTTCTTGTCTTGTTTGTCTGAACTCTCAGGACCCAGCACCATGCCTGACACTCAGTAGATATTTAACAGATATGTGCTGAATTAAACTGAGTTGAATTTATTTTCCTTTTAATGAAGTAAAGTGCTTCAAGCATTTAGTCCACGTAGGATATTTTCTTGAAGCATTTATCATGAAAGATTTACTATCAAGAGATTCTCTAAGAAAATCATAAGTAACTGAAAAGTATTGACTATACTTGCAAGCATCCTTACTTCTGAGGGCAAGACTCTGGTTTGACTCTGATTATGATCATCAGATTCTTATACTTTTGCTGTAGAGTGAAGAAAAAGGGACTGAATATTAGATTTCTACTATATTTCTTTCTAGGTATTCAACGGAGAATTAGAGTAATGTTGAATCTACCAACAGAACAGCCTTAACAAACTGTTAAAGGTCTGGGGCCCACAGTATAAATCACCATTCTCAAACTTTCTTGTTGAAAAATTTGCAGTACTCCTTTGTATAGAGTAAATAATTACTACAGCAACTCAGTGTCTCGAAAGCATAAAATATGAGTGATAAACAATATCATACCTAGTAGATGATAAGCTGCTGTTCCAGAGTAGTATTAAAAATTGAATGCCATTGTTAAACAAACATTTGCAGATAATTCCATTCCTATGCAGTATGTTGGTTACCTACAATAAACAAATCAGTGTCCAAATATTCCTTACCAATCTGGTGCAATAAACACCATCAGGTGAAAATTTATGCTCTAGAATGAAGTAATTAAACTTTGGTTCATATGTGTGTCAAAAGACTTTTTTGGTTTACTAAAAATGGCAGAATGACAAGAATAGAACTGTTAGCTGCAGAGTTGTAAAATTATTACTTCCAACATGCTGACTTGAGCTATAAAATGGATATGCAGGAAATGTACTTAATAAGTGGTTTACAAAAGGCCGAGGTATATAGACAATGGACATTTTGTAAATCTCTTGTTGCTCTACTTCCATATTGCTTAAGGATATTCTGACAGAACCCGGGTGTTTCAGGAAATACAATGACTGCTTAAGGCATAGAAGATGAGAATCTCTGAAAAGCCACAACAACAGAGAGTAGTTGTCCTCTATGTTCCCAACTGTCCCTTAGTCCAAAAATAGCCTCACCCATATTGTCTGAGTGTTCTCGCTTCTTTTTGTTTTGCTACCTAAAATTCCATTTTAAAATTCTATTTGTGCCAAATTCACAAAATCAAATGGGCTCGGGGTTCGGGGGAGGGGATACAAAGAGTTAATCAATGGCATAAAGGGCATAGAGTTTTAGTTAAACAAGATAAATAAGCCTTATGGATCTGCTGTAAAACATTGTTACTATAGTGAACAATACTATATTGTACACTAAAAATTTTTTCGAGAGTAGATTTCACATTAAGTATTATTACCAGAATAAAGTCAAATGAAAAAAATTATTTGGGTTTACAGCTTCAGGTGAAAAATGCAAAATCACCTGGAGGAAATAAAATTGTACTTGTGAATCACATATTAGTATGAATTAGTCTAAGTTTATACCCAGCCAAGATCTGTGGCAATGAGAGAATGGGGCTTAGATTAGGGTGGGGTCAAGATCTAGCTTATAGGTGATTCTACAGGAAGTGGAAAAATGCCTAGCCTGGAGATAAGAGGAGATGATGAGGCTTGTTACCATGTCAAATTTAAAACAATAAAAGTTGAATATCTGGGGACCTGGGAAGAGGACATGAAGAAAGGGGTGGATGTCACAGAAAAACGGCCTTTACATTTTTTTTTTTTTGGCCCAATACAAGCATGTAGAGGGGAGAAAATGTACTCTTTCTTTTTCTTTTTTTGAAGGAAACTACTGGCCCCCATCCATATTAAAAGTTACATCCTTTAGCTACAGTTTGTGTTAAAGAAGCTTTTATGGATCTGCCTAGGGAGTTAAGCAGAACCTTTAAAAGAAATATTTATGGGAAAATGCATTCTGAGTTCTCAGCAATTGATTTATAAGTGACTTTGCAGAAAACAGTCCTTGGAGAAGTACTTCTATAACTTAAGTTTAAAGTTAAAATTCAGTTTTTATGTTTCTTAATCAGAAAGTTGACCATGCTATGACTTTCAAAAATGTTCCTGAATTAGAAAAAGAAGTGGCTAAGGTTATTTATAAATTCAAAAAGGCCAGATCATTCTTGTTTTAAAATAATGATTGAACAAATAAGGGTCAATACCTCCTTTTTACTGAAGACTTGGTTCTTGTGGCCTCCCTAGCTGAAGATCTTATTATAACTTCCTGTAGAATATTTACTAAATCTTTCAAGGCTTTATTCTTTCATAGTAATCATGGATTTGGACTTAAGTTAGGCAGGATTATATTTTTAATTACAGAAGGGAGTGGTCATTGAGAGGAGTCAGAAATTTTATGAAATGTCATTTTTAATATACCTAAAAATCTAGGAAGTAAAGCAGATTTGGTTTTGTGAAACAAGCAGCAGGATTTCAAATGATATTTTAAGAGCTTAAAATGAATTTGAATATAAGATAGCTTTAACTTAACAAAGTGTTCTACTGAATTTTATTTTTTCCTCCTTAGGTTTATATAAAGATAAACTACAATAGCTACTGCATGCTGCACTTAAATGAAGCTAAGAGTATTTAAATTTTTTTTGTTTGGCTTCTGGAGCAGGTTGTCACAGAGTGCTGAGATCTTGATGAAGCATCACTAAAGTGCATCAGAATTATCGGGGAGGTTTTTTTCAAAATATGTCTGCTTGGGTATACATATGTATTTTGTAAAATCTCAGGATGGCGATTCTAACTCACAGGCAAGGTTGAGAACCACAAGTTTTGAGTCCAAAATTTAGTTCTATAAATCTAAAATCTCCTGTGTGGTCCAAATGAGAGGTTAGGAATGACCATATAGAGTTCAGGGAAAATGCATGGAACTTCTCTCTATATCACAGTTATAAACTACATACCAATGAAAAAGTTCAATGTAAAGTCCTATATGCAAAATAAGAATTGATAGGAATTTTATAAAATACAATTTCATGGTACCAGGTACTACAAATGACGTAACATATTTACAATACTGAAATGTTTAAAAATATCAGTTTAGGCTAGTGTAAATTGATGCTCCAACTCCCCATTTAAGAATAGAAAGTTCAGCCATCCATATGCTTGGTTCCAAGTACATGATGCTTTCATATATTTGGATGTTTACTGTCACATCATTTTTAGAATAGTCTTTGACATGAACTTGGCACAGTCGTGATAAATAATAACATTCATCGACATGAAGTTTCACATATTTTCTTCTGAAAAAATATAATCAAAGGGGATGCAATTCAACTGTAACACTTATGGTTTAAAACCAGATATTGGTGGATAAATATAATTTCACTTTTTTCCACTTTTGAATATAAAATGAATGTGATATTGATTAATTTCTCTCTCATACCCCCATACAAATATAACCCCACACAATACAATTTACAAGAAAAGTGTGCTCATAAAACACAGCTCTCATTATTAATATATAACTTGCATAAGGTAAAATGCCATCTTTACTAGATTTATAATTTGAGTACATAAATATTTAAAATATCCCTTTAATTTTTTAAATTAATATTTGCTTTGCATTTGTTCAAGGAAAATCTTCAAATGACTCATATTGTTTTTGAAATGCTGATATGCACCCATATATATTATTTAAATACTCATATTTGTGATGAATATCTAGGTTTTTTAGATGGTGAAAATTAAAACTATTTTTAGCCACTAGAAAAAGTAGACCAAGAAGTAACAACAAAAAAAAAGTTAAAAACTCTTAGTGACATCTTCTGAAATATAAGAATAATAGATATAACATAATGAGAACCTTAATATGTTCCAGACATTATGTAGGAGGTTTAGGTCTATTAGCTAGCTTAAATACAATAAAGTCACAATAACTGTAGGAAGTAGTTACTGCCTATTCTTCACCTTATTTTGTGAATGACAGTCATCTTTGAATCTTCTCTTTTCCTTAAATACTTTGCCCAATCCCCCAGCAAATCCTATTGGCTATATGTTCAAAATACATAACAGAAATTTACTATTTTCCATCAACTCAAATGCAACAGTCCTAATCTAAGCCACCATCTTCCTACCTGAATTGCAAAAACTTCCTAATTTCTCTGCAGCCATCTGTACCTCACTATAATCTTATCTCAATACAGCAACCAGAGTGATCTTTTTAAAACATAATCAAATTATGCTGTGCTTCTACCGTATAACGGCTTCCTGTCTTACCCAGAGAAAACTCAAAGTCATTTCAGTGGCCTACAAGATTCTACTTCAGTGTTTTTCCAGCTTGGTTGCACATTCAACACAACTGAGGGAACTTTCAACAAATATTGATGCATGTGCCCCACATTAAGAGATTCTGATTTAATATATCCGGGTGCAGCCTGGAACTTGGAATTGTTAAAAGCTCTCTAAATTGAATGATTATAATGTGCAGTCAAGGTTGAGAACCATTTCCCTTTAATATTTGACCCCCTTCCTGCCTCTATCCACTCGCTGACTTCAGCTTGTGCCATCCTTCCTCTTTCATACCCTATTATAGCTATAATGATAGGGTGACTATTACTTTTTATCACCCCTACTGCAGAGTAAAAGAATCTTTATTAATAATTATAAAGCGATAACAGACATGAATCACTACTGTCCTAGAAAAAACAAGCATACAGTCATTGAGCGTAAAGACTTAATTTGCTATTCTACAGGTACAAAATGTTCGCCCTTCAGGCCCTTGGCACTTTATGTTTTTATTCTCTGGATTATTTCCCCCCCAGGTACCCACTTGGTTTGCTCTCTCACCTTCCCAGCTTTACTCACATGTCACTTTTCAGTGAAACGTTCTTTGTCCACTCAGTTTAATACTGAAACTCAATCTCTCTTCCACCTCCACTTCTCCTGTTTTATTTTTCTCTATTATATGACGTGCCATATATTTTGCTGAATTCTTTCTTTTCTGACTAGATTTTTTTAATGGTGATTTTTATTTTTTCCATTATACCTGGTTAACAGTGTCCTGTCAATTTTCTACTGTATGGTAAGGTGACCCAGCTACACACACATGTATACATTCTTTTTTCTTACATTATCATGCTCCATTATAAGTGACTAGATATAGTTCCCAGTGCTATAGAGCAGGCTCTCATTGCTTATCCATTCCAAAGGCGATAGTCTACATCTATTAACCTCAGACTCCCAGACCATCCCAGTCCCTCTGCCTCGCCCTTAGCAACCACAAGTCTGTTCTCCATGTCCATGATTTTCTTTTTTGTGTAAGGGTTCATTTGTAATATATATTAGATTTCAGATATAAGTGATATCATATGGTGTTTGTCTTTCTCTTTCTGACTTACTTCACTTGGTGTGAGAGTTTCTAGTTTCATCCACGTTGCTGAAAATGGCATTATTTTGTCTTTTTTATAGCTGAGTAGTATTCCATTGTGTATATATACCACATCTTCTTAATCCAATCATCTGTCAGTGGACGTATAGATTGTTTCCATGTCTTGGCTATTGTGAATAGTGCTGCAATGAACATGCAGGTGTGTGTGTCTTTTTTCAAGGAGAGTTTTGTCTGGATATATGCCCAGGATTGGGATTGATGAGTCATACGGTAGTTCTATGTATAGTTTTCTAAGGTACCTCCATACTGTTTTCCAAAATGTCCCACTAGATTTTTAATTTCTGCTTTGTTTGCTTCTGTGTTCGAAGCTCCAGAATAGTATCTGGCCTACTACAGTTTATCAACACAAATTTGTGCAAAAAATAAATGAATGATGAATGATTTATCGGCTGTTTAACACTGGGACATTTATCTAATTCACTTTGCATAACTTTCCTCATTGGTAAAAGGGGGTAATAATACACCCACCTTATAATGTGGTTGTAAGCACTAGGGGAGTTAATGCCTGGGATTGGAATAATGCCTGACTCAGAGAGACCACACATAACTGTTAGCTACATTAGTTAATTAAAAATACTCACCTTCATTTTTATTTTAGTCACTGACTCCTAGACACATCTGGCAGTTGTCATCCTTGAAATTACTTCACTTCAGAAATCTTAAATACTTATCTAGTACATTGGTAAACTGACTCTTTGGAGAAAAACAAAACAAACAAGCTCTTTTTTTGTAGCATTTACCAATTTCTGAGGTGTAAATAATCTTATTATGGCCAGTTTCAAGCAACTGCCTGTTTATTAACTAGTCTCCTGACTATTTAATCATCATCTTTTGCAAGCTGGTATGATCTGGCTCTAATAAACCACTGCCAATATCCTACTTTCCAGCTTCTTTTCCTTACCTCTCACCTTTACATAAAACTATACTTCCTCTTCTACCTAATGAGTCTTCCAGCCCATAAAATTTCTGTGTATTTCTAGCCTAACAACCTCTTTTTTTGGCTTCTTTGTCTAACCTGGCTTCACTGGTTGCTTATCTGAACTGCCATCCCCAACTCCCTTGCAGTACTCTTGTTTTTCTGTTGTGCCTGTTCTACAAACAGTAGCCTCTATTATCTCCATTCTTATATAGGTTTTTTTTTTTTTTTGTTGGGGGGGGTCAGCTGTTCCTTCAGGAAATCACAGAAGCATGTACACCGTACACCGCTGCCCAAACACAATCATGTTTTCCAGCATCAGCTGTATGTCAGCATGAGTAGTTAAACATTTTATTTTCTCTAGTACAAAAGATGGGGACTGGTAGAAGTGGGGGAAGAGTGTATGTAAGTAATACAAATTATTGGGTCAGAAGTCCAGAAGATCGTCTTCCTGGCCACTTACATTGCATATCACTACAGACCTTGGTAAATATTTTTAGCTGGATACCCTTGCTGGGAACCTGAAAAATCTGTATTCTTGGAATAGAACCTGATTCTGATGGTCCTTTAAAAAAAAAAAAAAAAGTAGCCGCAGCTGTGCTATATGGAAGTTTCTGGGCTAGAGGTCAAGTCAAATCCAAGCCACATCTGAGGCCTACACTACAGCTTACAATAATGCCAGCTTCTTAACTGAGCAAGGCCAGGGATTGAACCTGCATCCTCATAGAAACAATGTCAGGTCCTTAACCCACTGAGCCACAACAGGAATTCCTATTTTTCTTTTTAACTTTAGCAGTTATTCTAAACGTTCACCTTAAATGAAGATTTGTCCTCAAACTCCTATATAAACTCTCCTCTACTTTGCATAGAAATGCAATAGCATGAGGTATCATTTCCTTCAATTATTGCATGTTCCTTGTAAGTCCCTCTAGATCCACAACACACAGTCCCTTAAAGTCTTGGAAAATGTGAAGCCTTCTGCTATTCAGTTAGTCCTCCACCAGGGTCCTTGATTTTGTACCTTCCTATCTCCTGAGATATTTTGCCTTACCGGTTTATTTTCTTTAACTCCCTAGCTTTCAGTGTATAAATTGTCTAGTTATTTTCTACCTTTAATAATATAATGGATTTTTCTTTTCCACTAGATTCTGATTTATCTCTTGCCTTGCCATCTTCCCCAACTTTCTCCTAAAAACTGGCCTCCACCTACGAATTCTATTTATATTTCAATCTCATTTTTTCTTCTATAGTCTGGCTTATGCCTGGGACTAACCTGTTAAAAGTGCTCTTATCGAGATCTCGGAGGGCCTCTTAAATGCCAAAGATGTCTAACCTCTTAGTTCTTAGTCAAAGATGCCACATAGGTGTCGTGGTCTCTGTCTTCCAGAATTTCTCTGCTGCACTTGATACAATTGCTTATTTGCTGCTGCCTAAAAAGTTCCATCCTCTTAGGTTTGCGACGCCATGGCCTCTTCTCCTCTCTGCTCTATCATCCCGCATTCCTAGTTACTTTCAGAGGTGCCATCCATCCATTCTGCTTCCTTAGGTAGGTATACCATGCAGAGTTCCAACCTTGTTCAACTACTTTCCTTTTCCTAAAATTTCTTCCTGGGAAATACCAGGGTTTGGTTTTAATAACCACTTTTATGCTACTGAATCCAAGATCTTTAACTTCAGCCAAGATGAAGTGCTTCAGATTTATCTTTCTAATTGCAGTCTGGACATTTTCACTGCATGTTCCACAGGCATCTCAAATGTAACATGACCTGAATTAAACTCATCGTCTTCTCCCAACTATCAGCCCATACTTTTCCTCCTCTGTATCTTTATTTCATTTGGTAGCACAACCTTCCACATATGCTTCTTGTTTCCAGCCATCCTTTCCTAAGTGTTTTTGGCTATGGTTTCCATACTCAATCTGATTTTATTTGCTGTCTTTATTAATTTCTCCACCTTTTTTCTCATTGTTATTTCTGGATGACCCTCTTTCTTGCTTGCTCGTATGACTGTGCTTTGTAAATAATATATCTCTTCTCTTATGTCCAAGGTTTTGAGGTGGCAGCAGGAGGCTGCAGCAGGAACACAGTATACCATCTTGAACTGAAACCAGTGGTATTATATTTTTGTATAACTGAATTTTGTGATATAATAAACAAATCTACATTCAACAAATATTATAAAATAAAGGAATAATTTTCATGGCTGACAAATTATACCTCAAAATTTTAAAGTATTTTATAACTATTTTTATTTGGATTGATAGTTGATGTTACTACAAAAATGGAGGTCTAAAGGTTTAGGGACAAATAGTTGCCAGGTGAGTGCCACAAAAAGTGTTTATGAAACCCACACATATTGTTGGAGAGAGGCTGTACAGGGATGATAGTCAAAATTGCACTTAATTCATACTAGTGCATTTCCTTGGAAAAATTAGGAAAACCTGCACCCAACTTCTGGGCTGGGTACTTCAGCCTGATGTACCACTTGCTAAGTCAGAATGCATTTTATTTTAAAACTGAAAGCACACACATAGTTACATACCTACCCACATCACTTTTCCACATGTACCTGTGGGTGCATGTGCGTGCACACACACACACACACAAACATACTTATTTAACTACACAACCACCTGCTAACATATATCTGGAGGAATGTCCACAAGGATCCAAACAGTAGATTTATGAATTCAGTCCAAGATCAGAGCCAGCCAGCCACTATCACTGGCACTAGATTATAATCTTGTACTTAGTTTGCTACTACTCCTTCATATAAAACAGTGAATTGAAGTGATTTTCAAAGTGTGGGAAACCAAAGGGAAATCTTTTCTGCCTCCAGTAAGCACAGAATGCTATTAATGAGCCACAGATGTCTCCGCTACTATGCCCTGCACTTAGCCACTTCTTCCTCTCTGTGCTCACAGAAATGCGATTATCAAATTCTAAAGCAGTAGCTTGAAAAATGATTTCGCTTTTTGAGACTGTGTGGGATATATACACATCTATATTTATACACTTTATTTCTGCTTGCTGTGGGGAGTTGAGTGTCTGCTATTGACATAAAGTTTCTAAAACACTTTGAGCTTCTGGGGTAAAAGAGATATGATACCAAGAAAGGAAGAATCAATCTTAAAGAGGAATAAGAAGGGAGTAGTGGCCCTATTTTTTTTACCCCACTCATGTGATTTTTACTTTAATAGAAATTCTATGTGGAGAGGGGACATAATTCCATATTGGGGGTGGCAGTGGACTTATAAGTAATAATTTAATAAAAATATAGAATTCATAGGGTATGAGAACATGGCTTTTGGATTCAGACTTGAGCTAGAATCCTCGCTCTACCCCTGATAATGTGTCAGGCGTTATTCTATATGCTTTATGATAATCAACTCTATTAATCTTTATAACAATTGTATGAGGTAGATACTGTTCATGCTCCCATTTTATAGATGAGCAAGCAGAGGAACAGAGAAATTAGTCACTTACTCAAATCACAAGATCACACAGCCAGTAAGTGGCAGAGCCAAGATGAACTGAGATAATGTGTGTTAAGTTTCTCCATACTATTAGTAATGGTAGTTACTGTAATTTGAGTATTCTTTCTCAGACTGCATTGTGTCTTACCTCCATGGTGCATAAGAGCTGAAAAATATCAGTTTTTAAAATTTAAATCATGAAATATACCACTTACAAACATGTAGTAGGATGTTTATAAGTAAACATTTTATTTATAACATATTGCCCTTTCTTTACAACATGTTTTAGTTAATTCATGATTCAGCAGGATAAAAAGCATATCTGAAGCTAACATTTCTCTCCTAATTTGCCTGTGGCAGTCATTTGATCCAATTTTCAGCAGCAATTTAAATGAGTATATGTTACATTATTTGCCATTATATTCAGCTCTAGGGCATAGTAGATAAAAAATTCTATCCCAAGCATCATTAGATAATAAGTCATTTTGATATGTATCTGATAAAAATGAGTTTCTGGATAAAGATAATGGAAAGGCATAAATATATATGCATTTCAAGTACCATAGGTGGTCCTGATAAATTATCCTAAATCAATCTGGTTCACTTACAGGAGAAATGGATACAAGCTATAAAATAACATTCTGAGAAAGGCTGCAGAATCGAACAAATAGTTCATGTGCCTAAACACCTATGAATTTCATTTTGCCTTAAAGAGCATATTTGGTGGAATGTATGCATTATGTTAGGCGTATTGCTCTATAATAATTCGATGATTTTGCTGAATTCAGCTTCTGGCATTGAATCTGGACATCAAGTCCAACCACAGTGTAAATATATCATCACTGCTAATATTGAGAGCAGCTGGAAGAAGAGGCATGGAATCAAGAAAAACAAATGAAAATGAGAACAAGAGAGAGAGTTAAGATGTACACACAGAACTTGTCCAAATAATACTGGGCAAAAAAGAAGTTAAGAAAGAATGCTAGTGATCATTTGTGTATATAAAACTGAAGTAGAAAAACAATACAATGCATTTCAAATAGCAGATGTCCAATCATTTAATAAGTAAGAAAGTTGGATATGTCTCTGAGAGAAATATATATAAAAGAATATAGTTACATGAAAATATGTGACCTCTACTGGGAATGAAAAATATTTACTCTAGAGATTATTTCTTATATTTTTGTTTTTCACTATCAATGAATATTTTTATAGCGCACGATGGGTTTCTAAATGTTAAAGATACTATAAATACTTTTTGAAATACAACTTCATGGTGCCTTCTCAGCTATGTAATTCTATACCACTATATGAAACAAATGATTTTTGTATACACCACACTTTCAAGAAAAAGTCACTTTAAAAACAATGCTTTAAAAATTTTTGTTCTAAAACAAACCTTTCTAGAGCTTCATTCTTTCTTTTTGTTTTCTCAGTAGTCAGCCAAATGATCTTGACAGATAAATCTGATAAAATGCATTTCCTGATCTGAACTTGAGTCATTATTGGTAAATATACATAAATTTAAAAGGTTCAGCATTATAGATAATGCATAAAATATCATATGAAATAGTTCAATATGGTAAATACAGCAAAATGAATGGCTCTGTGAAGCAACTGAGTTTCATTTCATCTCTTTATAAAATCATTTGAAATATGTATATATAATATGGCAAGTGAATTTATAGGAGAAACAATTATATTATCATGTGTATATACTCCCCACTTAGTATCACTCTGATGTATCACAGTAGCAGAGAAAGATACCCTAAAGAAAATGCTGCTGTTTTTTATGGGAAAATCCATTAATAACATTATGCAAAAATTAATTTATGATAAAAATTTTAAATCTAGAACTCAGAATAGCTTATTTAAATTCCATTATAAAAGAACACCTCACCCGCAAAAAGGAGTCTAGGGATCCATTCTCCATATACTCCACCACAATCATTACTGGTCTGCCTGCAAAAGTATAAGAGAACATACAAGGATTAGAGCAATTACAGAAATACGTGCTGCAGTTAGAGATTTCCAGCTGGGGCAACTAAATTATTTGTATGTTATTAATAGGAATTTCATTTTCCAACATGCTTCCATAAACATACTCATATTAAACATAGGCATTTCTCCATTTCCTTATAGCGTTATTTCTTTTCAGTTCATAAAAAGAACATGAATTACAATATGAACTACAAAGGAGCTAAGCATCTCCTTCTCTAAAGCCCTGCAATCACTAGTTTAAATTATCTTTTTGTCCTGGCTTTTCCCTAACAGATAATCAACAAGCTAAAGTCAGGGTTCAAGCAGTTACTAGAGCTGCTTTGACAGTTCAACTTCTCCCCCAGTGATGAGGTAATTATGGCTGAATTACATTAGACTGGGCATTTTTGAAATGTTCTTAAGGCAGAGCAGAAAGGAGAAATTCATAAATTCTCTTTAAGAAATTATAAACCATCAGTCATTGTCTATTTTTAAGTGCTTGTAAGTTGAAAAATGTCAGCAGATTGATGAATGCCACAAAGTTGGTAGGATTCGTAATAGTTCTTGATCATTTCTTTATTTGACATAGATTAGATCAACAGAACAATGATGGCAATACATGAAAAATAAGTAACTGTGATTTCGTAGTCTAGTGCAAAAGCTAAAGTCAGAAACTGAGCATCATTTATTTCTTTTTCATCAGATCTATTTGCAACTATTGCAGTTCCCAATACACCTCTATTAGGTAGAATATTGGACCTAAATAACTGATTTGTTTCAAAGAAAAGAATCTATTTGTTCTGCCCAATTGCCCAAGTTTAAAAGATAAACTCATTTTAGGGAGGAAAAGTGATATTTATCTCAAATAAACATGTATGACATATTTACTTTTTACTTCTATATTTCTTGCTTCTTGGAATTTTCAGCAATTTCATCTGCACTGTGCGTGGAGTTTTTCTCATGAGCACAAAGAAGATCTGAAAAGAAATTATGTGTACCAATGATGGAAATATTAGATCTCATATTGTAATTCATGTCCCTTTTATGAACTCAAAGCTTTAAGGGTTAGAAAGGGTAAGAGTAACAAATTAGTACAAAGTCTGGAAATGCTATATTTTACATTCGAATATGTATTTTAAAGAAAGATATATTAAGGTTAAATATAGTAATAAAGCTCCCGATTTATCATGCATAGAATTAGAACCCAAAGAAGTTCTGCATTTTGGCAAATTTCTACAATGTTCCTCAAATATTAATTTCACCCAAATACAGATAAAAACTTTATCAGAAAATATTGAGGTCAAATGAACTGTCAGTTCTACTGTAGGCAGGATCATGAATGTTTGTCATGAAATCTTTTATTTGACTATTGGCTTCGGAGAGTCTGGAGGCAGGAGCCTGAAGTCAACACTTGATTAACAAGGCAGGGAAAATGAAAGGTCTTTTTGTAAACTTAAATAAAAAAATTATGGGCTCAATATTCCAGTTTGAATGATAATGGATTACGGATGTTAAAGGGAAATTTGGGGTTATTACAATCACTGCCTGAGTTCTTTCCATAGTTACACCTTTTCAATCTATCTTGACCATTGCTGTCAGAGAAACATATTTAGTTTTCTAAAAATACATTAAAAAATCTCTGATATTCCCTAAGAATACTCACATACTATTACTATCCCTGTTACACAGATAGGGACATGGAGGCAGAGAAAATTAAATTACTTGCCCCAAGTCAAACAGCTCTCAGTCAGTCTATCTCAGAGCTGAAACTCTTAACATTTAGCCATAGGTGCCTCTTATTTAGCCATAGGTGCCTTTATAGATCAGAGCTATAAGGCCCACCATGTTCGTCAGTCCTTTCTGGGGGATGGACCTTCTTTCTCCTAACCAGCCTTATCGTCTACTGCCTCATCATTTGTCATTATCACCTATACTTGTTCAACTCTGTCTCCTTTGCCTTTCCTTTTAGCATTACCCTGCCAGGATTATCCTCCAAATTTCTTCTTTCCCTAATCACACCCCATACCTCCCTAGAATTTATACACTGCACCTCTTCCTGGAAAGTCTCTCACAGTGACATTTCCTGTAGTTGCACTCCCATCACACCTATCTTCTGCATTACAAAATATATGCCTGGTTTTGTATTAGGTGGTTTTTCTTTCTTATCTTACCATAGATACTCTGTATCCTCATTACTGTGTTTCTCAAGGTTACCTTCCACAGAGCTGAGCGGAGTAAGAGCTTCATAGAAACAAGTTGGTTTTTCTCATCAATTTCACAATTCCTAAGAGTTAACACTGAAGTATTTCGTCAAGATTCAAATCTATGTTAACACAACATACTCTGAAATTAGTTTTATCTATAACTCCTTGGGAGATCCTTTATACAGTCTTAAAATTCATCAGTGACACATTTCATCTTCTCATTAAAGATAATAAAGAGTCAAATGAAGACTCCTCTCAGGTTTCATGTGAAAAGTTTCACACCTGAGCTCCGCATCATTTGTATTTTGCTCAGTAGCATCAATTGAAATAAGGTGTTATTAACCTAAAGAGTTGCTTTTTGAGAATATTACCGGCATCTAACCTGTAATTTGTTTCCTAGTGGTTTCCTATAGAGAAGTTAGTTACACTGTGAAGATTACAAGCTTACAGTCCATGATTACATTTTATAATTAAGAAAATAGTTAAGTATAAGGGAAATTATGAAAGTTAGGATGGGATTCTTCAAATATGTGGTTAGGTGATAGAAGTCTGTTGGTAGCAGTGCTTTTCCTGTATTATTTTTAAATATGGAAAAATTATATCTTGCATTTTTGCTCTTGGAAAATACATTTGGACGTGATTCTCTATTTTTGTATTTTCAAAATATTTCAGCTTACTTCCATTTTTATAGTTTAAGCCTGTTACCCTAACTGCCTCATGTCATGGGATTAACTTAGTATTTACATTGTATTGAAGTCAATGGACAAACTCCAGGATTCTTAAATATTAAGTCTTAAAATCCCCAGATCTTTTTTAGAAGACTCATCAGTCTGAATTAAGAGAGCTTCAAAAATACTTTTATAAGTCACACAAAAAGTGAATTTCTTTCATTTTCCTTCATGAATAACGCAGATATACTTATGGATATTTAAACTTCATTGGAATAAAGATCCTGTAAGAAATCACTTATATTCTGAACACAATGAATCACAAAATCCCATACGATCTCTTTCTGTTATAGAGAACAATAATTTTCTTTAACTGGGACTTTAGTAGACTATTAGCTAATGACTCCTTTTCAAATTTGCAGTTTCTCAATACTTACGATAATTTTGACATAGGTGGTGCTAAGAAACTATATGGTAATAAGACTATACTTTCCTTGTGCTGTTGTTAAAGGAAACATAAGAGAGATATTCTTTAAATGTTCCAGGGAAATCTTCAGGAAAATATCTTGTTGAGTGAAACAGTGCTCCCTTTTATTGGTCTCAGAGAAAACTTGTATCCAAGGAGATTACAGATTCAACATTTTCATATAAGCAATGAGTTTGTTGTGGATGTAGTGTTTTGTATCAGTTTGGAAATTTCTAATATGCAGTCAGTAATATCAAGAATCTAAACAAACCTCAATAACCCCAAAACTCTATCGCAGATTTAAATCAATTCTAGTTTAATGTTATATCACATCTATATTTTGCCCAACAGGTAACAAAATTTATGGTAATAATTTGGATTGATAGTTATGTTGCCTGCATTTTTTCCTGCCAAGCTGCAATTCAGGATTTTTTGAGTTAGTTATTTAATCTATTTCTGTCTCCCCGTCTCTGCTGCACTGATGGTGAATTATAATCTTGAGTGGATTTGATAATAAATGAGATAATTTTCTTTTCCCTCTAAAGCCTTCAAAAGATATGGATGACATACATTTGAACAAAGTTATATATTAAATAATTATTTGTATTCACAAGATAAGCACTAAAATTGGAGGATTGTTTTCCTCTTAAAACTGTTGTCAGCTGATTATCAGATCATGTCCCAAATGAATCTTATCCTCAGTGAGTTCAAATATACAAACTTTAAAAATTTCCCTTGAGGAGTTCCCTTTGTGGCTCAGTGGTTAACGAATCCAACTAGGAACCATGAGGTTGTGGGTTCGATCCCTGGCCTTGCTCAGTGGGTTAAGGATCCGGTGTTGCCGTGAACTGTGGTGTAGGTTGCAGACGCGGCTCGGATCCCGTGTTGCTGTGGCTGTGGCGAAGGCCGGCGGCTACAGCTCCTGTTAGACCCCTAGCCTGGGAACCTCCATATGCCGTGGGTGTGGCCCAATTAAGTCAAAAAGACAAAAAAAAAAAAAATTCCCTTGAGCTTTCTCCTTTTATATTCCTGTTTTGGTTAAAACAACACTATCTATCTAGTTACCCAGGTTTCAAATTCTATTGTAATATAGAATTCCCCATTTTATCAAATCCTTTAGTCCATAAAATATTAAGTATACTGATTCTACACAAAATCTATTATCACTCTCCACCTTCTGCCCTTGTTTTCTCTTGCTTAACCTATTACATTAATTGTTTACTGGTAATACTAGTTAACACTTGTACAATCATTATTTTAAACATTCATTGAGAGAGCAGATATACATATTTAAATATCTATTGTGCATCAGGTGCTCTTCTGTTTCTGGAAAGACCTCCACAGTCAGTACAAGATCCTTCTTTCAAGGAGTGTTTAGTGGAAAGGGGAAGAGAAATAAATATACAGTCAATTACTTTTTTAGGGCTAATGTCTCAGCCCTCCCTTACAGACTGTTTTACAGATCATATTGTTTGCTGAAGGATTAAACTCTAAACTGCTTGGCAATTAATGAACTCTCCTTCACAGTCTCTCCTCTACTTTTGTTTCCACTCTCATCTTTTACAACCCTGTTTTCCTGCCTCCTGTTTTTCATATTCTCTAGGGCACTCATAATTAACTAAGTGTGACTTTACTTGGACTTTTCTCCCCTCTTTGGAAGATTGCCTTCTCACTATCTGGTAAAATTATATACTTATAAAAAAAAAAGGAACTAAATTTCCATCTCCATCATCAATTCTCCCATTAATCACGTTTTGCTTTAGGCAGATTTGATTGTTTACTTTCTCTTCCTTTACATCTTAATCAAATAATTATATAACACTTATTCAGTATGGCATTGATACTAACTACATAGGTGTCTGCCTCCCACTCTGAAATGCCACTGAGGTCAGGACAGTGCTCAATTCTTTTCTGTAAGTTCACTATTTACAGCTGGCAGATATTAAGATACAGAGTAGGTACTCTAATCTTTTTGCCTGGAATGCCAGAAGAAACAAATAAAGATGTTTTCGAAGAATATTTCTAGACCTAGGGCAGAGTTACTGAAATTATAGAATGGCAATTCAATAGATTTTAATCCTTAATTATTTGTATTATAAAATATATGTTTTCAAAGGAAAAAATTCAAATTTCAACTATTCTACCTGCATAATCCTGGGTAAATTATTTTAGCTCTTTCAGTTTTTGCATCTATAAAATGAGGACAATATTACATATTACATATAAATTTTCAAAGGATTAGATGAAAAAACCATATAACTGACACAGTGTCTGACAACAGTCACTGCTCTCAAATATTAGCACACATTTTCTTACCCATTTGGGCACAGTTACCTGCTTCCCCCTTCTTATTATAATTGTCCATTATGTAAATAAAAATCATTTTATAAAAACATATCTTTCCATTATTTATTGTACTTTGGTATTGATGTGAAGATTCTTTTATATCCTATGGCAAACCAAAAATAACTGCTGGTTACATGTTTTATTCGATATGGTTATTTCTTGGTTTTACTACTGAAACCTTTGTGACCCATGTGAATTGGGATGGTTTATTATCTTCCGCCTTGTGTGCTGAGCACAGTGCAGTTAGAAGACGTTGGTTAGAGTCAGACAGTGGGCTTCTGAAGACCTTTCCATTTTGGGCAAGAGACCTTTCATAACTCGCTTATCTCACAGCTTCAGTCTCATTTGCACACTATATATATTTCTCATTTGTATATTTGCATATGGTATATTTTTACATAGCATTAAAACATCCTCCATCTCTTGAGATGAAATAAATCATAACAGAGGAGGTGTTAGTCCACTTCACTTCATTGAGTGAGATGCGAGATTAAATAAGATAATGTGGTACTATAAATATCGAACCACCCAATACGGCTTAAAGAATGAATGGATCAATGTGAGTATTATATCTTACCTTATTGACTTGAATCCTAGGTTTAGAAGTAGTTTTTAAAATTAAGAAGATTCATTATTGAAAATGATTACGGTCAGTGTATTTAGGAGCTTTCTTGACTGTCTCGAAGGCCCACTTAAATTCTATACACTTGAAACTGACAGGTTTGAATTTAATGAACAAGCTGTTTTTTCTTAGCATAAAGTAAAGCAATCAAAATGGATATTTTCTCATTAAAAAAACTAATGGACATAGTTTCTTAGAAGTAGCTTTTGTAGGAAGTAGATTCTTATTCCTAAAAAGCCATCTGTGTCTTCTGTATTCTACTTACAGTTTTGTTACCTGTACCAATATGCCTTAGGTTAATCCGGAGTTGATTTTAACCTTAGAACTATTTGAAATCCCTAAATCTATATAATAACTATGCTGATTTGGTTCTACTATACTTTTTCTATAAATTTTACTTTTTAAATTCAGACGTGATCCAAATACACTTGGATTAATGCTGAAGAATAAATTATTTTATTCTCTGATAAAACAGCAGAGCAGAAATTAGGAGGGCTGGTTTACATTTATGAAAACATTAGTGTTTCTAGATTTGTTTTAGAGTAAATCAAAATGGTGAGACTAAAGAAACAGAACATAATTTTCTTGAGAGTTCTAGAAAGCAGTGGCAGATAGCAACCGCATCAATTAATTTCAGTAATATCCAGTAGTGTCTTTCTTTCTACTGGAAATTACATATGGGCAAAATGATGTCTCCTTAACTGGGAGTGTCTTGTTGACAATAAAAATTACTGCCAAAGATGCCTGATGCTAGACCATGTTTTCAACATAAGACACTAACCATACCGCAAAATTTTAATCCACATTTATGAAAGTAATATGGTGATCAAATTAAAAGCACATGCATTGAAATTAGTTGATTTATGACTTCTAGCTTTCTAATTATTATGAAAGAAATAATTAACTATATAATAATCAACAGTTTAATTACCACTAGGTAGCAATGAACAAAACACAAAGAATTCTCATGACTTTGAAATACTGTGATATTTCAAAATATAAACATTAAGCAGGAAATATGTGGTAAGTTCAAAACCAAATTAAACTGCATGTCTAAAAAATAATTTTATGCCACTTTTGTTCTTGGTTTCTTTCTGTGAAAACTTTTTGTGTGGGTAATTTAAAAATAGATACTACATCTAAATAATCACATATGTACAGTAATTGATTTAAAAAAAACAAGTTTTTCAATGTGCCAGGCATTTTTTTCTAAGGGCTTTACATGTGTTAACTCATTTAATCCTCACACCAACCCCTGTGGTGAGTATAATCACCAGTTCAATTTAACAGATAAGATTACGGATGTACTGAGGGTTTAAGGAACTTGTCCAAGGACACACACTGAGCAATTGGCAGAGCCAGGGCTTGAAGCCAGGCAGTCTGGCTCCAGAGTCTGAATGCTTGGACATCTCGTCATACCTCCCAAATAATGCTTGGGCCTCCATTAGTAATTCAGAGAATACGAAGCATTATCCCAAATCTCTATGCCTCATCTTAGAAACACATTCATGAAAGCCATTATGAACTGGGCACTGTGTTGCTGCCAAAGACGTTTTGTCCTTGAGAAGTTCTAGGAATTTAAAGCCCCATAGAGCCTTATGATAATCAATATAAACAGGAAATATGTGCTAAGGAAACCTGCTGGAAAAGCCTTTAGATTTTGCTTTCCCCATCTCTCAAACATTGGTTTGTGATAATGATCTTAAGGTTCCTTTACAAAATAATGTTTTAAGAGAGAGTCCTGAAGACTTTGGAAGAAGGTGTCATATTTTCCAGTAGTATTTCAAATGTAGTGCTGCACTTCTGGCTTCAAAAGTATGTTATGATTACATAAGTGATCAAATATTCAGCCTTTTGGTCTTCTGTATTATTTACTAATCAAAAGAAATTGAACAGAAAATTTAAAAATCAAGCTAACCTCTAGACAGGACATATTTAATTCTAACTACATAGGTTATTTATGGTGAGATTTTAATTATAGCAGAGAAAACATTTTTAAATAAATCATACGTATGATGTAAATTAAACCACCATCCACTTTCCTTTTTTCCCTCAGTAAAGTTACTACTTATTTTTAAATCTTTTCTGCAACTCTTATGCAGAGTTTATTTTATTATTGTTTAATTTTGATAAATACTTTTTGTAAGACTTCCATGAATAGAACTATGAAAAGCTAACACTGTGCCACAGGGTAACTTCCACAGTGCTTTGTCTTACAATGCCAAGAGAATGAACACTGAGACGAGAGACATGTTTTATAACAGAGCTGGGCTTTCCCTACCTTACTTATGGTCTTAAGTGGCCCAGCTAGCATGCTGCCATGTGAAAGAGCAAAAGGTATTTAAGCAGCTCAGTTTCTTATCATGTTTCCCATTAAAGTGAAAATACACCGACAGGACAATTCTGCCAATACAAAGATTAAACACTGACTCACATGGAGACTCAGCACATTTAGCAAGCTGTGTAAAGTTTTTCAGAATTTTTCTTTGCAAGAAGAAAATGACTCTTGGAAGAATCTTTTGAAAGTGTTGGTAGTTTCTTTGAAAAGGACCAAAATAGATGGCACACGATTTGTAGTAATAAAACATGAACATCTCTAGGGGGTAGATATATGTTCTCAGCTGAGAATTTAAACTGTCATATATATAAAGTCTGGATTTTTAAGATTCATACTTATTCAAGTGTTACTTAGATAAAAGAAGCATTTATGCTAATAAGAAAGCACAGCTAAAGTCAAAGGCTAAAATATTTAAGGAATCTGAAAATAGAAAAGAAGAACTAGTAAAAAAAAATCTGGAGATTATTTAAAGTTTCTTTAAGATCGTTCAGGTCTTTCTGGCAGGAAAAAAATAGAAATTCTCGTTGTAAATGTTCAAGAGCTTTCAAATGCATCCTGCTGTTTTGTTTTCTTTTTTGCTTTTAAATGTATAGTCTTACATAAAGATGCTACCGCTCATGATGTCAGTTAACCATAACTTTACATATAGAACATTGAGTTTTTTAATTTTTTAATTTTTATTTTTTTGCTTTTTTTTTTTAGGGCTGCACCCACGGCATATGGAGGTTCCCAGGATAGGGGTCGGATTGGAGCCCTAGCTGCTGGCCTGTGCCACAGCCACAGCAACACCAGATCTGACTGGTGTCTGCAACCTACACCACAGCCCACGGCAACGCATGATTGCGAACCCACTGAGCAAGGCCAGGGATCAAACCTGCAACCTCATGGTTCCTAGTTGGATTCGTTAACCGCTGCGCCATGACAGGAACTCTGAAAGTTGAGGTTTTAATATTCTGAAATTCTTCAATTATGGACTTTAGGGTGTCCAGAGACCTCTAGAAATTGTATGCAACATTTATCTTTATGATCATATGCCCATTTCTCTTGGAGAAGAGAGCCTATGTTATTTTTGGCTAAGAAACAAAGTATAATATACCAGAAGGAACCTGAGTCTATGACCTCTACCACAACATCAGGATCATCTGTCTACAGGAGTCCTTAAACTCACAGACTCTGCAACAAATTAAAGTTTTTATGAACTCAGTGTTATTTGAAGGTTCGAATTATGCCTTCACTTTGTATATGTTCCCATCCTGACTTTTCTTTTTCCAAGTAATATCTTCAAGTTGTCTGTCTTAAGTTTTGAATCATTTTCTAACCTTCTGTGTATTTCTTCTCAAGTAAGCAAAAGGACCAAAGGTTGATGTGCATGCTCTTTGGAACTCACTGATTTTAAGCAACAGAAGAAGCAGATGGAACACAATCTTAATCTTATCTGGCTAGTCCTTCTTGCATTGGTTTTGGAATCTGTCAACATATGCCAAAAAGCATTTTAAATCTAACTCTAACCTAGCAATAATAGTGCTGCAAATACTTTAAAGGGTTGTTTATGGGTGTATAACTAGAAATACAGTCACTCCTGATACCTTCTTTGTGCTTCTGTTGTCTGGGTATATTCTCTTTGGTATTTTATCAGTCACCCTCTCTTTTCTATGCTTTTTCTCAGTCCAGAAATAGAAAAATCTTGGTCTCCTGCCTGATCCTGCCTCAGCCTTTCCATCCTAGTTTTTAAATAGTTGCAGGTTACAGGATTTCCTTCTGAAGTCCGCAGCTGCACATACTTGCAAGCAAGAGGGTTTTCTAGGAGACCGAACTGTGCAGATGAGTATTGAGAGGGCCTACTGGGTCTTGAAATCACACAAATGGCAAGAAATAAACCTGGCATTAGAAATCCCGTTGAAGGTTTTTCTTTTCACCATGGTTTACATTTTGAATCATTTACTCAGGATTTTACTTTGCTCTTTTATACCAGTTTTTTTTTTTTTCTGTTCCTATTATAAGTTAACTTCTGGTTTAATAAGTATAAAGAAAAATACTCACACATCTTATTCAGGTTAACTGGCAACTTTCTCAGATGTAGGAATATATAAAATATATACCCTGCAATTAGAGTCTTTTCCCCCCTGAAGACCTCTTATGTAAAAAGTAAAACACCATCATTTATCTGTGCATATTTATTACAATATTTGTTAAAGATAAAATGAGGCAAATTGTTGTATATACTACAGAAAATTATAAAAACAATAATCATCCTCAGGAGAATTTTAGCAAGTAGAAATTTTGTCAAAAGTGATTAATTTTGAAATGTCCAAATGTAGATCTAAAACAAAGTTGCTGACTTTTTTTAGGATGCCTGAACATATAAAGAAATGGAATGGTTTACTTTGATTTTTCTGAACCGCTGTTTGCTTTGATATTATTTAAAAGGTATGTACTTTTCCACTATTGGTTTCCCTTGGCATACCGAGTTCCTGTCAATTTTCCTTAACTCATTGTATATCCCTTCAAAATCTCTCACACAGTCTGATATATTTGCATTTCTGCTTTTCCTCTAAATGTTTCAAAACCTAATAACGTTATATTCGTTAGATCATAGATTCTCTGCAACTTCAACCTTATTTATTTTTCCTGGCTTATTTCTAATATTTGCACTATATGCCTTCTTAATAAAAATTTCTTGACTGGATAATACTGCATACAATATCTGCCCTGATTCCATACCAAATAGGATTTCACATGAAATATGGAAAATAAAATACTGATATCATTGTTAACAGACTTTGAAGACATTCTAATATTGGCTCAGCACTGTAAGTCCTTTGTTATAGAAATGGTCTAATTGGATCTGTTACTGGTTTATAGAAAACTAGATTGTCAATTCATATTTTAACAATACTAATCAGGGGATAATAATGAGGATACGAAAAAGTCTGGCTATTTGAGTGCAAGAGTCATCCAAATCTCTTACCAAAGGTAAAAAAAAAATTAAACATTATGATTAATTATATACCTAGTAATTGAAAATTTGGTTTTTGAGTCCTCATGTGTTCACATTTCTTTTTTAAATTGATTCAGAGTAAGCAAAGTGGAAGTCTCCTGAAATTGACAAAGCAAGAAGGTAAAGACAGCTATTTACCTCATTTTTGCCATTTACCTTGAACTTACCACATGCCATGAAATGAAGAGAAACTCAAGTAAAAATGTCGTAAGAGGTGGTTTATATATAGCATTATATTTAAAGCACAGGCAGACAATTTGAGATAGTGTTTCAGAAGAACATCCCCTCAACAATTAAAGAGCTTCCAAGATTAACCACAAAGGAAGTATTAGGAAAACCTTCAACATTGATTTTTTTTCAGAATTTATTTACTTCTAAATCCCACATGCTGCCTATTTCCTATGCTTTCTCTTTCGTAGACTTTGCTTATAAATGAAAAAGCTTCTTAGTTTAAGGCATACATCTGAGTTTGGCCTAGATTCTAATCTATATATTTGAGTTACTTCATTAGTGAAAAATATTATCAAGTCTACCACAACTGACAGAAAACTTCTAGAAAAATATAAGGGAGAATTCTGTTGATCTAATCATACTCAACCTAATATATTATTCTCTGAGTAATTTTCATATAATGTAATTTTCAGATAATTAAAATATTTCTTTTATAAATAAGTCTAGCTTTCAAGACACACTGTAATGTTTGGACCTTATGTAAATTTAAGACACCACATAACGTCAGGTAGTTATTGCTGTGAAGTGACAGAGAAGACTGAATCACTGAAACTTCCATATATTATTATTCCATCATTATTAGTACACAATTCTATTTCTCAATGACTTTACAACTCTGATTGTCTTTGTGTATGGTAAGCATATGAAGCTACCAAAAATGTAAAGGCAAAGTCTGTCATAAGGTGACCCATCAGTCTAAGACCCTATGTATGATCAATATGCTATGGTATATAAAATGTTTTATACAACTTTCAAATACCGTTTGACTACAGAAATAAACAAAAAATAATAAAATAACTAGAACAAAGAGAGTAAACATCATTTTAGAGTATATACCTGATAACATATTTGTAAGAGGGGAATCAATTCTTTTCAAAGAAGTAGATTTGATTTTAATAGGGAGGAATACAGTGGGGAGAAGTTTGATTTAAAAAATATAATTTGTTATGCACTTCTAATTGCTCCTTTCTTTCCCTATCCTCTTCTCAAAGCTCCCCTCCTCACTCTTCCTGTCTTCTCTCTCTTCTTTGTTCTCCTGGGATTTTATTACTTCACACGGTGACTACTATTTGAAAGGCACTGCAATAAATTTATGAGTATACTTGCTATTTTCTCCTGGTGTTTTTCTCTATTTGACACTAGAATACTAACCCTTTCCTATGACCTTTCTAGAAATGAGGAAGGTCATGTAAACAACTGACAACCATTACATAAATACTGATTTTGGGCTGGTCTGCTTTCTGGTTCTCAGGATTCAATGATTCTTATTATTGCTGTTAGTGTAAAAATACATGCTGCAAAACGTTGCTCCCTGATAGCACAGTATGACATGAATGCAAAGAAACTATTTTATACAAGGCATTATCATATATCTCATTTAAATTTGATTAAGGAAGTAACTGGGAATTAAATTAGCACCATAATTAGAACAAGTTTTGTGATTCCTTGAATGACAGAGCAAATGTCGTATGACACCCTAAAAGCACGGTGACATATAACCAAATGGTAGAAAACAAACTCATTTCTGCCTAGTAGGCATCAAGTTTTGGCCATCTATTTAAAGTGCCGTGATACTGCTTCCTGCCCTCAAATTAATGTCTTAAATCTAAAGACTCACTCAGCTATTGGAAGGCAAGAAATACTTTAGTTTTTCTTTTTTTTTTAATATGAAACAGTAAAAACTTTTCATGATCATTGCTTCATTCTTCTTTACACAGCATTATAATGAGAATTCTTGGGAATTAAGCTATAGCTGAATGCAAAAGGATAAAAATGACAGTACTTTTCAGTCATTCTTGAAAAATGCCAGAGAAAATGTACAGGTATTACTTATCAAAGTGATATAGGCCAGGAAAAGTGAGTTGAGTTAATTTCAGTTTGAGGGAATAGGAACAAGTTTAGATCTATAAATTTTTTATGAAGCAATTTTATTCCACCTGATTTGTATGTAAGTCATGAAAACTGAACTGAGTTTTCTCTCCTTATGAAAGCTAGAGGCAAATTTGGCTAAAAGCCTGGAAGAATAGAGTGCTAGAGTGTTCTTTTAGATCCCTCTTGGAAAGTTGTTTCTGTGTGTGTTATAGAAATACCATCTTGCTTCTATCATTCTCAGTGGCTAAGTAACAAGAGTTATCATTTTTACCAGTGATGTTAAATAATTCAAGTCACCACTGAACTTTATAATGTCATTGCTGCCAAACAAACCTAAATCCACCAATATTTATCATTAAGAGTTAAGGATTAATGGAATTCCCTTCATGGCTCAGTGGTTAACGAATCCGACTAAGAACCTTGAGGTTGCGGGTTCAATCCCTGACCTTGCTCAGTGGGATAGGGATCTGGCGTTGCCGTGACCTGTGGTGAAGGTTGAAGACGCTGCTCGGATCCCGCGTTGCTGTGGCTGTGGCGAAGGTCGGCAGCTACAGCTCCTGTTAGACCCCTGGCCTGGGAACCTCCATATGCCCTGGGTGCGGCTCTACATAAAAAAGGCAAAAAGACAAAAAAAAAAGAGTTAAGGATTAAGCTATTTAACTACAAATCATCCGTTAATTCCAGTCACTGAAATAATAATATATATGAAAGCTACATTTTTATATTTGCACAAAACTCTGAGAGCTGAGTTTATATAGATTTTTATTTCCAAGTTTTTGCAATACCACCATTACCACCACAACCACCACCAACAGTAAAATTTCTTTTTTCTAGGGAGAAAAAAGATGGTACAATACTCTTTGGAATTAAAATTGCTAATTTTTATTTCATATATTTTTGGTTCTCACTCTATCGGTGGTATTGCTGGGCACAAAGCCTCTGACCATTCAGTAATTATCTAATGATAAAACCAAGTGACACTGAAGCATACTTATGTTTTAACTAAGAAGGCAAGGGTAATTTAAAGACAAAAGAAAAAGGTCAGTGTAATAACTTTAGGCTTTGATGGCATAATTTTGTTTAAAAAAACAAGAAATGTTCATGATGGGATTTTGTTTACATTGTACACCCTAGGTTTTCAAATGTTCCCATTATTTTGCTGGCTAGGTCAGCCCACCTGAATATATTGGTGCCCTTTCCATAATCATAGCATAATTATTAACTATGATACAAAACCAAAGAAAAAACTCTAAGAATAAATATCTTAATTCCATTTTGCTAAGACACATATAAAATATAAACTGCATTTGCCTGCTCCAGGTACAAGGGAGCACACAAATGACAAGAGTAAAACAATTTGTAATTAAAATAATACTAAGGATAATCTATAAAGCGATTTGCTAAACTTTGAAATTGCATCTTAAAATGCTCAATATCCTATATTTTGTTTTTCTCATTGATAAAATATAGCTTTGGTCAGATTTTTTTTTTTAAGGAAAACTATGTCTTACTTTTCTTTCTCAAAAAATTCTTCCAAATTTGCTACTTTCTAGCTTTTTTTAAAAATAATTTTTCTTTAGTCAAGTGGAACTTTATTTAAATCTCTATGAACTTACCCAGATATGGAATTACTTTTACTGTTAATAACATTCAGATTTAAATTCTCTTTTCTAGCCAATTCCAAGTGGCAAAGTTGTTCAAATTCATTCTTGTTTTAGTCTTGAGGTACACATTTGAGACCTGTATCTCTTGGTTTTATTTATGAAAAAACATTACTAGAAAAGGAGGCAGCGCTATGCTGATTAGGTGCTCACTTTACAAATCCTTCTTCCACTTCTTCACAGTATTTTCATAGGATTAGATACCATAAACGTGGTTCCTGCATTTAAAAAGTCACTTGCATTTCTGTTCAACAATATATATTATAAATATGTATTTCTGTATTGTGGGTCTATTAATTGTGAGGACAGTACTACTGCTGTACATGGTGGCAAAAAACTTCACCTGAAATACCTACCAGCAGGAATCCTGGGGGGCAAAGATCCTCCCCCTGGCACTGGATGCTGGGCCTGGATGCTATTTAAAAACCCTGCCCTCAGGAAGCTGGGGCAAAACGTTTCCACCCCAATGGCCTGGAAGGATCCTTTTAAGAGATAAAAATGGACATTAATCATAAAACCTTCTTTGTGGAAAAGTTGTTGATCATTTAATTGGAACAAAACCTATAACCAACAAAGACATAGAACCTTACAAGGAAGCTTTGAAATTAAAAGGAATGGAATGCATTTTTATTCATAAATTTAAAAAACAAACCTGGTTCTTTGAAAACAAAGTTACTCTTAACTAGTTATAATTAAAGAGGATTTAGAAGCATCAGAATGCTAAGATACGATTTCTAAACCTACATTTGACAAAGGAGATATATATGTAAGTCACTGGTGTTTTCTAGCTGCAGAATTCATCTCCACATGTGATAGAGACATGCAGAAAATAGCCGCAATAGGATCTTAGATCTGTGCTGCACTAGGAGGAACAGTGCTTTACCTCTGGTATATCAGTACGAGAGCTTAAATGAGGAATGCTTTTCTACTATAAAGTGATTACATATATTTTTGAAATAGTGGTAAGAAAAACAACATACACACTTCTAAATTTGCTTCATCTTTCTCTTAGGGACAAAACATGAGAGTTTGCAAAGGTAGAACCACATGCTTTTTCATTTTTAGGAAGTCTGTTGAGAGAAAAGTGAAAAATAAAAAGTAAACAACTTGGGGGTATATCCATAACATTTTATAATGAATCACAGAATAAAAGAATATTGGAACTAAAGAGAACTTTAGATATCATCCAGTCAAAAACGTCCACGTTTTGTAGACCAGCAAACTAAGCTCAGGAGTGGGGAAGTGGTATCATAAAGCTGGTGGACTCCCAGGACAAAATCTTTCCACTACAGATTAAAAATAATGAGTCTCTTCCTACTTGGGAGACTGCTCTTCCTGAATATGAGTTAGAATCTTAGCACTCTAGAATAGTGGCAGTACAATTACCTGTCTCAGTGATCTGAAAGACACTAAAACCATTTAAAAGAAAATGTTATACTCATGCAGTATTAGTGTATGGGCAGCACTGATATATCTAAGTTTAAATATTAATACCCTAAAAGCAAGTTACACTGATGATTGTAAGAAATGCATCTCATTCAAGACCTCTGAAACCCCCATCAGGCACAGCTGTTTTCATATGTAGAGACCTGCAATTTCTCCTCCCAAATTCAGATTTGGCAAAACTTCACTCTGTTCTTTGACACAAATTTTGCACCTAAAATAAGTTAAAATTGAAAAGAGTTTACTTTGTTCTTTGATACAGATTTTGTATCTAAAATAAGTTAAAATTTAATTTTTCTTGAGCTTTGACCAGGATTAAAGTCATCTGGTATACCAAACTCTCTGTGTCTTGCTTCTGTGGAGAAAGTTGTTGCTAATGAAAAGGCAGTATTTCTTAGATCTTTAGAGATGTTTTTATGAAAAAACAAAGTTACAAGGAATGTTTCAATGGGTGAGGACTATACGTTGTACACTGGATTAAAGAAAGCATAGAAAGAAAGTCATATACTGTGAATAAGTTAATTTTGTTGTGAATCTTATAGGGCCTTAGTAAAATGGCCCAGAAGAGCTGAAGTCCCTTATACTTTGAGGTGTGGCAAAAATGCCAAATGGTTAGCCACAAAGTGTGCTGAGGTAACTCAACAAACAATGAAATTAATTTCACTTATGCTGGTAGATGGGATATCTATCATTGAGCATAAAGTTAACGAGTCCATATGTGTGCCATGTTGCCTACACAAGGCATTTCCTACATTGTAATGTTTCATCACCATCTAAGAAAACACTCATTAACATAAGGAGCGTCACTGAATACCAGGTAGAGATAATTATAGCATATTTATATGGCATTCTTATCTAAAGTTACAAAAGAAATGGTGATTTTACAACAGGGAAAATGATTACAAGAAATTCAGATTTTATTATACGCTGTGAAAAACAAAAATGATGCAATTTTAGCAGATTATGGATTTATTGAAGTCAAGTAATAAATAAGAATCTTGGTTCAAGGACACTGGATCTTAAAGAAAAAGAATAACACCACCATGCACAGGAAAGAAAAAGGGCCATAGATGTAATATGTATAACGTAAAAATGTAAAACCAAAAGCATGTACAACAGTGATTCTAAATAACGTTAAACTGCTTCATATTTAGAGATTTTTATCTGTTTTTGCTACTTTGCCAACATCATTCAAAACTGTTAACTTAGAAAAGATGGCCTTGGGTGTTGCTGTCTAATTGTCTGACTGGTTTCACTTCACATGACCATGCTACTGCTTACATGTGGAAACTAAAAAGACACAATGAACTTCTTTGCAGAACAGACAATGACTCACAGACTTTGGAAAACCTTGGTTTTTCAAATAAGACAATCTGGGGGGTGGGGGGATGCACTGTGGGTCTGGGACACAAAATCTAGCAAATTGACTTATGATGATTTATGTATACCTATAACTGAAATAAAATCCATGAAGTTAAAAAAAATAAAAATAAATTACTAAAAAAAAGAAAAGATGGCCATTATTTTAACTCCTTGAAAGAAACTAAATACAAATATTATTTTATTGTTACGATTACCCTGATTACTACTTTTGTTGCTGTGAAAGCTTGTCATTGTCCTAAACGTGCGGCATCATTCATAATGGCTTTGTTATGTTTCTTTACTGTGGGTTAAAAGGGCTTTCATTTATTGTGACATCTCTTCCTTAAGTAACTGTCATTTTTTATATTTGAAACGAACAGAAAAGTTGGTGTGCATGAACATATATTCCATTGAGATATCATATTATGTGATAATAATGCAATATCATTTTTCTTCTTAAGGTCAGTCATGTCAGCAGAGATTGTGTGAAATACTACAGCTCTATATTTTCATTGTTCAATCAGGAAAAGTAAAATTATTCCTTGCTATAATTCCCTTATCTCATAATCCACAAGAAATTAAGTTCATGAATATTTTTGGAATTTGATATAAAATAATTATAGTCAGATTTGTTCTATTGCTTAAGTTGCTGACCCTCTCTGACTTTTTTTTTAAAGGACATTGTGGAATTTATCAATTACATTTTGATTGAATTATAAATAATGTCTAATATCTATACCAGGAGAAAAATAAATTTCCATTGCTTTTAGTTATTTTAAGTAGACTAAATATTTGCTAATACAAATTAGATTTTTATGTGATGAGAGTATTCCTCTAGAGATTACAAGTTTGAAGAGTAAATGTGTCAATTCAGTGCTCTTGTAAATCTCAGATCCTTGAGTTTCCAGTTTGTTAGTGATCTTGAGTTGGTAGGTTAAAGAGAGACTGACATGTGACACTAACATTATATTGTCTTTTTTATTTATTTATTTTTACAGCTATACCTGCAGCATATGGAAATTCCCCGGCTAGCGGTGGAATAAGAACTGCAGCTGTTGGCTTACACCACAGCCATGGCAACACCAGATCTGAGTTTTATCTGTGACTTAAGTTGCAGCTTACAGTAACGCCAGATCCTTAACCTACTGAGCAAGGCCAGGGACTGATCCTGCATCCTCACAGAGACAATGTCAGGTCCTTAACCCACTAGGCCACAATGGGAATTCCATATTATGTTGGCTTTAGTATAGATTTACCAGATAACTAGGGATTCTTTATTTTTATTTGCTAAATCCTGTAACCCTTCTCTAATGTAATTTCTTTCCTTTTTTTTTTTGACTTTTTTTTTAGGGCTGCACTTGCTGCACATGGAGGTTCCCAGGCTAGGGTGTTGAATACGGGCTGTAACCACCAGCCTATGCCAAGCCACAACAACACCAGATCCAAGCTACGTCTGTGACCCACACTGCAGCTCAGGGCAGCAGGATCGTAACTCAATGAGCAAGGTCAGGGTTCGAACTTGCATCCTCATGGATACTAGTCAGATTTGTTTCTGCTGAGCCACATGAACGCCTATAATGTAATTTCAAACTCTTATGGCTATCAGATGGATGAAAAATGCTATTAACTACTGGTGTAACGTAAATTAACACAAACCACTAGCTGCAAGGGATTGGCGATTTATTTGTCTTTCATTAACTCAGTGGTTCTCAATGCATTTAGGTAGCCTTGCAGATTATGACTGGAGAGAGACATTACTGGTGATTAGCAGGTGGGGGTTAGGATGCATGCTGAAGGCATTGCAATGGGTGGTATACTCCCTGCGAAAAGGCAATTCTCTTCCAAAATGCTGGTAGCACCCACAGGAAAACTTCTGAGAATAAAGAATCCTAAAAAAATGGTTGCTAATGAACAGGTCATATAATGAGGCCACAATGTAAAAAAAGAAATGTGAAGATGTTGACATGGCCTGTATCAATTAATGGTGGACTCAGATTATCGAGAGTAGTTTGGCCTGTAGATTAAGCAGTTTTCAAAGAATTATAACAAAATATATTTAACTCAAACTTAATGAAACAAATTCCATTTTAAATTTGATATTGTAGCAGTCTCCCTGAAATAGCTTTACATTAGAAATTAAGATATCATTAAGAATTTGTGTAAAAGATAAACTTTAAACTTTTTATGCCTCAATTTTCTCATCTGTGAAATGAAAATAATTGACCCTACCTAACGAGGCTGTTTGTAAAGTTTATATGAAAGTAAATTATCGTAAATATAAGACAACATTAATCAGCCTTAATTTTTTTTTTAAAAGTCTTTTGGTGAGAAACTGAGATAAAGATTAAATTTTCTAATGCTGAAATACCCCCTCCTCACATAATACACAAATCCCTAATAAAATAAATCCCTTCTTTGAAGATTACATATCAATAATTTAATTATTTATTTATTTATTTTTGGTCATTTTGCCTTATCTAGGGCCGCACCCGCGGCATATGGAGGTTCCCAGGCTAGGGGTCTAACCGGAGCTGTAGCTGCCGACCTTCGCCACAGCCACAGCAATGTGGGATCCCAGCCGCGTCTGCGACTTACACCACAGCTCATGGCAACGCTGGATCCTTAACCCACTGAGCAAGGCCAAGGATTGAACCCACAACCTCATGGTTCCTAGTCGGATTCGTTAACCACTGAGCCACGACGGGAACTCCCCAATAATTGAATTTTGATGTCAAAAAGTTTAATAAGGTCAGTATCCCTATAATATGGAACTTTTCAGGTTGAGCTCCTTCAAATTTTTCCATTAGATTGTATTTTTGCAGATAACATTTTGAGCTATGTGCAGACAAATAATACATAGGGTTAATTAAAGATAATTTAGAATTGGAAACTTAAAAATACATGTATACTTATATGTGTATATTAAATTAATATAGAATACAGAAAAAAATCTATGTTTTCAATTCCTAAAGTGAGTTATTTTTCAACTAGAATTTGAAATGCAAGGATGATTAAATTTAATCTACAAGGAGATCACACAGTCATTGGAAACAGTATTAAAAAAGAGATTTACACTTATCAGAACAACCTGGTCCCATATGCATCAGTTTATGTGTATATTGTGCCTATGTGCGGCGTGATTATCATTTGAAAGCAAGTACTGAAATAAACTGACTTACAATCAAACCATAAATTTATAAAGTTTGTGCCATTAACATTAAATGAATATTATTTCAAAATGTTTAATTTCATTCCTTTAAAATATTTTGTGAGTGGTTTACAATAAATATAAAAAACAATAAATACAGTAAAAGAGTAGATATATATGACATAAATAAATTGGTACTAATATAGTAGAGAGTTTAGGCTCAAAAATGTTTACTGACAGGAGCAAGACCAAAAATTTGGAGAGCTAATAATTGAGTATGTAACTATTTAGAGTAGTGATCTTCAGTTTTAAGGATCCAGTATTGAGTTCTATAATTGACATACAGTAGCCTCTCCATAACTGTGTGGTTTAGATTAATGATGGTACCTCTGAGCTACAGTATGAGTAATTTCAAAGTTTAACGATAACATAATCTGTTAAACCAAATGTTATGTCAAGGCCTATTTTTCCTGAGGAATGCTCACTTCTGACCCTTCAAAAATTCTCTGCCTCTTTATCTATCTACCTATCTATCTATCTATCTATCTATCTATCTATCTATCTATCTATCTATCCATCATCTAATTTCATTTGCCCTTTGTCAGACTGTTTCCCTCCAAGCCTTATAACCTCATGTATCTCATCTTATATGACACGTTCTTCTTCTGTTACAATAATTTATAGCATTACACAGTCTTCCTTCTCCTGAGATAATTAAAAGAAAAACAGAGCCTATTAGGTTTGTTTGAGCACGTGCATCCTCGTTTTCTGTGATGGTGGATAAAGATTCTAACAGTCACATCACCAGCTAGTGAAGAAGACCAGCATCGGTAGGAAGAACCATTTTCATGTAAGGCAATGGAAGAATGAATCTTTTACTCCAATGAGATCTTTATTTTGGATATCTAGGTTAATAGCGTGCAGTCCTGAAAAAAACCAAGCTGCTTTGCCTAGTTTGGTAGAGAAAGGATTCATGCCTCATTGTGATGCTTGAGAAGGGCCATCTGGGAGCCCAACATAATCTTTTCCAACTTAATCAGAAGATGCACAGAATGGGGTTTCAAGAAATGATAGCTGAATAATTAGATACATAAATAATGAGTGAAATGTGGCAAATTGCTAGGATTTAAGGATCTAAGGAAATACTCTGCCTGCTCACTTGCTTCCTAGGCCAGTGTCAACTTTCTAATGACCAGTCAAGAGCTAATTTTCAAATTAGGCTTAGAATGTGAAAGAAATAATTCTACTCATGAATAACTCATTCATTTATCCTTGTATCTGCTTGTCTGTTTATCTTATTCGCTTATCCAGTAAATATTTGTTGAAGCACCTATATATTTTTTTTTTACCTGGCACTCTGATAATTTCTAGTACCAAAAGAGACAAGCAAATAATTTTTGATAGGACACTATTATTTTCAGGAAATGATTCTAACTAAGCTAAGCCACAGACGCAATTACAAAAATTTGCCCACTTCCTAAATTCTTATAAATGGAAATATGCCTACAATTAAATTAATATTTTTCTTTCAGCACAGTTAATTACCATGCAGATTCTTCAGCATCAAATATGATTAAAGATCATGCAACCATTGGTTTTGATTTCTTTTTTATCCTTCCAGTCACTGCGATATGAATTTTATAGATTTCTCATCCTGTTGTTCAATAGGTCACAATAAAATGACTGAAGCAAAAAGGGCAGTTTCATGGCTAGATTTTTATGAGTTAATCTTTAGAGCTTTAAAAAAGAAATTTTCTGCTTTCCGCAAGTTATTTTTAAACTTGTAAGATATGTATGATAAAGTTGTTATTACTGTAAATTCTTTTTTAAAACTATAGCATTCACTAGGGGAATTAAAATATTTTGAAGTTGATTAAGAACAAGATATTTATTGAAAAATACATCTTAAATAATAATTAATACAGAAGTTTTTTTGACTTCTTAAAAAACAAATATTTAAGAACTATCTAGTTTCCTAATCTGTAAAATGAACTTGGACTAGAAATTCTCTAAATTTCCTTTAAGTTTAGAAATCTGCTTACTATGTTTTCATTCCATTGTTATATTGAATTAAGCCTATATTTTCCCCTAATATGGGTTATGTACAGTGGTCTTACCTATGTTTATATTCAGTAGGACCTGGAATTTTAATTATCAAAAAAATGTTCTGACTAAATTTGCCATCTGCCGATACATACAACAGGTTTAATAGTGAAAATACCTATGCTTGAGGCCAAGCAAAACTTTGACTCTACTATTCACTGTCTGACAAATCTTGATAAGTTATTTACCTTTTCTGATATTCAGTTTCTTCATTTGAAAAATGGAACTAATAGCAAACATTACTTATATTGGTTTCTTGTGAATCACATAGGAAGTTTCTGTTAAGGACTGACAGTAAATTTTTAATATATGAGGAAAAAATATTTCTTCCCTTTAATTCTCTAAACTTGACCTACCATTTCATGTCCCTAGGCCTCCATATTTCCTCCTCCTAGAAGGCCCTTCTGGCCTTCTGGCCTTCTGGCCTCTGTCAAAACATGCCTGATGCACCTGGTGAGAACTTGCTACTCCCTCCTCTGCCTTGTATAATGTTAGCTTCTAAAATAGAAATAGAACACTATCATAGATGCGGTATTTATTTGTTTACAATTTTGTGACATCAAACTCAAACATATTTAGGGACTTGGCAAATACAATAAACAAGTATATTAGGTTGTTGACAAAGGCAATGAGTTGAGCTGAAGGGTGAAAGTTGTGGCTAAAGACAGTGAATTCTAATGATTTAAAGATCGCTACAGGAGTCAAGTGAAACACACCTCTTAGGTGACTTCGACCTGTGGACTGCCAGCTGGTGACTTCGGGCTGACATGTTTGCTTCCCCACTATGCTGTGACTCTTTCAGAACAGGGATGCACATCTTACTCTCTCCTCTACGACCAATCCCAGAGCTTGTGCATGGTAGGAGCTCAATGTAACAGTTACCGACTTGAATTAAAACCATCTTAGACAAGTAGTTCAAAGGTAGCTTGACTTTGTTTGGATAAATAATAGACTGTATTTTCTTGATGTCAGAGCTTTTAAAACCATGTGTATGTTAATAATATAAATATCCTGAAAACTGTATAATTATTCAAGTTCAATGAAATTTGTAACTTTCCAAATACCAAGAACCAGTGCTTAGGAACTAGGGACAGATTAAAATTCTAAAAATTTTAAAATTCTAGAATTCTACCAAGAACCAGTGCTTAGGAACTAGGGACAGATTAAAATTCTAAAAATTTTAAAATTCTAGAATTCTATTAACTAAGAAGTGGTGAAGGAGCGAATTGAACTTGAAAAGCATGTCCTCCTGACTAAGGGCCTTGGTTGGCAGATGCCTACCTAGCCTTTTCTTGAATCAGACTTTTAAACTATCTGGTCCTTAAAAAATGTTTTTACACTTCAAGTGCCAAGGAGTCAGCTAAGGAGTCTCTAAGAAGCATTTATCAGTGTGTATGAAAACTAGATTTATTTAGCTCATAGCCAAAGTGTGCTACATATTTAATATTTATGAACTATGGGTATATCTGTCACATTACTAAAGGGAAGCTTGCACATTTAGCAACCTGATAAAGAGGTCACAAGACAGCCCGCATCTGCCTTTTCGTAATTTTCCAAGGCTGCCTATAGACTAGACTGGCCACTCATTGCTAGCGTGTATCCTGCTGTCAGGTACATCATTATTACTCTCTCCTGTACAAAGCATGGATTTAGTTTCAGGGCCAGATATTGACGATAACACCCTTGGCAGTGTTATCTACAAAAAATGTGTTAATACATAGCTTTCTCAATCAAAGCTATTTAAATTCCCCTTAAAGTTTTTTGGCTTTTTCAGGCCAGAACCGTACTCATCTGGCATCTGTATGGTGTCAAGTTGATAGCAGGATAATTTGGCTTAGTAATTACCATTTTGAAAATTGGATTGGTCTTGAAATAATCAGGGAACACAATTAGTCTTGAAAATAATTGAGAGCAGCCAACAGAGAACAAAACTAATCAAGTCCTTAATGATTTCACATTGGGTCTGATACCATATATGTATAACTGGGGTAGCACCATAATGGTACCAGTGATGCAAATACACTTCTTTTCCAGGTAGTTACTTTTTGTTTGATGTAAGCATGTGGGGTTTCTGTCCGCATCGCTACCTGCAACCATGCATGGTGGAAACATGTATGGGACACTTCCTTGAGTCCTTCCACTTCACATCATGTCACTATTCAGCTTAAAAATTTCAAAATCTTAGAGTTCCCATTGTGTCTCAGTGGGTTAAGAACCTGACACAGTGCCCATGAGGGTGTGGGTTTGAGCCTTGGCCTTGCTCAGTGAGTTAAAGATCTGGAGTTACCACAAGCCATGGCTAGGTCACAGAAGCAGCTGGGATACTGTGTTGCTGTGGCTGTGGCGTATGCCTGCAGCTGAAGCTCCCATTCAACCCCTAGCTTAGGAACTTCCATATGCCATAGGTACAGCTGTAAAAAGAGAAAAAAAAAAAATCAAAATCTCCTTACTTCTGTGCACAAATCTAAGACTTGGGAATGACTTCAACATCTTTTACTTTCTACTTTAAACATACTAGAACATTCATTCTTATTTGAATATGTTGCTCACACTTAGCACAAAGTGAGAATGCTCCACAGTGGCCTGATCCATTCCAAATGCACTGCTTATGTGCCACCTCTTCTAAGAGACTTTCAATTTTGTCACCACTGAGTAATCTTGCCCTCATCCATGCGCCCTCAGGATGCAGCAAGGCTGTTTTCTGAAAGACATGAGTGCTGGAATTTGAGGGATCAAGTGTCAAACCTTATACGCCACAGCTTCCTGGATGACCATAAAGGCACTTCAACTCCCTGAGGCTTAGGTCCAGTTTAGGTAACATGTGGCAATAGTCAGTTATGAAGACAGTTGTACAAGGTAGTGCTTTTAAAATGCCTAACACAAAGCCGTCAATCGAGGAAGACTTCCCTACCCACCTTTCTGGCTCTTTTCCCTCTCTCACATATAACACTGTTAGATTTTCCCTGATAGTATAATTCTTTCTGTTCATGACATATAATAAATTCCTTGAAGAGTTTCTCATTTTCATATTTCCAACAGAACTTGGCACCCTAAGTTGCATATAGGAGTCACTTATGAAGGTAATTTTTTAAAATGGAAACTCTAAAGCATATTTTTTCTTATTCACACAATGTTATTGCTGGTTTTGATAGTAACTTCTAAGTTTCAGTTTGCTTAGGAGGTTAGTCAATATATCATTAGTTGTAAAAACGTTATAACATGTAAAGCCATTCTCTCTAGCTTGCATGTTCTTTATTAACAGATGGACACTGAATGACACTAACCAGTTATGCTGTCTCCATACATATCCTCCTGTTCATTTCTTGCAGTTTTGACTATATGCCCTCTCACTTATGAATTAAGGACAAAGATAGCGAAGCTCTTGAAGGCAGAGCAATCTGAACTGTTTAAACCAGAGAGGAAGGTGAGCAACAGTACTAGATATGAGTTTCTGGGAGGGGAGAGTCTGATTTCACATTCTTCCTCTGGACTTGACTCTCATAGAAATGAGCCAGTCAGTTCAATTACAGCCTGAAGCAAACTAATAACTGTGTTGGGCTTTATTTCCAAAGATCTTAAGTGTGAAATGGGCTTGAAAAGAGTCAGGTATTATTCAATTTAATATATATTTAATTTATGTTGAGGCTATTCCCTTTTTTAAGTTTGATGACTTTGAGGCCTATAAATTTAAGTATCAGATCTGATCTGAGGTAACACTCATTCCTGATAACAAGGGAGAAAAATGGAAGCAGACTCAAAGAAGCCTGATTTTATTACTCTTCAGCCACATGAGCTGGGCATGCCAAGATGGCCTGAAATAATATTTCCATGGACACTCTTCCAGCCCCCTGCTGTGCTACTACTTTCATGAATGTTTACCATTAGGCTATTCTTGGCAGGCCATTAGACTGAGTTCAAAAATGTGGATCCAAGTACATCTTGTTCTGTGCAAACTGGTGAAGGAGATTCATGGATTTTGTAAAGAGAAAAAGTGAGAGAAAGAGAGCTGTCAGGTGTCGTTCACTGTTGAAAATGCTGCTATCAATATATTTTTCAGAGCTAGTTCCAAGACAATTTCAGACTCTCGTATCAGTAGATTACTGATTCACTTAACATGCATGCTTTTTATTACATTCTAAATATTGACTTGGATGTAAATTTGGGTAGTTTGTGAAAATGTTCTGCTAGTGGTGGTGAATGATTATAGCTCCTTGGATATAGTGACAGTGTGAGAGAAATGACAGTTTCTGACATGATATACGTGGAGAGGAAAACATTTGGAAGCAGTTCGAGTGCATTTTATTTCTGCATGGGCTCTTTGGGCACCCAGCCACTATCAAAGCATTATTTAAAAAATTATGGCATCACAAAAAGTATTTTATGCTCTAGATGTTAGTTTTCACAAAAGGAACCAATAAATGTTTGGAGTTAATATCTAAGAGAAGAACAGGACTGAGGTAAAATTAAGGGAATGTTTTTATTTGCAAGTAAAAAATAAGAACTTACTGCTTTCAAAGTATTACATTCAATTTTATTGCTATTTAAATAGACTCATTTTGTGTACATGCTGTTGTGTTAATACTGAAAGAAAAAGATGATTGTTTATTGATACTTTTAAGGGGGCCAAGTCATTTTATTACACAGTGGTGAATTAATCACCAAATTTTACAGTTTCAGAGTTTATAGAATAATGATGCGCTCTTATTTATATCTGATCTTTTAAAAAAAAAATCCAAAGAAAACAGCTCTCTCATTTACCCTTTAAATATTGGCACATGTGCTCTTAAACTGAGCAGATCATTATATAGTCTTATTGTCTGAGGCTGTGGGTAAATACTGTGTCATGTCACTCTTTAGCATCAATAAACTTTGGCCAGTGCAGAACTCGGGTAATGAAACTGCTCCCTGGTAGAAAACTATTCACCCATGTGAGGCAAATTTAGTATGCTGGATGAAGTAATTTGCTAAATGGTACCCTGGTGCCCTAGAAGGCTTAATTCACTTCAGTTGAATGAGCAGTTGGATCAAACTCAATCATGAAGAGTTATCCATTCATACTCAAAGGCACATAGATCTCACTTTGAATGTTCTTTAATTGAGTGCATATAACTCCAGGGTAACCTGGGTACAGGGTTAGGAAAATAAAAATGTGTGCAGCTTAATTAGTAAGCCCCATTTAAACTTGCTTTTCAAATTACATTTTCACTGCACTGAATGGCAGTGACCTAAGGAGATAAAAGTATTTTCAGGAAAGGAAAAAGCAAGTGACATTATCATTGCTTAACTGTAATCACAACCTCTGAGTTTGGGGAGAGTCCCAGAAAGTTTGTATTTAAGTATAGACTTAGCTTTATTCTAGCAAACTTTATTTATAGAAAAGATGTATTGGCAAAGACAAATACTGGATAGTGGAATAGGCTTGTCAAAAATAAACAATGAAGAGGACATAGATTTGGGGGTAAATGACATATATAGATAAAGGTAAAATGTATAAAGTTTTATGTTTGTGTGTGTCTTTGTATGTTATAAAGTATTGATTCACTAAACTTTTAGCATAATCTCATACAATAAATAAATGTATTTTTTCAAACATTGTCTTGAATGAAACAAATTTTATGTCCCTGAGAATTTTTTCTTTGACTTATATATCTTAGGAAAACACTTAAGGAGTTCCTGTCATGGCTCAGTGGTTAACGAATCCGACTAAGAACCGTGAGTTTGTGGGTTCGATCCCTGGCCTTGCTCAGTGGGTTAAGGATTTGGCGTTGCCGTGAGCTGTGGTGAAGGTTGCAGACACGGCTCGGATCCCGCGTTGCAGTGGCTGTGGCGAAGGCCGGCAGCTACAGCTCCTATTAGACCCCTAGCCTGGGAACCTCCATATGCCACGGGTGTGGCTCTAGATAAAAGGCAAAGAGACAAAAAAACAAAAAAAACACAAAAAACACTTAAGAAGGATCTCCACTACACTCCACAATATCCCATCTGAAACAACTTTTAAAGACTAATATGTTTCCAGTACATGCTGGGTATCCCACAAAAGGAACAATTTCAGTTCATATTTTCTGACTGAGGATTGTCTGGCCTCTCTAGCCATGATCTGACCTTCTGGGGGCAGAGATGGACAGTGACTCATCAATGTCTATTTCCTTCTTCCTAGTTTCAACCCCCCCAATTCTGAGATGTCACTTGCTGGCCAGAATAAATACAATATTTTTTCAGCCTCCTTATGCATCCAGGTGAGGCTATGGTATTAAGTTCTAGCCATGAGTGAAAATGGAGGAAATATGACTGTGGTTCCCTTTCCTTCTTCTTGCAGAATGAAGCTTAAGTAACTATCCTGGACAGTGAGCTGAAGATAACCACTCAAGGAAGGCACTTAGTCTTTGAGAAAAATGACAGCATCCTCCCAGTCATTGACTGCCTACCTCTGGATGGTGCTTATGTGTGGAGAAATCATTTTTATTCTTTTGATCTACTGTTATTTGGGGTTTCCTGCCACTCCAAAGAGAATCTAACCATAAGCTGACAGTTTTATTTGTTCTCTTTTAACACACCTGGTCTCTGAATTAACTGCATCAATATCCTGTGATGGCTTCATCTTACACTTTGAATTGCAAACAACCTTCATAATTATCATTTTGACTATTCTAAACTATTATTCCACATCTTCTCCATTATATATTATAATATCTATGAGGCCAATATTATGTAATCGTGTTCACTGTTATCTCTAGCACTTAAAAACTGATAAATGACTGACTGAGTCTTTCTCATCATTATTTTCCACCACCATTATTTAGGTATAAACCCTCAACTTTTGATGAATTCTGATTGATAAATACAAACACCTCATGGGTCATTTTTAATTTTAATGTCACATGAATTATACATGACTGAGTTTTTATCTTCATTTTCAATAGTAAAATAAAATATATAGATTAAAGATGGTATGATTTGAACTTAAGAAAACAAGGAGTCTGCCTGAACTGTATTTCCTCTTCCATGTAAGTTCTATAACTTTGGGATCAACTTGAGGGCAAAAAATATTGCTGACCCAAAGAATCCAAATTTATCAAGATGTAAGTCAGCATGCACTGAAACCATTCTGACATAAGACATTCCTTAAAGTTTGGGCTTCCGCCTGAATATTGGTTAGTTATGCTGGTTAGTGAGTGGCATGGAGGGAAAGCAGGAGGGATACAAGTCTTTAGGGAATGAGACAGATACAATTTTTCCTATAATAATACCACACACATCACAGGTAGAAGGAGCCGCTCCATGGACTACTGAAGGGAAAACTATTTGTAGAATATGAGAATTTCTTGAAACTTCACAGAAATCTAGGATATTTAGATGGAACCCACTTGTCACTGACCCCTTTAATAGAAGATAGGCACTTTTTTCTTGGAAGAAAATATTCGTTAGAAAAAAATCTTTGAGAGAGCCGTTCTATTCAAAATCCCAAATTCCTCAAGATAGCAAAAATCTAAGAATCACAAGTTCTACAGTCCATCCCCTAACGCGCACGCGCGCGCATGCACACACACACACACACACACACACACACACACACACACACACCTCTGTATTCCTTTTCATTTTTTTCGTCTTCTGTCGTTTTAGGGCTGCACCCGCGGCATGTGGAGGTCCCCAGGCTAGGGGTCTAATCACAGTTATAGCTGCCGGCCTACACCACAGCCACAGCAACATGGGATCTGAGCCTCATCTACAACCTACACCACAGCTCATGGCAACACCGGATCCTTAATCCACTGAGCAAGGCCAGGGAACCTCATGGTTCCTAGTCAGATTCATTTCCGCTGAGCTATGATGGGACCTCTTTTTGTTTTTTTTTTTGTTTTTGTTTTTTTTTTTTTTGGTTTTTGGGTGTATTCTTTAATTCAGTAAATGGACTTGACCATTCAGTAACCTACTACATTGGAAACTTAAGGGTCATTTGGTCATTTAGACTCCTTTCTCACAATCACGTTCCTATCCTAAGGAGCAGTGTTCTATGAAGTCTAGGTAGTAATATCTTTCTTGGTCACTTCCTTCTTCTATCATCACTGAAATTGCACCACCTGAAATTAAGTTCAGCATTATTGAGTATTCTGGATATTGCTATCACTTTTTAATTGACATCCCTATCTCCAGTTTAACTTCTCTCCAATTCACCTTACATTAAGCTGGCTGAAGGATATTACTAACATGCAAATGAGTTTATGTGATTTGCCTGCTTAACACCTTTTAAAGGCTCCCCACAGATTTAAGAATAATGCTTACAATTTAAAGTATACTATGATGCACAAATATATTCTTATTAAATTTTAAAAAAATTAGAACAATGAAAATTCCCTATTACTATTCATCTAATCTCAGCCCCCTACTGCTGTCATTTTGATGTGTGCCTTCTCAGATGTTTGTGTATACCATATATGTTTACATACATAGATATGAAAATTAACACCTTTATTTTGTGCATTTTAAACTACATGAGATTATATGATATATCTGGTCTTAACTTGCTTTCTTATGTTTAAGCTTGATGACATGTTTTGGAGATCCTTCATGTTCAGGTACACCCTTGATCTACTTCCATCTTTTAAATTGAATCATAATCTTCACTATTGCCAGTTGCAGTGATTATCTAACTATTTAGGTTATTGTGTGTGCATCTAAAATAGTTACCTAGTTGTGGAGTTCTGAAGTTGAAAAATATGTTCATTTTAAAATATGATCCGGAGTTCCCTTCGTGGCTCAGTTGTTAACGAATCCGACTAAGAACCGTGAGGTTGCGGGTTCGATCCCTGGCCTTGCTCAGTGGGTTAAGGATCCGGTGTTGCCGTGAGCTGTGGTATAGGTTGCAGATGCGGCTCGGATCCCGCGTTGCTGTGGCTGTGGCGAAGGCCGGCAGCTACAGCTCCTGTTAGACCCCTAGCCTGGGAACCTCCATATGCCGCAGGTGCGGCTCTAGATAAAGGCAAAAAGACAAAAAAAAAAATGATCTTTTCAAATAGTCCACCAGAAGTCTGTGTTAATCTATAATTCTATCAATAGTGAGTGACAAGTATCTTTTTTTTTCTTTTTTTGCCTTTCGTCATTTTAGGGCCGCACCCGCGGCATGTGGAGATTCCCAGGCTAGGGGTCTAATCGGAGCTGTAGCCACTGGCCTACGCCACAGCCACAGCAACGCAGGATCCAAGCCGCATCTGCAACCTACAGCACAGCTCACGGCAACGCCGGATCGTTAACCCACTGAGCAAGGCCAGGGATTGAACCCGCAACCTCATGGTTCCTAGTCGGATTCGTTAACCACTGCGCCATGACGGGAACTCCGAGTGACAAGTATCTTATTTTCCCACCCCTTCCCTAGAAATACTATAAATCTCTTCAGTTTTTGCCAGATGGTAAAAATGATTTAGTTTTGGCTTTAATTTGCGTATGACTGGATAGTAGTGAAATGGAATATACTTCCTAATTTTTATTGATCATCATATTTGTTTTTATTCACATTGGCTGTTCATATTTTTACCCCATCTTATATAATGGGGTCTTTTAAAACTAATTTGTAGGAATTCATCATATAATAACCATATTAACCTTTGCTTCATAAATATTGAAATTTTTATATCCATTGCTTTTCAACTTGTTGATCTCTCCGGCTAACACTGGTTTAATACACCCTCTGCTCCTACAATAAGAAAATGCTTGTAGGTTTATTTCACACTTCTTCCTACAGGCCTTTTCTGCCTATAATATATCCTTTCCTCACCTTTCTAGCCAAGCTAACTCCAGGCATTCTTCAATACTTCAATACTCAATTTCTTTCGTTCTCCTTCTCTGGGTAGATCCAGTGTGTTTACCCTTTACCTCATTCACTCATCTCTCACATATTATTGCATTCAAGTATTAATTCTCAAATTCTCTTCTACTCAACTTTTATAATCCTTGGGAGTAAATACTGAGCCTTTTTATACTAGCATCCCATTAGCTGCTCAATATATGCTTGTTGATTGACTCTACAAGTTCAGTTTTAAGGATGGATTATTAAAACTTTTCTTCTATTAGATAATGAAATTGGGATTTCTCTGAGAGGAACCCATATTTCTTTCTCAAAGTAAATAAATGCTTTCTTCTTAAGTTGCTTAAATAAAAGGAGGGTGAAAAGTGGCTTGGTTCACATTACATGCTAGGTTTATAGATAAAACGAAAGAAAATACCAGGGCTATTGTTCTGGCAAGGGATCTTAGAACTGAGAAGAGCCTGGACATCCTGGACATTCTTTTGCTATTCTATTTACATATTTGTAACTATACTACCTGTCAATCTGTTTCACTTTTGGGCTTTCCTAATTAACATAAAGTCAATATAAAAGCTTATCTTCGTGAAACTTTCACCCATTGATCTTAAAGTTGCATGTGACAGCATAAATGATGTCTGGAGAGACCTATTATTTTCTCTTTTATCTTTTTCTTAGATTTTTGACTATTGGTTAGACATACATTATTATATATACATACATTATCTTGTATTGATCTACCATACATTTCTTTTAAAATCTCACCATCCTGATCACTCTATTGTTGCAAAAAACATATTCAGTCAATATTAACTTTAAAATGTGTCATCTGTAACTGATCACAGTGTACTGGATATAGACTATAAAAGGGCTCTTTAATCCCTTAAATATGGTCCTTTTTTTATATCAACGGACCTAAAATGTAGGTAGCTTTTTTGTAATAGCCGTGCCCCCTTGCATATCTATTATTGAACTTCTTGTCAACTAAAATCCACTGGTGTTTTTCAGTTGACCTACATTACAGACTTCCTTTACTTAATACAATCTAAAACCTCACTGATTTACATTTATTCTTTTAAGTTCCACTTGCTTGTTTTAATCACTGATGCTTGTTTTGACTCATACTGAATTCCTTGTATACATATAAGAAGATTAAGAAGCTCGCCAAAGCTCCACACTTTAAACAGTCCAATAATTTCCAAACCAAGTCACTGGGATGCATGGTTATTTAAGAGTTGTTAGTAAAAAGCTGTAGGAAGAGTTTTGTATTGGTTTTAACTAAATCAACTGTTTTCTTGCCTTATACCTAAGTCAGCAGTTTTATACAGATAATGGATTTTGTTATGAATATTTGGGAAGAAAATAGAAGATTTAATAAACATAATTAAAGAGCATGAGATCTAAAGTTAGGCAGATATGGACTTGCATCTTGACTTTGCTACCTACAAGCTGTGTGATAGTGAACAAGTTATTTAACATCTCTGAATTAAACTTCTTAGTTGTAAAATGGGGAAATAATAACAATAATAATAATTAGCTCTGTTCATTTGTGAGGATTAGTAAAACTACATGTGAAAAATGGATAGCACAGTATCTGGTACATAGTAGGCACAGAACAGGCAAATGAGAAGGAAATCACATCAGCAAAATTGTTCTCCTCAGAACTAGCCACACAACAATACAGAAGAGTCCTAAATAATAATGATCTTACATTTTGATATTTTCTTAAGACAATATCTGGGAACTAGAAGGCCAAGAACCATGTGGGGTAGCATTTACTCTGATTATACTCTGGCTAGGGTCTTATATTACTATGAGTGGCTTATAACCCAATAAGCACATTAAAGTATCAGTATAAAACAAAGTCAGTAAACAGTAAAAAGGAACAACCAAGGGATTAGTGTTTAATGTGACATAGGCATTAATCAGGACTATATAGATTTTTGGTCCAAGTGAACTTCGCCTTTAGATAAACTGCCAAGATTAAAAGGATAGCTTACATACATGCATAAAATGCTGACTAAAGGAGAAAAGCAAAACTGGATCAAAATAATCACACGGTTTTATGAACAGAAAGTGGCAGTAGAGGTATACTTAAAAGCTGCAACTGTGGTATACATTGCAATGGCTGTTCTGAGACCAGAACAGTTTTGCAGGCAAGTTTCACCGTCTTTCTACATTTCACATTGACCTTGATGCTTATAAATGTTGCTGGGCTTGGCAATTAGTCTTTTGTGAACTGAGAATTCACTTTTTTGTAGGTTCTTAGTGTTCTATCTATCTCGATTAAAAGCTTTTTGAAAGCAAATTCATGTTGAATCAGAGTAACAGAAAAATTGGGGTCTAATGTGTATCTGTTGCGTAGTGTGAAACAGAGGAAAGAATTTTATTACAGACTTCAAGACAGACTTTCTTTTGGTCCTAGGAAAATAAGATTTACAGCTTATATGTAATTTTTATCCTTTGAAGGTTACATCATAATGAAATAATAAGAAAGAATGATATTTGAGATGATAATGCAGTAGCCAGGTCACTGAGAGAGTGACTTTTCTAAAAGCACAAGGACTTAGCTTACAAGTCAGCTTCAGAATCTATTAACCAGCACTTAAATTTTAGAGAAATTGCCTGACATACACAATTGTTTCAAAAGGAGTTTTTTTAAACTTTACAACTTTTTAAAAAGTGGTGTTTTTCTCTTGAATCTTCTTTGTGTCTACCCCCTATAATCCCATTTCTACCTTAATTTTGACTATTGCAATAGGCTGCTAATTGGTCCTTTTGATTCTACCCTTTCCCTATTAGGGTTTACTGAGTTCCCGGGCCACTCTGGAAACAAAATTTTGTAACAGGTGAGATTACTGTCCCAATGACAGCGTCCTACTGTGACACATGTGATGTGTTTATATATAACCTAATCTGACTAGGGCTCTGTGTCAGTTCTGTGCGTCCCTGAGTAATTCCCTGAATTTAGGCTTTCAATTTCAAACTCTTTTTCCATGACTCTATAGGTGAACTATTTTAGTCTGACCTTTCTCCAGCTGACCCTTCAGTTCTTAAGAGAATCTGAGGATGATTTCTCTGCTGCCACATCCTGGCTTCTGGACTCTATAATTGCTGGTAGGAGATTACTTCTTTGAAGTCTGGCCTGAATTTGACTTCTAGCTTATTCTAGTAATTCTGCACACCATCCCCTTCAGGAAGAATTGTCATCTCTCCATTCTTCAAAACTTTTTGACCTTCAGAAAAAGCTTTCTAGTACATTTGGGGTAGGGTCAAAATATCATGAAGTAGCATTTTAGGCATTCCATAATATGGTCTAACACAACTTTTCAAGTTATGTTATAATCCTACCCACCTACCCTCATCTAAGCCTAGTGATTAAGCCTACTGAGATGTTCTCATGTCCAAAATACAGGAATGCTCTTGCCCTCATATCTTTACTCACACGGCTTCTCCCATCTAGAATGCCTTCCATACCACTTCCTCACCTTTTCAAATCCCAGATATCTTTTAACAACCAACAGACCTTTTTCCCCATGACACTCACTTCCATGACTCCCTCATTTTTACCTGTATCACAGATTTATTTTATTTTATTTTTATTCTACTTATTATGGATTTAAACCATAAAACTATTGGTGGCAGCTGGGGTGAAATAAAAATTAGTAGCGTGGTTTAGCACCACTGCCAGTGGATTCTGCACATTAAAGGAATTTATTTTTTCTTTTTATGGTTACACTTGTGGCATATGGAAGTTCCCAGGCAATGGGTGGAACTGGAGATGCAGCTGAGGCTCTGCCACAGCTACAGCAATGCTGTATCTGAGCTGCATCTGTGACCTAAACCCTACCTTATGGCAATGCCAGATCCTCAACTCACTGAACAAGGCCAGGGATAGAACCACAACCTCAAGGAGACTACTTTGGTTCCTTAATTCGCTGAGCCACAATGGGAGCTCCATTTTGTGTGTGTGCATGTGTGTAATTCAACAGGGTTTAATCCAAGAAAAGTCATGGTGACTTATATAGTCCCTCTCTGGTCTTGTATTTTAGTACAGAGAAAAGCCATTAAGGAGTAAAAACTGATCACAGCAAGCACCTGCTCCACCAGGAAAGAAAGAATTTGTTATTTTCGATAAATTCGTATATTATTATGTGTATATTGGAAAGTACCAGGCAGTACAGAAATACTTTTATAATAATTTAAGTTCAGAGTTTTCCCATAAATGTAGACAGAAAGAATAAATATTCTTTCCAATTAAACCAAATTTTACCTCTAATCTTATATCTTTAAAAGCACTTTTAACAATGTATAGAACATTTAGGAGTTCCCTTTGTGGCTCAGTGGTTAACAAATCCGACTAGGAACCATGAGGTTGCAGGTTCAATCCCTGGCCTCACTCAGTGGGTTAAGGATCCGGCATTGCCGTGAGCTGTGGTGTAGGTTGCAGACGCGGCTCGGATCCCACATTGCTGTGGCTGTGGCATAGGCCGGCGGCTATAGCTCCTGTTAGGCCCCTAGTCTGAGGACTTCCATATGCCACGAGCGCGGCCCTAGAAAAGGCAAAAAGACAAAAAAAAAAGAAAAAGACAATGTATATAACATTTACTATATTATCACTTAATCATCATAATACATTAAAAAAAAAAAAGAATCTGTGCTTTTAACTATTGCCAGTGTGTACAGAATCATTTATTCACTCAACTGAAATACTTCACTGAGGGACTGCAGGAGCTATTTAGTATTTACTATTATATTTATTCATCCATTTATCACTTTTCATTTTCATTCATTAATTTAGCAGACACTTAGTGAACACTTAGTATGTGCCATGTGTTGAGATACATCATGGAGATTCTCTGTCTTCATGAGGGAATTTGAACTTGGGGAGATAAATGTATATAAAATAATAAGGGCGACACTGTATTTTAGGTACTACGCTAGATATTTGAGTAGGAAATAAAAGGAATAAAAGTTCAAAATAATAAGTAAATGATAACTAATAAAATAAATTTGAGTAGGAGAAAAAGGAAGTCATAATTCTATGTGGAGGAGAGAATTCTTAATTTGAATCTAAAAAGGAAAAGTGTTTGCCTCTGAAAAATAGGAGAGGGACATTCCAGGCAGAAGGAGGTGCTCTGGGGAGCTTAAGTGGTTGAATAGAGCTGAAGCATGCAGAGCAATTAGCAAAACTGATCCTAGAGAGGAAGCAAGTGCCAGATCAATGGGGCCTTGAATATCTGCCAAAGAACCGGAACTTTCTCCATCAATCTGTGGGAAAACTTGAATATTTTTAAGCAGGGGAATAATTTTATCTATTTTGCATTTTATAAAGCTTATTCCTGCAGCAGTGGGTAGGATGCATTGGACGACAGTAAAAATTGAGACAGGGATACAAGATATATGATTCCCTATAATTTAGGTGAAAAAATGGCAGACTTAAGCAAGTTAGTACTGGAGATGAAAAGGAGACAGATATGGAGTGAGGCAGGTAGAAACAAGATTGCTTGCTTCTCGATTAGATGTGAAATGCAAGGGAAAGGGACAATCTGTGATAACTCCAGAGTTTATGCTGGAGGAGAAGCATATTTGGGGAAAAGATTAGGACTTCTGTTATGGGCACATTTTACTTGAGCTGTTCATTTAATATCTAGATGTAGACGAGCAACTAGCTATTGCATATTTGGGAAACTGGAGAGTGATGTTGGCTATAACTATGAATTTGGTAACCCAGTATTGGTCATTAAGGCCCACAGTAAAAAGAGAAGAGGGGTTGATGGCTAAATACTGGACTCTATGAACACTGAAAGGCAGAGGACAGGAAGGACAAGACAATGACAAAAAAACAGCTGGTCAGAGGAATAGGTAGAAAGCTTGGAGGGGATGGTATCAAGTAAGACAACAGAGGCTTTCTAGAGCAGAATATGCAAAAGTGGCAAGTGTTATAAAGGTATACGAGATGACCAGTACTAATCCAATGGTTGTTGAATAGTCTTATTTTCAAAATGTCAATAGACTTAAAATATGAGTACTATATTTAAAAAACATTAAAATACTTTCAAATGTAACTAACCATGATTAACTTCAGCATAGCCATATTAGTTTCCTAGAGATGCTGTAAAAAAACAAACAAATCAAACAACTAGGTACCATAAACTGGGTGGCGTAAAACAACAGAAATATATTCCCTCACAGTTCTAGAGTCCAGAAGCCTAAAATCAGGGTGTTGAAAGTGCTGATTCCTCCTGAAAGTTCTGAGTGATAATCATTGGGTTTCATGTCTCTCAGTTTCTAGGGATGGCCTACAATCCTTGGTGTCCCTTGGCTTGTAAATGCATCAGTTTCTACTTCCATCTTTATACAGCTCTTTTCTTCCTCTATGTCTCTGTGTCTTCAGATGGCATTCCCTCCCTGAGTGTCTCCTTCTCCTCTGTTTATAAGGATATAAGTCATATTATATTAAAGGCTCACCCTATTCCATTAGAACCTCATCTTATCTAATTACAACTGTGCCACTCTTTCTAAATAAGGTCACATTCTGACATACCAGCTTGGAGGATATCAATATTTTTTGGTGGGGTGAGGGGTGGTGGCGACAGAATTCAATCCATAACAGTGGCTAATACTACACTGGACAATTTCACATATTGTCATACTAAATCTTCATGACACTCTGTAAAGAAGGTATCATTAGCTGCATTTTATAGATAACATTGCCGGATTTCTTCTATTGTATTCTATGTGAATGATGTCTTCTGAAGGTGAGTAATATAGCAGGCCTGTTTTTATTTCTGGCTTATGAGCCTTTATTTACCAATTTCTTTTTTCTTCATCAAATCACTCATAGAATTGCAATGATGAATGTACTTTTAAAACAATTTACATATGCAGAGAGTAGACACAGAAGGCTTGGTAAGTTACTCAAGGTCATACAGTTAGATCTCCCTGCCTCTATTTCCAATGCTCTTTTTACAACACTATGATACTAAGTATGTCAGATATATCATCCTAATTATAAAAAAATGAATCCAACTGAAATGCAGTGGACACCTCCTGATTTTGCTTAACTGCAATTCATTTTCCTTTGATCTTGAAAGAGTACATTCATTTTCCTTAAAAACCACCTTTCCCTTCTCTCATTTGTGGTTTCTATTTGGTAGTGGTGGAGTTGAAATCTATTCTTCCATTCTTGTTGAGCTCCAGTGGTAAGACTATGGCATGTCAGGTCAATGAAACTCAATTTTGCAGGACTTTGTTACAACTGTTAGGGAAGAAAGGATATTATTCATTGAAATTGGAGTAGGTGGGAAGTTAACCTGAAGACACAGAAGCCACCACATATCAAGAGCTCACTTTGGAGTTCCTGTCGTGGCGTAGTGCTTAACAAATCTGACTAGGATCCATGAGGTTGCAGGTTGGATCCCTGGACTTGCTCAGTGGGTTAAGGATCTGGCATTGCCATGAGCTGTGGTGCAGGTTGCAGATGCGGCTCGGATCCCGCTTTGCTGTGGCTGTGGCGTAGGCTGGCTGCTACAGTTTTGGTTGGACCCCTAGCCAGGGGACCCCCATATGCCATGAGTGAGGCCCTAGAAAAGGTGTAAAGACAAAAAAAAAAAAAAAGAGAGAGAGAGAGAGAGAGAGCTCACTTTGATAATAAGGCCATTATAGAATAAAGCATATCTCAAAGGCTAAAAGCAACTTCAAAAAACCCTAGATTCAGCCATACCTGCAGCTAAATAATCCTGGATTTCTAGTTTTAAGAGGCAATATATTTTGGATCAAGATAATATGATTTGATTTCTATGACTTCTCACCAAAAGTGCTCTGACAAATATATTTTGTAAATAAACCTGGATGATCAATATATAAAACTAACTTCAAGTCATAATTGTCTAAAATTAGATTTCACATCAATGCTATTCATATAACCCCAGCTTTAGCAACAGTTAAGTATATGATATTTAGCAGAATAATTACTTCAAATGCACAATTTGATTTTGTTCTTTAAGCTAATTTTCCTTAAATATTTATAATGTGCTTTATAAATTACAGCACCTGGTTAATATGGGAGGCTTCAAGGAGCTATTCTTCACTGCTCAGTTTCCTTTAGATATTTATTCAGTTGACTTCTTTATGTGCTTTTGAAACAAAATTGTCCTTTTTAAAATGAATTTTGGCAGGGGAGGCCTTAGTCTTTATTACTCTCTGTAAACTACTTCCCTCTTAGCATGTGGACTGGACATCACAGAGATCATCTCTATGCTGATGACAGTCACCTCTATCCTTCATTTCTTACTCTTTTCTGACATTGGGAATGATGTTTCTCAAGTTTTTTCTGCCTCTGAGGTGCTGTATATACCAGATATTTTCTTGGAACATGCCTAAGTTTTCGTTCTCTTATGACCTCTGATTATGCAGCAATTGGTCTTAAAGGGTATAACTACCAACAACTTTTTCAGGTTTGACATTAGCCTCAGAGATCTTCGAGTATTTAAATTTCTATGCTGATCAAATCCAACAAAATGCTACTATTCTCTTCTCCCTTTCTTTCCTTGTATATAATGCATTATGTATGAATTATTTACCTTGGGGGAAAATAAAATGTGGGACGGCAATTTTTGTCATGACCTATTCATCATGGTTTTTAATTCTCAATATGACTTGCAATTTTTATCTATTTATTCTTTAAATTTCAACTATGCACTTTTCACTAATGGGCCTGGAGATCTGAGAACAATTTTAAAAATTTGCCTTTCTTATAGCTTAACTGGCTGTATGACCCATTTTTGTGAAAATGCTTTTTTTTTTTTCTTTTTAGGGCTGTACGTGCAGCATATGGAAGTTCCTAGGCTTGGGGGAGGTAGTCAAATTGGAGCTATAGCTGCAGGCCTACACCACAGTAATGCTAGATCCAAACCACGTCTTCCACCTATACCACAACTCAAAGCAACGCTGGATCCTTTAACCCACTGAGTGAGGCCAGGGATCGAACCCTCATCCTCATGGATACTAGTCAGACTCGTTATCGCTGAGCCACAATGGGAACTTCCATGAATATGTTATTTTTAATGTTTGTTGTGGTTACTTATGGTACACAAAATACTCAAAAGAAAAAAAAAGGAACATTTGCTCAGCATCTAACATTTGCAGTTTTGTCAATCAATAAAATTCGCACTATGAGAATAAACTGAGTATAATATTTTATAATATAATATCAATAATATACAAAATATTTTATAAGTCATACAACAGGATTATCATTATTATTATAAAGCATGACAAGAGCATAGTAAAAAATTCAAATGCTTCAAATGGTATTAAAGACAACTAAGGGGTCTACCAGTCTTTATAATACTTTTGCTCCTAAGAGGTAACCACTTTTTACACATTTCTGATTTGTGTTTCCAGGAATTATAATAATTACAAGCAATATATTTTTACTGGTATTTCTTGATTTAACTGATTCAAATATAATCAATTGACACCCTACTAATATATTGACTTCTTCCTGAGTTTGGTTACTTTTGTTAGTTATTTTTAGTTTTATGCCTACTAATAAACTCCATCCTTTTAAATAACATTTAAACCTCAATTAATTATTCCATCAATATTTCACTGAGATGAAAAAATCCATTAGCCTCCACCTTCTAAATCATCAGTCACATAATTCTTTTAAATTTGTATGATCACATAGCTATAACTATTAGTATGACTTTGTTTCATTCTTTGCTTGTAAATTGATTATGAACAATTTGATGCTGATGGGATTTATAATAGCTTGATCACATAGTTATTCTCTGCAAAACCCACTATCGTGATTAATTTGTAGAGAAGTACAATTCTATCACTAAGCCTCTGCTTTGAAGGAAAATGTTTCAGACCTCAAAACTAAATAAAAATTTAATTCTTAAACTCCATTCATTGGAGAGATCATTCCATATTTCCATCTGCATCCTCTTTGGATCAGGAAATTTCTCGTAAATATTGACTTTTTCTAAAGTTTTCAGATAAAATTTTGCTTCTATGCTTGCATATCTATCATTGAGACCAAAAACAGCTAAAGTGATGGTTTTAAAATATAAATTTAATCAAGTTGATAGGGGTAGTGTAGGCACAGGTAGTTGTATAAGTCCCAGTAAAGGATCACAGTTGGAGAGGTAAATCGAGGGGATGTTGGGAGAGCACTCTAAATTAAGAAATGCTCAAGAAAGCCATCAGCACAAGGAGGGCTTGCTTGACTAGTGGATTTGGGAGAATTGCCTCAGGTCATTGCTTGGGGGATGGGATGAGGCCTGCATTCAGATTCAGATCAAGGGCAGAAGTTTGAGGACCACTCTTATGCTGATTTGAATACACACCTGACTGGATGCCCAGGAGGAGCTACTATTCCCAGAAAGGAAGAGGTGGTCTTTTCTGACCCCCATTCTCTTTGGATGATAAAACTGTAGGCCAAGGGGTCCTGGGGCAGAGCCTCCTTTCCTGCTTGCTTGCATCTGTCACAAGCATCCTATCTTAATAAATATATTTCTTGCCTATCACTTGGTCTCTCACTGACTTCCTTCTGTGCAGAAGCATGAAGAACCTGAACCTCAGTGAGTTCAGACACCAGCTAAGTGATTCTAATTTAAAACTGTGGGTTCAAGTCCCAGTCTGGGTTTAGGCTGGGTTTAGGCTGGGTTTGAGCCCGGCACATGTGCTCAGATCCCAGTCTGTGCTCTGACTAGATTCAGGCCATCAGTGCTGTCAGTTTCACACATTTCCCATTACTCCCAGAATAAAAACCACACCCTGACTCTTGCCTGTGAGCTCCTGTAGGATCTGCCTCCTGCTTACTTCTCTGACACTCTTTCCTGCTACCTCTCTCCTTGTTTGCTGTTCAGTAGCCTTCTTGCAGTTCTGGTTTTTCTCCTTCATTTTTTTTTAACTTGTTTTTCTCTTTACCTGGAATATGCTTCCTACAGACTCTCATGTGATTTTTTTAAATCTCAGTTCCCTCACATATCATATTCTCAGAGAAGCCTCCACTCACACCCAACTTCAAGTAGATCTTGAACTCACCCTCTTCTATCCCTTTACACTGCTTTAGTTTTCCCTTTAGCAGTTTTTAACCCTTTCCATTATATCATGCATTATTTGTTTACTATTTATTATACACTTAGCCCATGAGAACAAAGCCTTTCCTATGTTGTTATGGATGTTATATGCTCAGCCTTTTCTATTCTACAAAAAGAAGCTACTCAGTAAATATTTGCTGAAAAATGAAAGATATACGGCCACCATACCACCAAGACCAAAGCTATTTAATAGATTTTTTCAGTGATGATGAAAATATCTTACATGTGTCCTGTGCAATCTAGTAGCTACTAGCCAGGTGTTGCTGTTGAGCCCTGGAAATGTGGCTAAAGTGACTACAGAAACAAAATTTAAATTCAAAAGCAAATAGGCATGTGTGACTAGTAGCTGGTCACTAGTGACTAGATTCTCTAGCTTTACAATCACATTGCTAAACAAAACACATACTCTTCTTTCATTTAAAGATATTCTTTTGGGAGTTCCCGTCATGGCTCAGTGGTTAACGAATCCGACTAGGAACCATGAGGTTGCAGGTTCGATCCCTGGTCTTGGGTCAGTGGGTCAATGATCTGGCGTTGCCATCAGCTGTGGTGTAGGTTGCAGATGTGGCCTGGATCTGGCATTGCTGTGGCTCTGGCGTAGGCTGGCAGCTACAGCTCCGATTAGACCCCCGGCCTGGGAACCTCATATGCCTCAACTGCGGCCCTAGAAAAGGCAAAAAGACAAAAAAAAAAAGAAGATATTCTTTTGGAGATTTAGGACTACTCTTCTAATTTAGTCTCAGGGCATTTTAATAGTCGTCCTCACAGAATTTCTTTCCTTTGAGCTCAGGTACTATATTTTTTTGAAATCCAATTCTTTCTATTTCTGTTTCAAAAAAAACATTTTTTTTTGGTCCTTTTTGGGCCACTTCTGTGGCATATGGTGGGAATCAGAGCTCTAGCTGCCAGCCTACCTACACCAGAGCCACAGCCACACCAGATCTAAGGAGCGACTGCATCCTATACCACATATCATGCTATCTTAACCTACTGAGCAAGGCCAGGGATTGAACCCACTTCCTCATGGATACTAGTCAGGTTTGTTTTTGCTGAGCCACAACAGGAACTCCTAAACTATTTATTTTTGACCCTTATTCTTTATGGTTTGGCTGGATTTTTTTTTTTTTTCCTCTGCAATGGCAGTCTGTCATCTTATGGATGTAATATATTTTCTATTCTAAGAAAATCAAATAGACTTAAAAAATAGATTTTCTTATGTTTCCTGAATAATTTTATGGTCAATGTTATTTGAATTTTTTCCTCTTTTTGCTTTGCTTTTGTGCCCTAGAGTGGATGGTTTAATGGATGATGGGTAGGCAAATCTATCCATTCATGGTCTCAGGCAAAAAATAAGGAAACCTTACTCTGGGGTCCCTATTTGGAACTGTTGCTCTTCAGTCCTATTGCTTTACTTCTTTAGAAAGCCTATTCTCATTCTTAGCCAGTGGGTGTATGCCACCATTTGCAGTGGCTCTGAATTCAAGGAAGTGGGGAAAGGACATAGGGAGGGCAATAGCAGTTTATTAGAAATTTCCTCCTTAGTCATTTTAATTTCTGAGTGCTTTCCCATCTTCACTCTCTCTGCTGATTCAGAACTTCATTGTTCCTAAAAGAATGGCTCTGACAGTTTTACTTGCAGATTTTTTTTTAGCTGTGTGCCTTGCTTCTCTGGTTAATATATCTATTCAAAAGCATCTATTTAAAGGTTCCATTTTCACATACTCATCAAAATCTCGAGAGATACCTCCTGTTATTCTTGATATTAATTCCTATTTTTTTCCCTCTGTGCACTGTCATTATAATTTCAGGGAATATGGGGAGCAACTTAGTGGTAATTCAAGTTTTCTTCTTGTTTTTTAATACTGGTTATGTGTGTTGTGTAATACTGGTGATACTGGTTATATGTATTTAGAGATATTGGTAATACTGATAGTTTGTTTTTATTTTACCTGCTCAGGACTAATCTTTTTTCTAGCCTTCTATACTGTTTACTCTGAAACCCTGGAATATATATCTTTATGCAGCTATGCATTAGTTAAAAATAAAATCCAACGTTTTGAAGATCAGGAGATATTTTTTGCCCTAAATTAAATCTGTGCATGTCTTACACATATTGGTTAGTCTACTACCAATTTATATAAATCAGTAAATATTATAGTAAGTAATTATTAAAGCAAATATTTAAAAGTTTATGTTATATTTTGTCTCATCTTCAGTGTAAGCTTAAACGTGCAATCTAACAAAAATATTCATATTCTAACTTTTAATATTCCTTGTAAAGTCCAGAAACAAAGTTAATTGTGATCTTATTTTTATTTATTTATTTTTTTTTTATTTTATTTTATTTTTTGGTCTTCTTAGGGCTGCACCCATGGCATATGCAGGTTCCCAGGCTAGGAGTTGAATTAGAGCTGTAGCTGCTGGCCTACACCACAGCCACCTCAATGCCAGATCTGAGCTGCATCTGCGACCTACACCAAAGCTCGTGGCAACTCTGGATCCTTAACCCACTGAGCAAAGCCAGGGATCAAACCTGCATTCTCATGGCTACTAGTCAGATTTGTTTCTCTGAGCCACAATGGGAACTCCTTTTTTTTATTTAACAGGTGTCAAATATTACATGTATATTGCCCACAGATATTAAAAAGCTGTACTGCTTCCTAAAAAAAGCACTTGAGATTCAAAATTTGGACATATTTTATCAAAGCCTTTTAAAGTATTATTTTACCTCCATTTTATTTTCTAAGATACATTAATATTGTCTTATACATGTGTATGTTTGCAAATATATACTTAAATATGTAGGAGGTAGAAATGCGGCAGAAAGCACAGGCAAGGGGAGAAAGAAGACAGAAGACAGAACAGCTATGGCATTGGAAGAGTTAGGAAACAAGCAAATAGGAGGGGAAAAATAATAAGTCCAAGATTTACGTATTGACTGAATGGAAGGTAGCCAGTGGTCTGATAAAAAGCTCAACTCTGTCGCAGAGCTTGAGGCGAAGTCTGCCAATCCTGAAACTATCTTTGGGAGCCCACTAGCTGACTGGAAGCTCTTATCATAAGAAAGTTAGTTCTGCTGCAGTTAGCTGCCTATGGTTATGGGAAAAAAAATGCTATTCTAGTTTGAGATGAATAATGCCTTTAATCAGCTGGAAAAGAACCTCCCATCCCACCCAGCTGCAGAGCCTTGAGAATCAAGTGGCCTCTCTTCTTCACCCCCTCTTATGCTTCAGTAGATAAGCTCTACATTGGAAAAGAAAATCTGATTAATATTTTATTGTTTGCCAAATTTACCACTATTTGTCTTGCACCTGTGCTGAGGGAACCAATCCTCTGACTTGAATCAGTAAAGAATAGGAGACCAAGCTGAACAACCACAGCAGATGGCTCCTCTAAGGCAGATATAGTTGATGAAAGGGAAGTGTAATTTAAAATGTATGCTGATAACTCTGGTGCTACAATAAGATATTGCAAAGGAAAGAGAAAAGTGCATTAGAGAAACTTAAAAAGGGGAGAACATTACTGAAACCTCAATGTTCATCTTTAAAAATATGGAAGGTCTATCTTAAAAATCACACAAGGATGGGAAATATAAAGTGAAGATATAAAATACAAAGAAGGATTGATTTAGGATATCAAGTGTGCATACTCTGTAAATTCTAACAGGAGCAACAAAACAAAACAAAACAAAACAATGAGGAGAAGAAATTTCCAAAGAAATAACTGAAGAAAAGTGCCCTGGAATGGAGAAAAAAATGAGGCTTCCTCAAGGGCAAGCCTAGTAGAGCTAGTCAAAATTAATGTAAAGAAGACATCATTTTAGACATATATTGGGGACTTACATGATGAGGAGAATATCTTATAAATTTCCAGATAGAGATAGCAGATTAATATCACTGTCCCTGCTTAATAATCAATTATATAGCTTAGGCTAATAAAAAGTGAGGGATATGAATAGGCAATTATCTGAGAGAGATGAAAAAGGCTAATAAACATAAAAATAATGCTAAATAACCAACACAGTTGAAGTTATGCAAATTAAAACAGTAATGAGGTACATTTACAACCAATAGATTGGCAAAAATTAAAGCAATGAATAATAGGTAGCACCAAGTAAAACTCAATGGGCACTCATTCCTTTAAGAGGATCTTAGATTGGTACGGTATTTGGAAAAGTAACTTGAAGTATCTCTTTCAAAAGAATATCACATACATTTTGACTTAAAAATTACACTTATAAAAACTATTATAGGATAATAAAAGCATTATCTGGATATAAATTATAGTGTAGTTTAGAATAGGACAAAAGGAAGCAATATATATATTTATTGCTAAGTAAAAAGTTGACTAAAATATACTAAGATAATATAGGTCAGATAAAAACGTGAAAGAGAGACATTTTCTCTCCGGTACATGATATCGTTGTAGCATGGCTATCACCCCCCCCATATCCATTATTTCATTTTTCTATTGTAATAGAACCCACTGTTTTATTTTTTATTAAATTTTAAAAAATTAGATATAATTCCAATACCATAAAATTCACCCTTTTAAATGTTTTTTATTTCTGTGATTTTAGTATATTCACAAAGTGGTGTGCAAGGCATCATCATCTCGTGGATGCTTTCAAATGTACCCAGGATTTGTTTTGTTTAGGTATGGTAAGACATACAGACTAGAGAGACAGACACAAAGAAAGTTTTCATACTCAAAGGTCTCTAGAAACAGAAGGCATAGCATACCCCAAGGGCCACATGGGGGAGCACCAGGGCTTACCAGGAGGAAGAAGTAAAGAGGGGATAATGTGGACAAGAGTCTTTGTTGGGGATTTTAGCAGGAAGGAGTAGGTGAGGCAATGTAAACAGGCTAAACAAGTTTAGGATTGGATAGTTTAAATAATATTGCAGGTTTTGGGGTATAGGAACTGCTCCTAGTTGTCTGATACCTGGCCCTGGGGTGATTAGGATGGAAAACAATAGCAAACAAAATTGATAAACCTTTAATGAGACTCAACAAGAAAAAAAGAGAGCCCAAGTCAATAAAATCAAAAATGAAAAAGGAGAAGTTACAACTGTCACCACAGGAATATAAAGGATAATCAGAGACTACTACAAAAAAAACTATATGCTAATAAAATAGATAACCTAGAAGAAATGGACAAATCCTAGGACTGTACAATCTCCCAAGAATGAACCAGGAAGATATAGAAAACACGAACTAACAAATTACTAGTAATGAAATTGAATCAGTAACTAAAAAAAAAAAAATCTAACAAGTCCAACAAATAAAAATCTAGGACCAGATGGTTTCACAGGTGAATTCTACCAAATATTTAGAGAAGAGTTAACACCTAACTTTTACAGAAAATTCGAAAAAATTGCAGAAGAAGGAGTGCTTCAAACTCTTTCTTGAGGCCAAACCAGACAAAGACATCACAAAAAAGGGAAAATTATAGACCAATAGCACTCACGAACATAGACTCAAAAATACTCAAAAAAAAATCAGAAAGCCAACAATACATTAAAAGGATTATACACCATAATCAAGTGAGATTTACTCCAGGGATGCAAGGATTATTCAGTATCAGTAAATCAATCAGTGTGACACATCACAATCACAAATTGAAGAGTAAAAGCCATCCGATCATCTCAATAGACAAAAAGCTTCTTACAAAAGTCAAAATCCACTTATGATAAAATCTCTCTAGGAAAATGGGTATAGAGGGAACAAACCTCAAAACAATAGTGTCCATATAAGCCCAGAGCTAACATCACACTCAAAGGTAAAAAGCTAAAAGTATTTCCTCTAAGATTAGGAAGAAGACAAGGATGTCCATTCTTGTCACGTTTATTCAATGTAGTATTGTCCTAGCCATGACAATCAGATGAGAAAAGGAAATGAAAGGAAATCAAATCGGAAAAGAATATGTAAAACTCACTGTTTGCAGATGACATGATTCTATACATAGAAAACCATAAAAAGGCCACCCAAAAACTACTAGAGCTCATAAAAATTAACTCATTAAAGTTGCAGGATGCAAAATTAATATATAGAAATATGTTGCACTTTTATACACTAACAATGAACTATTAAAAAAGAAATTAAGGAAATTCCATTTATAATCACACCAAAAAGAATAAAATGCCTGGGGATAAACTACCTAAGGAGGTAAAAGATCTATATTCAGAAAACTATAGGATGCTGATGAAAGAAATTGAAAATGACACAAAAAGATAGAAAGATACACTGTGTTTTTGTACTGGAAGAATTAATCTTGCTAAAGAAATAATACCACCAAAGGAAATCTGCAGATTTAGTGCAATCCCTAGAACAAATCATTTAAAAATTTGTATGATAACATGAAAGACTCCAAATAGCCAAAACAATCTTGAGAAAGAAGAGCTGCAAGTACCACACTCCTTACTTCAGAGAATAACTCAAAGCTACAGTAATCAAAACAGTATGGAACTGGCACAAAATCATACACATAGATCTATGGAACAGGATAGAAAGCCCAGAAATAAGTCCACACACTTATGGTCAATTAATCTATGACAAAGGAGGCAACACATATAATGAAGAAAAGATAGTGTCTTCAATAAGTGGTGCTTGAATCACTGTATAACAATATGTGAAAGAAAAAAATTAGAACACTCTCTAAACCATACACAAAAATAAACTCAAAGTGGAATAAAGACGCAAATATAAGACCAGATATTATAAAATTCCTCGAAAACATAGGCAGAACACTCCTTGATATTAACGGCAGCAATATTTTTTTGGGATCTGTTTCTAAAAATAAAGGAAACAAACAAAAAAATAAACAATGGGACCTAATTAAACTTAAAAACTTTTGTTCAGCAAAGGAAGCCAACTAAACAAAAATAAAACCTACTTAATAGGAGAAAATATTTGCAAATGATACGATCAATAAGGAGTTGCTATCCAAAATATATATAAACAGCTCATACAATTCAACATCATTAAAACAAACAACCCAATCAAACAATGATAAGAAGAGCTGAATAGACATTTTTATCCAGAAAAGACATATGGACGGACAAAAGCCAAATGAAAAGATGCTCAGCATTGCTAATCATCACATGAATGCAAATCAAAACCACAGTGAGATATTACTGCATACCTGCAGAATGGCTATCATCAAAAAAGCCACAAATAACAAATATTGGCCAGGATGTGGAGAAAGGACCAGTGTACACTATTGGTAACAATGTAGATGTGCAGCTGCTGTGAAAAACTGTATGGAGGTTTCCAAAAAAAAAAAAAAACTAAAAATAGAACTACAATATGGTCTAGCATTTTCATTCTTGGGTATATATACAAAGAAAATATAAACACCAATTCTAAAAGATACATGCACCTAGGGATTGGATTAAGATGGCGGAATAGAAAGACCGGAGCTCAACTTCTCTCCCAAAAAACAACAAAACTACAACCAAATGCTGAGCAGCCTTCAACCAAATGGACTGTAAACTTCCAAATAAGATATTCTACTCCAGAAGACAAAGAGGAGACCACATCAAGAGGTAGGAGGGGCGATTATGCGATAGAGGCAACCCCATACCTCCTGGGTGGGAAGACCCACAGACTGGAAAGTAACTGCATCACAGAGACTCAATCACAGGACTGAGAATTCTGAGCCCCACGTCAAAACCCCACATCTGGGGATCGGGCACAGGGAGAAAGAGCCCCTGGAGCATCGGGCATTGAAGGCCAGTGGGGCTTGTGTGCAGGAGCTCCACAGGACTGGGAGAAACAGAGACCCCATCCTTGAAAGGCACACACAAACTTTCACGTGCACTGGGTCCCAGGGCAAAGCAGTCTCCAGAGGAATCCAGGTGGAACCTGACTGCAATTCTTGGAGGATCTCCGGGGAAAACAGGGGTGACTGTGCCTTGTTGTGGGGGAAGGGAATTGGAGGCAAAGCTCTCGGGAACATTCATCAGCCTGCATTTCTCTGGAGGAGGCCATTTCTGGGAAAATCTGGTCCCTCTCATCAGCGCTGAGAAGCCCCAGGTGGGATCACCACCCCACCCGTCAGTAAACAGGCTGTGTAAAGACCCCTCAGGCACACAGCCAGCCTCTAATCTCATCCAGAGACAAAGCCACACCTATCAGAGGGATAAGAATCAACCCCACCTACCAGGGGGCAGGCATCACTCCCTCCCATCGCAAAGCCTTCAGCAAGCCCCCACCATGCCAACTTTAGCCACAGGGGAGGCAAACACCTGAACTAAGAGAGGCTACAACTCTATTGTTGGCAAAAAGGTCACCACATCAAAAACCTATAAAAATGAAAAGATAGAAAACTATAACTAGATGAGGGAGAAAGAGAAAAGCCCAGAAAAACAGCACAGTGATGAGGAGATTATCAGCCTCCCAGAAAGAGACTTTAGACTGTTGCTGCTGAAGATGATGCAAGGCAATGGAAATAAACTGGAGGCAAAGACTGATCATTTACAGGAAACACTGAGCAGAGAAATACAAGCTGTAAAAATTAAACAAGAAGAGATGCAAAATACAATAACTGAAATAAAAAATTCATTAGAAGCAGCCAACAGTAGAATACAGGAGGCAGAAGAACAAATCAGCAAGGTGGACAGAGTAATAGAAATCACTAATGCAGAAGAGAAAAGAGATAAAAGATTGAAGGGAAATGAGCAGAGTCTCAGAGAACTCTGGGATAATGTTAAACACACCTACATCTGTATTATAGGGGTGCCAGAGGGAGAAGAGAGAGAGAAAGGGACAGAAAAATATTTGAAGAGATAATAGCTGAAAACTTCCCTAATATGGGAAAGGAACCACACACTCAAATCCAGGAAGCGCAACAAGTACCATGTAAAATAAAGCCAAGGAGGAACACCCCGAGACACATATTAATCAAAATGACCAAAATTAAAGACAAGAGAAAATTCTGAAAGCAGCTAGGGAAAAGAAACAAATGACATACAAGGGAACCCCAATAAGGTTGTCAGCAGATTTTTCAGCTGAAACTCTGCAGGCCAGAAGGGAGTGGCATGATATACTTAATGTGATGAAAGGGAAAAACTTCCAACCAAGTTTGCTTTACCCTACAGGGCTCTCTTTCAGATTTGAAGGAGAGATCAAAACCCTTACAGATAAGCAAATGCTAAGAGAATTCTGCAACACTAAACCAGCTTTACAACAAATCTTAAAGGAACTTCTCTAGGCAGAAAAGAAAAGGCCAAAACCAGAAAACAAAAACACCACAAATGACAAGGCTCACCAGGAAAGGCATATATACAGTAAAGATACTAAATCATCCATGCACAATTATGCTACCAAAATCAGAAATCATGAGAAGAGAGCACAAATGCAGGTCACTGGAGATGCACGTGCAATTAAGAAATCAACAACTTAATACAATCTCATTTGTATATAGACTCCTATATCTAAACTTCAGGGTAAAAAAAAGGATGAGAAACAAAAACCCCAGTTAATACAATGGCAACAAGAACATATACATCAGTAATTACCTTAAATATTAATGGACTGAATGCCCCAACCAAAAGACATAGACTAGCCGAATGGATACAAAAACAAGACCCATATATATGCTGTCTTCGAGAGACCCACTTCACTTAGAGACACATACAAATTGAAAGTGAGAGGATGGAAGAAAATATTCCATGCAAACGGGAATCAAAAGAAAGCCGGAGTAGCAATACTCCTATCAGACAAAACAGACTTTATAATGAAGAACATTTTAAGAGACAAGGAAGGGCACTACATAATGATCAAAGGATCAATCCAAGAAGAAGATATAACAATTTTAAATATTTATGCACCCAACATAGGATCACCACAATATATAAGGCAACTGCTAACAACCTTAAAAGGAGAAATCAACAATAACACAATCATAGTGGGGGAATTTAACATCCTTCTTACAGCAATGGACAGGTCATCCAGACAGAAAATCAATAAGGAAACACAGGCCCTGAATAAAGCATTAGATCAGATGGACTGAATAGATATTTATAGGACATTCCATCCAAAAGCAACAGAATATACATTCTTCTCAAGTGTGCATGGAACATTCTCTAAGATCGATCACATCCTGGGCTACAAATCAAGCCTCAGTAACTTTAAGAAAATTGAGACCATATCAAGCATCTTCTCTGACCACAATGCTATACGACTGGAAATCAACAACAAGAAAAAAAAAATGGCAAAAAATACAAACATGTGGAGACTAAACAACACGCTACTAAACAACCAATGGATCAATGAAGAAATCAAAGAGGTAATTAAAAAATACCTAGAAGCAAATGACAACAAAGATATGACACTCCAAAACCTCTGGGTTGCAGAAAAGCAGCTCTAAGAGGAAAGTATATAGCAAAACAAGCCTACCTCAGGAAACAAGAAAAAGCTCACATAAACAACCTAACTTTACATCTAAAGCAGCTAGAGAGGGAAGAAGCCAGGTCATGGAAACAACCTAAATGCCCATCGACAGAGGAGTGGATAGGGAAGATATGGTACATACACACAATGGAATATTACTCGGCCATTAAAAGGAACGAAATAACATTTACAACAACATGGATGGACCTAGAAATTATCATGTGAAGTGAAACCAGTCAGAAAATTAGACAGCAACACCCAATGCTACTGCTTACATGTGGAAACTGAAGAAACACATGAACTTCTTTGACGAACAGACAATGACTCACAGATTTTGGAAAACCTTGGTTTTTCAAATAAGACAATCTGGGGGGTGGGGAATGCACTGTGGGTTTGGGAAACAAAATCTATCACATTGACTTGTGATGATCTTTGTACACCTATAATTGAAATAAAATTCATTGTTATAAGAAAAAAAAAAGATAAATGCACCTCAATGTTCATAGCAGTGTTATCTAAAATAATCAAGATACGGAAGTCCCTAAGCGTCCATCAACAGTTGAATGGATAAACAAGATATGGTGTATATATACAATGGAATACTATTCAGCCTTAAAGACCAATGAAATTTTGCCATTTGCAATAACATTGGATGAACCTGGAGGGTATTTTGTATAGCAAATTAAGTCAGATTGAGAAAGACAAATACTATATAATATCACTCATACATGGAATCTATAACATAAAACAAACTAGTGAATATAACAACAACAAAAAAATGGACTCACAAACGTAGAGAATAAACTTGTGGTTAGAGTGGAGAAAGGGAGGGAAGAAAGGCAAGATGGGGTAGAAGATTAAGAAGTACAAACTACTATGCTTAAAATAAATAAGCTACAAGGATATACTACACAGCATAGGGAATATAGCAAATATTTAATAGTAACTGTAAATGGAGTATAATCTATAAAATTTTAATTACTATGTTGTACAGCCAAAACTAATACAATGTGGTTAATTAACTATATCTCAATAATTAATTAAAAAATAAAGGAAAAATATCTAGGAATAAATCTAAGGTAAAAGATGTATTGAAAGTTTCAGACACTGATGAAAGAAAATTTAAGATCTCACACACACACATGGAAAAATTTGTCATGCTTATGTACTGGAAGAATTAATGTTAAAATATCAGTATTACCCAAGGCAATCTACAGATTTGATGCAATATCTATCAAAATACAATGGCAATGTTTCACAGAACTATACCAAATGATTCTAAAATTTGCATGAACTTACGAAAGACCCCAAATAGAGCAATCCTGAGAAAGAACAAAGCTGGAAGTACCAAGCTCCCTGATTCCATACTATGCTGCAAAGCTACGACAATAAAAAGAGAATGATACTGGCATAAAAACAGACACTGGTGTGAGGAGACAGGTCCTTGCCCCCCTGGTGAGCAGGACCATATCCACAGAGAGACCAGATTCCAAGATCAGCAGGTAGATCTGACCTTGGCTGTTTCCAAATTACTGCTTCCACCCCAGGTCGGTCTGGAGTGTGTAATATTTTGTGTGTACCCTCTAAAAGCGGAGTCTATGTTTCCAGAGCCCTCTGAATGTCTTGAAAGTAAGCCCTATTGGCCTTCAAAGCCTTCACAGTCAAGCATTATGGAGGTTCCTCTTTCCAGAGACGATCCCCCATGATTTTGCTCCTTGGGGAGAACCTCTGCAATTGTAATTATTATATTTGTGGGTCACTATCTTTAGTGTTATGTTTGCATTCCTTTCTTTTTTTTGTGTGTGTATATCTATTACAGGTTTTTGCTTTGTGGTTACTGTGAGGTTCGTATTTAACAATCTGTCTACATATATGATTCTTGTAAGTGATGATCTCAAGGTTGAATGCATACTGACTGTCCTATATTTTCACACTCCCTTGTCCATGTTTGATGGTTTTGACATGTTTTTCGTCTTCTAGTTATGTGTATTACTTAACTGCTTATTGCAGATAGAGATTATTTTACTGCCTTTGTCTATGAACCTTCCTATTAGCTTTGTAAGTGGTTGATCTGCTGTATATTTTCCTTTAACAATGAACTTTTTCCTTTCGTAATTTTCATATATCCAGCTGTTGTCATTTCTTTTCAATTTAGAGAAGTCACTTTAACATTTCTTGTAAAGCCAGTTTAGTGGTTTAGTGCTGCTAAACTCTTTAGCTTTTGCTTTTCTGTAAAACTCTTTACTTTTCCTTCAAATCTGAATGATAGGCTGGCCAGGTAGCATATTCTTGGTTGTAGGGTTTTTCCTTTCATCACTTTAATATGTTGTGCTACTCCCTGCTGGCCTGAAAAGTTTCTGTTGAAAAGTCAGTTGACAGTCTCATGGGAGTTCCCTTGTATGTAACTAGTATCATTTCTCTTGCTGCTTTTAAGAGTCTCTCGTTAACTTTTTCTATTTTAATTAAAATGTGTCTTGGTATGGACCTCTTTAGATTCATCTTGTTTGAGGTCTTTGTGCTTCCTGGACTTGGGTGTCTGCTTCCTTCCCGTGGTTAGGGATGTTTTTAGCTATTCTTTATTCAAATAAGTTATCTACCCCCTTCTCTCTTTCATCTCCTTCTGGGACCCCTATAATGCAAGTGTTAGCATGCTTGATATTGTCCCAGAGGCCTTATAAACTATCTTCACTTAAAAAAGTTTTTCCCGGAGTTCCTGTTGTGGCACAGCAGAAATGAATCTGACTAGGAACCATGAGGTTGTGGGTTCGATCCCTGGCATCGCTCAGTGGGTTAACAATCCTGCGTTTCCATGAGCTGTGGTGTAGGTTGCAGACGCAGCTCAGATCTGGTGTTGCTGTGGCTCTGGCATAGGTTGGCAGCAACAGCTCCGACTGGACCCCTGGCCTGGGAACCTCCATATGCTGCAGGTGTGGCCCTAAAAAAGACAAAAAAAAAAGTTTTTCCCTTGTTCAGCTTGGGTGATTTCCACTAATGGGTCTTTAGGATTGCTGGTCCATTTCTCTGCATCATTTAATTTATTGTTTATTTCCTCTAGCATATTTAAAAAATTCAGTTATTATATTCTTTAGCTTGTTTTGTTCTTATATTCTGTAACCCTTTTCTGAAATTCTCACTGTGTTCATTTTTTCTTGTGAAATTAGTGAACATCGTAATGATCATTACTTTGAAGCCATTATTGGGTAGATTAGAGGGATAAAAATTTGACTTAGAAAAGGGTTTGCTCTATCCATACTAGTTTCCCTATCATTGTCTATTTTTTTCTTTCTGCATTCTTAGTTCTCAGTTTCTTAATTCACCAGAAAATACGTCTCTGTAATTAGGTTGAAGGGTGGGCCTCCTTATCAATTAAGAATTTCCCTGTAGCTAAAATCTGGGAAATATATCAAAGAAGTAATAGTATTATTTTGTTTAGCAACTGTTTAATTTGGCCTGTATTATTAAAAACAGTAATTTTAGGCTTTACAGGTTGTATAATTAAAACTTTCATCATTTGATAAGTGTAGACTTCCAATTTTTTTATTTGGATGTAGTTAGTTAGTGTGAAGTATTTTCTGAATCTGTTACTGATTATCTGCATGACCTGGAAATACTGTTTCATTCAGGCAGAAAAATTTAGAACATTAGAGTTGACATAAAGAAGACTTTTATTTTTATTTTAGTAACTTTATTTAACTAACATGTAAGAAATAATTATATTAATTATAAACCCTTTTTAGGGAAATGACTACTTTCTCCACTTTTTGGGAACAAACTAAGAAATCTCCTTAAGGCTCACCCTTAAATCTTCCTCTTTTTAAACAACCCCTCTTTTTGCTTGAGTTTCTCTAGCAGCCTTATGTTTCCTAGCCAGATCTGTTTTCCCTAGGGGATATCTTGGAATTTCTTGCAATGAAATATAATCTATTTTAAAGAAATCATTAAATCACAGAGACTCTGGCTAATGGAAGACATTTTTGTATACTTTCATTCCAGTGTAATGGAATACTTCAGTGATTAGGTATATGTAATAGTGACAAAGTCACAGAGGTGCTATAGCATTTTGTATTTATGGATTGCTGTACCAAATATAATAGCGTGTCCCATATAATATATGGCTATGCCAAAATGAAAACTGAACTTATTTCAAGAGAATCATACCATTAATGTTTAGGGGAAAGGTCAATGTATTATTTTCAGGCCTAAGAATCCTGAAACAGCCATGCATCTGAATGAGAAGGAGAAAAAAAAATCACTGACGTCTTCAGCTGACATTTGTGAGGAGTGGAAAATGAATAAATTCACTTGCAGTGATTGATGTAACCTAATAAAAATGTCAATAAATTCACATCATTCTGTTTCTGTATCTTCAGTTGTGAGTGGCTAAGTTGCACCTACTTTTAACTTGGAGGCTGAGGAAACACACTACTGTATTTCTTCATCCATTTTTAAGTTCAGATTGAGTGTTTTAACATATAAGATATAAACTAGGTAATTTTGTCCTATTTTCAAGTTGATTCTGGTCTATAGTTGAAAAAGTTGTATTCTTAAATGGTTATAATGTAATATGGAGTTACAATTTCATAGAAAAAAAACCAGCCACAATATGATTGCTGTTCAGAGGAAAGAGAAATTGTGAAAGTATAGAGAAGTCCAATGATGAGAAAAACTGCCAATATCATATAAATGTAACTGACATTTTAGAGAGTGTTCAAATTTAAAACTGGGCTTGAAGTCCTTGAACAATTAGGCTCCTTCTTTCCCATATTTTCTTCCTTCTTACTCTTCTTCCTATTCTACCCCTATCTTTCCTTCCTTTCCCTGTTTTCTTACCACTTACCCTCATCTATATGTACTTAGTATTTACTGTATGCTCAGCACCATGCTAGGTCCCATAATAAAATAAAGGCTATCATCAACAGATCACGGCCTCCCCATACCCCCATTCTAGTATAACACAAGATTTCCCCTTCTATCCAGAAGCAAATAACTGAAAATATATATCAGAGGGTATATATAGGATATTTGGGAGGAGAGAGCTTGAGGGGAGAATGAGGTGAAGCTGGAACAGGAAATTATGATTAAATGGAGAACATGGGGTGGCCAGTACACTGAGTTTACTCCTTTATTAACAGAAAAAGATGGGTCATCATAAACTAAATGAATGGCAGAATAGTTTATTCTCTACTGATGGGCAGTGGCTGGACTGTTGAAGCCTCTCTCTACAAGGGCTGTGGGCAGGCAATGTATGAGTGGGAGTGAGCCCCAACAATGGTGGAAGACCAGGCAGATGTTGCATTGCTATAGCTAACTAGTAGGCCTGTCCAATAAAAACTCAGGGGCATTTCAAAGGGTGCTGAGGCTTTAATATTATGAGGTAAGGGTTAAGAAAACAGTAGATTTTTTTTTGTCATACATATAATTATAGTACAACATGTTAAGTGCAATGCAGACATCTACCAGTACAGAGATTAAGAAAAGTTGTTTCATATAAGCTGACTCATCTCTCATAAGTAGAATTTATGGGCTGAGTTAAGGGTGATGGGGCAGGTTAAAGAGGATTTTCCAAGAAAAGGGCCAAGTATGATCAAATAAATGATCAATCAATGACTTACTGAAACAGTCATTTGAATATTTCATTTGAAATATGAATCAAACAGTGATTCACTGTAGAATGTAATGTAGGATATACATTAAGAGGCAAAGAAACAAGGAGATAAGGCTAAAGATATGTTGTGAGTAGGGGCCAATCATACAGAACCTTGAAATTCTAGTTCAGAGGCATGAATTTTGTTCATATGTGTTAAGGAAAGATATTGAAGGATTTTAAGCAAAAAAGGAAAGTTAAAAATGAGGGAAAAGTTTTATATCTAAAAAAGTGAATTCAACAAATGGTGTTGAAATTATCCATATGCAAAAAAAAAAAAAAAAAGAACTTTGGCTCATACCTCCTACTTTGTACAAAAATTACCTCAGAATGGATCATTGACCTATATGTAAAGTGTAAAACTATACTACTTCCAGAGGATAGTAGAAAAGCCTTTGTGACCTTGGACTAGGTAAAGAGTTTTTAGATTCCATACCTAAAAGTACAATCCATAAAAGAAAATATCAATAATTAGACTTTATCAAAATTAAATACACTTTGCTAAAGACATTATTCACAGAATAGAAAAGCTGCAAACTGGAAAAATAGCTACAAATCACATTTTATACAAAGAACTGCATCCAGAAAATGTTTTTTAAAAAACTTTTAAAGCTAAACATTAAGACAAAACAACCCAGTGAAAGAAAATGAGTAAAAATCTGAAGACACACTTCACCAAAGAAGATATACAGATGGCAAATAATCATATGGGAAGATGATATAAATCAATAGTCATAGGGAAATACAAGTTAAAGTGACAACAAGATATCACTATAGAGTTACTAAATTGGCTAATTTTATTTTAAATGACAGTATGCTTGCATTCCTGATGATGTAGAGTAACTGAAACTTTCATTAACTACTAGTGGGAATGTAAAATGGTATATCTAGTTTGGAGAATAGTTTGGCAGTTTCTCATAAAATCAAACATCTATTTATCATTTGAGCTAGTCAGTCCACATCCAAATATTTCTTCAAAATAAATATAAATATTAGTATATGCACAGAGACTTACACATGAATGTTCATAGTATTTTATTAATAAACATCCAAACTGGGAACAAGCCAGATGACCTTCAAACACTGAATGCAGAACCAAATGATGGTACATCATATAGAATAATATTGTTCAGAACAAAGAGGCATGAATCTCAAGTGCATTCTGCCAAGAGAAAGAGGCCAGACTTGAAAGGCTACTTATTGCATAATTCCATTTACAGAACATCCTGAAATACAGTTCTTCCTTAAAGAAGTGTTCTGATTAATAAATAGAGAAGAAAAGAGAGAAATAGAAAAATCACCATTAGAAAACCAACAGTAGTAATTGCCGTAGGCGAGATCTCTATGGATGATAAAATTAATGGGAAAAAGTTTAAAGAAAAACAGGATATTTGTATAGTCTAAACTATCCCCACCAAAAAAATTATTGATTACAAAAGGGGAGAAGTAACTTTTTAGTGGTATAATCTAGAAAACACCACCTTAACCAAATGATGGAATAATGCATGTGGACATCATGTACCCCCTGAAATAAGTCACTAAAGAGAGTATACAACTTTTGTGATATTTCTACCAAACATGCATAACTATAAATCAAATCATGAAAAAACAATGGACACACTCTAATGGACATTTTGCAAAATAACTGGCTAGTACTCTTGAAAAATGTCAAGGTAATGAAAACTGAAGAACTGTCCTGATTAGACACAGAGTATACAAAGTAGATGTGATACGCTATGCAATTTGGGATCCTGGATGGGGTTCCAGAACAGAAACAGGACATTAATGGAAAAACTGATACAATCTGAATAAAAGTGTGTGGTTAAGTAAATAGTTTTGTACAGATGTCTGCTTCTTGTAATTATATAAAATCAGTGGAAACTGAGTGAAGGTTATGTGGTAAATACATGATTCAAACGACCTTTTCTTTAACTCTGAAATTATCTCAAGATGAAAATTTAAGGAAAGTCACAGTAAAACATTTCCAAGACAATAAAGCAACAAGAAATTTATCATGTGATTAAAGAAGAACTTCGTTAGATTTCCATTCATTAATTTCAGTTAATTTTTAAATTAGAAATCACATATACAGAGGGCCCATAATCAATTTCAGTGATTAAGATTTCTACTGCTCTTTGCCCACTCCTATAGAAGACCATCAGGAACTTGGTGAAAAAGTTCCCAAGTAATGACTGATCACCTTACAGTCTGGAAGGTTGGTAATTATTCTCCTGAGTTCATGGATGCAAATTAATGTCTATAACATGGGTTTATCTATAGCCCTTCTCAAATTTGTAGCCCTCGAACTCTTTATCAGAGCAAATGACATGATGAATGATATAAACAGAATTTTTACTTTTGAAAATAAGTGATATTTCACCCTCTAGATGGTTCTATTTAATTTTTTCCAGAAGTATGAAAAGGCAGCATTATGTATGAATCAAGTCCTAGTTATACTCTTTTCTTTTCTAGCTCTTACAGTGTTATCTTCAGATTGAGCAACTTATTACTAGAATTTTTTAACCTGATGCTTCTTTTTATGGTCTACACAATAATTAGCAGGATGGTTTAGAGAAGGAAGAGAATCACAGGATAGAGACAGTAAGTTAGAAGCAGATCTAGGGAGGTGATTAGAGTAAATGACCTTGAGAAAACCCAGATACTTAAAGAATAAAGAGACAAGAATGAATTCCTTCTGAATACAGAAGTGTATTCTTTCTTAAAGAGGGAAGAACACTCTGACAGAAAGAAAATAAGCTGGTGATCCCAATTAGCCCCAGTGTTGCCTGAATAGTGTTGTACACAGAGCCATGAGACCACCTCATCTTGTTACTGTTAACAGTCACATTTAGTACATCTTCTATGTATCAGTACACATACATTATAATTCCAAATGGTAAATACTTCACAGTAAATTTCCTGAGATTCCATTGAGACTCCAGGAACTGTACAATAATTCATCACTATTTTCAGTAATAGCAAGTAGTAAATATTAAGGATTGCGGGAGAAGAGAGAAAATATAGAAAAACCTCCATTTCTCTTTTTGTTGCCTCTCATCTTTCCTTTTCCCTTGGGTTGGTTGCATCTCTGCCCGCTTCTGTGATATCAACTATTTTCCTTATATATATAGCACTCTATGGGGCAGTAGCTTCTGTTCTGATCTCCAGGTTCTCTTGTGTTCTCTGTGATACTAAAAATCTCTCTAACCTTTTCCAAGTCTTACACACTTTTCTCAAGAGTTACTTCAAGTATTCACCAACACCTCAAGCCCCCTACCTGTCACTTCAGCAAATGATCTGACCTTGTATATGATTGAAAAAAGGAAGGCTTGTAACTTCAGAGGCAGCTGGGCCTTCTAGGTATCAGCAATCTTTGCATATCAGTTATCTATGTACCCATTTAGGGTCAGCTTGGTACATTTTATTCCAGCTTCTCCGGGATTTAGAAAAGGAAGGGCTACATGGGAGAAATGAAAGTTTTGAGTTGCTTTTGTCATTTAGTATGAATGCAATCTAGGATTCAAGAAGGATGGTGGACAATGAAATCAAAGAAGTGCGACCCAGAGCCTGACCTGGAAAGCCAGGCGTTTTGACTTTCTTAACTACTTGCTGAATAACTAATGTTTGGAAAAGTGCTTGGCACATGGAACTTAGGCATAAAATAAATATTACTTCCATGAATGAATAACTTAAGTACTACTAAACATTTGGAATTTAAGTAAGAAATCAGCACAATCTGATTTGCATTTTTAAACTTATCAGTCTGATTGCAGTGTACACATGCCTCACTCACTCTTAAGTCCACTTCCATCTGGCCTACATTCACACAGTGTGCTGTGGTGTGCCATGCTCTCCTAATTGCTCCACCCAGTAGATGCTTCCTGATTCTTATATTACTTGACTTTTCAGCTCATTTTATGTTAACGACCCATCTCTCATTCTTAGAAGTCTCTCCATCCTTTTTCAGGTTGTTCAATCTGTCTCTTTCATAAGCTTCTCTTTTTTAAGTCTGCCTGTTAGGGCTAGTTCTCCTTAGCCTTATGGGTAATTTCAGCCTCTTGATGGTTTCAACTAATCATCACCACTCACCTGGTGAGTCCTTAATTTGCACCTGCAGCCTGGACTCCCACCCAGGCTTCAGAGGCTCACTAGAGGTCTTTAAAAGTCCAAGACAACTCAAACTTATGCCCAAATCAGAACTCATTGTTTCCCCTCAAAATATATTATTTCTCCAGAATTTTCTTTCCATCTCCCAGTTTAAGTAAGCCAGAAATTTGGAAGTCATCCCAAACTGTCCCCATTCCCTCATTCCCCATATATAACCAGTCACTAAAGGCTCTTAATTGAACCTTGGAAACAGCTCTTGAATCTATTCCCTTCTTCTTATCTTTACTTAATCTACTTTCTCATTATTTTTCACTTGAATTAGTACACTAGCCTCCTTACTATTTTCCTTGCCTCTAGTTTTTTCTTTCAGTATGTAATCTGTACTGTTACCACTTTGCTCGAGCTGACGTTGATGCTCCCTAATATGACAAAGTCTTTCTTAGCACCAAGGTTTAGAACTTGTTTTCTCTGCCTGAAAACTTTGGCATGGCTTGCTCCTTCACCTCACTCAGGTTTTCTCTCTGTATCTAAAATTGTATTCATATATTTAGATTCCTTTTTTGGTTCCCTCTAGCAGGTAAAAGCTCTGTTCTGTTACCAGTGACTAGAAGAGCTAGCACCTAATACATATTCTCTGAATAAAATAAAAAGTTAATGAATAACTGTATCCAAAATAGCACATACCACTGTATTAGTAAATATTGGCCTACTTGTCTTGTTGCTCCTAGAGGAATGGAGATAACAATGAACTTCTCAAAAGCACTGAGACCTTCTTTTCTAATGTCTAGGTTTCAGTCAGCTACAGTGTCTGACACTTTGGTAGTGCTCCGTAAATGTTTCTTGGAAAACAAAAAAAGGTAAAAAAAAAAACCTCTTAACCTACCTTAGGTAGTTGAGCAGCTGAATTTCATTTAAAAAGTCTGATTTATTTCATTTGAATCAGTTTTATAGAATGTTTTACTCCCCACAACATATATTCCATATATCTAAACCTTGATTTTACGTACAGCAAAATTTTACTTATACTGTTCTACTTTATAGACTGTAAGATAAACACTTTTTAATTTTTTATTTTTAAGGCCGCACCTGTGGCATATGGGAGATCCCCAGCTAGGGGTCAAACTGGAACTGCAGCTGCAGGCCAGTGCCACAGCCACAACGACACCAGATCTGAGCCACATCTGTGACCTACACTGCAGCTTACGTCAAGGCCAGATCCTTAACCCGCTGAGTGAAGCCAGAGATCAAACCTGCATCTTCATGGACACTGTTGGGTTCCTAACCCCCTGAGCCACAATGGAAACCCCCACTTTATTAAGGGTGTTTTTTGTTTCTTCTTGATTACCAAAAAGAACCTGAAGTTATAAGAAAGTTGGAGGTGAGATGGTAAGTTATCACTGAGATAAACTTTCCTCACCGACATCTCATGACTCTTCTTCTGGCAATGGAATGGAATACAAAAATATTAGGTCTAGATGTTACCCTTGTTTTCTACTACAATTTGCACTTTACAATATTTTAAGCAGAGGAAAATATTGAGTCCTAAAGACACTGAGTGACTTGTGGAAGACTCTGTGGCTAGTAGCAGAATATACAACCAGGTGGAGAGGCAGCTCTTTATGGATGGCAACAGTAGTAGTCGAAATCTTGGAAACTGTATTACTTAATAAGTAAAATGCAATTCTGAGACCAGATGAGTTCTTATGTAATTACTCTTTGACTGGCTTGAGTCTACTCTCTGACTTAGATTCTATGTGGACCCATCAAAACTCTTTGGAAGGAACCCACACAACTCCAGAATATTTAAAAATAGTTTGAGCAAGACTACTATTTGTATTGTAGCTTCTATGCTGTTCTAGAGTCCTTAGAATGTCCTATGATGAAATGAACTTATGTTTGGCAATTTGTTTCCTCTTCTGATTGACTTCTATTATTCCTCCCTGGATTTATCACTTATTTGAGATATAATCAGTATATTTAAATTTAGTTGTACCTAAGCTGGGAACACTTCACTATCTCTCCTTTTGGTTCTTCGATATTATCCTGAATTCAAACATAGGGACAGTATTCTGGAGTGTGGTTACTGTGCTGTATTTCTTTATCATTTAACTGCAATTCTTATCTTTTCATAGAAAGGTAGCACTTTCTTGCTTGCATCTGTAGTTAATGACAATGGTGTATACGTGACCTGTTACAAATTGCTACTGTCCATGATACTATTGGCCACAAGTCTGTTCTCTAACTGATGCCTTCTATTTGCTTCTTAGAGAGAAAGTATTGTGCTAAGCATATGAATTTGCTGGAATTATCTCTTTGTATATCAACTATATCTTAACAGGTTAATGAAATTGTGATGCATATCAAATAAACAGGTTCAACTTTTATCAGACACGTTTTTAAAGTAATATGACTTTTAATCATTTAACTTTGAAGTTTAAAAGTAGTTATATTCACAAGTATGAAAGAACAAAACTGTTTTCAAGAACTTTGTAATATGTATCTATCAGCAATGAAAGTATGAATATTAAGAATTTATAAAAGAACCTGATGAAGATTTTGACCTATAATTTTACAATACTTTCAACTGAGAGTCTGTGCATTTATTTCTCAGAACCCCAGAATACTCTACTTACATGACTGTATAAACCTATGCTGCAACTTTATCTTTGTCAGTATTATCTTTTACACAATATGGTAGTCCTTAGGGAGCATTAATTGCTAGCTATCTCTTAGCTACTTAAGGGCAATCTTGGAACAATTACCATGTATTTATGGGAATGAGGCATTCATTTATTTATTGCCTTTCTCCTAAAAATCCCATAGCATTTGAGTCAAGATAACAATATAAATATGATCACTTATCTTTGCGGGAATTATTCTCTTCTCGGCATCATAGCAAATACCCTTATATGGGGTCCATGCTTACAAGTTAAAATTATAACAGTTTTTGCCACTCAACACATATTGAATTTACCTTTTCTCAATTATCTTTTCTTTTCTTTCCTCTCTCTTAAAACGGAACAAGGACCTTCACTTAGGAACCCATACTAATTAGGCTATGTAAAAATCACTGGTCTTGGATATTTTTGTAAAATAAACTGAACATTTCAAACTGGAATACATATGTGAGAGATTATTTAATTAAACTTATTTAATTAATTTAGAAAAAATAATTCCTACTACCTCAAAAGGCCAAATTATGTAATATCTATATGTGTATATAAGAAAACACATAGGAATACATGAAAAAAACACTGAATGTGATTTATCAAAGGTAGAAAATAAAGATCTGATCTTTGAGTTTATTGCTGGACACTTATTTCCAGATATCTCATACATAAATATACATATGGGGACTTCAATAATGTACTTAAATTATTTTAAATGCTTTGCAAAGTTTCCTAACCCAATTTTAAAATTATATTTTTCCTTTCAGAGAGATATAAAACAGGAGGAATAACTTGAAATGTTCACACTAAATTAATGACAAGAAAGCCAGAAAATATAAAAGAAATAATCAACATGTTGTTTCTTCTCTGTCTCTTTTAGATTAGTATTTTTGTAGGTATTGTGGCATATCTGGATCCCTCCAAAGTTTATTTATTAGAGGTAATTTATTCCACTCACATAAATATTTTCTTTATTTTAAGAAAGTGTTGTGTTAATTTATTTAGATTGTCATTTATTTAATGCTATTTAATTCAGATAAAGCAAAATGTAAAAACCTGACTTATTCGCTATAATATGGAAAGATAAAAAGCAAAGAAACAAAAACTCTAGACAGACTCCATTTTGAACATCAGCTATGCCACTTACTATGAGTTAGAGGTCCTTATGTGGGTTTATAACCTATCTGAACTTCAGTGGACAATGAACCTCAATGAGCATGCATAAAAGTGACATGCTCTTCTAAATGTTTTATATATTTACTTAGAGTCACGTGCTATGCTAAATGCTTTATATACATTTATAAAATAAATCCTCATAGAATTCCTTTGGAGTAGGAGTTTTTTGGCTCCATTTTACAGATGTGGAAGTAAATGATAGAGATGTTAAATAATTTACCCAGAACTGCACACGTCTTCAGTGGCAGGAGTGGAATTCTAACTGGCATCCATCTGTTTGGTTATCTACTGCTGTGTAATAAACTATCCAAAAATGTAGTGGCTTAAAGCAACCACCATTTTATTAACTCTAATGATTTTATGAGTTGACTGGCCTGAGCTGGATAGTTCCTTTGCTCCACAAAATTGCAACTTCAAGTATCTGCTGGTGGTGGTAGGGGTTGTAGTGTTTGAGAAGGTTCTTAACAAGGCTGACACTCAATGCTGACTATCTCCTGGGAGCCCATGTGGAGTTGTTGACTAGAATGCCTCACTTAGCTTTGCATGTGGCTGCACCATATGGTTGGCTTTGCTTAGCAGTGGAGGATGAATTACATGATGGAGTGTTGCAAGAAGACAAGCTGTAATGTGAAAACATGTAAGATGCTTCCACTTGCATCACATTTGTTAATATCTCATGGGTCAAAGCTACTCACATGGACAACGCGGGAGAAAACAGCACAAGGGCATTAATACTGGAAGGTTCTACCAAGGCCACTAAAGTAACAGCCCAAGGCAAGCTGTCATCAATAGCACTCTTCTGTGTCTTCCAAACCATCATGGCTGTCAGTAACCTACTGCTCTCCTTGGGTACCATATTCTCCTTTTGGAAGGACTTTGGAGTTTCAGACACAGAGTCAATTAATGTTTTTAGTAAGATTATATATTTTCCTTCTTTCAAATATAACATAAAATTTCAATTTCATTTAAATGGATTTAAAAGAAATTTCAGTTGAAAGAAAAATGCCTTGCAAAGATTTAAATTATTTTTATGAATTTTTAATGCCATTCTGTACTGAGTTTTAAAGGTTATAACTCATTAGTGATAAAATAAAGAGAAATATTAAGCTTTATGACTTATCAGTATTCAAAAAATGAATATATTGAAATCTATTTCTTAGAGTATTTGATTAATTTTGGATTTTTAAGAAATTTTCTCCCCCATAAGAAATGGTTTTGATTCCACTATTTCCTGTAAAAGCAGGATTTTTACTTCAGAAATTATGATTCTTTTCTTCATTTTATATAAATTGGAAGAAAATAGTTCTACTGGAATTTGTGTAGATGAGCTCAATAATGAAATTTTATTTAGAAGTTTTACTTTGGATAAAGTATTATATATTTGCATATGACAATGATTTCCAAACAGAAATAGTTTACTTTAATGACCCAAAATATTTTAACTGTTTCTCCTTTTAATCTTGAAATTTAGACTGCTTTAGAAGAAGTGAAATTCTTCTAAAGAAGAAGCTTATAGAAATTAAAAAAATATATATCCCTTTACTCTAGATTCATTACTGCAAGTTAAACCAGAAAATTATTTACTGGTATTAAAAAACATTTCAAAGCTGTTTGGTGACCAATGCAAACTCTGACAATGTCATAACCTAATATCAAGACTTTGAGCAGTGATACCTGAAGATGCTATTGGAACTAACTTATCCCCTTAATGGCTGTGATATTGTTATTAAGCTTTTCTTTTTAATTAAAGAAACTGAGATAGATTAATAAAAGAAGAAAAAGAAGAAAACCAGGTACTCACTTTTTGTGACAACACCTTCTAAGCGAATGATATTTGGGTGGTCAAACTGACCCATGATACTAGCTTCTCTTAGAAAATCTCTTCTTTGCCGATCCATGTGGCCACCTTTTAAAGTTTTGATGGCAACTGGGATCTCTCTTTTCCCTGGTGTTTTCAAACGCCCACTACAGACTTCTCCAAATTCACCTTAAAATATGAACAAAAATAGTTTAAACAGAATACTTACATTCCAGAAAAACTGAGTTGTCATATAGTACTTTTTGTCTTTTAACGTAATGAAGTGTGTCATTTCTACATAGAGATTTCTTTCTTAAAAATTACTTAATGACAGTATGCATGATCAGCATCATTTATAATGAATAATGGAATGCATTTTCATTGCTGTACCACAGGAACTACCATTGATATCTGCATTCTGCTGAGAAATTATGATGAGCAGAATGGGTGATGCTAGTGTAATTCTATAGAAAAGCAATCACTGCATAACATTTCCTGTTCCTGTTCTCAATACTGATACATGAGCCAAATGCCTGCTCTATTCGGGGAATCCATCAGACATGTGTAGTTGATTTGACCCCACAGGCCATATCTGGACTTCACTGCCATTAGAAATCAATGATAGGGTCAACTGGTATACGAACATATTGAAAAGACCACACCACACCAAATACAACTATCATAAAGAACTATAAAGCTAAATTACAAGTCATATAGTTTGAATACAAGTATAGTAAGGTTATCTATGGTTCAGCGATAGCTCTATTGGTCAAATATTTATCATGAATTTACTACCTATATTTCCAGTGTTAGAGTGCTGTGCATTTCACAGAAATATAAGGCTTGATTTCTGTTCTTAGTGGCCTATAGTTTAGTACGAGAATTTAGATGAAACATGAAATAACAAAACACTCAGGAGCATAAGAAGTAATCCCTGCAAATGCTATATTAGTTACATAAGAACAATGGGAACTGGAAGACTTCCTGAAGGAGGTGGAACCTTTTGCTGAACCTTGAACAATGGGTAGAATTTGGATATTCAAGAAAAGTAGCAACATTCCAGACAGGGGGGCACAGAGTAACAGAAGTGAAGACAGAGATTCACAGGTCAGAAACAGTAAAGAAAATGATGGACACAGGGCAGTAAGGAGACAAGGTTGACTGAGATGTGTTATTATGGGAAAGAGGGTAAGAAGGTTTTTCAGGGCAATGCAATAAATTCAATAAAGCTTGAAATTTCATATTTTATTTTTCTAGGGTCAATTACCTGCATTTACTTAAGAGCATGATGCTTGATCCTCAATTTATTCATTTATGAAGTGAATATAACAATAAAATTTTCCATAATTCTATAATATCCCTTCTCCAATAGGATATTGATAGAATCAAAAGTGATAATATATGTGAAAGTGCTTATAAACTGTAAAGTGCTATTCATGTGCTTTAAGTTTTACATAACTTTGCAAGGGTGAAATAAATAAAAGTTAAAATATCTTCCTTTCTTTATTAGCTAGTAGTTCTGGCCAATAGCTTGATGCCATGTTAAGTTTAATTGCAAAGGATCAAATTGAATTTTTGCAATACCATAGATTTCAATTATCTGTATTTTCTTTGGACCAATTCATTATAGTCAACTAAATGGTGACTACTCATGAATATTAACTATCTTTTGATATAGATGTTAAGATTATTTTCTAAGTGAAAATAAGATTATTTTCTAAGTGAAAAAAATCTAGAAAGGAAATAAGCCAAAACTTTGCTTCCTAAATTATGTATAAACATGCCCATTAGAAATAGAAAGCAGTCTAGCAAGAGTTTATTTTATATATGATAAACAAACAAACAAGCAAACAAAAAACACTAAAATGTGGTCCCTAAGTTCAGTGCATAGGATATTGGGTTTTTACTAATCTTGCATAATTTTACATCATAAAATGAAGAATAGTTTATTTTTACTTAATGATTTTCTCAAACTGTAAGAAGTTAAATGTTCTTTTAAGATTTATTTTAACTTATTTTTCTTTTTTAGAGCTGCATCTTTGGCATATGGAAGTTTCTGGGCTAGGGATTGAATTGGAGCTACAGCCGGAGCCTATGCCACAGCCATAGCAACTTGGGATCCGAGCTGCATCCACGACCTACACCACAGCTTGCAGCAACGCTGGACCCTTAACCCACTGAGCAAGGCCGGGGATTGAACCTATATCCTCCTGGATACTAGCCAGGTTCTTAAACCACTAAAGCACAGCAGGAACTCCAGAAGTTAAATGTTCTTAATGTTCACAGCAGGAAGAAAGAAGACAAAGTTAGCTAGTTTTGCCTGTAATAATGTATTTGATTTTTTAAAAGATTTTCTCTTAGACATAAACAAAAATCGTCAATTGATAGAAATTTTCAAGGTTTTTCTTTTGGCCACCACTTGGCATATGGAGTTCCTGGGCTGGGAATCAGATCTTAATCATAACTGAGATCAAGATTTTTCTATGGAGGCTTTGAACCTTAAGAATAAAGGTACATGTATGTATTTAAATTAATGTCTGTTACATGCAGGCTTACTAAGATACTGGAAATTCCGTCTTAGATCACTCTGGTTTATTGTAGTGAATATCTAGAACAAAACAAATTTTTATCTTTTTCTTCTTTTTAATTGTGCCTTAATAAATCTATTGGTACATATAAAGATTCAACAATATTTTAAAACCCCTCACTTGCCATCAGCCCAGAATGCAAGTGATTTTCTGTTAACATTTCATAGTAATTCAAATAAACTTTTAAATATAGTGAAATCAATAGCAAATTCTGTCAGTATTTTATCAAGACAGGCAAAGTGGCAATTTATGATAGCTTTCTGTTGCCTGAAATTCATGTATCTTATTAACACCAGGCAGGTGTTTTCTTCATGTCAAGCTCTGCATGATCAAGCTGTTATCACACTTATTTCAGTGACACTAAATATGGCTGCCTCAATTAAAGATCTGAGACTCCTAGTGCATTCTTTAGGCAAAGTCCAAGAAATTCAGTCACAGAATGTATTAAAACTCTTATCTGTGGAAGGCCTGAATGTATCAAACAAATCAGGCAGAGTGGAAAACATATTTTAAATTAAAGGCATATTTTCAGAAATTACCCAAGACTGATCCATTATATGATTGCCCCTGTAGTAAGAGCCGAGGCCCTGTTCATAAGCAGGGTTGCATGAATGAAAGAGCGTAAGGGGAGGTAACTGAAGGCAGGGCTGTCTATGGCTCGTGTCACCTCACACTGGGCCTGTGAAGCCACCAGATAAGGGATCTTCACCTTTCCACTCCACAGCACCCCAGCTTTGGGATAGATGTCCAAAAAGGTCTGAGTGAATCGTCTCTTCAGTGTGACTTCAGCTCTCTTTGGGAAAGCCACACAGGGTGGGGGCAGTCAGCTCTTTCTCTATGAAGCTCAAGGGCACTGGGCATCATCACCAATGCCAACAGAGGACAATTCTCTATGAAGTTAAGGATGTCACTGAAGAAAAGGAAAGTAAAAAGCCTTTACCAAACTAGACACCCTTCTAAGATTCTTCCTCTTATCATAACCGCATCTATACCTTCAGCTAGATGAATGTACCTCAGCTGCATTCACCGTTAGTAGAAGCACCTAGGTAACTAAAGGTGCCAGGTCTCCCTTTGGACCCCTCTCCCCTCCCACTGGGTATGAGTGTCTCCTGGGTCAGGTAGAGGGATGTGTCATCTGGGCTACTGTCTTCTCCCCATGCCAACCTATTAACCCCCTCGGCAACCTATTAACCCCCATGCCAACCTATTAACCATCTCGGGGAAAGGTCTGATGGAGGCTCACTGAGAAGGCAAATACAATTCACATCTATCTGGATGGCCCACTGATCCCAAGACTCAGCCACCCTGCATTGCTTCCTTCCTCTCCCAGGCCTCCCAGGCCTTTAAATGAGAGATGAGGTAATACCCCAGGAACTCTGCCTTCCCTTCCCTTCCCCATAGCACCCTTCCTTAGCAGTCTAGAAGAAGGGGAAGCATCTCCCTCCCTCCCTCCGTTTACAGCAACATGGATGGACCTAGAGATGATCATACTAAGTGAATAAGCCAGACAGAGGAGGACAAATATCCTAATATATCGCTTATATGTGGAATTCAAAAAAAGGATACAAATGAATTTACTGAACAAAACAGAAATAGGCCCACAGACATAGAAAACAAACCTGGTTACTAAAGGGGAAAGCAAGAGGGAGGGATAAATTAGGAATTTGGGATTAACATATACATACTACTATCTATGGAATAGATAACCAACAAGGACCTACTGTATAGCACAGGGAACTCTACCCAATATTTTTAATAACCTATAAGGGAAAAGATTCTGAAAAAAATGTATGCATGTATAACTGAATCACTTTGCTGTACAACCATAATTAACACAACACTGCAAATGATCTACACTTCAATTAAAAAAAAGTAGAGGCCCTGAATAGAACCATAAGAGAATTTATTCCTTAATAAGATCTGGAATTTTTATATATATGGGTAGTCCATCATTAATTAATTGACTATAGGGATATAGTGTTAACTACATTTTTCTTTACCAATACATTGTCACCACTGTTATTATAAAGTTAGCACTTACAACATAGTGCTTATCATGGGCCAGGTCTAAAAACTTAAAATGTCTTTTAATAATGACAACAAACTTTAAAGTGGGTGGCATTATTATCCTCACTTTGCAGATAAAGAAACTGAGGCATATCAGCTAAGTAACTTGTCCACAGTGACATAACTAGAAAGTGGTAGAGCTGGAATTTGAACATAGGCAGTCTGGCTCCAGAATCCCTGCTTATAGGCACTATTCTCTGCTGTCTGGGATGCTTATCATTATTAATACTTTCCTGTGTTGGTATGCTAAATTCTCAGCAGGTAACAATGATGTCTTTGAACCCGTTATTTTATAGTTTCAAACACATCAACAGGATATGCACAGGTAGATGGAATGATAAAACTGTATATCAGAAATCCTTCACAATAAAATAGAAAGACCTAGCTTAAATATGTTGTATATTAGACAGTCTGGAGAAATCACTACAATCTCTCTAGTTTCAAGAAAGCAAAAAAAAATATATCCAGGATAATTGATCTTCTGCCACTGATAGCCTATGCACTGGTTAACAATCCAATTTATCTCCCTGGATGGTGGTAAAACATTTCTGGACAAGCAATTTTGTTGTCTAATATATAGGATCATATTAAAATATCAATAAGAATTGCGTTTTCCACATAAAGTCTATATAATCTAAAACTGTGAGAGGAGGGTGGAGGCAATAAGGGGTGATCTGTCTTGGAGGATTACCATGGCATTGTCCCCCGGAAGCTTTCTGAAATTTTACTCACCCTGCTATGAGATTCTGATACATTGGTACCTCCAACTCCTTGAGAATCACTGAAGCAAAGAGCCATGCTCCTGACGGTTTTTCTTTCTTTCTTTTTTGGACATGCCTGTGGCATGCCAATGTTCCCCAGGCAGGTATTGAACCTGCATCACAGCAGGGCCACAAGTCACAGCGATGATAACTGGTTCCTTAACCCACTGAGCTGCCAGGGAACTCCTCCTGATAGTTTTTTAAAATATGACTCTCGGGTATACTGAGATGTTTATTTCTTCACATTTGCTGTTTCCCTCTGAGGGGAACACTCTTCATAAATTGTCCCCCTCCCCCCCTTGTCATCCCCTCCTCAGTCCTTTTCTTTAGGATGGCTTCATGTAAGTAATAAAGGCCAAGCTCTGAGAGCCCCACTGGAGAAACTTTGTCTGATCAGCCCATTTGGTCTAGTACCTGAGCACCATCAGATACCTCCAAATAAGAAAGAAAAAAATAGTATCTCTATAATTAAAAGCAGGCCTCTCTCTCACAGCTAAGCAATGCTAATCTCCTATGAGACACTATACCAAACAAGGTTACTCTGAGACATAATAAAATGAGACTGAGCAAGACTCTTGCATAATTTTGCCTAAGCACAGACAAAGGCAAGGTCACATGCCAAAAATACTAAACATCTCCTCCTCTCTTGGCTAAAATGAATGACTGCTACTTCTCTACCAATTATAAACTTATCGTTGTTCTAGTCTCCCCTCCCTGTAAATAAGATTCACTAAGATGCTATGGTATAAGTCCTAAAACTAAGGCCCGATATTATGTGCTGCCTTGACATCTGGGGGAAACTGGGGGGCCTCAAAGGATTTTACCATGGGTTCTCCTCCTCATTCTGCTCCCACAGATAAGGTCCTCTAGCCAAACAATCCACCTTATCAAACAGATCAGATGCAGTTCCTCCTCATCACTGAGTCTCAGGTTTCATTCTAATGACAGCCTGTGGAATGATTCAGGCAAGCCAGCCATATCCTCCTGAGATGAATCTCAGGCTTCCTACCTTTTTGAAACTGCAAAGCCTCCCACAGCCCCTACCTGTCTACTTAGCTCCCAAGTGTAACTCCTGAGTAGCATGTGATGTCCTCCTTCTCTAGGCTGTGAGTACATGTAATTAACAAATATCTGTTAATCTCATCTTTCCAGTGTGAGGTGTGTATATTTGGCCATACCAGGGTGAATAAGAGGCAATGAGAACAGCCACTCAATTTCAGGCTTGCCACTGCTTTCTGGCAGCATTTAATCTAGAGCAAACTCATAGAAAGAAAGAAAGAGAGAGAGAGAGAGAGGGAAAGGGAGAGAAAAAACAAAAGGGAGAAAAAAATAAAGAGAGAAAGAAAACAAGGGAAGGAGGAAGGAAGGGGAAAAATATCTTCCTTCTGGTGCTGTCATTTTAGCGGCTCAGGTGGCTGCTGTGGCCCAGGTTTGATCCCTGACCCAGGAACATCTGCATGTCACTGGCAGTACCAAATAATTAAATAAAAATATAAAAAATTAAAATTAAAAAAAGTAGAGTAAATTGCTGCTTCCTCAGACCCTTTCCCAAATCACCCACCCGAAACCCAAATGCTACAGTGGGTTCTTTCTAACACTCTCTTAGTGACACACTAAATCCCTATGGTGTGTTTTCCCTTGCTGAAATGAGCAATATACTCAGCTTCCTCAACTACAGTGTGCTCCTGGATTTGAGAGTAATATCATAACATATTTACCATGTATCATCTCTGACAATGTGAAATTAACTTTGAGATTCATTTTTAACTATTTACTCATTTATTAACTATCCCTCCATTTCAACACCACCCCTTAATACCCACTCTGTCAACTGTAATTCAAGTCATGAAGTCATGGGCCTTACCTATCTCTATTTCCTATTGTACTCTCAGTGCTTAGTGCTAACAGACACTTCTTTAATGCTTGTTGCATGAATGAAAAGAATCAGGAGAGGAAAACTCAACTCTAGACCCAAAATTGGGATATCCTGAGTAGAGATAGAGAACATTTTCTAATACGCTAACTTTTAAAATTTACGTAGTGTCTTTTGGCTTTTGTTTCATTGTGTAGAGTTGAGAGACACCTCAATACCTTCTGTATTCAGCTTTTTTTTTTTTAACTTAACTACAAACAATCCACTTTCATTCCTGAGTGTAAAGACAACAGGAAGAATATTTTTAAGTATCATATAAAGAGTTAAAAAAGAAGAGGCAGAAAGGAAAAAACATACAACAAAATTTCAGTTTAGTTCTCAAGGGATTTCTTAGTCTCCTAAGTCTTAAGGTAAATTCCATTAATAATGTTATCAGGAGGGTCACTTATCCAGTCGTATCTGCTGTGTCATTTAAGGATGAAATATCAGAATCCTTATGACGATTCTGCCTGATTCTTCCTGATACACAGCAGACCTTCTACATATGAAAGAGAACATCTTTTTGAGAACATAATCTCAAACCAGTTGAAATGACATCTGAATGCTTCTGATTCAGCTTCACAGAATGCAAGATTTCTCACGTTTAACACGGTTTGTCAATAGGAAGAGTGAACTAAGACATGGACAAGGACAAAGCCTGACACGTTAGGGCTTCTATTTCTGGACTCACCACTAATTTGTTTTGTGGCCTTAGAGGAAGTCATATTACTTTTTCCTGTTTTAGTATCATTGTGGGTACGTTAAATATCTACCACCTATCTACTTCTTGAGAGATAAATATTAATGCATAAAATTTGCAAAGCTTTTCGAGTCTAAGAAAAATTCCATGTAACCACTGAGTCTTTTGAAAGTGTACTGACACCACAGAGGATATGTTAAATATGTTCTCATTAAGTATCCTCACTGCTAGGTTCTTAATATTTAGGCCAGGAAGCAGGACTTCAGTAAGACATGAGAATGGGGTTTTTCACTTGCTTATCAAACAATAGGAAAGGATTTCTTTAGTGAATGAGTTCAGTAACACATTATCCACTTTTTTCCATATCACATTCTGAACATCAGATAGCCTCTTTTTATTTTTGAGCAAGTTTCCATTTTTCTTCTGCTACAACATGCTCCTAAATGCAACACTGTCCTCAGGGAGGTTAAGGTTTTCTCTACCTCAGATATCATAAAGTCCTTAACACCTACTTACTGAATATTCTTATTCACAGCATTTTGGCTTTTCAAACTCACCGATACCAATACCCCTAGAACACCTTTTTTAATCTAGAGCATCAGCCTCTACCTCACCACCTTTCGTACCACCTCTTTCTTGCCTCAAGGTATATTAAAAGAGCTCCTATTTAGACTAAAAAATATTTTCCATTTTAAACTCTGCTTGATGCTCTATCAATATTGATTCTCTACGCTACCATCAGACCATTTTAGAAATAAAATCTAATTTTGAAGATCTCTGAGACTCAGCGACAGTTAATAAATGTCCCCAGGTCTCAGTTTCCTTAGTTATAAAAACTGTCTGTTTTGCAGAACTGTAAGAAGTAAAGGAACTTGTGGAACCTGTGGCAGCTCCTACCGTTACCACACACTTTCACTAGCCCTGTGGCCAGCCGCTCTCCGCAGATGAAACCCGGGACCGATTCAACCATCTTGCCAGTCTCACCTCCCACAGTTAGGCTGCTGAGCACTCTGCTGGATAGCAGTTGTATTTAAAATATATGGTTCTTTTCTCAGCTATATTCCTTTTTCAGTATACATGGTATCTCAGGGCAATATCTTTCATCATCACCATCTACTGCCTTTAGGGTGTTAAGTTCCAAATCTACACTTGCAGCTCAGACTTCTCTCCTGAACTCCAGATTTGTATAACCACCTAAAAGTCTCCTAAGTGTGATCTTATCATAGTATCTTAACATTATTCAGCTTGGGATACTAGGAAAAGATACCACAGCTTGAGTGGTTTAAACAATATAAACTCACTTTTTCACAGTTCTGAAGGCTTGGAAATCCAAGATCAAGGTGCCAGATGACTGGGATCCTGGTGAGAGCTGTCTTCCTGGCTTCCAGACAGCCACCTTCTCACTGTGTCCTTATATGGCCATTCCTTGGTGAGGCCATGGACAGAGATCTTATAAAACCACTAGTCCTACCAGATTAGGACCTCACCCTCATGACCTTGTTTAACCTTAATTAAAACCTAGAAGCCCTATTTCCAAATACAGTCGCATTGGGGGGATATTGCTTTAAAATGAATGTTTAGGGCTGGGGGGGGCACAATTCAATCCATAGTATCTCTTAAAACCTACTTTCCTGCCTTCATCTCTAAATTCATTTAGTAGCTGTGGTTGGTTGACTATTGGCTCTCCAAAGATGTCCACATTCCAGTCCACAGAATCTGTGACTATGTTATCTTTTACAGCAAAATGGATTGAGATGTGATTATCCTGGGTGATCCGGGGGGCCCAATGTAATCATAGGGTTCTTACAAAAGGAAGGCAGGAGCAACAGTCAGAAAAGGAGGTGAGATAATGGAAACAGAGGTAAGATGAGAGGTCAGAGAGAAATTTGAAGATGCTGGCTTTAAAGATGAATAAGGGGACATAAGTCAAGCAATGCAAGCAGACATAGAAGTTGGAAAAGTCTAGGTGGAAAAGTCATTCCCTGACAGGTCCAGAATGAATTGGTACTACTAACTCTCTGAATTTAACCCAATGAGACTGAATATAAAATATAAAATAATCAATTTGTGTTTCATTAAGCTAGTAGTTTATGATGATACATGGATGACTTTCAGCAAAGAGTGAGTTCTAAAACATCAGTTTCCAGACTGAATAACATCCTCCTTTTAAGCATGATTCCTTATCACTCTCCAGTGCACCCCTTTTACATTCTTCTACTTACAGAGCTTTTCTCATTAGTTTCTGTTCATTCATTTCTCCCACTGCACCGTGAAAGATTTGAGCATAGGGATTTTGTCTTCATTTTAAACCTCAGTGTCTGTCATCGTAAACAGCGTGGGTAACTAACGTTTACTGAATGCACGATTGGACCCACATCCTGACGACATATACTTTCATCAGTATTGAGCTCTTTATGTGAAAGTACACACTAAACACTTTTCAAGTATTATTTGAGAGGGCAACCGTGAGAGAATATAATTTCCTCCAGTGTATATGAATCCCTGCACTAGCACAAATAAGACATTCTGGGATTCGGTCAGGCAATAAATATGATCAGTATTCACAGTGGAGGATCTGTGTTTAAACAAGTATGACTAAGAGAAGCTAGGTGACTGTCAGCTGCAGTGGTCAAAATGTTTTCAAAAATGGGAAAAAAGGCATCTTTCCAAAAATATATAGGTGATTATTTTGACTAAAAAAGCCAATGAGTGTCCTGAGTTACTATTAAAAATGATATTACACAATTCTTTAATAGCAATAAAGACTTTGAACAGCTTTAATATACAAAAGGTTTATAATAAAACTATAATATTAGTTCATTTTATCTTAAAGGAAACATGCATAGATAATCACTAATACCTCTGTAAATTAAACCATGATTCAGAATTGTAGACATTTTAATGTGATATTTATTCTCAAGAGATAACAGGCAAATGTTCTAATAAAATAAACATTAAGAAGTTTGTTTTCATGTTAAAGTGTTACTTTCACTAATGTAAATATTATTTTAGGCAAACTTTTACTCACTCAGTTTTGTCTTCCAGAAGAAATTCAACACATTTTCTCTTTTAAAAAGTTTGTGCTTCATTATTTTATTTATTCAAAAGATGTTTTCATTGACTCCTATATTGCAATATATACCATTATTATATGTGCTTCTAGGAAGGAAATATTGTTGCCAATTAAACTATGAATGCTATCAATTATAGGATGTTACATAAATTGGATCATAATAAAATGAAACATTTGCTAGAGCAAAAACTTAAAAAGAAATCACCCATAGGTCAAATAACTGGAATACAATCTCATTTTGGTATGTATATTTCTAATCAGTTTCCTAAGAATAAAGTTTATATTCTTTTTTCTTAAGCTTGCACTAATACTATTTAGTATTTTTCTGTATGTAAGTAAGGTTCTTTACTGATTAACTATTATAGTATATGCACTTTCCCTGCTATTACACATAACTTATTTTAACAAATCTCTTTATAAGGAACTTCACAATCAGTCCCTGATTTTTCTATTTTTTTTAAAGTTTTTACTATCAATTGTCATATGAATCACTATTATAAGCATTATAGAGCGACATTTTTGCAATTTAAAATTTGTTAAAATTTCACCACTTTACATTTACCCCCAAAATAAGCAACTGCAATACTGTGATTGAAACAAGCCAAAAGAAGTGGGGAAATAATTTTCGTTCAATAACATATCAAGTCTAAGAAAAATGGCTAGTGTGATATTTCATTAATACCAGAACATGAGTTAAACTTTTTTTTTTCGTCTCACAGTTTTGCTGGGAGCATGAAACTTCAATATTCTTTGAAAGAGTTTGTGCATTTTTTTAAAATTATGTTTGGTAAAATTTGTTCCCCAACTCTCATAATCTGGATCTGACATTTCCTTTGGGGGAAAAGTTGTTGAATACTGATATAGTTCATGGAATGGATATAGGGCAATATAGGATTTTGTTCATATTGAGATTTTTTTAGTATACAATTTTCTAGAAACATCTCTTTTATCCAGTTTTTGCATTTACTGTCATACACTGTTATATTTTCCTTTTTTTTTTTTTTTTTTTTTTTTGTAGGGCCACACCCGTAGCATATACAGGTTCCAAGGCAAGAGGCTAGCCTACACTACAGCCACAGCAACGCCAGATCTGAGTTGCGTCTATGACCTACACCACGGCTCAATGCAATACTCCATCCTTAACCCACTGAGCGAGACCAGGGATGGAACCTGCATCCTAACGGATACCAGTCAGATTTATTTCCACTGAGCCATGATGGGAACTCCTCCCTACTGATTTTTAAGCATTTATTTATAAGTTGTTACATCTTTTCATTTTTTATCTATAATATTGTTTACTCATGCCTTATGTTTTTCTTTCTTTTCTTTTCCTTTCCCTCTCTCTCTCTTTTTTTTTTTTTTTTGTTGTTGTTAAGGCCACACCTGTGGCTTATGGTAGTTTCCTGTGGCTAGGGGTTGAATCAGAGCTACAGCTGCAGGCTACATCATGGCCACAGCAATGCCAGGTCCCAGCTGCATCTGCAACCCACACCATAGCTTGCAGCAATGCCATATCCTTAACACACTGAGACAGATCAGGGATCGAACATTCATCCTCATGGACACTATATTGGGTTCTTAACCTGCTAAGCCACAATGAGAACTCCAGCTTATGTTTTTTCTTGATAAACTCTGTCAGAGTTTTACAATTTCACTAATGTTTTTAAGAAAGTATTTAAAAATTTTTTTTGCTATTTTGTTTTTATATTTACCGTTTTTAATCTTTTCTTTAATATTTCCCTCCCAATTTCTTTGTGATTGTTTCATTGTCCTTTTTCTAAATTGTTAAATGGATGCTTAGCTCATTAATTTTCAGTTCTTTCTAAAATTAGAATTTTGGAAGTCTATATATGTATTCACCTCTAAAGTAGAGAATTCATGTTGCCCCATAAGTTTTAAAATTGTTTTCATCATTATTTAGTTCTATAGATTTTCCACTTTATATTAAAATAATCCATGACTTGGTATTTAATTACACTAAATATAATCCATTATTTATTTAAATATGTTTTAAGCTAATTTTTAATTTTACCTTTCTACTATTTGTTTCTAAGTAATTGTATTTTGGTTAGAAATGTATTCTATAAAAATCTAATCTGTTGCAAATTGCTTTATGGCCTAGTACATGGTCAGTTTTCAGTTTTTGTTAACATTTTTCTTACTTTAAGAGAACATGATTTGGCTGTTTACAGATGACATGAAAACCCTAAAGCCACTACCAGAAAACTACTAGCATTCATCAACAAATTCAGTAAAACTACAAGATACAGAATTAACATAGATATATGTGTTGCATTTATATACACTAACAATGAACTATCAGAAAGAGAAATTAGTGAAAAAATTCTATCTACCATTGCATAAAAAAGAATAAAATACCTCCTTAGGAATAAACCTAAGGAGGCAGAAACCCAGACTCTGAAAACCATAAGACACTAGTGAAAGAAACTGGAGATGGCGCAAACAGATTGAAAAATACCCTGTGTTCTTGGATTGAAATAGTATCAGTACTGTTAAAATGATCATACTATTCAAGGCCTCTACAGATTCAACGCAATCCCTATCAAAATACCAAGGGAATTTCTCATAGAACTAGACCAAATCATTGAAAAATTTGTATGGAAACACAAAAGACCCCCAAATAGTCAAAACAAACGAGAAAGGAAAAAAGTGCTGGAGGAATCCCGTTCCCTGATGTCAGACTATACTACACAGCTATAGTAGTCAAAACACTATGGTACTGGCACAAAAATAGACATATGGATAAATGGAAGAGGATAGGGAGCCCAGAAATAAACCTATGTACGTATGGTCAATTAATCTACAAAGGCAAAAACATACAATGAAGTAAAGACAGTCTCTTCAATAAGTGGTGCTTGGAAAACTGGATAGCTACATGTAAAAGAATGAAATCTGAACATTCTCTTTACCATATACAAAAATAAACTCAAAATGGATTAAAAACATTAATATAAGACTTTGATACTATAAAACTGTGAGGAAAATATAGGCAGAACACTCTTTGCATAAATTGAAACAATTTTTTTTTTGCTCTATCACCTAAAATAAAGGAAATGAAAGCAAAAACAAACAAATGGGACCTAAGAGATTTTTCATAACAAAGGAAATCATCAGTAAAACAAAAAGACAACCTACTGAATGAGAGAAAATACCTGCAAACAGTATAACTAATAAGGGATTAATATCCAACACATATAAACACCTCATACAATTAGACAGCAAACAAAACAACAAAAAACAAACTGATTAAAAAACAAGCTGAATAGACATTTCACGAAGAGGAAATGCAGATAACGAACAGGTTCATGAGTTGATGTTCAGCATCACTAATCATCAGAGAAATGCAAATTAAAATCAAAATGAGATATCACCTCACATCTGTCAGAATGGCTATCATCAAAAAGAACACAAAAGCAAACGTTGGTGAGGATGTGGAGAAAGGAGAAACCTCATACACTGTTTGTGGGAATGTAAACTGGTGAATCTATTATGGAAAACAGTACGCAGGTTTCTCAAAAAAGTCATCATAGAACTACCATATGCCCCAGCATTTTCACTCCTGGGTATCTGAAAAATACAAAATTAATTTGAAAAGATATGTGCACCCCCATGTTCATAGCAACATTATTTAAAATTGCCAAAACATTGAAGCAAGCTAAGTGTCCATCAACAGATAGATGGAAAAAAGATGTGGTATATATATGTATGTGTACACACACACACACACACAATGGAATACTACTCAGCCATAAAAAGAATGAAATTTTGTCATTTGCAGCAACTTGGGTGGACTTGGAAGGTGTGCTGCCATGTGAAATGTCAGACAGAGGAAGAGAAATATTGTATGATACCATTTATATGTGGAATTTTAAAAATACAGTAAGATAGTAACCAAAACAAAAAGAAGCAGACTCAGATACAGAGAACAAACTACCGGTTACCAATGGAGTAGGGCACAGACAGGTGGAGAGTGGAAGGTACAAACTACTAGCTATAAGATAGGCTACAAGCATGTATTGTACAACATGGAGAACATAGCCAATATTTAGTAACAACTTAAAAAACATTAGGGAGTTCCTGCTGTGGCTCAGTGGTAACAAATCTGACTAGTATCCATAAGGATGTGGGTTCAATCCCTGGCCTTGTTCAGTGGGTGAAGGATCTGGCATTGCTGTGAGCTCTGGTATAGGCTGTATTCACGGCTCAGATCCTGCCTTCCAGTGGCTATAGCATAGGCTGGCAGCTGCAGTTCTGGATTTGACTCCTAACCTTGGAACATCCATATGTTGAGCACGTGGCCCTAAAAAGCAATAAAATAAAATAAAATAAAATAAAATAAAATAAAAGTAAAAAAAAAAAAAAGGTGTTCCTGTCATGGCTCAGTGGTAACAAACCATGACAGTATCCATGAGGATGCTGGTTTGATCCCTTGCCTCGCTCAGTGGGTTAAGGATCCAGCATTGCTGTGAGCTGTGGTGTAAGTCACAGATGCAGCTCTGATGCTGTGTTGCTGTGGCTGTGGTGTAGCCTAGGAGCTGCAGCTCCAATTAGACTCCTAGCCTGGGAATTTCCATATGTCATGGGTACGGCCCTAAAAGAAAAAAAAAAGACAGAGAATATGATTTAGCAAATTTAGGTTTACTATTCTATCTATATATTCACTAGGTAGAATTTGCTAATTGTATTGATCACATTCTCTAGCCTCATTAATTTTTTTTTCTACTTCATTAAAGGAAGTATATCAAAAATTCCTACTATATTGGAAGATTATCGATTTTTTTATTTATTTAT
>PVHT021183696.1:9089505-9221473 GCA_004024745.2 Catagonus wagneri
GCCACTGGCCTGCGCCGCAGCCACAGCAACGCAGGATCCGAGCCGCGTCTGCGACCTACACCACAGCTCACGGCAACGCCGGACCGTTAACCCACTGAGCAAGGGCAGGGATCGAACCCGCAACCTCATGGTTCCTAGTCGGATTCGTTAACCACTGCGCCACGACGGGAACTCCAAGATTATCGATTTTTGATTGTACCTATACTATTTTTGCTTTCCATTTTTGGAATGTTTCTATATACTTCCTTGTTGAAAGTTTTAAGAAGCTAATGCGCAGGACTGTTAACTCTAATAATGAATACTACTTTAGAAATTATGAAAATATTGTGCACAAAGTTTTAGAATAAGAAAACCTTTGAGTTTGAGCATGGCCATCTTAAAACTAGGAAAAACTCATTTCATAACACACTTTTACTTATGGCCTCCTATTAAATGAAAATGATAATAACAATAACTAAGTAGGCATTAAGTATCATTTAAATTTCTTTATAAAAATTCATTGTTTAAAAAGATATATCACCATGAATTTATCTTCTACATCTGTGGGTTTATTTCTGTTTTGTATATAAGGTCATTTGTGTAATAATTTTTTTTAGGTTCCACATATAAGCAACATTGTATGATATTTATCTTTGTCTAACTTACTTCACTTAGTATGGTAATCTCTATGTTTCTGCAAATGGCATTATTTCATTCTTTTAATGGCTGAGTAATATTCCATTTTATATATGTACCATATCTTCTTCATCCATTCCACTGTTAGTGGACATTTAGGTTGTTTACATGTTTTGATTATGTAAGTAGTGTTGCAATGAATATTGAGGTGCATGTACCTTTTTGAATTATTTTTTTCTCTGGATATATGCCCAGGAGTGGGATTGCTGGATCATACGGTAGTTTTATTTTTAGTTTTCTAAGGAACCTCCATACTTTTATCCATAGTAGCTGAACCAATTTACATTCCCCCCAACAGTAGGAGTGTTCCTTTATATTTGCACTGTCTGTAGCATTTATTATTTGTAGACTTTTTGATATTGCCCATTCATTGGAAAGGATACTTCACTGTAGTTTTGATGCGCATTTCTCTAATAATTAGTGATGTTGAACATCTTTTCATGTGCCTTTTGGCCAACTATATGTGTTCTTTGGAGAAAAACCTATTTAGATCTTCTGTCCATTTTTAATTGGGTTTTTTTTTTGTATTAAACTTGCTGTTACTAAAGGGGAAGGGGGAGGAATAAATTAGGACTTTGGGGTTAACAGAAACATACTACTATATATAAAGTATATAGCCACCAAAGACTTATTGCATAGCACAGGGAACTATACTCAATATTTTGTAGTAATCTATAAGGGAAAAGACTCTGAAAAAGTCTTTTCAGATATGTACATATATATAATATATACACCTGTAATGAATATAATAAATCAAAATACTTCAATAAAAAATAAAATTAATTAAAAAACCACAAAAATGGAATTCAGGAGAAAAAATATATTACTGAACTGACAAATTTTGGAAATTTAACAAATAGTAGGGCCTTTGAGCTTGTTTCAGTAAGCCACTGATAGTAATAGAATTAATTAATTCAGGGATGCCCAGACTATTCATACAATTGGAATCTCAGTGGTGAGAAATGTACTCTTCTCTGCAGAGTCTACTGATACCACTTTCATTGATAGGGTGGGTCACTGCTCTCATTCAGTAAAATAACCCTATTGTTCTTAAGGAAATAAACAGCATACAGAATATATACTTGAAAATTCTTATCAATATAGAATTTTAGGAATATATTTCTTAAGCCGATCCTTAGATTTTTAATCCATTCAAAGTTTCACTTTTGAGACGGTACCTGTACCTCCAAATTTAAGACTATATATTATCTCCAGTGTCCCCAGATTAGCCATACATAGTGGTAGCCATCCCAGATTAGATGGAACCAGTTATCATGTCTGAAAGGAAAAATAATGAGTTCAACTCTACTTCTCTAACTCTGTAAGAATATCTGCTAAAATAACATAAACAACATCTAGTATTATTATTAGATTAAAACCTCAAGAAATATGGTTGACACCTAGAATATTTTTATGCATTTCAAGTACTTTATAAGTTTAACCATATTGTATTTTAAAATCAAGTTAAAAAGTGTAAATTATAAAAACCTCAATAGGCAAAGGAAGACAGAAATAAATAAAAATATATTTATAATAATATGGATATGTATCATATGACTTGAAATTAAAATTAATAAGCAGTAGAATTAACAGAAACAAGGTTTTTCTGCAGGTATATAAGACTACAAGCAGAGCAGAGAAAGATGCTAAATATTTTTTTGTCATGATTTTTCTTTTTTAACTAATGGAAGGCCAGATGATTCCTTTGAATTTCATTGCACAGAAAATCATGAACTGGGAAAAATATGACAGTGTTTGTGTTCTTATTAGTGAAATAATTGAAAGCCAGCCACACGTTACTTGGCATGGATGTTTTTTTTTTATTGGAAAAGAACAACAGTCAGAATAAAAATCCACACTGAAAGAGTAAGACATATTGCATTTAGTCTGCATATACAGAAAAATTTTTATTTGAGATATAAACTTGGTATTTCTAAACACTAGCTGCTATCTTTAGATAAAAATAGATTGGTCTATTTTTTGATTCATCATTTGCTTTTATGTTTTATTTGATCAAAAATAAGCACAATATGTTCTTAAAACAAATATTTTGAATAATATGGATTATTCGCTGATTTTCAATGTTAAATATTAAAAGTTTATTTAGGAAGGTAAATGGGAAACAATTTTAATAGTCTCATTTAATGTGGTAAAGAATGACATGGAAAGGATTTGGGTTAAAACTAAGGAAGAGAGTTCAGAAATCAACATATTTTGGAAGATATTAGAAGAATACATTTATTTTGGGGTTATCTCCAGGGCTTGTTTCATTTTGTAGAGCATTGAAAGTACAGTAGGTCTGGCAACTATTTAAAGATGGTAGCTTAAACACAACGTATAATCCTTAATGACAATGGAACAGAGATGGGGCTTCAGTGAATGTGAGTCCAGCAAATTTTTAAAGACAGAAAATGGGGAATATTAATGTGTGTAGCAGGGCATAAAAAGGGAGAAAAAAGGTTGCTTTTGTTGAGAGGAGAGCAATTCATATGGAGGAACCATAGATGGATTCCTGGCTCAGATGCACCTATGATGGCAAAGGGGAGCAGTGAGATATGGGCCCCAAATAGAGCAAGGGTATAGTTTGAAATTTTTACAAGGAAGAGCTGACCACTAATTCCTACAAAATAGAAAATTCTTTTCTAGAAAAACAATAAATATTCCCAAGGAAAATACGAATCACATATTGGTATTTGAGTATTTCCAGTAAAAGAGTTTTCTACGAACCCAAAGTGTTGCCTGTATTCTCATTCAGAGCTTCCAATCATTGCTTTGCTCATGAAAACAAATGGAAAGTCATGCATCACCAGACATGTGATAAGAGTCTCCATTTGAGAGACAAAAATAAGAAATTAAGGAAACTAGAAGAAAATATAATAATGTGTTAAAAGACACTTCATCTATCAAGAAAGAACTGGATGCTAAAAGAATGAGATAATGAGAAAATTAAAGTGACAAAATATACTCATCAGAAGTCTTGAAACATATGTGGATATACTTGAGGAAGTCTGCTAGAAAACAGAACAAATCTACATCTACAAAGATAACCCAAAGACCAAACATGAGTTTAATGCTTATGATGGTAACAACTCAATCCATGATTACATAAATGACTAACAGGAATTCTAGAGAGAGTCAGACAACTTAGATGAAGAAGATTGCATAGGAATACTACTAAAGATTTTCAAAGGACTGATATCTCTATATTGAAAGAGCCTCTATGTGTATAGCACGTTAATATGTAATTCGAAGGCGGGAATCCTCCTGGCATGGAACTAACTGGTCAGGAGCAGTGCTGAGAAAACCCATTAGAACAATGCCTTTTAAATTTGAGGGAAAATATTTTTAACTTACAATTGTATGCCCAGATTATTTACTGCATTTATTGAAAATACATTTTCAGATGTAAAAGAATATACAATTCACCTGAAAACTTTCCATTCTCAGCAAGAGAATGGAAGGTTGTTCCAGAAAAATGAAGATGGTAAACAGACAAAGAGGAAGGTCCTGGCATACAGGAAGCAGTGGCTCTAGCATTAGTGAAACGACCAGGATAAAGAATGAGCTCCATGGATCTGTCTAAGTGGAAATAGGAGAACAGGATTTAGAAATAAATGCAGGAGCTCATGGAGCAGAGTCTACATATTAGAGTGGTCTAGTGCAAGGTTTTCTTTTTGGTCATGGGCTCGATAATAAATACTTTAAGCTTGTGGAAAATTCCAATTCTGTTGCAACTACTTAATTCTGCAGTTGTAGCACCAGGATAGCTAGAGGCGATAAGTAAACAAATGCAAGGGATCATGTCCCAATAAAACAGGGAATGTGGCCCATGGGCAATGGTTTGCTAAAGCCTGCTGTGGAGAAGCTCAGCTGTGAATTATCAGCAGCTTTACCAATAAGACATGACATAGTAGAACAAAGCTGCTTGGGAGAAGGTGGCCTCATTAAAAAGGATCTGTAGAAGTTCCTGTTGTGGCTCAGCGGAAACGAATCTAACTAGGATCCATGAGGACACAGGTTCAGTCTCTGGCCTCGCTCAGTGGGTAAGGATTCAGCATTGTTGTGAGCAGTGGTATAGGTCGCAGATGTGGCTCAGATCTGGCACTGCTGTGGCTGTGGTGTGTAGGCCAGTGGCTACAGCTCTGATTCAATCCCTAGCCTAGGAAACTCCACATGATGCAGAAAAAAAGACAAAAAAAAAAAAAGATCTATTCAATTCAGCAGTCAGGTTAAAAATGGCTAACCCTTTATTTTATTTTATTTTATCTTATTTTATTTTATTTTGTCTTTTTGCCTTTTATGTAGAGCCGCACCCGCGGCATATGGAGGTTCCCAGGCTAGGGGTCTAACAGGAGTTGTAGCTGCCAGCCTTCGCCACAGCCACAGCAACGCAGGATCCGAGCTGTGTCTGCAACCTTCACCACAGCTCACGGCAACGCTGGATCCTTAACCCACTGAGCAAGGCCAGGGATCGAACCCACAACCTCATGGTTCTTAGTCAGATTCGTTAACCACTGAGCCACGAAGGGAACTCCAAACCCTTTATTTTTAACTTGGCAAAAAATGACATCTGAGTACCAGGAGCATACAGACTAAAACATCTGTATTAGTCATCTTAGCAGAAAGGGCCAAAACATTTTACAACAGTAATTTGAAAGTAAGTTGTTTTTTATTTCCACTTTGATTACAGGTAAGACACTATCATAGGTATTTAAAAAGTAATATGTATATTTGCTGCAATAATATACTGAGGCTTAAATACAATATTTCAAACTATAAAGGTAACATCTGTAACAAAGATAACTATGTTGAGAGCAGAGGTGGCTGTCTAAGGAAGCTAAATCTTTATCTGTGATAAGAGGAAGTCAATAGACAATATTTAAAGTAAAAATGTATATGGAAGTCACCATGGGAATTCTAAAACAATGAAGTGAAAAGGTATTGCAGCAGAGGACTGGATGTAAGATTCAGATGGAGAGTCAGGAGGAATGGTATGCTTTTCATTGTAAGTCCTTCTATTTTCTTTAATTTTTTAGATATGTACAAGCCCCTTAGGTTTTGAAAATCAAAATTCTTGATTATTACTTTTGTGTTACACTGAATGAAGTAAAGAAGTGCCACTGTTCTCTAGCACTATGGACGTTTGTTCCATCAATCATCAAGGGAACTGTAACAAACTAATACATCAAATATAAGATAGAAGTTGTCTTTTTGTTGCCATGCCCTCGGCATCTGTTAAGCTCCTGAGCCAGGGATCAAACCTGAGCCACAGCAGTAACCTGAGATGCTGCAGTGGCAATGCTGAGTCCTTAACAGCTAGGCCCCCAGGGAATTCCACAAGTCACCTTAATTGCTTTTTAAATTTACTTTTTTAAAAAATGAAATTTAATTCCTTTTTTTAAACATGATAATCACTTCAATTTTGTTTTATAACAAATAGAGCGAAGTTCCAATTGCAAAACAAAATAAATAGTGATGTTAATACAGACTACTGGCCTCTTTTATTAGGGTATGAAAATATTTCTTTGGATAGAAACTGTTCATTTTGCTCTCCTTAACCAGGTATTGTTCCTGCAATAACTGGGCCCAATACCCAACAAGGGGCTAAGGAAAGCCTTCTTGATTTTACTTACAAGTTTTTGAGGCAAGATAGTCCTGCCCACTCTTGGGAAGAATTCACATTTCACCTTTTTTTTTCTTTTTTTTACTATCCTTGTCAGATGCATTTTAAAAAAGGGCACTGCATTTCATGGATTTGCTTCCCATGCAGCAGGGCTCTACACTGCAACTATCTCCTTATAAGGTCTCAGGTCATTTCTTGTCTTCATAGGAAGCATAGTCCATGGGGTAAAGAAGTGTCACAATATATCAAGAGCATGGCGATTTTCATCTTTTTGTAGAAGTCATTACTGTGACATCTAAACATAATATACATACACAGAACTGAATACTCTCTAAAATTGAGGATTCAGATTACACTCACAAACAACAACAAAAACAAAACAGGCCAGACTTTCATTCTTGCTTGGAGGCTACTGGATTCTCCCATATTGATCTCAACACATCAAATTTTCTCTTAAACATTCCTGTGTTCTTTATCTTAATTATTCTGGTCAGAAACTGAGACTTGTATTGAGTGCCTTGTTGAATCCTTCCCTCTTTACTGGTTTCTCCACTGCCAATCACTGCTTATTGAAATTCCCCTTCGCAAGACATCAGCACAATCATTTTAACTGCAAATCTGTATAAATTCTTCTAATGTTTTTTAGTTGCTCTCCAGTCTTTTCAGGGTGGAGTCCTCTCTTATATCATCCTTCTTTGATCCCCCAGTTTAACCTGGCTGCTGTTTCTCTGCAAGGCTAATGCACCCTCATCATGCCTCTATCACAGCACTCAATCCTGGGCACGTAGAAGGTGAATTACTATCTTGGCCCCTTCACTCCAATCTATACTAGGCTGTAAACTTTTTGAGGATGAAATTCACTTAATGGATGAATACTTGCATCATTTATGTAAATTGTAAATTCTATATCCATCCAATAAAGTTTATGTAGCACCAAACACATTCCAAGTATTACTTAAATGGGTGAGGGCACAGCAGTGAGTGAGAGAGACAAAGAGGAACACAGACAGTAGGAAAAACAAAACAGGAAAAAATTATATGACAGTAATAATTGCTGCAAAGAAAAGGCAGAATAAGAGGGAAGGGAGTGTGGGAGGAAGGCTGCTACTTTATAAATGTCCTTAGATGTTTCTTTAATAAGGTAACATTGCTCCAGGAGTGGTAGGAAGTGGGGGAGTGAGGAAGGAACCATGGTGTTACTGGATGGGGCATCAACTACAAAGGTCTTAAGATGGGAGTCCGTGAGACATATTTGAAAAAGAGGAAGGAAGCCATTGGTTTCAAAGAGCAACAAGCAAAGGAGAGGTTGTGAGAGATGAAGTTGAAGACGGAACTAGGTAGGTAAACAGGCTTTCGCTATGAGTTGAGAAGTGATTGGAGGGTTTTGAGCAGACACAATGCAATCTGGTTTACGTTCCAAGGGATCTTCCAGTGCTATGGGTGGAAAACATACCACAGAAGGGCAAAGGTGGGATAAAGGAAGCCAGGAGAGATGGGCCAAGGTTGGGACTGTGAAGTGTTAAAAAAGAGTTGAAATCTGTGATATATTTTGAAGGCAGAGCTGATAAAGTTTGCTCAAAGATTGATGTGATATACAAGAACTTGTGAATCATGCTTCAAATGAGGAAATTTGTAATTTCACCTTAAAGAATGACCTCAGTAGTCAATATCCACATCATTGTTGGTCCTGCTACTGTACTTGGTTCATTGGTGGATCAATGTACTTAGATTGTTGTGGTAGTGACTACCCTCTCTATCCCTACAGATTGTGCAACTAGAATGAGGTTTTTACACCTTGGAGCTGTTCACATCATGTTACTGCTGATAAGGAATGACAGATGGCTGAAATAAAACCAAGGAACATAGCTGAACTTACCCCAAATAGGTGAAGATCATGGTAATGCAGGAGAGTTTAAGAAATAGTCATTGCATAAATGCTAGAAGATCTTACGGAGAAAGTGTAAATTCACAAATACAGAAAGTTATTTGTAAACAAGTAGTGGTTAATAAGAGCATGGACTCAGAAACCCAAGCACTCTGGCATTGTATTTGGCTTTATTATGTATAAACTGGCCAATTCTGACCAAATAATTTAATCTGTCTTTATCTCGTTGTCTGCAAGTAAAATGAATATATGTGATTCCTGTGATTGTTAGCCTTGAGAGGACTGAAAGAGATAATAATAGAGGTAAAGTTTGCCTCATGTATAAAAACACTTGGTAACTCTTGCTCATGATTAATATTAAAGAGAGATATCTTTCCTGATACAATGAAGCAAGGGAGGAAAACAGGATAGATTCCATCAGGAACAGAATATCAAAGGTTTGCTTTTAAATAAAGAACTACATTAGACCACATGGAAAGCCCATGTGCTTCAAGCTCTAAACAATCCTTATATGACATATTTTCTCATCCTGTTAGTTCATTTATTCCACCACGGAGGCAATAAATAAGCGGCTACAGAAGACCATAAATACCTGCCTCTCTGCTGTTTCCATCTTTCAAAAAGTCATCAACTGTTACTCGGATTTAGTTCTGAATAAGGACATATAAAGTATAAAGCATGGGAACTTGGGAAAAAATGACCATTTTCATTTTAAGATACCTAACAGCTGAGGAAAAAAGCCATGGCCATAATTGCAGATGTTAGACTTCAGGGTGGTAATTTTAAAAAAATATTCATAGATTGTGTAAAAATTCATGATTCAGAGATTCTATAAAGGGTGAAGGATAGATGTCTATAAAATAGAGAATTCTAATAATGCAAACACAATTATCCCAATGAAGAAGACAATTAATGTACTAAATAATTATTGCACAGGAAGCTCTGAGCTCAGGGACACAGCTACCTTGTAAGGCAGAACAATTTATAGATGATACTGGAAAGGATGATAATTGCACTGGCTAATTTAACTGAAATGGACCTGAGCAATTTGAGAAAAATTCACCTATAGAAACATACTATAGTTTAATAATAATGGTTGTAAAGTGGGAGTATGAGAAAATAGATATATTTGAATAGATAGGTAGATAATACATATGGCTTATACAGATATATAGCTTGGGGATATCAATAAAACATAGCCTTGCACTTAGCATCGTAAAGCCAATTGGACAAGCATAGAAACAGGCCTGGTTTAAAAGCAACTCATTTGAGAAAGACCACTGGGGATAAACTGGTAGTAAGCTGTCCTTATGCCAACAGTGTGTGGCAGCTGTTCAAAAAGCAAATGGAAATTCAGGCTGCATTAATTGAGGCCCAGCAGGAAAGGTGCTAGCTCTGATTTCTGCACTGATTAGAAAATATTTGGAATATTGGGTTCAATTCTGAAAAGATTTAGAGAAAAGCCCTATTTCTCCAGAGGAAGCTTATCAGAATGATGAAGTATCTAGAAATCACATAAGATGGAATATCTGAGAGTTTTAGACAATTTAGGCAGAAAAAGAACAAGATTTACGAGGTTCACAAGTTATCTTCAAATATTTGAAGGGTAGTGGAGTAGCGGAGAAGAAAGATTAGATTTACTTTGTATAAGTGCAGTTTTGCAGAACAAGTACCAGTGGGTAGTGTTATAAGATTATATACAGTGCAATAAGGAAGCATACTTTTACGTATAAAGGCTCTTGATTTATTGGAACCTTTGGAACTGTTCTAAGGGAACAGGCTTCCTGGTGAGGTAGTAAACACTTACTTGCAGTGTTCCGATAAAGGTTGGGTGGTCAGTTAGAATCTACTTTATCTCATCTGCTTCTCACAACAATCATAAAGTAGAAAGGCATTTTATTATTTTTTTCTAGTTGCCAATAAAAGCAAAAAAAAATTCTCTTTAATCCTTTCTGAGTTATTAAAATTGAAAAAGTCATCAAACTAAAAATTCATTAACCATTACTAACAGCTAAGAAATAGGACTAGAGCTATATTTGTGTCAAGAAAAAAGAAAAGCCTAGGCTTTCGATAGAAATTAGATATAATAAAGAGCAAGTGTTACCAAATTCTAAATCTCTTAAAATTGCCCCAAATTCCTCTTCACAGTCTCCACACTTCTTATTTTACCACTTCTCTTTCCCTCATTCTAAACTGCCTTTTCCTCACCTTAGCATTCCTTACCTTCCAAATGCCATCTCCCTATTGCAATCTGGTTGACTACAGTGATCTCCAGATGCTTTGAATTTCAATAGTGATTTATATGCGTGTTTTGCTCACTTATGATGCTGCCTCTTTCTACCTTGTCCTTTCTACTTTTATATTAGATCTTCCTTTGCTTCCCTCTTAAGCTTGAACTTTTTTATTCATTTTTGTAAACCTCACAGTAACCTAAGGCAGATTACCTAGCAGTTGCTAAATAAGGAAAATATATTATTCATTAGGAGTGCAAAGCAAAAAGGGTCTTAGAGACAAAATGGTAAATAAATTCATAATCTGTTATTCATACTAGGGTTGAAAAATAATGATTCTTTTTCTCTTAACCATTAGCTATGCGGTAGACAGTGAATAATGACTAGAAATTCCTCCCAGCCCTGTACATATGCCTCTTTTCAATGCGATTTTGCTGATCTTCTCATCAAGAGGTAGAATCTGTTTCTTCACTTTGTTACATTTGGGCTGGCACTGTGACTTGTTTTGACCAAGATAAAATGTCAGAATTATGTTACAGGAGTTCAGAGCCAAGGCCCAAAAGAGCCTAACAACTCTTTTCTCACCCATTCAGAACACCACCTCCAGGGTGTCCCATCTAGCCTGGGGGAGTGGAAGTGTAGCCATATGGAACAGAGATGAGCCATACCTGCTCACACTCCCCAAGACCAACCACTTGACAACAAACTGGATCAGCTGAGCCACCATTCACAGGAGTGACCCTAGGTGAGATCAAAAGACAAAAGTTCCTATTGCGGCTCGGCAGGAACAAATCTGACTAGCATCCATGAGGACACAGTTTTGATCCCTGGCCTCACTCAGTGGTTTAAGGATCCGGTGTTGTTGTGAGCTGTGGGGTAGGTTGTAGATGTAGCTCAAATCTGGCATTGCTGTGGCTGTGGCCTAGGTCAGTGGCTACAGCTCCCATTCGCCCCGTAGCCTGCGAATCTCCAAGTGCCATGGCTGCGGCCCTAAAAAGACACACGCACAAAGACAAAACCCCCAGCTCCAGCTGAACCCAGCCCAAACTGCTGACACACAGAATTATGAATAAATAAAACTATTATTTGAAGCCATTTGGTTTGGGGATTGTTTGTTATAGACTAATAGATAACCTGGACAGGATACAAAGACAAAAGCCAACAGTTCAATACACAGGCAATTGGATTGAGCACACAAGTTTCACTTTGGGAACAATCAATTACCTTATGCTAGATGAACTATAGTATGATGTAAGCAAATCATACAATCAGATTTATGATCTTAATTCACATCTTACTGTCCACCAATATAAGAATGTACATGGTCTCTCAGGCAGCATTAGTCAGTGTGTGGCATTATTAAATAATTGTACAACATAAACAATCTTTTACTTCTTAACAAGAGAGAGATTCAAAACTTCATCCATTTTTATATAACCTTATCCTCCAAACTGTATTTTGAATAAGAGTCTGCCATCTTTAATACATTCATATTAAACTTAAAACTCCACATGAACTTCAAGTTTGGCAATTTACTATATGTGGTAGGTAGACTTCAAAGATGGCCTGCAATGATCCCTGCATGCTGGTACTAATCCCCACTGTGGCCTCAATCTGATATCATACTTATAGCCAACAGAAAATGGCAAAGTTTATTTAACAAGTATTTCGCAAACAAGTACTATGACAAGGCAACTCGTAAGACTAGAGAATGTATATGTGAGATAGCAAACATACACTAAGTGGCCTCGAAAATAAGATGTAGAGTGTTGAAATGTAAGTAAAATAAAACTAACTTAAAGTCTATTAAAATGGATTAATTATAGTATCAGGTCATCTGAAAACAGTGATAGTTTTACTTCTTTTTCAATTTGGATTCCTTTTATTTCTTTCTCTTCTCTGCTTGTTGTGGCTAGGACTTCCAAAACTATGTTGAATACTTGTGGTGAAAGTGGAAATCCTTGTCTATTCCTGATCTTAGTGGAAATGTTTTCAATTTTTCACCACTAAGAATGATATGACTGTGGGTTTTTCATATATGGTTTCTATTATGTTGAGGTAGGTCCCCACTCTCTGGAAAGTTTTTATCAGAAATTGGTGTTGAATTTTCTCAAAAGCTTTTCCTGCATCTATAGAGATGATCATGTGGTTTTTATTCTTCATTGTGTTGATGTGGTGTATCGCACTGATAGATTTGCAGATATTGAAGAATCCTTGCATCCCTGGGATAAATCCTATTTGATCATGGTCTATGGTCCTTTTAATACATAGTTAGATTCGGTTTGCTAGTATTTTGTTGATGATTTTTGTATCGAAGTTCATCAGTGATATTGGTCTGTAATTTTCTTTTTTGTGGTATCTTTGTCTGATTTTATATCAGGGTGATGGTGGTCTCATATAATGAGCTTGGGAGTGTTCCTTCCTCCGCTATTTTTCTCCAAAGAAAACATACAGATGGCCAACAGACATATGAAAAAATGCTCAATATCACCAATTATCAGAGAAATGCAAATCAAAACTACAACCAGGTACCACCTCACACCAGTCAGAATGGCTATCATTTTTTTAAATATAACTGAGTTACTTTATTATACAGCAGACATTATCACAGCATTGTAAATAAACTATACTTCAATAAAACTTTAAAAAATTAAAAAAAAAAGCAATGGTTCCTCGCTTGTTACTTCCCTACCTCAGTCCCCCTTTGTAAGTACAACTGCTTTTACCTTCCTAGCCCTTGACTCTGCTGCTGATGTTCTTCAACTGTCTAAATATGATGGAGCTAGTATTTTATGAACTTACTCACTGATTCCTGTGATGACAGATATTCATCTTAATATCACCCCTGCATACACAATAATTACATCACTATTTTTAGCTCTATTGTTCACTTTTATAAGTTTAATTTCCTTAAACCTTTGTTTTTATTTCTCTTAAATATAGACAGCATCTCTTGGCTTTCTGTTTCAGGAGAGGAGGGTATTGGAGCTTCTGCTTCTAGACTCTCCACCTCTGCTTCTACCTCCAAACTTTGCAGCAAACTGTACTCTAACTCTTAGATGTCTGGCTGAGAACATGTACATTCCATTCTGTAACCACAGTTAAGTCTTCTACAGTTTGGCCTTAGGTGAGTCATTATCATTAATGCTAATTTGTTTATAAAAACTTTCCTTCACAATAGAGACAGTTAAGTGTGGTTCCTTCTCTGTCATCAGTCTCACAACTTTGTGCTGCTCAATTACTCAAAACTGTGGTTAGTTTGATTTGTTTTTTATTTTCCTAGAATGACCATCATTAACAAGTCAACAAATAACAAATGCTGGAGAGGATGGGGAGAAAAATGTACCCTTCTCACTGTTGGTGGGAATGTAAGTTGGTACAACCACTATGGAAAACAGTGTGGAGGAATCTCAGGAAACTAAATATAAGTTACCATATGATCTAGAAATTCTACTGCTGGGCAGATATCCAGACAAAACTTTCACTGAAAAAGATACATGCACCCCTATGTTCATAGCAGCACAATTCACAATAGCCAAAACATGGAAACAACCTAAACGTCCACTGACAGATGAATGTATTAAGAAGATGTAGTACATATATGTATACATATATACAATAGAATATTACAGTGGAATATTAGTCATAAAAAAGGCAAACTAATGCCATTTACAGCAACATGGATGGATCTAGAGACTCTCGTACTAAGTGAAGTAATACAGAAAGAAAAAGACAAATACCATATGATATCACTTATTTGTGGAATCTAAAATATGGACTAGGAGTTCCCGTCGTGACTCATTGGTTAAAAATTCGACTAGGAACCATGAGGTTGCAGGTTCTATCCCTGGCCTTGGTCAGTGGGTTAAGGATCCGGCGTTGCCGTGAGCCGTGGTGTAGGTTGCAGACGCGGCTCGGATCCTGCCTTGCTATGGCTCTGGCGTAGGCCGGCGGCTACAGCTCCTGTTAGACCCCTAGCCTGGGAATCTCCACATGCCACGGGTGCAGTCCTAGTAAAGGCAAAAAGACAAAAAAAATAAAATAAAATAAAAAATAAAATATGGACTATATCTAAAAATAATAAACAAACAAAAACAGAAATAGATCATGGCCAAGAAGAGCAGACTTGAGGTTCCTAAGGGGGAAAGGGGAGTAGGATGGATGGGCATTTTGGGGGTTTTTTGGATGCAAACTGTTTTATTTGGAATGGATGGGCAATGAGATCCTATTGTAACAGCACAGGGAAATGTGTGTGATTGGGTCACTTTGTTGTACAACAGAATTTGATGAAGCATTGTAAATCAACTATACTTTAATAAAAAATACTATACAAATTGATGAATTAGTTAATTAAGTGTGCCAGGAATAAATTGATAAGACTAGTTTATAACTATTTTACATTAAAATATTGAAATAAATTTTGTTAAACTCATTTTATCATATGGCTTGTCAAGTTTAAAGCAAAAGTAAATACATATATAATAAACATAACCTCATAAGATTTAGGAAAATATATGTTTAAGTTTCTTTAATTAAGAAGAAAAATAGAAGTTCCTGTTGTGGTGCAACGGGATTGGCAGTGTCTCTACGGGGCCAGGATGCAGGTTTAATCCCTGGCCCAGCACACTGGGTTAAAAGATCTAGTTTACTGAAGCTGTGGTGTAGGTCACAACTGTGGCTTGGCTCTGATCCTTGGCCCAGGAACTCCATACACCAGGGATCTGATCTCTGGCTCAGGAACTCCATATGCCATGGGGAGGGCAAAAAAAAAAAGACAAAAAAAAAAGAAAAAGAAAAAAATGTGTTGATATGGGCATAGTTCTTACCTTACTGATAAAAACAAAACTTCATTTTTAATGACTAATTTTCAACAAACTTGAAATTTATAGATATCATTCCAGGGACCTAAGGCATTGACTTTTGAGTTCTTCATGGGCAAATACGGACATCATAAAATATTTTTAGAGTTGGGCATAGAGTGCCATTCTTCTTAGAAATCTCAATTGAATATAAAAACTATATATCTTTTTAATGTAAGAATCATAATTCTGTCCTTTTATTGAGTGTCTGTAGTATGACAGTTCCTCAATATGTCATTTCTAATCTTTTGCTTAATTATAACAGCAAAATAGCTATTATAATTGATTCTATTTTATAGATGAACAAACCAAACTTTTGGAAGATTAATAAACTGCTGAAGGCCACTGAGTGAATCTGTAGCAAAACTGTGATTCAAGCCTGCATCTGTCTGGCTCTGTATGTCTTTTTTATGCATAACCTAATGCCCAGCGTGAGAGGATAAAGCCCATCTTTCATTACATCATTTGACATGGAATTTGTGAGTAAAAGGCACAAAGGTCTTGCCAGTATCTGCTGTTGATCCTATTTTCAGTCCATTGGTTGGGCAAAAGAGTTTCCAAGAATAAAAAGGAAAATGAATCTGACCTCTACCATAAACCCTTTAAGTTGAAAGATAAGGACAAACTTTGTATCTGATAAGACTGTATCAGTTAAATATAGAGGAAATGAGCCATAATAAATGCAAATTTATTTTCACAAAAAGTGAATTCTGAAACCACATCTGGAATCCCATCTATATTTCTCACTGTCATGTTGCAAGAAAATATACTATAGCTGTAGAAGAGGAACAAAAATAATAAAGGGGAATGACACAGCTTCTTTAAGATACCTAAATACTGATAAGGTTCCAGAGCAGAGAGAAGAAGCTAGCTAGGGATGGCAGGAGAATTAAGAAAGGCACATAAAAAAAATATTCTGCCATGCAGCTATGACCTCAAATGAGATGGTGATAACAACGCCAAATATCAGGCTGAATAAATAACTGGTTTGATACTCATTTTTTAAATCTTTTTTTTTGTTGTTGTTATCCTTTTGACTTTATTTTACCTGTAGATGGCTGTGAGAAACCAACAGTTAAAACTTCCTGACTCTTCTAGGAAGGGAAAAAAATATGGTGACACTAAGCCAGGAGAAGGGAAGGCTGATAGTGGAAGCAATAATGAGTTTTGTACAGACAAATGGATAGAATATGAATGGCCGAGAGATATTATGTGTTTCCATTGAGACTAGGGAACGATGGAAGGTCAAATATATGAAGGGTGCCCTATAGGCTTAGAGAACACAAGAATGATTTTTTTGCAGTGAAATAATGTTTCAAAATTACAGATACTCCGTAAGTTTTTCACATAATGGTTCAGGTTCAGTACCGCCCTGAAAAAGAGATAGCCTTTCAATGACCTTTTTAAGCCCATGATTAAAATTCAGTTTACTAGTTTTCTCATTATCTCTCAAGATATGTGTAAAATAATGATTCTACCCTAATCTGACTTAGCTCTTTTAGCCTAGGAATTTCACTTTTATAGTCTTCTGGACACTGTATTTCATTTTAAGATGCAAAAAGTCAGAGATAGATGATCTTGATATTCTCCTATGCAACAAGGGCTACTCACTTCATTTAAATGGAAATGTGCATTTTCATGGAAATTCAGGCCTGTATTGATGAACAAAGATAAGCTGCCACTATTAAATATGTCATATACAAAGAAAAGAGTATCTCAGAAAACTCATTAAAAACAGTAAAATTTATTCTGAAAGATAGGGAATTTTAAGAATACATATATATATATATATATATACATATATATTGCCTACATATTATGTAAATTAAATTTTCTAAGGACTTGTTGCATAATATTTAGATGGTTTTAAAGTTGAAAATCCTAGGACAAAGGTGGTGGCAGACAAGTTGAATATATTTATCCTTGATAAGCATAGTGACCTAATATAAAAAAACCTAATTAGCACAATCATGTTTTATTAGTAGGTATTGGCCATTTAGTAAACATTTTTCAGTGAACATGTTAAGAAATATCACACATTAGGCATGATATTTTCCATGCACTTTTCTTTCTTAAAGTTTTAATGAGGCTATTTTTGGCTTCATTTTTAAATACTATATTTAAGAAATACTTAATGATTATATATTGTCTTCCAACTGAAAACCTGAAAAGCATTCTTAATTATCTCATTGCTAAAAATCATGCAGGTCTTGTAGATTTCTCCTTGGCAATGAACTGTGAATCTAGATATCCCTCTCTACTGCTACTCTTAAAGCCTTGATATCTTTTATCTAAGAATTATCGACCTGATATCTTTCTTGTCTTTCTTTCCCATCTCCCTCACTACACTCCACTTCTGTACATCATCTACACTTTCCTTTAAGTCATTTAATTTACACTTTCTTTTTACACCTAATGCACACAGATGATGAGGAAATAGAACCTGAGAAGAAATAATCAAATGGGATAGGGGAAATATGAGAATATGAGACAACCATAGAAAAGTAATTATAGTAAAAAGATGGGCAAACAACCAGTTATGCAATTATGTTGATGAGGTTTAGGGCAGGCTGCCCTAGAACATGCAACTTTGGCTTGTGGATTATTATTTTATAATAAAATAATAATTTTATTATTATTTTTTTTGTCTTTTTGCCTTATCTAGACCACACCTGAGGCATTTGGAGGTTTCCAGGCTACGAGTCTAACAGGAGCTGTAGCTGCCGGCCTTCGCCACAGCCACAGCAACATAGCATCTGAGCCGCGTCTGCAACCTACACCACAGCTCATGGCGATGCCAGATCCTTAACCCACTGAGCAAGGCCAGGGATCGAACCCGCAACCTCATGGTTCCTAGTCAGATTCGTTAACCACTGAGCCACGACGGGAACTCCTTGTGGATTAGTTTGAAATGGAGACAATCAAGGCCCAACAGACCCACCTGCTAAACTGCTTAGAAGCATTTAGATAGAGGGCCTGGTTCGGGAAGAGAACTATCACCAAAAATAACTACAAAGAATATGGGCTAGTTGTGATAAACTTGCAGAGGGGTAAGGGTCTGAAGAACAAATTTCTCTCCATGTCTCATTGTCTCTGCAAGGCATGGAAAACATTTATTTGCCAATCACTTGCTCTTCCTATCTTCCTATGAATTGTCTTCCTTCCTTTCAAAGCTCCAGATCCCTACCCTTTTCTTATTTGCTCAAAATGGCTTATAAGCTTCAACTAGTTAACTGTTGGTGAGCCTCTCATTGTCTTTATAGGGTTCCCATGGTACATAATTAGACCTTTCTCCTGTTAATCTGTCTTATGTCAATTTAATTCATAGACGAGCCAAAAGAACCTAGAAGGGTCCTCTCCTACAGAGTTATAGATGTTATGAAACGCCCTTGATTCTTCTTTAGTTTGATAGGATACTGCTTTTCCCACACTGCTGCTGTAGGAAATGTCCACATATTCATTATATTCTCAAATGCAAACAGTTTTAGGAACATGGCCTAATGGGTTTAATTAACAACAGAGTAGCGCAGGCTGGGGCATGTACAGGGATGCTGTATTACAACAACTTTTTCCCATAAAGCATTTTTATTTTTATGATTTTTCTGAAGATGGATGGTGAAAAGTCACTTAGAATTATTGTAGGAAAGTTGAAATGGTTAAAGATGAATAAATATAAAAGACAGGCACTGATGTAGAGGATTAACTGTATGGTTTAGATATTCTGTATTTGCCAAATAAAAGAATCCTACTATAACTTAGAGTGTAGACAGAGACAGGAGAACATGATACTAAAATAATCTCTTTAATACTTATTGTTTCGTTTGGTAATATCTGTCATACCTTTTAGGACAAAATTAATTTTGGTTATGAAAAAAAAAAAAACAGTCCTTCCCACTGTGGTGCAGTGGATTAAGAATCTAACTACAGCTGCTTGGGTCACCTTGGAGGCACAGGTTTGATATTTTCTGGAGGAATTTTTTATGAACCTGGATTCTTTTATCTTCCCATCCTTAGAAAAGCACTAAAACCATTAACTAAGATGGTGTTCCTTGTGATAAGCAGCAACCTTCTACTGAGATGTGTGCTTAGTGGCATGCAGCCTCTTTGCCAAAATCACACATACCCTGACCTCCCACCCTTGCCTGTTCTCTGAACAATTTCTCAGAGCTACTGAAAGCCTCTCTTGGGCTATAGTCCTCCGTAAGGCATTGAATAAACGAGATCATAGTTTCTAAGTTGTGTGTGTGTGTGTGTGTGTGTGTGTGTGTGTTTAAGTTGACAGTTTACACCTCAAATACTTGATTTTTCTCTCTCACAACATACGATTTCAGACATTGGTGTTTAATATACAAAAGGCTACACCAAAAAAAAAAAAAAAAGAAGAACCTTCTCCTGTATCACATGAGTATGGAACAATACAGCATAAAAAGTTATAACACTTTTTCTTGGGAGCCAGAAGCAGAAAGTCAAATATAGAGTTCAGTGGTATTATTCAACCTCCTCCCTTTGCTATTTCTCTTCTGTCTTAAGAAAATGAACCCCAAAACTAAATGAATATAATGCAATCACTTTTCAATTATGCCTTTAATGCCTGCTGATGTGCTTTACTTTCAGTGGAAGAGAATAGAGAATCTGGTTCCATTTCAGGTTCTTGATCTTTCTGATAAGGTAGCCTCTTTGGCTCTGAGCATTAAGATTTAAGTGTATAGGACCCCCATGTCAGCTTTCAGAGGGAGAATTGGCCATGTAGGAGATGAGATGATCTACTTTAAATAGGGAATAAAATGATATAAAGAAGGGCTCTCTCCAAACATCCCTGGAATTCTTGATACAGTGCAAGCTCTCTGTGTAGCTTGTAGATAGCTTCATGGGTGCAATAATCCAGAACCTTGAGTTTAGAAGGGCCCTGATGTTTGTTTAATATACTGTTCCCATTATATTGAAATTCTTAATAATTTTTTTAACAAGAACTCTACATTTTAATTTTGCACTTTTTCTTACAAATCATGTAGCTGCTCCTTCTGGTAAAGAAGAGATTTGAAAGGAACAAGGTCTTTTGGCCTTTGCAAACATGACATCCAGCTAGAATGTATATTCCATTTTCTCTAAAGGATTACACAGATATCCAGCACCTAGAGACCAACATGCCCCTTTAAGATGTAGTCTTTCTTTTTTATTTAGTAGCACATTCCCCTTTCCCTTTTAGACTAGATAGATATATAGCTGCCCAGTCAGAGATTATATTGCCAAAGTCCCCTGCATTTCTTTAAATAGTATATGCAGATGATTGAATTTGGAGCATTGAAATGTGAACAAACATGCTTGCAATTTCCAGATAATTGCCTTAAAGATGAAGCTAATTGCCTTAAAGACAAAGACAAAGAGACCAGATTTTTTCCTTTTCTCTCCAGAAGGTAGAGGGGCTGGTGACTTGCTTGACCATTCAAAGGAGGATGACACACTAGGGGAAGATACAGCAAGAGGAGAAGGAACTTGGGTTCTTTAAAGATTCCATGAAAGACAGCTTTTCCAGCATGAACTACTCACTTTGGGTCAAGGTCTTGCAAGAGGAAAACATTTTTATTCTGGGGTCTCTTGGTTATATTGACTTAGCTTCTGCCCTAAGCAATGTATAGAAGAAATTTTTGAGATTTTGTAATAGATTTACATTTATCCAGAATAGTTAAACAATACAATATTCTGAGTATTTGAATAAACTACATAGGGAAATTATAAATTTGCATTAAAAAGATATAAAACTATATCAAACCTAATTTTATACTCAATGGTTCTCAAAACACTTTTGGATCTTGCAGGGCCTTAAAGTCATCAATATGAATACTAATTATAGCATATATTTGTAGATGTTGGGGCTTAGGTAAATCTATAATAACCTATGACACACTCCTAAAGTTGCATTTTCAAAATAAATTCCTGAATCAGTCTAGTTTCATTGTAATTTATCTCAGTACTGAAAGAATGATTATAAGATGTTAAAAATAACATCTGTGGATTTTGTCATTGTTTGGAAACTGAATTTGGGCACTGGTAATACATTTTAAAATAATAACATGATGTATATGAGGTAATTTTACTTCTCATTTTTAAAGTTTTTTCAATTAATAAAACCTCTATGATTTAAAATATTATGTTGACAAACCAGTTACAAAACCATTAAAGAACCACATCTTCAAAAATGCAGACTTTATGTTTACCTGCCCCAATGACTCTCTCAATGCGTATTCTGGAGGGATCTATCTCCTTTGCAAATTCATGGACTGCTAGGGATGGGTCTTCATAAGTATCTGGATCTATGTAAGTTTTAATCCCTGGGAAGCGCACTGCAACAAAAATTTGACTGAATTAGTTCAAGAGTATCCTAATAATCATACATCTTATGAATATTTAAAGTGAGGAATGACATACTTTTTTATTGATGTATAAATGACTCACAATATTGTTAGTTTCATGTGTAGAACATAGTGATTTAATATTTTTATACACTACAAAATGATCACTGCAATAAGTCTAGCTACCCTCTGCCACCATACAAAGCTAGCACAATTTTGTTGACTGTATATCTTGTATTGTACATTACATACCAATGACTTATTTGCTTAATAATTGGAAGTCTGTACGTTTTCATCTCCTATTTAATTCTCCTACTCACCTCCCTCCTGGCAACCACCAGTTGGTTTTCTGTATCTTTGATTCTGTTTTTTTATTTATGTCTGTTCATTTGTTTTGTTTCTTAGATTACACATAACAAGTGAAATCATATGGTCTTTCTCTGTTTGACTTATTTCACTTAGCATAATACTCTCTAGGTTGATTCACGTTGTGACAAGTGGCAAGATTTCATTTTCTTTTATGACTGAGTAATATTCCACTGTATGTATGTGTATATATACACCACATCTTCTTTATACATTCATCTATTAATGGAAACTCAGGCTACTTCCATACCATGGCTATGGTAAATAATTCTGCTTTGAACACAGGAATGCATATATCTCCTCAATTTAGTGTTTTTGTTTTCTTCAGAAAAATATCTGGAAGTGAAATTACTGGATTGCATGGTTGTTCTGTTTTCAATTCTTTGAGGAACTTCCATATTGTTTTCCACAGTGGCTACACCAATTTACATTCCTACCAACAGTGCATGAGGGTTTCCTTTCCTCCACATCCTACTCAACACTTGTTATTTGTTGGTTTTTTTATAATAGCCCTCTAACAGGTGTGAACTGACATCTCACTGTGATTTTGATTTGTATTTCCCTGATGATTAGTGATGGTGAACATCTTTTCATGTGTCTCTTGCCCATCTGTATGCCATCTTTGGAAAAGTGTCTATTCAAGTCCTCTGCCCACATTTTAAATCCATTTTTGTTTGTTTCTGAAGTAGTCATTCTTGTTAATTACTTAAGTTCAATTCTCTCTTCTCTTTCTGTCCCCATTCAGCCTACCCCATTCCCCCTGCCCCCTTAAAATCTAATATGTGGAATCAAAATTTTATTTACCTGTTGATGTAATATGACCTGGTGGTTTCAGAGAGTGACCTGACAAGTTCCAGAAGACACATTTTTATTGTATTTCTGTAAAAAGTTTAATCAGCTCACTTAGCCACTAGCTCCAATATATTTTACATTTGATCTAGCTCAGAGCATGGGGGAAACAAAGCATATGCCTTCCCCCAAAACAAGCAAGCCCCTTGGAGTCTCTCCTGGACCCTTTGTTCTCTAAGACATTAGGTCTTCCTTAACTCATAAGCTAGTCCTGGAGTCTTTCCCCTTCCAGAAATTCTCAGGCAGTCACGCACAGACCCCATGACACAGTGGCAGGTAGGACCACTACATTATGGGTAACAGCCCTTTCCTGTGTTCCTGTAGTTGCTTCCACAGCCAGACTGCACATTGTCCTGGAAAGAACTCACTGTCTATCCTGGAGAGGAGGGCTAAAAATAAAAGATCCAAACCTGGTCACTTGCTGTATAGTAGCTGCTCCTCTTTCTCTGGTGGGAGTAGAATGCTCACAGACCATGGTCAGTTGGATGATGAATAGGGGTGGCTGGAAAACTTGAACGCCTGGTTGTATATTAATTTGCAACTTCTTCAGTATGTGATGAAGTCACAGACTACGGTGAATATTCCTCTGTTTTGCTCATGGTTTTTGTTTTCCACATTAGACTGACAGATCATTTCTTAGATATCTTTGAATCTTTTCAAATACCTTAGGAATGGCTTTATAGGCAATAAACGCAGCAAAACTTTATTGAATACTAATTAGGGATTAAAAGATCTATGCTGAATTTGTAGCATAGTAAATGATGTTTGGTTTTGTTGCTTAGATTTTGAAAGCCATACAACACCCTGAGTTAAATACTGTTTGGGTCTCCTTAGAAATATTCTCTTATAAAAAAAAATCTCAAAAGCAAAACAAACAAAAGTTAACAAGATGAGTTAAGCGGAGGTGCTGAAATGCCCATTATTAGCAGTAGTACGCATCATGAGTTCTTCTGCATCTGTTGTCTTTTCATTATTTTTTCTCTCCTGTATTCTAGTACTGGATATGTACCCATGAGAAGATTAGTAGTTCCCCAAATGGCACCAGTAAAGCATATTTCTAGATGGACTTGACTGATTCTGAAACACTATGCTTTTCTTGACTTCCCCAAGCCAGGAACTTGCCTTTAGATTGGAGGAAAGAAAACAATAATTTGTACCTCTAGTTTATATCCTTAATGATATTTTTGTAACTTAGTAGGAGCTATGATTTCAGAGTGAATACTATAAACTCAAATCCAGTGGGTATTACTAGGTGACTAGTAGTATCTAACAGGATATATAGGTGTATTGATAACATTACTTTAGGACCAGATAATAGACCCCATTTATTAACACACACATGGTTTTAACAATTCAACTATTCAATAATTTAAAGTGATATGCATTTCTACAGAACAAACTGATTAGTTAGTATTACTTTTTCTTTTCTTGTAAACATGCTATATGCAGTATAGAAAAAAAAAAACTAACACAAACCTAGTTCCAGTTCTGAATATCTGGTTACTATCTATTTGTGGCTTATTAAACAACTGCTTTCATCTTCCTTCTACCTCCTTGGCTGCCTCAGGTTGTTTTCATCGCTTCTGGCTGGGCCCATCTGGTTTAGTTTATATTAAACTGCTAGTTGGAAAACAGGTAATAAATACCTCAGGAGCATCTTTTTCTTCTGAATTTCAGTACAAAATGTCCTGCTGTGAATCTTGAGGTTGCTCAGCAGAACTCATTGGTCCAGGTGTGTGGATCCAGGCTTCTGCATCTGTTTACAGTATTTTCAGCTCATCGCATGTCTGGTATTGGCGGACTCAGCTCTCACTTCCCTGCTATGGCAGTGAGCCTCTAATTCACCGTGCAAAACAACAACCTGGGGAAGCTTCTAAAAAATGCATATGTCTTAGCCCTGGACCTTCTGACTCTGAGCTTAGTGAGTAAGGGTAGAACATGCTAATACACAAAGTCCTCAGATCTCTCTTTGAGAAATCGTGCGAGACTTAGACATATCCCTAAAGCATCCTTTTAGTTTATAATTTCCTCACTTAACCCCTCTCTGTCCCCAGGAGGGATATACAGACTGAAAAGCCCTTTATTACTTCAGCTCAATTTGAAATAGAAGGTAGGTTTAGATAGTTAAACAACTTGCCTCCCATATTACCACATATACTGTGGTTAAATAGAGAACATCCCTTTCTTGTTAATTCAGAGTCTCATGACAGAGAAACTGTCTTGAGAAAGTAGTTTTTGCAATTTGGAGGTGGAGGTGGGTGTTGGGGAGGAGAGGGTGGCAATTATCAACCAACTATAGTGGTAATTATAGCTTGCTTGGGAAGAGATCCTCCAAATGAATATAATCCTGTAGTCAGCTCAAAGATTTCATATGTATTCAGAGTTAAAGAGCTAATTTTCTTTTTTAGTGTTAATGAATTGTAAATTAATTTATTATATTTTAAATGACAGCCCCTACAAGAAGGAATAAGAATTCTTTAATATTTCTATGGCTAATGCTCCACTAAATAAAACAAACTAATATTTTGGAGCCATTGTGAGTTGTAAATAACTAGATATAGTCAGCCATCTTGTATTTTTAGTATATTCAGTCTGCTGTTTTCTAGCAAGCAGAATTAGGGAAAAGGCAGTATCATTTAATGAGAAGCAGGTGAAATTTCTACAAGCAAACCTAGAAACCAGATGCAAATTCTTAATGCTGTAAGGTTGGAAGTGGATTTCTTTGGCTTTCTCAACTTAATAGATACAAGTTTAAAATGAATTTTTGAGGTGCTGAAACTACTTACAATGACCATTCTGTAAGTCCTTTCTTCTCTTCTCTTCTGATTTCATTTTGGCCTTTATGTACCATTGACACCTTTAAAAAAGGCAAACAGAGTCTTATTTTAGGAATTATAGTTAAGAACCAAAACCAATTAAAATACATAACACCACAGGCAAAAGTTTTTATCATAAAGCCCACTTTTAAGAACATCTTTATAACACATGAAAGTACTCCATAAAAGGTTTTTCAAAAATATATCAACATTAGCCCCAGTTAATAATAAAACACTCTCAAGTGGATTGATTGATCCAAATGATTGGAACCTTAGAAAATACATAATAATCATATGTCTTTCCTTACTTGGCTTCTAATAGCTAGAGCTGATAAAAAGCGTTAAAAGTCAAAAATGGAAAAATTGCTTTTGATTCAGAATCTCAGAGATTTAGACAACTGTCCTCCAGTTTCAGTGTTAAACAGCATGTTGGGTTTTTTTTAATATTAAAAATGTGGTAGAAGCATGTTCTGTTCTCTCTCTGAAGAATCACTCTCTGAAGAATGAAGGCAGGTGCTTATCTCCAATGACTTGTTCAACATGAAAAATTCATCAGCATCCATATTATTTGACAGTTCATCAAATTGCTAATTCCAAATGGTTAAACAGAATACACCTGTGGCACACAATCCAATCTTTTACTGTGAATTTGGCCTCAAATCCTATGACAAATTGAGTATTCAGATGTCAAAAAATTTTCACAGAATAATTTCCAATGAATGTTGCCCTAGCAAACTGCTTAAGAGATGCTTCAGAATGTTCTTTTTTTTTTTCATCTTATGTAATTGAACTTGTTTCTTCCACGATATAGAATTTAAGGCCATTCCTGATGTCTTATAAATTGGCAAACATGGAAACTGAAAGTTGAAAATAATTTAGCACTTTTTTTTGTCATTATTAAATTCTTTTTTTGGGGGAAAGGTCTTGTCTTTTTTTTAGGGCTGCACCAGAGGCATATGGAGGTTCCCAGGCTAGGGGTCAAATCGGAACTGAAGCTGCCAGCCCATGCCAGAGCCAAGGCAACTCTGGATCTGAGCAGCATCTGAGACCTACACCACAGCTTATGGCAACGCCAGATCCTTAACCCACTGAGAAAGGCTGGGGATCGAACCTGCGTCCTCATGGATGCTAGATGGGTTCTCTAACTGATGAGCCATGATGGGAACTCCTTTTTGTTTCTTCCTCTTTTTTTTTTAATACTTTTTAAAGTGCTATTAACATTCTGCTTCAGGAATTCCAAATAATGATAACAGTCAAGCCTATCTTTCAAGTTCATTAGGCTAATCTTATTTAACCTACAATGACTATACGGTCTTTTTTTAAGTTTGTAATATTTATATGTTAAGGCAGTATTTTCTGATATTTTAATGAAAAGTGTTCCTCACGTGTATGTCCTATTTAAATCATTATTTGCTGAAATTCTCTATGAGGAAATAAGTTCTTAACTCATATTCTACAAATAAATAAAACATAATGGAAAAATTACAACCAACTTTGCTGCAGATTGAATCACTATTAAATAAAATATCATTTGAGTCAATTTCCATTGTAAATTTAGAGGCATTTAAAAAACTGATGATGAATATGATACTGCTGTTTAAATGAACTCTGAGACACTATTAATTACAAGAACCATACTTTGCCTATTTATACACTTGAAATTTTTAAGTACACATAGGGGTAAATGTGCTCCTTTTACAATTTCATAATAAGTCACCATTTCAACTCAGCAACATTAGAATACTCATATGTTTCTTTGTTCTTTGATAAATCCTGTAAAAGTGGATTTGCTACAACTAAATGCTACAACTAAAGTGATACACTTTTAACAGGTAACAGTTACATTTTCTCAGGGACTCACATTTGATAAATACCTTTTTTTGGTACTTGTCAATTCATTGATCTATACTTCCAGTCTGCTGTCAAAATTTCATATAATTTTTTATATATCTATAACCTCTATAATTTTGTAATGTTTTAATAAAATACCAGTATGTAAGTTTCAAAAATTAATAAAACAAAGGGTGTTCATAGTTCGCTGAACTCTACTGCCTCTGAATGTAGCAATATGTCATTTCTGCTTATTATTAAATATTAGGGTTTTCCAGTAGAGATGGTATACTTTAGCTAAAGTCAGTAAGGATGTGTATTGTTTTGACTGACATTCTTATTATAGTTTTAAATCATAACACCGATATTTTGCAGTATGTACGTTTCAGATTATTAATAAAACTCTCAAGGTATTTTGTGTCACTACTGATAATCTAGATGGAATATTTTCCCCTTGTAGGAAGGAAAATATGATCCAAAGATGTCACAATTTCTGACAAAAGGCTGGGCCAAATAAGAAATAACACTTTTTCTTTTAAACAACTTAATACACATTATCTTCATTCACGTCTCAGCATTGTCAGTAACTGGCTCATGGTAACAATCTAGTATATTTAAAAATCAATAAAGTATTTTAATGCAGGGTCATTCCAAACTGTAAAAGTCGAAATCTAAGGTTTAGATGAATGAAGCACTTTGACCAGTTAGCTGGGATTCAAATCTAGCTCTGTTGCTATGTTCAATTCATTATTTTAAATTTTCATCCATATTACTCTTAAATGGAAAAATAACTTGATTTAGAAATTCAATTCATATAATTCTAATATAAATACTTTCAGTATTTAGTGGATAAAACATTCTATAATATTAAATTTATAAAACACTTCTATATAAATTTTTCCAACTCGAATTATTTTTTCCCCAAGAAAAATCCCTTTCATGATATACTTTAACCATAGTAAAAGAAAAAATCATAACTAACTTATTAAGTGGGATTTTATTCACAGTTCTCAAAGTGTTTTCATCAAGTATTTGGTTGCTTCCATATTCAGGGACTTGGAGACAGAGACCTTGTCATGGTGGCTCCGTTGCATTTTAAATTTCACCATCAGAGCAGAATCTGCCCTGATTCCTTTTTCTCACAGGTATGCTTTGTTAAGTGTAAAAGTCCTTGAGTACACAGACGGCTATTCACAAATCTTGGAAATACTCTGGTATAAATCAGTTACCTCCCAGTGATTAAGAAGAACAAGGTAAGAATGACGAGGAGAGTGAAGCCTCCCACGGCCGCTGTGGCTATCACGAGGATCTGCCCCTGTTCTGCCGCCATGTCAGAAGCTGAAACACAGATGTAATATTAACATTTCCTGGGGTGACATTTCACTACCAAAACTGTTTCACAATTTAGTATATGCTTGAAAATAGGGTAAAGGATACTACCTCCCCTCCCCCACAACCGTTTTTGCCTTTTATTTAGCACATAAGATGCAAAATGAGGGCTAAAGACTGAGGTTCATAATCCACCCCATAACCCTTTCTTCTCTTTTACCGAAGTACCAAGAAAGTAGATGGATTCTTAGTACCCGTAATTTTAAGGTTAAGTAGGTTTTGCAAAATTAAATTAGTAGATAGATGAAAGGATCTTGTTTACATAATTGCTAAATTATTTCCTTGAGCACTTCTGTTGGGCTATACCCCGCAGGCCTGCAAATCTTGTAATTGCCTAGCTAAGAGACCAAAGAAAAAAAACAGAAAACAGCGACAGAGATATCAACGGTTTATTGGTTATGGAATCTTACAAGTCTGAAGCAAAGTCCTGGAGTGAGGCCCCCTCATGCAGGGCAGACAGCAGACAGGATTAGACTGCCTTAAGGGGTGGGGATGTCCTCATTTATAGGTGGAAATGACATCGGGTTAGCTCATTAGTTACCAGGGAAACCAGTGACTGGGGCCGACGGCAAGCACACAGGTGGTTACTGATTATGCCTTATAATTAAGAGGATTGTATAGACATGTGAGAAGGTGAAGGCAAAGCAGGGACTGGTTGAGCAGGGGATATACAGAGAACAATAGAATGGCCATCTTGAATGGCCTAATCACACATCAGGATACCAGGGTTTACATATAGTTTTGATGTCTGTTTTCACAAAGTAGAAACACTCTAACTGAAAAATTTGTTTTAAGAGTAAACTTCCTTATATTTCATAAAGCTCAATTCAATCAAAATTATGCATCCCACCTCTGCAGCACAAGGGTGTACATAGTAGATGCTTATATGTTTGACTAGCAGTAATTTAAAAAATGGCATTTGAAAGCTTCCTTGTTTGAAGAAAAGTATAGATTATGTATATTAACAGCATATTCTCTCATTGACAAAAAATGTATCAAAAACTACAAGGGTGCATGCTTCACCAGCTTCTGGGAATCTTCTAAAGTATCTTAGTTCAATTAATTCATTAGCACTTTTCACTCTCTGCATTACTGATGTTTTAATGAGACATGATTTTATTGGATGAGATATGGGTAATTGCTTAGTAATAGAGGTAAGGAAACTGAGAAGTTAAAGAACTTGATCCAGCTCACACATGATTATTACCAGAATTTAGGCTTTCAATATTTGTTTAATTTCTCCTTCCTATGCTATAACTTGCAGTAGTGACTCAGTTAATCACGAATATTCTAAAACAGTAAATGAATTAGTGCCTCCAGTATCCCTTAACTTTAGTAAAACTTGATATTTGTTCTGATTAATATACAAACTAATCAGATGTAAGCAGCAAACTGCATCAAAGAAAGAGTATAACAAAAGCAAACCACCTAATTCTCTACCATAATAATTTAAATATATTAAACCTGAGAACTTTAAGGCTTTCACAGAAGTAGATCTTTTTTGGAGAATCAGGTACGTGGTAAACTCTGTATGAATTTATATCCAGAGTAATAACTTTCTCAGTTATTACTGAGAATATCAATATGAGAATATCTAAACCTTAAATGCTATTAAGTCAGTAAGATGCCAGTCAAACATTTAAGAGGCTTTTTAAGAAATATAAATGTAAATAAAAACAAAAGATATCTGTGTTCAATTTTCAGTAAGAAATTTACTAAACATTGGAATTAGATTTTAGTCACTATGATTTTATCAGTATATTTTCAGGCAATCTATTTCAGTGTTGAGTTGTAGCTCATAATCTGTGCAGAGACAAGTTAAATAGCTGCATCTTATCCAATAAATAATGTACTGAAGATTTAATATTAGGTTCTCAATGGATTTCCTAATCTTCAAAATAGCACTGATATCATGAGAATTAATGTCTGCTCTAAAATGTCACATTTTCTCATTGAAAATTATTGAAAAACATATTGTAAAGAATAGATGTTATAGAAAACAACATTAACTTTTCGAAGATAAAGAAGGTGGCATTTGAAAGGAAAGTATTTTTGACTTCCCGACGGGTGTATTTGTAAAATATATAATATAGCTTTGGAGCGTTAAACCTGGAGAGTGTATTTTCATGGTAGCCAGGTAGCAAGTGATTTATTGAGACCATGTATTCAAAGTTCAGATAGAGAAGAAGATTACGTTATTGGGTGCTTTTGGAAAATCAGATTACTTCATTACAGAAATTGTGCTAACAAATAGTGTCTTAGTAAAATGCCAGTACTACTAATACATCTTCTTTTTCATCCTTGTGATTACAAATTTATGAACTTTGCTTCAATTAAAATTTTAATTGGATAACAGAATATTAAGTTGTAACACTTGAAAAAATGTATATTTCTGCACAATTCTTAAACTTCTGTACTAGGAATCTAAATACTCTTCTGTGGAGAATGTTATATATATACACATATTATATATAAAGGTAAAAATAAGTAATTTGAAAATAAGAGTATATAATGTGATGTACTATCATACTAGGAGTAAAATTCTGTGAATGATGGAGCTGGGATGATTATGAAAACATTATGAATCTCATTATCATCACTAACAATAACCACTATATATTTAATAGTAAACTATCCTCTAGCATTATGGTTAGTCCTTCAAATTCACTATCAAATTTATCTGCACAATATTCTTTTTAGCAGTAGGTAGTATTATTCCTAGTTTAAAGGGTTATATTACTTGCCTAAGGTCACATCTTATACATAAGAAAGCTGGCCACCCAACCCTGATTTGCCAGGCACCACCATTTTCACTAACAGAACAACTGGCCTGGGGCTCTTTTGCGTGTTCTAGAATAATTACAGCCTTTATTGACCTTTGTTTCATGTTTGTAAAATGAGAATGTAGAATTAAATATTCTTTTTTTTTTTTTCTTTTTAGGGCCACACCTGTGGTATATGGAAGTTCTAAGGCTAGGGATCGAACCTAAGCTGCTGATGCCCACCTACACCACAGCCACAGTAACACTGGATCCAAGCCATGTCTTTAACCTGCACCACAGCTCATGGCAACACCAGATCCTTAACCCACTGAGCAGGGCCAGAGAGCCAACTCATATCCTCATGAATACTAGTCGGGTTTGTTTCTGCTGACCCACAACAGGAACTCCAAATTAAATATTCTTCTTTTTTTGTCTTTTGTCTTTTTAGGGCAGTACCTACGGCATATGGAGGTTCCTAGGCTAGGGATCGAATCAGAGCTGTAGCTGCAGGCCTTAGCCACAGCCACAGCAATACAGGATCATAACTGCATCTGCTACCTACACCACAGATCACTGCAATGATGGATCCTTAACCCACTGAGCAAGGCCAGAGATGGAACCCACATCCTCATGGATACTAGTCAGGTTTGTTACCCACTGAGCCGTGACAGGAACTCTGAAATTAAATATTCTCAACACAGTCTTTCAGAGAAATTTTACTATGATACTGTGTTACTGATTAAGGTTGCAGTGAAACACTGGGAAGAACAAGATTTGCCATCTGGAAATGAGAGGGAGACACAAGACCTGTGCTGCAGCTCTTGGTCCTGAAAGGGATAATTTCTTTTTTTCAAATTAATCAATCACGAAGCTCTGAGTTTATCTCAGGATAAAGTCCAAAGGCTTTAAATTTGTTAACAAGACTGTCTACAAATGTCTCTAGCATCAATCCCTAGACTGACCTCTCATCATTCTTTAACCATGCTAAATTGCTTCCACTTTCTTCAATGTACTAGACTAAAGGTCAATTCCTATTCAATCCTCCTACATGAACATCACATAATTTTTGGTTATGTGCTTAGATTTTTTTAGATCCCCAGACATATGTTCCCTTAGACCCTTGTAATAATTTTACCCATAAATTTCTATCATGTTTTATTGAAATTACTTTTTTTTGGTAATCTTTCTGTTAGAAAATTCCGTGAGCGTGGGATCTATCGTGTGTTGAATGGTGACATCCCTTCCTCCCCTTGCTACCCCCTAAAAAAGGAATTTATAAGTGAAATTAAGGACCTCAAGCATCCTGGATCAACCGCGTAGGCCTAATTGACATGTCCTCATAAGAGAAAGGAGAAAGAAGATGAAGAGGAGAAGACTGCATGAAGACAGAGGCAGAGACTGGAATTACGCAGTCACAGGCCAAGGAATACCTGGAGCCACCAGACTATGGAAGAGGCAAGAAAGGATTCTCTCCTAGAGCCTTAGGAGAGTGTGTTTCTGGCTTCCACAACTGTGAGAGAACAATTTGATATTTTAAGCCACTTTGTATGGTAATTTCTTATAGTAGCCCTAGGAAAATAATAGTATTTGACCTACAAGGCATGATGCCATGACAGTAGCTCAATAAATATTTGCTTGTGTGAATGGACTGAATGATTGTGTGCACTGGATGATTCTAATAGAAAAGAGGTCAGATTAACCTGGGATAGTCCATATCCTCACCTTTCACTTGCTAAGTAGAGATCTATGGAGTTCCCATCAAGGCTCAGTAGTAACGAATCTGACTAGGATCCATGAAGATGCAGGTTTGACTCTTGGCCTCGCTCAGGGGGTTAAGGATCCGGCATTGCTGTGAGTGTGGTGCAGGTTGCAGATACTACTCAGAACCTGCCTTGCTGTGGCTATGGCATGGGCCAGCAGTTGTAGCTTTGATTTGACCCCTAGCCTGGGAATTCCCATACGCGTGGGTGCAGCCCTAAAAAAAGAAAAGAGATCTACCTTGAAGGTAGGACATTATGTATGTGAAGTAAGTCTATGAAACATTATTTTAATCAGAAGAATGTAATTATTCTCTGTTCCTAGAGATAATACTTCTGGAAGGCAGAAACTACTGGAAAGTATAGACTTCTAACTTTAATCAAGTTTAGTAGATTCAACTTGGGAATATGACTCCATGGTGAAGAATTCGTTAAAAAAAAAAAAAGAATTTACTAGTTCATTCAGAAAATGTTTATTGAGCACCTATTACACAGCAGACAGTGAGGAAACAGTGGTGAACAATAGACTGTCCTCCTGGATTTATTGTTCCATGGGAAGATAAATGATGAACAATTACTAGGCTAAAAACTGTTATAAAAGAGAAATTGCTGAGTTCTCTGGAAGAGAATAAACAGCCTCTGGCAGTAAGTCAGCACAGTGGGAGTCTGGAAATATGACATGTTGGAAGAAGGAGGAGGATAGAGGTGGGGGGAGGGAGAAGAACAAGTGGAGGAGGAAGGGGAGAGGAAGAAGGGGAGTGGAGGAAGGGGAGAAGAAGGAGGAAGGGGAGAGGGAGGAGAGGGAGAGGGGAGGAGGGAGAAGTTGTTCCTTGGTTAGAAGTCTTAAGGACTTGATTAATTTAAACAGGCAAACAAACCATAACATCATCTACCCTTTGGATTCCATATAAATACAGCACAGGTATAAAATGCTGTGAAAATTTTCCTATAGTACCACATATTCATTTTTTTAATCCAAAGAATAAGCTTATTTATAATTAGTTTTGTAGGAGAAATATATATATATATATACATATATATATTATTTATAATAGTATATAACAATTTTGTAGGAGAAATATATATTTATTTAATTTATATTTATCTTATATATAATTCTATATATAATTTACTCAGGTAAATGACACCATAGATAGCAAACCTGTCCTTAAAAAGAAAGGCAGTAAAATCTATGGTAAGAAATGAAATTGTTTGTGACCAGACAATTAGAAATGTTTCTTTGCTTAATGGAATGAGGTTGTAGTCTTAGTAAAAGATATGTATATTAAAATGATTTACTTTATTCTATGGTTTGGAAAGAAACACACTTCCTTAAGAGGAAGCAATTATCCAAAAAAAGAGTTACAAAATTGTTACTGAGCAAGGACTTAGCACCTAGTCAATGTTTGGCTTAAATCAGGATGACTGTTACTAAGTGAGGTTTGCTTTAGTTGTTTCTATTTGAAGAGAAAAAAGTGAAGTTCTTTACTTGGAGTCCAAATACTAAAAAAAAAGCAGATTTCATGTCTTTGGGAAACTATGAGGGAAAAGCAATTTGGCTATTTTTAACCAAAGAATTTTCTACTATGAAGGCATATGATTCTGTCTTTCTGTAATCAAGATTATTCTTGTTTATATTTACATTTCAAAGTAAAATCTGTTATTTGTATTCTGTGTCATTTTCTATGCAATAGTTTTTTAAGTTAACTCTTTTCTGTTTGAACATATTTTTAAAGTTATTGAAGACAGCATTTACATGGTTTCTTTTTTGAATAAAACATTTCTCAAAATTCTGCTTAGTGAAATAAATAGTAGAATGTATTTGTTTCATATTCACATGTTTTATTTATGATTCCCAATTTTAGATGAAATGTCAAATTTTCAAATCATATCATCTCATCACTTCACCAAAATGATTTTTTAAAGCACAGCAGAAATCTCAGCAAAGTAATGAATGGATAGCACCCAGTAAATTAATCTTAAGGTTTATTGGCAATTGATACAGGAAATCCTTAGCATTATTTTATTCAGGAAAAAATAAATTCAGGGTACATATTGTAGTCAGGATTGGTTTATGAAGTGAGGCATATATATATAAAGATGTAGCCTCACATGATTAGGCTAGTTTTATAATTTTCTATTAGATTCTCCTCCCAGAGTGTCTCTTCCTAATACATATCCCGTATAACATGGCCAGATAATTATATTTCAAAAAATATTTTAGGAGTTCCCTTCGTGGCTCAGTGGTTAACGAATCCGACTAGGAACCATGAGGTTGCGGGTTCGATCCCTGGCCTTGCTCAGTGGGTTAACGATCCGGCGTTGCCGTGAGCTGTGGTGTAGGTCACAGACGTGGCTCGGATCCCGCATTGCTGTGGCTGTGGCAAAGGCCGGTGGCTACAGCTCCTGTTAGACCCCTAGCCTGGGAACCTCCATATGCCCTGCGTGCGGCTCTACATAAAAAGGCAAAAAGACAAAAAAAAATATTTTAAAATATTGAGTCTTTCCCATTGTCTAGAGGGTAAAATCATCCCATTGCAGTAAGTACACCATTTCTTAGAGAGGTCTAAGCCTGGAACTTTGGACTCAGCCCTCACACAATTCAAGTTGATCAATCCTGTCATTCCTACCTTGTAAAGTATTTCTTAGATTCATTCCCATTCTCTCTTATTCCAATAGATATTTTCTTAGTTCATATACTCATCTTATCACATGCATTTGAATTCAGCTAGAGGGCAACTGCAATAATGTGGAATGCAGTGGAGCAGTGGCAAACAAGATGGGCATAAAGTGCCTCTGAAGAAACATCTGACAGATGTTCACATACTAAAGAATGCAGAGTTTACTAGTAAAACAGCTTCAGTGCCTCACACTCTTACTTCAGAAGTGTTATTGATTTCTAAGTTCACAAAACAGTATAGTAGACATAAATTGTGTTAAGGCTAGGCATGAACGCTCTAAAGAGAGAGAGTTGAATGGAAATGTACGCAGCTAGGCTGACTGAAAGAAGAACTGGGAAAACTGAAAATCTAACATAAAATTCCAAAATATATATTAGTCCAGAGACAGGAGTTTAGGATTAAACAGTGCTATAAAATTCAAGGAGCACCCCTGTGGTGCCATAGGGTCTGTGCTGTCTCTGAAGCACTGGGAAGCAAGCTCGATTCCCTGCCTGCCCAGTGGGTTGAGGATTGGTGTTCCTGAAGCTGCACTGTAGGCTGCAGCTGAAGCTTGGATCTGATCCCTGGCCTGGGGATTTCCATATGCCACAGGGTGGCCAAAGAGGAGAAAAAATAATCAAGTAGCAATGAAGGACTCAATATGTTAGAACTCAGTACATTAACATGGTCATCCAAGGTCAATTAAGAAATGCTAAGATATGTTCAAGATATTTTACATAAAAGGACAAGAATTTGTAAATGCATGATTAGAAAAATATTTCTCTTCAAAATATTTAAAACTTATAAAAATAATACTTTAAAGACCATATCTCTGTCTGAAAACTTCACCTATCAAATGTGATTCATTTTCTGAAGATTTCCATTTTTTCAGCTTATTTAAACTATATCATAAGATTCTTGAGAACAGAAATAGTATCATTCAATTTTTTTTGTATCACGTGGGACTAGCATAACGCTTTACAAAGTGTAGGGATTAATAAATGTATATTTTCATGATGAAAAGATTGAGAACACATTCTAGATGTAAGGATTAAATGCCTCTGACTAAAGAAAGTTTTCACATATGATTTATTTGGTAATATTAATGCTTAAATTGTTCTAGTGACACAGACAACCCCTTACACATGTAAACTTTGACATTTAATGTTTTCAAAAATAAATTAATAGAAAATAGTATGAGTAAACTTCTTTATCCAAATATCCCTGCCTAGGTCTTGAATCAAGTAGTAGCTATTTAGAGGAAGAGGTATTGGCCTGACATTGTAGTAGCATTTTTTTTGTATTCATTCAATATGTTATGCCATTTACCAACAGGAAAAAACTGTCTAAGATGGTTCAGGAGAGGAATGTGAAGAGGGGGAGAGAAAGAGGGAGAGAGACATAATAGCAAGGGACTCTTTGACCCACTCTAGTAAGCCATTTACCGAATTCTCCTAGCTGGATGGAAACAAACCTCATGGATCATTTCTGTTAAAGTAAAGACACTTAGCTGGGATTATACTTTTTCAGAAAATTATTTCACAGATGTACTTTCCTCCACTGCTCTGTCACTTCTACAGAAACAATGCAATTCAGTGCTTCAAGCTGGCTACACTGGGACACGGAAGATTTCAAAATTCACTCTTCTTGATGACCTTAATTTACTTGTCAGATAAAAATGCCAAATGACACAGGAATAATTGGAAAATGTGAGTTTGGTACAACTTGATGGAGAGGCAGAAACAAGGGAAGGTAGCGCAGCATGATGAAAACTTTCTCTTTTTTTTTTTAAGAGATTCTTGTCTGTGTTAATAAATGATCAAGATGTCTCGCTATAGGTAGGCTTCATGTGACAAATATCAAAGAACAGAGAAAAGAGATTGAGGCATTTAAACACCTGGAACTACTGTTAACATTCTAAATGTCAAGAATTTAATTTGTAATTGTCTATATTTCATACAGTTACTGGCAGTTGAGATAGGTCTTTGATAACAGTTTTTCTTTGCAACTGTAATACTCATACTGGCAAAATACATGTTTTATCATTTTTTTAAAAAGACTCAGTGTAGAATATAATTTCCTTACAAATTTCACAAATTCCCTGGATCACTGACTTGGAACCTATGATGTTCAAATTCAAACACTATTCTGCAAATACTAGGATACTAACAGTATTTTCATATTGGTAGACATATATAGGCACTTGAGGTTATAGCATCATACTATAAACGTGTGGTTTGAGGTAAGTAGGGTTATAATGAAATATATAGAGATCATAAATTTCATACGGCTTATAAAAGATTTATTTAGAATCTATTCTTCATAAAAATATTTAAAGAAAATAATTCTGATAAACACATATTGATTATTTAGAACAAGTTTTTCTTGAGGAAGTTCTCTTTCATTAACTCATTATTTATTCAAAAAATAACATAAATATTAATCATTTAGAACATGCTAAGCCCGGCGATACAAAGACTGGGGAGACAGAACTAAGGCATATTTTCTTATTCTCATAGTAGTTTCTCTTTAGTGAAGGGGTTAGAGGTGTAAGCCTTAATATAGTATAGCAAAATTGTTGGTAAAATGGAGCTATGTGTGATGGTCATGAGGGAAGAGTATGAGAAAACAACCTTGATGGGAAGAAATGAAGGAAGGTTTATAAAGGAGGTGATTCTTAAGCTAAAGTTGTATGATTAGAATAAATCTGCAAGTCACCAAGGTGATAAGTAGATATTGGGACATTCTAGTTTGAAAAAATGACCTCACAAATATGGAGACAAAAAATATCACAACATCTTCAGGAGTTGTTTCTGTGTACTTTGAGATGTCTGAGACATAGATCAACAGGCCAAATAAGAGGTCGGAGAGAGGGTGAAGATGAAAATTGAAACTGACATCAGTCAGCATGCTTGTTTTTTTCCAGTTACCATTCATACTCAGCTTCAGAAGTAGAGTTGATGGAGATGCAAGTTTTAACAGAATTGCAGTTTTTACTGGAGGTATAAACTCTTGCAAATGTATGGGAAGGACCTGTCTGAGGATAAATCCAACAGAGAAGAGAGCAGAACTGAGACTGAGGAAGTATGGAGAACATAATTGGAGAGCCTGGATATGGCCTGAATGTCAGAATACACTTTGACTTTTTGGCTACATAAAGCAATAAAGTCCCAGAGTTCCCATCGTGGCTCAGCAGTAACGAACCTGGCTAGTATCCGTGAGGACAAAGCTTTGATACCCGGCCTCCTTTAGTGGGTTAAGGACCCAGTTTTGCACTGAGTTGTAGTAGTATAGGTTGCAGATGCGGCTTGGATCTCATGTTGTGGCCCTGATTTGACCCCCAGCTTGGGAACTTCCATATGCCGCACATGTGGCCCTAAAAAGACAATAAATAAATAAATAAATAAATAAATAAACAAAAAAACAATAAAGTCCCATTTTTCATTAAGTCTGTTGGGTTTTTATTACTTGAAATTGATAGTCTTATTTAATACAATGAACCAAAGGAGAAAGCATTTATCCATAAACAAGGGGAAGGGAGGGTAAGTGGGTACTTATATTTGCAAACAATGGGTAAGATATCTTCCCATTGTTTATTACGTTGCTTGAGGTGGATGTATTTTATCTCCATTTACTACATATTTGTTTGTTTAAAAAACTGATGTCAAACACAGCCTCCTGAGTATGTTTGCTTCCACAACTGAATGAATGGGACTGGAAGAATAAAGTGAAATGGAATTGGTGGGGGTGGGGGTTACTGTTATAAAATAACCTTTGGTTAATACAAAGAATATCAAATTGTCTGCCTGAAGGGATTCCACCTTTCTGTTTAATAGACAGATTAGGTTCAGGGGAAAATCAGTCCTGTCTACTGTATATTTACTGGATCTTATGCGCTGATTTAATAAAAACTGGATGGATGTGCAAACAAACAAACCAACCAACCAAAAACAAAAACAAGTGAACTGAATTTCTGGTAAGTTTTAGCAAGATAGCATGTTAAATCAGACCGTGGAAGAATCTGCCAGATTTAAACCCATCTAATTATAAACTCATTACCACCAAATCTGAGCAAAACAAATTTCTATGGAAGACCTTTACTTAATTTTCTCAGTTAATGATGCAGCAGATTTGAGGCTATAGTTGTCCTATACATGGTTTCAGTGGTATTTATGAAAGTACAGAAACTAGAAATGTTGGGGTGGGAGTACAATTTCTCTTAGCTTTCTGTATCCATGCACTGTGCCTTAAGTAATTTAGATCTCAGGCATCTAAGAGGGACCCGCTACTCCTTAGGCCAGAACTCATCTGAACATTCCCTGAAAGCAAGCAAGTTGTAGGGTCAGTTTTTGCATCCTTATCTGAAACTGAAGCTTATTTTGAATAACACCAAACTACCTCAGTCTCTAACCAGTCATTACAATGACTTCTGGAAAAATTCAAGGAGAATCAACTCTATTTTTTTTTCTTTTTCTTTTTAGGGCCATACCTGCAGCATATAGAAGTTTCCAGGCTAGGGGTCAAATCGGAGCTGCAGCTGCTGACTACACCACAGTCATAGCAATGCATAATCTGAACCACATCTGCAACCTATAACACAGGTCAAGGCAATGCAAGATTCTTAACCCACTGAGCAAGGCCAGGGATCGAACCTGAATCCTCATGGATACTAGTTGGGTTCGTAACCCACTGAGCCACAATGGGAACTCCTAAATTTATTTTTAAAAGAGCCAACCTATGGTCCTACAAAACTGTGGCTCAATACAATTTTCTTAGTGTTCCTCGATTATTTATGTTATGCTTTTCTTTAAATCACAAGTGAGGTCTCCAAGTTAAATATTTGAAGCACATATTACTCTATTAGTTATTGCTATTATTTTTAAGAAAATGACTGCTCGCTTTGCACATGGATCTTTCACTGAATTTTGACTTCACTGCCTTGAGAATCAAGTTAAGTCAAAACTGAGGATTAGTATTAGGATTCTGAAAACATGGGAATAAATACTACTCTAAAAGAATGGTGAATTAAAGGGGAAGATTTTCCTGATGTACCCATTCACAATTTCATGTAATATAAAGCAGCACTCTTTTACTTACTCATCCTTTAAACCAATATTTTCACAATACGATACTGATTGTAGACAAACTGCTTATGTGCCATCTCGGTAGACAGAAAGATAAGTCTCTTCCTATATGCTGATGATATGAGTTTCATTTTCAACAACTAGAATTGATTTCTGGACACAAATAATTCTGCCATCCTACTGCTGCCAGAAAGAATTGTACATCATCAACTTTATCAAAACTAAAATAATTTTCTTTGGCAGACAAAGGCAATTGATTAAAACTGTGCAAAACTAGACAACCTATTCCATTCTATACAATATATTATTCAGTGACTTATCCTGGAAAGCCTGCTGCAGAACTATGCAATATATAACATTTTCCATGGGAGAAGCCCTCTTTGGGTTTCTTTTGATGACTTGGAACATTTGAACATTTCCAAAATCATCTTTCTCACTGGTGTGGAACTCTGGGCTTTCAATCTGGGGCATGCTTAATTGTGGGAGCAGATACAAATATGCTTCCTAAGTACAATCTTTGTTTTGTCTGCAGCGCATTTCAGTGCAATGAGGGGAGGCTTGATTTTTTTCATGAGTAAAAATATTGGTTGGGCATCTTGGCTTTAACAGCAGAAAGACTTCTGCTTCTCTTTCACCTTATTTTTAAAGCACTTATACCATCCCTCAGTACAAAAAAAGAATTCACACTCTAAGCCCTCATTAAAGACCACCTTTAATATTCTTAGTAAGCATCTTCTAGGATATCTGTTCAGCTCTGTCTCTGAAAACTGCCTCCACCCCAGGGTAGGACTTTGGAAGACTGTTCTGTCTCTGGCTCCCAGTCATGAATTAAATTAGGGATGGAGATTTGACTCAAACTGGGCTACCCACAGTCCCTTTTACAGGAATTTCAGATTAGGATTCATATCTACGGTGATTTTGATCTATGGATGAACTGAAGAAGGAAATGTGAATTTGCAAGCCATGTGGCAGATAGATATCCCTTCCCTAAATGGACAGATTCAGGTAAAACTTGTTTTTAGATAGAGAAACAGAGATGACTGGTTGTGTAGACCAAGGAAAAACCTGGCTGCCTTTCATTTCAAGAGTTTTCCAATATCTTGTTTCAGTCCTTTTTTAAAAAATGTATTTATTTTTTCTTTTTAGGGCTGCACCTGAAGCATATGGAAGTTTCTGGGCTAGGGGCTGAATCAGGGCCTATGTCACAGTCACAGCGAAGCTGGATCTGAACCTCATCTTCAACCTAGGCTGCAATGCAGTTTGAGACAACACTGGATCATTAACCCACCGAGTTAAGTGGGTTAACTCACTTATGTAGGGCTCAAACCTGCATTCTCATGGGCACTGTGTTGGGTTCTTAATGCAATGAAACACAACGGGAACTCCTGTTTCACTCCTTTTTGAAGCCTCTTTTACTCCCCATGTTTCCACTGTAATCCTCTCTGGGTTATTCTTATATCTCTTTTTCTTTAACTTCGCTCATGGTATAGCACCATGGAAAAATCACCTTCAATCAGTGACATTTACTTCGGGTCTGCTTATGTCAAAGTTTAAGGTAAGCAAACACCATATGAAGCAAACAAATTTCTGCATTTGTTGAAAAAACTCTGCTTAGGGCCATTATCCTCCATGCCCTCCATATATATATTTCCTACAGAGTTTGTGCTTTATATTAAAGGAGTGTGATCATATCTCTTTTCTCTGGCTGCTTCCAGAACTCTCAGAGGCAGAGATGGTGAGCACATGCTGCATCTCTAGTAATAATTATTAAAATAAGACTTTGTTCCCTCTTGTTTTTATGGACCTAATTTTCTACTTCTAGTTTTAATTTATTAAACATTTTGTGCATGTGTCTTAAATTGCCTCAAATGTTTTTAGAGAGAGGAGAAATGCAAATAAAAAATCAACAGGCTCTGCTTAGTTAGTCAAGCTTTCTGAGAAAGTATCCCCATAAAAAACAAGGGTAATTCAGGTATGTTAAGATATATATGGGAAAAGTCATACTACTTAGTGCTGAAAGTATCCAGCCTTTTTTTTTTTTTTTCCTCTTGTCGTTTTAGGGCCACACGGCAGCATGTGGAGATTCCCAGGCTAGGGGTCTAATCAGAGCTGCAGCTGCCGGCCTAGGCCACAGTCACAGCAACGCGGGATCCAAGCCGCGTCTGCAACCTACACCACAACTCACAGCAATGCCGGATCCTTAACCCACTGAGCCAGGCCAGGGATTGAACCCACAACCTCATGGTTCCTAGTCGGATTTGTTTCCATTGAGCCACGAGGGGAACTCCAGCATCCAGCTTTCTTTCTAGAACATGAAATTTGACTGTAATTGTAGTTCTCTCGCATATCTAATGTGATAGTAATGATCTAGATAAATTATATATATATATATATATAATTATATATATATATGGGTGTGTTCTTTTAAATGATATTCTTGATTAATTAATTTTGGCTGATTAACAAAAAGTGTAATAGAGGTCACTTCCATCCCCTTTTAAAACACATGAAAAGAATTCTAAATCCCATATACTCGCTGGATAGACTAATTCATGTGTTAAGTTCTTCCTTCAACCCGGGCAATGGAGCTGCATATATCTAGCTTCAAGTGACTTTTTCTATACTGCTTCTCTTCTAAAGATTGACAGAAAGTATTTTTCAAATTATTTTTATTTTCCAATTGAGTTTTGGCATTCTTCACCTGTCCTAATCCCCAAATTTCCATGGTACAAGCTACTGGAAGTCGCAAGGTAAAGGTGCATATGGGACTCCCTCAACTATCTTCCAAGTCATAGATCAAAAAAGATACTCCCGGGAGTTCCTGTTGTGGCTCAGCAGTAATGAACCTGACTAGTATCCACGAGGATGTGGTTCAACCACTGGCCTGGCACAGTGGGTTAAGGATCTGGCATTGTCATGAGCTGTGGTGTAGGTCGCAGGCAAGCCTCAGATCTGGTGTTGCTGTAGCTGCGGTGTAGACTGGCCGCTGCAGCTCTGATTCAGCCCTTAGCCAGGGAACTTCCTTGTGCTGTAGGTGTGGCCCTAAAAAGGAAAAAAGAAAAAAAAAGGGATGCTCTTTCTCTCTTTGTGTATGTAAGTTCTAAGGCCTTAGAGATTTCTAGATGTGAATTACCCCATCAACTTATTTAATCACTAGCAGACTTCATTTCCAGCAAAATATTTCTCTGTCTTAGCCAGTACGAGCACTGGAGGAAACAGTTTTACATGCATAAGTTTAACATGCATAAGTTTTTTTTTTTGTTTTTAATAAAAACTCCAGGAGTTCCCTTCGTGGCTCAGTGGTTAACTAATCCGACTAAGAACCATGAGGTTGCGGGTTCGATCCCTGGCCTTGCTCAGTGGGTTAAGGATCCAGCGTTGCCGTGAGCTGTGGTGAAGGTTGCGGGCGTGGCTTGGATCCCGCATTGCTGTAGCTGTGGCGAAGGCCGGTAGCTACAGCTTCTGTTAGACCCCTAGCCTGGGAACCTCCATCTGCCATGGGTGCAGCTCTACATAAAAGGCAAAAAGACAAAAATAAATAAATAAATAAATAAAAAATAAAAACTCTATAAATTTATCTTGCCTGCTTCCATTAATAATCTCAAGGGCAGGGTAGAGACTAATCAGGAATGATAGACTTTTACAATCTTTAAAAATATTGCTGAATTCAAGCAAATAGCAATTGTAAAGGTATATAACTTAAAAAGTAAATCACCATGGGTGTTAATTTGGTACCTTAACTGCATGTTTTTGTTTAACACAATTTGAAATCTATCATCCCAGTGCACGGTTAAGTGAGGAGAGAGGAAAAATGACAAAAAGACAGCTAGCTAGTTATAAAAAATGCAGTGCCTAAGATGGATAAATACGAACAATGAGGAGTGGGTGTCTAATGGACAGAAATTAGCTGTCGACAGTTTAGAAGAATTCAAAAAACATTTTGAGCTGCAGTACAGAACATAACAGAATAAAGAGTCTCCTCAGTAGCCACCCGCTTGGTGTTCTACTGCTGGGAAACTTGTGTTAATTTGAGAAAGAATGGAGTAGCCCTGTTTCTAGTCATTAAGCAAGGTAAAAAATGTCATTTTATAAAAGTTCAAAAATTTTCAAGCCTGTTTTCTATTCTAAAAATTGAAACAGTAAAATCCTTCTTCAAACAAGATATTCTACCTTTATTACTTATAGAAGTAATAGCATAACTAATACCTGTTCTGAGCCAAAATATAGTTTCCCGTATACAGCCTGATGTGATTTTCTATGGGTTGCTTATACCTTTGGACAGAAATCAGTTGTTAGTTATTTATTTAATTTTTAAAAATTTATATCAGTGTAGTTGGCTATGGTACATAAATCGTGTTATTTGTATTTAAAAACTGAAGAGGATTCCACACAGGGTACCCTAAGGGAGGTTTATTGCTGGAACTGCAGTGTTTTTCTTTCTTCTTTATGGAGATGAGTGGCAACTGATTCACAGCACAGGTTCATTCAAAAAATCATATTGAGAGTTCTCTTTTAGCCTAGCAGGTTAAGGATCTGCTGCTGTCACTGCAGTGACTTGAGTGGCTGGTTTGATCCCTGGCCTGGGAACTTTCATATGCTGTGGGTGTAACAAAAAAAAATATATCATCTGGCATTCAGTGAAGGAGTCTTCTACGGAAGAAGAGTAGTAATTATTATGAAAGAAACATTTTAGAGTGCTCATGTGTGCCATCCGTAGTTCTGAACACTATACATTCACTAACCTATTTAATCTTCACAACAAGCATATGAGATAGTAGTATTATCAGTTTCACTTTATAGTTGGAGAAATGAAGGCACATAGAGGTTATTTAACCTGCCCAGGGTTATGCAGATGGAAGTGGTGGAACTAGATTTAAGTACATAGTCTAGTTCTGGAGTTTGAGCTTCTAACCACTTATGCTATACTGTCTGACAGCACTAAGAGTTTTTATTGTTTAAGTATTGAAAAGAAAGGTGATCCAATCCCTAAAAAATTTGATTGCCATAGAAACAGGAGGGAGAGTGGTTCTGGGTCCACAAGATGATGTTGCTAGAATGGGACTGATGGAGGCTTCCTGACTTGCCTACCATGATGGCTAAGATATGGTATCTCATAAATTCAAGGGTGGAGCTTCCTTGGCTGAGTTCAATTCTTCAGTGCTTAAGCCCTGGAAGGTCAACTCATCTTGGATAATTCCACTCTTATATTAACTCCTGTAAAAACTAAACAAAAACCACAACTAGCCAGCTCATCTCAAAGCTTAGCTAATGCATGAAAAATAAATGTCAAAGGGAAGAATCAGAGAATGACATGATTGCTGTTGTAGCAACCATGCAATAAGATAGTAAAGAATATTGTTTTGTGTTTTTAATAGTTATTCTTTGCTAAAATGGAATGTTAGAATTGAAAATTAATACAATAAAATCAGTATTAATAATCAATACTTAACTAAGCTCTAACAGGAGTGCTGGATAACCTGCTAAGTACTTTACGCACATTGAGGTACTTTACACATGTTGAGGTAATGTATCCTCAGAAAAGCACTGGAAAGTAGGTGGCATTCTTCTTTTCATTTTCCAGATGTAGAAACTGAGGCATAAGTGGGGTTAACAGATTTTCCCAAAGTCTGATATCTAGAAAGTGACAAAAATCTAAATCCAGAGTTCAGTACAAAGCTTGAGTTTTTAAACTAAATTCTTCACTGCTTCTCTTTAGTTGTCTATCTATGAAATATCTGCCAAACTGAATTGCTTATATCAGTTGCTATCATGAAAAATTTCCTTGTTCTTTATTCTTTCCTGTATGCTTGTTCTTTGTATCTTTCATTTTATTCAAGACCAAGGGCAAGCCCTTCTCTATAAAGTTTTCGCCTGCTGCCTAGGTCCCAGTGATTATTAGGATTCTAGTGAGAGTTAACATTTCACAACCACAGCAGGAGTGAGGCATTCCTAACCTCCTCTCAGCTTAACTTTTCTCCAGAGCATTTCTCATCATCTGTTTTAGATGGAGTTTCCTGTGACACAGATTCTGCAATGGGGCTCTGCATGCAGCAGGTTTACTGAAGAAAGACCTCAACGTGGACACCTTGGGGAATAAGGGAGGCAGAAATGGAAAAACGGAGCAGTTGAACCGTGATGTGCTGGTTACAAAAACCTCAGCTGATGAGCTGAGCTGGCCCTTCAGAGTTGTCCTGACTGAAGCAATGGGACTAAATTTGTGCTTCTCACTAATCAGTCCTGAATTTTGGCTGCCCCTGAGGAGAGGAGATGATGCTGGGGCATGCGGGCTCTTTTGGACAAAGGCCTTGTTGGGAAAGGAATTCAGCTGTGAATCTTCAGCAAGCAGCACTCACCGGAGCTGAGAAAAAGTGCCCGAAGGGGAGTCCAAGGCAACATACATTAGCGCTGCATCACTTGACATTCTAAATATTTTACTTATTGCATGTTTACTGTCTCTCTCTTCTCTAGAATGTAAGCTGTCGAATAGCAGGTGTCATTGTCTATTTATGCTCTAACTCTAGAATGTAGAATAGGACTTAGTAAAGAATACAGAATGGGTTCTTACAGATTTTTGTTGAATGAAAACAAAAACATTTTTGTACAAACAAGTCAATAAATTTCTAGTTTCCTGATGAGAAAACTAAATCTTAAACAGATTGAACTTCCCTCCCTAGGTCCTAATATCCAGGGAGTGACAGGGCTTGGATACTGGTCCAGACCAGTCTGGTGCAAACATGTAATCACTTCACTAGGAAGTTTTTCATTGTTAGAGCAAGGGAAGATAATTTGGCACATTTCCTTTATTTTGTGGATGAGGAATTAAAGTCTAGACTGGAGAACACTCATGAGCCAAGATACCAAGTCCTATGTTGCTTACCTGAATGTATCATTTCCCTTTACCAATTAGAACATCAAAACCAAGTAATCCAGCCTGGGGCAAGTCAGTGACACATTTGTATGGCATGTTAGTCTTGGTGTCTAACTGCTTTGATAACATATCATCTTTACTTCTATGATATCTAAATTCATGAAGTTTCCAAGATAAATTAGTTTCCAGGACTTCTTCAACTGGGCAATTTTTGTTGAAGGTTTGGCATGGGATGGCTCAGCTCCAGTTTTCTCAGTAGGCCCTGGTGAGCAGGTCATAATTCACTGTCTTGAAGTCCAGAAACCAAATATGAACTGTCAAGGAGAAATATGCAGGCTTACATGCTGGCAGAGAGCAAGCATGTGTTAGAATTTAAATTGATAATTCCCAAGGTTCCAGCACCTTCAGAAGGTGAATTCTTCAGGCTAAAATAGTCTCTAGGGAATTTAGGGAATTTGGAAGTTATGACAGCCATAGGCGTGACAATGAAAAAGACAGTTGGAAGGGTTTATTTCTAGTGTGGATAAGGTGAAGGTGAGGAAATAATTAGATATGTCAGCAATGGTTCCAGAAAAGTCACTTATGGAAAGCTTGCTCTGATTGGATTGCCTGTCTCCAGAACTACAGATAACTGGAGAAAAATAAAAATTCAGGAAGGTTTTAGCTTCAGTAGTAAGATAAGGGATGGCATTGCATGGCCTCTGCCTATGTATCCAGCTTCTTGTCCAATATTACCTGTATCAAGATCATTATCCCCATTATTCCTTACCAACATCCTTGTATGTCTAATGAAGCTGCTGGTTCTCTAACTAGAGCATGTGTTTCTCATTAATTAAGTCCGAAGTAGAGTCAGAAAATCTGCATTTCTAACATGTTCTCATGTGTTGCTGGATGCTTCTGGTGCAGGGTTCACATTTTGAGAACCACAGTTCTAGGTATATAGAAATTCTCTGTTACTAGAAAATCCCTTACACTTTGATCTCTACCTGCTCACATGAGAGGCTCCCCAATCATTGCTTTTATACCACCCGTAGGTCTACCTCACCCTTCATCACTATCATTTTCATGGCCAAGTTTTATTTAACTTTAAAGTCTCCTTGAAGACATTATTTCTTTCTGCTTCTTTCCTTGATACAAGTTTTTTTTTTGGCTTTTCTCCCTGTGGTACTTGAACTATCATGTTATCCTGTATCGTAATCTTGCGCAATTTTCTGAACTTAACTAGCTCTTGTGAAAGCCAGAAACAAGTTTATTCTTTTCATCTTTGAACCCCCACACCTGCCTCTATATCTGGACCGCTCATTAATAATTTTGATTGAGTAAAGGAGTGAAGAAATAAATTGCATAACTGAACATTCTGCTTGCTTAGCTTTTGCTACTTCCTTTTAAGTGCCCTTCACTTTCTTTCTCATTACATCAAATTTAGGAATGAACTTTATATCAAATTTAGAAACAAACTTTTACTTCCAAGAATAACAGCTTATGCAACAATATTGAAAACATTGCCAGTCTCATTCCTCAGGATGAGAATAGAAAGTGTGTATATACGCAGAATATATGTACATGTATACTTATATATGCTAACCAGTAAATCATATTGCAATGTTTATTGTTTACAGAAGTGTTGAAACATTGTTTAGTCTGCCCTCTGCTTTTATATCCAGCACATAAAAAATAACTATTTAATTTAAAAATACCTACAGTGTAAGCCATTTTTTAAAGGATGCTAGTTTCCCAAAAGTATAAGAGAAAATGAAATTCAGTTTGTTGTGAATCAGCTATTTTATATCTGGCAGTAAGTTTGCCACTCTGCTCCTTTGCCTGGCGCATAGTCGGCAATGTGCTCACGCGTGTCTTGCTCAGGTTTATGCACACACAGCTAAATCTTTTAAATGGCTCCTGCTATTTTGCCAAGAATTCTTGTCATTCAATTTAAATTCACTAAACTACTGTTTCCCTTGAAAACGTGAAGTGTAATGCGAATACTTAAGCTGTTTCTTAATTCTTCACATAGGCCTTGGTAAAGCTGGCTGGGTTCGTTTTATAAACATCTGTCCATTTAGTATTGTGACTTCATAGTGAGACGCAAAAGTAGATGCTTCTCATTGGGTTAACACACATTTGAAGATATTACATTAGATCATTTAAAACTGTTTTTGCTGCATACTGGCATGGTGGCAAATAAAATTCAGACTGTATATCTTTATGTTTTGACATTGGCAGATGATATTTAGTATTTACATGTCTTATATGAAATGCTTTTCACCTGACTTGGACATTCTGAGAACTCGTTCATTCAGCTCTCAATTTTTTTTTAATTTCTTCTGAAAATGATGGATAACCAGGTGGATAGAATTCAATTAGGAAATGGGAAACAAAGCCATGAAAGGAACCAAGGCCCTGTGCTGTGTCATCCTTGCAGTCCATGACTTCTAAAGGACACATATCCCAGAGTCATATGTTTCTACACTTTGCCTGTAAGGACTATATGTATGTGCTGCCACTAGGCATCACCCTGCAGCTAGCTGGAACTACCCTAATGCTTTATTTAATACCATTCCAGACATAAAGATAGGACAACACAATACTCTCAGCCCTGTCTTGAGGATAGAACATGACCATGCAACAATGAGGGTGAGAGGTCAACTGTAATTAAGAACGATTCCAGCAGTTCCAGATAGGTTCCATATGGTTATATTGAGATTAGGTTTTCTTTGCTCTGCCCTTGATGCTTTTCTAATAAGAAAAATAGGATATTTAAAAAAGCCACTTCACAATATAAGTCAATAAAGCTGATCTGTGTAGTCTAAAGAATGTCTAAATCTTTAAGAATTACACAGGGAGTATATTCACTAAATTTGCAGCAATTTGAAATGTCTAAGGAACATTTTTTTGCTCTGTTAAAGAATTCAATGTTATAAAGTCAAATGTTTGACAGAAAAACTCAGGCAATTAATATGACAGTTGATAGAAAAAAATCCACCTCATCTCAAACCAAGTCAAATTAAAATTAGACTTTGGGAATGACATAAATAAGGAAATCTGTTATAAGAGCCTCAAGTGTGGTTTAGTGGTGAGCTTCCTGAAGACAGAGGACATATATTATTTATCTCTGTTTTCTTCTCCAGCTTTACTGAGGTATAATTGACAAATAAAAATTGTATATGTTTATGGTGGAAAAGGGTGATGTTGTGATATAAGTATACACTGTGAAATCATTACCACAATCAAGGCAGTTAACATATGTGTCACCTCACATAGTTATTTTGAGAGAAGGTTGGGTGAGAACATTTAAGAATTATTCTCTTAGAAACCTTCAAATATACAGTGTAATATTATTAACTACAGACATTATACTGTATACTAGATCTCCAGAACTTATTCATCCTGCATAACTGAAACTGTGTACCCTTGGACCAGCATTCAGCAAACTGCACTATTAATATGACACAAAATAAACAAATAAAAGATACTAAAAACACATAGGTAGAAAAATAAAATACATGTAATTTATTTGAAGCAAGAGATGTATGTTCAATAAGTTTTTAATGGATGTCATCAATTAATTTGGTATTCACTAAATGCTTTCTATTTGTCAGCCACATGCAAAACAATACAGGAGGTACAAAAATGAATAAGAAATGTTTCCCAATTTAAAATAAAATAAAAAAATTCTGTCAAGGGAAGATGGCATATATACCAAAGAAATAATTTGTGTATATGTTACTGTGGGTTATTGGCTTAAAAAATAATGTTTTGTTTTAGGAAATAGATCCTTTGCTATTTGTTAGTTCCCCTTTAGCTATGATCCCAGATTGTAACACTGCACATTGATATGCACCTTTTACAACTTCTAAGTACCTGTTAATAGTTAATGATTTTCTTTCCAGACCATTAGTGAAGTTATGATCTTTAAATTTTTTATATTAAGGCCTTCAATCTGTCTTATGGTACATAAGCCTGGTTTCTGTCATTTAAAACCTTTATTGGATCCATGCAAAACTGAAGCAAACTATTTTTTTTGCCAATACAGTCTTAAAAAAAAGACTTCCATTTTCTATGCAAAAAGTTACTACTCATCGAGTCCCCACACCTTTAAAGTAGTCAGATTAACTGCATTATTTTGCTTCTTTAGGGTGTCATACTAGGTCTACTATGTGTATATTAATTCATAAATCTATATTAAAACACACTAACCTTCTGACCTGACACATGGTGATTTATAAATAATTATAGTCTTCTGAAAATCTGTGTTTATATTCAAAGACATATTATTCTAAGGAGGAATATAATTACTTAAGGGAGGGTGGAGAATTGGAGGTAAGAATAAAAAAAAAATCATGTAGAAAATTAGAAGTAATGACCAAGCTGAATAAGAAAAGTAACAACATTGAGTGGGTAGGAAGGGAACTCAGTCCTGGCATTGAGCATTAGTATGAAAAGGTCCTGATGTCATCATATCCCCAATTCAACCCTGTGGGAACCTGGTAACTTACTAAGCTTCTCTGTGCTTCAGTTTTCCAATCCATAAAATGGGTGTGACAACAGTAACCTCTTTAAAAATTCTAGGTATGTCAATAGCCACAAAGAATAGGATAGTGCTTGAAGTATAGAGCTCAAAAAATATTATCTGTTGTTAGGAAATCTCAATGTTAGAAGTTAGATTAAACTTCTACCACAGCCTCCTAAACAAAGTAGATATTTCCTTTATAACATGCTAAATAAGTATTCAGCAAAAAAGTCTTATTATAAGAAGTTTCCATTACCTCATAAGGTAGGTCAATTTATATTCAAACAACATAACTGTTAGAAAATTTTTCTTTCCTACTGATGTTTGCTTTTAGATAGTTACGGCTGCCAACACTCAAAGTGTGCTATTGATTGGAGATTATTTCAAATTAAAGTCTTATATACTAGAATTCATCCTTCTCTGGGTAGACTCATTAATATGAAATCTGCCTCCTGCTTGATAAATTAACTTTTTTATTACTCCACCAGGGTCAGCTGGTCCTCTTTCTGCTTCACCATTAATAATCATCCTTAAATTTCTCACTGCTGTTAATAATGATGTAGCTAATATCATCCTAAGTAATTAAAGCAGTACAGATTGGGTTTCAACCAATAGATTGATCAAACATAATAGAGTTTTTTTTTTAAAGGTACTCAAGGAGGAAAATACATTTAACAAAAAGTCTTTACTTTAACTGTCCCCTTCCCAAGTTTAGAATTAAAGAGTAATTTGTAATCAAGATTGCATATATCATGCTTCTACATGACTTGAATCAGTTTCATCTTGTTACCCAAAATATAGCAAGCAATATTGCTTATCTGTGCCAAAAAAATTATTTCTTTCTTGACTGGTAGGTAATATGTTATTCTTCCACATTTTAGCCTATTCTTCCACATTGTAGCCATTCTTCATTTAAGTAAATGTATATTGGAAACTATGTACAAGAATTTTGTGAAACACAAAATTACACATACACAGGTTACAGTTATTGACCTCAAAGAGCTATCAACTTTGTAAAAACTGAAGCCCTTGAACAATAAAATATGATAGAAAGTCTAAGGAAAGAGTGATGATTTCTCAATGGACTTGTCAGAAACAATCAAGAGGAATAGCATGTAGGCTGGACCAATGATTTGTGATGTAATAGTTTTCTGGACATTTCAGTTGGAACTCATAGAAGCAACTTACATATGATGAAGATTTGGAAATTTTTGTATTGGGTATTTATACAGGTTCCTAGAGTATATGTTAACTAGAGGGAGATAGGACAGGAAAGATGTCAATTTGGATTAGACTGGAGGAAGACGAATATTTGAGAAATTCACATTTTATTCAGTAGGAAATATGCAATATGCAGGGGTTTTTTTGTGTTTTTTTTTTTTTTTTTTTTTTTTTTTTTTTTTTTTTTTTGCTTTTTAGGGTTGTACTTGTGGCATATGGAGGTTCCCAGGCTAGGGCTTGTACCAGAGCTACAGCTGCCAGGCTATGCCATAGCCACAACAATGCAGGATCCGAGTAGCGTCTGAAACCTACACCACAGCTCATGACAACAGGGGATCCCTAACCCAGTGAGTGAGGCCAGGGATCGAACACGCAACGTCATGGTTACTAGTCAGATTCGTTTCCCCTGCACCACAATGGGAACTCCTGATTTGGGGTTTTTAAGTGTACAAAGTTGAGGGTAAAAAAATTAGTCAAATGAGGACCTAAGAAATAGATTAAAGAAGAAGAAATGAGTCACAATCTTGCTCCTTAATTTTCAGGATCATTTCCCATTCATAAACTAATTAGACTAATCAAATTGCTTAAATATGAAACCATACTAAAAACAGCTAAATCTTATGGGAATTTTCAGAATAATTGATTAATTTCATTCATTTGTACCTACATGACAATTTTTTGTATAAATGTGTTAAGACAAGACATAAGAATCTAATCAGGAAGACTCACTAGCTTGGTTAGTTAATATTGATTATAATGATTTTGCGTGATTATTTTTTAAGTGACATAAATTCAGTCCATCATTAGTTCTTTTGGTAAATAACAGTGTATTTTAAAATATTGGCAAATGCGGCTTTGGTGCTACAAAACCACTTCATGCAGCTTACAGATGAAAACCTAAATTTATGCATTGTTAAAATTTAAGGTATAATTAATCTTTTCAGAGAAAAGGATTCATTGCTTATATGCTGGCCATGTATTAACTCTCCTGGATCATTTGGATAACTATTAAAGCAATGGAAGAGGTAACATGTATAAAATTCCAGTTTTCTTTGTAAAATTGGCTTTAAGCTATGGATTCTCCCATCTTGATAGCTTCACAAGCTCTTTTATAAAGTAAAATTTTTAAGTTGACTACACTCTGGCAGGATATATTTTATTTTGGTTTTAAAAATAAACCCATAAAAGTATTTTCTATTTCTGTAAAAGACATTTGAATATTAGATAAATCTCATTGGTGTTTTAAGTAAAAATAAACATTTGACTTCCTTATCATTAAGTTATTTCTTTTTATAATGTGGGTACAATTTTAATAAGTTATTGTTAAAATTGAATCAGATATAGGTTTTCAAGTAGTTTGTAAGGATATGAATATATTATTGTCTATGTAGATAACTTTCTAATTTTAATTCTCATCTTTTTCTCCATCCATTAAAAAGAAGCACATTTTCTGCAGAAAATAAGCACAGAAATAAAAACAAATATGAGGTAGTTAAAACTTCTCATTGTTTTCATCCATATAAGCCAAAAAATTCTATAATTAACCAGTTGTATGTAGGTGTGCCTGTATGTGTGCTTAATACTTTGGGGCATAATACAAATTTTAATTTAATTTTGAGAAAATTCTTAAATTAGAGAGCTTCTAACACCTTTCACCTATCTTTTGAGAAGATTCACATGGAATATTTATATCTTCTTATTTTCTTACAACTGATTATGTAGTTTATTGTAATTTTGTTGTCTCCTTCAAAAAGGTGGAGGGATCAATTATAGTAGCTAATAAAAAGACCATTCAATAAATGGTGTTAGTGGACACCATATTTAGCTATACATTATTAGTCCTGAGAGAGATTAGCAGACATGAAATGTCAGTATTGAAACACAAAAGACAAGTCTTTTGTGACTGCATATGATTATCTACCTATTTATCTTCAGATTTATCATTCTCTCACACCTCTTTTTTTTTTTGTGGCCACTCCCATGGTATGCATAAGATCCTGGGCCAGGGTGAGCCACAGCAGTGACAAGACTGGATCCTTAACCATTCAGCCACCAAGGAACGCCTCTTTCCCTATACAATATATATAAGGAGGTTATTCTATAGACTTAGGAAACGAGGAACACAATAGCTATAGTAGGCGCTTTTTACAGTGCTGGCAGTTATAATTAGTAATCTTTAATTGCTAACCAGTTTCCACTGGCTTATTCTGAATATGAAAAAAAATCCAACCACTGGTCTAAAAGACCACGAGGAGTTGGGTGATAGTTGCTTAGATACCACTGTGTAGAGTACAAGAAATTAAGAGCATTATGATTCTGAAAAAGATTTATTTCACATTTTAGATATATATTTTTTGGTTGTTAGCAAACTAGAAGTTGAGCAAAGAAAAACAGGTATGGCTAAAGAGAATTAAATTATTATTATTATTATTATTATTGTTATTTTACAACCGCACCTGTGGCATATGGAAGTTTCTGGGCTAGGGGTCGAATCAGAGCTGTAGCTGCCAAACTAGGCCACAGCCATAGCAATCTGGTATCTGAGCAGCATATGCAACCTACACCACAGCTCATGGCAATGTTGGATCGTTAACCCACTGAGCAAGGCCAGGGATTGAACCTGCATCCTTAAAGAGTACTACTTGAGTTCTTACCCACTGAGCCACAATGGGAACTCCCAACTCTATTTTAAAAAGGGCCAACCTGTGGTACTACAAAACTATGGATCAAATCAATTTTCTTAGTGTCCTTCAATTATTTATGTTATACTTCCCCTTAAATCACAAGTGAGATCTCCAAGTTAAGTATTTGGAGCACATATTACTCTATTAGTTACTGCTATTATTTTCAAGAAAATGACTGTTTGCTTTGCATACGGATCTTTCACTAAATTTTGACTTCACTGCCTAGAGAATCAAGTTAAGTCAAAACTGAGGATTAGTATTAAGATTCTGATCCTTAACTCACTGAGCTGAGTGAGGCCAGGAATTGAACATGCATCCTCATGGACACTATTGTCAGGTTCTTAACACACTAAGCCACAATGGGAACTCCAGAATTAAATTATAAACTACTTCATTTTGCTTACTTTATAAAAACTGAACCACACTACCAAATGAGAGAGTATCTAATTTCACCTCCTCACTTCACACCCCATCTCTAGCATTATAAAGTCAGTCAATTAAACAGAATACACAAAAGAGAACTTAATAAGAAAGTTGACATTACAATAGCTCAGACACTACTTGAGAAGCAAAGGTATAAAATTTAAAGATGGACTATGAGGGCATATAGAGAAAAAGACTGATGCTATCAGATGGGATTCATATCATTATATTCCTGAATTTATAGTAAACCTACCCATATCCTACTATGACATTATTCATTGAAATTCTCTTCTGGATATAAACAGCATGCTTCGAAAATGCAATTTAAAGCTAGCCAGATAAAAAATGATCCTTTAAATGTTTTTCACTCAGGCTGTAAATTGACTTGGGAGCCACTCTATGTACCCAAATTCAGGTTTAGACAAACATATTTTCCAGACTCTTCTCAAACACTGCCTCTTCAAGATGTAATAAAAGTCACTTTTGTGACATTTACAAATCAGTAATTTAGAATGTTCTTTTTGCTGTCTGCCACTGCCTTTGTCAGGTTGCTTCTAGGGTTCTAATCCTACATCTTCACACACACTGGTTATCAGATTTTGGTAAAGCTACTTGCAGTTCTAAAAAGAGAGAATCTTATCAGAATTAAAAAGATAATTTGTATAAATTGTTCAGCAGAGTATTGCACATGTTCCTGGTCATTTTATTCCCTACTTAAAATCCTTCCCTGAATCCTCAGTATCCCGAGAAGGTTCGGTACCTCTAACGCGGCCAAAAGAGTGCCTTGGTCTTGGCTCCTGTATAATTATCTTCCTCTAGTTCCTGCCATTAATCCTTCATGTCTCCTCACTGTAGTCATACCAAATAGCTGGCTCTTCTTTAAATTTTTCATGCCATCTCATTCCTTTATTACCCTTCCTTCAAGAATAAGCCTCTGCTTCTCATCCTGCAGCCTTTCACCATCCATTCATACTGAATTAGGGCCTCTTCTCTATGCTCTCATACCACTCTTTGCATGTCTGTCTGATAGTACACATCATCCAAACCTGTATTTTTGATTTAAACTTTTATTTTGCTCCTACAAATCTAGACTATAAATTATGTGAAGGTAGAGGTTATAGATCTTATTTTTATTTTTATCCCAGAGCCTCATGTGGAGTATGGCAATTATTAAGTGTCCTATGCATTTAACATTGAAGGAATAAATATTATACTGGGTCCCTGGTAATGTATGGGACCTTTTTGCAAAGAGTTTCAAAGTACTTGTATTTTATACAACATCTGAAAGAATTCTAGTCCTGAAAGAGCAATTAGTTGAAATTTAGAGTTAAAAACAAATCAACTCTTTAATATTTAGATCAGAACTTACTTTTTAAAGTCAATAATCTTATGTATTTTGAAAGTAGTGTTTGTTTTTAGAATACAAACAGAATAAGTAGTTGGTAATGTGTACAAATTACTGAAAATGTATTCACATATATTGCTAATTGAAAAGAAATACTGCATTTCTCCAAGCAATAAATTCTTACTTATTAGACTAGACTGCTTTATTTAAAAGTCCCAGACAAATACAAATGATTTATGTGGATTTTGTCCTGAGTATGTCAGAGGATGTATTTCTGACTTGATGATATAATACTCAAAAATGTCATAGTTTAAAAAAGTGAGGTGAATTTCTTAACCTGTGAAATAAGATGCAGGGATGTAATAAATACACCCTGGGCAAGACAATGATGTGACTCCTCCCTGAACCAAACTCTCCTTGAATTGTGTCCTTAGCTTTCCACTAGGTTAAGTCTTAACATGTGGGCTGGGAGGAAAATAGTCAATAGGATGTAGCAGGGACTTTTTTGAATATTTTACATTGGTTTTTATTATGGAACTTTGCTTTGTGATAAATATACTCTATTCCCAATAATTTCACCTCAAGTTTGAAAAGTTGATAGCCTCCAGTAGGATTATAAATGACTATCACTGATATTTAAGTCCAGGTTGTAAGTATATTCTTTTTATTCATTGTTTTACTCTTCCTCCCTAAGTTGTGTTCCTTCTTAAATATGTCAGCACTTTTCTACTTTTTAGTTATATATAGTTGTAATGCAAAAGTTCTTATGGATTAATATTTGTTAATGTAAAAACAACAATAAAACACTCCTTCTGTCATATAATTAGAAACTCACAGGGCTTCACTTTCAGGGAGTGATTAACTGGAGGAACTGTGGCCTAATTAGTGGTCTTGCCATTAGCACTTTATAATTCAAATGAAAGGACTTGGCAGGATGGTGGAGCAGTTAAGAGCACAGGCCTTAGAAGAAGATAGACTTCGGTTTCAGACTTTAGCTTCGTTTCCCTACCAGTCGCATAAACATAAATCTGGACAAATTGCTCAGCTTACCGAGGTTTCTGATTTCTCATAAGTAAAAATAGGAAAATAATGCTGGTCTCAATGGCTGTTGAAATGTTTAACCTAGATAATACAAGTAAAATACTGCACATCATTTTTGACACCTGTTAGAGGCTCAATAAATGGTAGCTATTATTATTGTTCTTTATAAAGAATTTTAATAATAAACTTGTTATTCTTGAATTCTTATACAAACACAGGTATTTTAACTATGATGGAAACAGATTTTTGTTGTAATTAGATATTCATATATTTTTCCATCAAAGTACAGAGAAAAAGCCACCTGTGCTATCTTAATAAGACAGCAATATTATGATTTCTAAAAGCCAAAAAAAAAAAAAATCAATGGTAGAGCTTGGTTTAGAATGAATACGACATTCATTGCTATGTTACGTGGCTTTGGAACACCTCACTCCCATCATCTCCCATTTTGGTTTTCAATACACTGAGACCATGAAATTAATGTAAGTTTCTAATCAAGCCCTTGCATCTAAACTTATAATGGACATTTCAATGAGTTTGTCTCCTAATCACTCTTTTTATTGATCTAATATAACAAGCCAAAGCTGTACAATTTTGAACTAAATGCTAAAATCATTTACTCATGACTGTACTCTCTTCCAGGTTTTCATTAGTATCACATTATGATGCCAAGACTGGTGAACAATTAGGCTAAAATCAACCACTGAGACTCTATGTTATGGCCTGAATGATGAATTTTGTAAAAAGAGACATATTTGGATCATATTACCATTGTAGCAGAGCAAGGCATTTCATGGAAATATTTAATGATAGTACCAAAACATTAACTGAAATGACCGTATGAGTATTTACGTGAACAGAATCCTGTTTGATGAGACCATTCAAAGTTTGGGACAGATTTCAACTAACAGGTCTGACTGGAATGAAACTAAATTCACATCTAGCTTTATATCTTTATGTGAAACTTACTTTCATCTCCCGTTTCAAATTCAAACTTCTGACTGTAGCCACTGTATCCTGTTGCGGTCCTCACTCGGATATGAAAAATGTACGTGGTGGCTGGCTTGAGACCAGTGATGATGACACTGGGAGCCTTGGACCTCGTGGAGGAATAGGTGAGCTGCTCATGCTCCTGGGGACAAAAAAGAGGAGAAAGGAAATGAAACAGAGTTGATTCTACTTTTTTCTAGAGACATTCCAAAGATAAGCTGAGGAATTATGCTCTATCAAAAACTGCATGGTTTTCCATAAGGTAGCGTTCACTTATTTACCAGTTATGATGCATATGATATGGTCTTGATTTGAAAATTTATTGAGAGATGATTATTTTATATAAACTGCACTTATATTTTTGGTGATTCAGATCCAACTCTAAGGAATGATGGTGATGTGAGAGCAAGTTTACACAGAATGGCAAGTGTATCTTAAACAAAATGGGCACATCAGATCAGACCACGGCAGCAGAGTGCAAGGAGCAAGGGTGGGAGAATTCAAGTACCCGTTACTCACTTCTACCCGCAGGTAGTGCCAAAATGCCGGCGCTATCCGTGGGTAGACCTGTGGGTGAAAGGAAAAATAAATTAATTGTTTTTTAATGTGTGAAATCTTTTATCCCAAATCAATTGCTTTGTTCTTGAAATTCTGTGATTCCCCAGGAGAAACAACTGAAGTTGATTCAACTGAAGACATAACATGATGACAATTTTCCTTGTGGGAGAATTGACTCTTTCCTCAAACAGCACAGTTTATTTTGTAAAGATGTACAAGTTACCTAGTGATTTTTAAGGTAGATTTTAAAATAGTCCACTGTGAGGGAACATCAAAGACATGAAAAGGTATGAGCGACAGACCACCGGAGAAATGAGGTAGGACTGGAGGCTTGGTTCCCAGTCACCTGCAGTTAAATGCCAAACTACCTCTCCTCACTAACAGGAACCTCAGCTAACTGAATGCTCTGGTCACTCAGGGTCTTTTTAATGAACTGCTTTGTCTGCCTCCTCAGAAAAATTTACCTATGCATTTAAGAGACTGTCCACAATATGCTGGTGGTAGGAACAGAGTGAAATCAATACTGGTTAAGTATAGTGTTACTGTTCAGTAACTGTATTCTGGTGTTCTAATTGAGTACCTGAAACAAAACTGTATTTAAATGGACAACACTTCTAAACTCATTGGTCAGATTAGACCACTATTTCATTATAAACCATCTAAAGATAGAGATTCTCAGAGATGGAAGTAACTTTCAAGATGATTGCTATTATTATTTGTATTTTTAGGACTGCTCCCGTGGCTTACGGAGGTTCCCAGGCTAATTGGAGCTACAGCTGCTGACCTACACCACAGCTCACGGCAATGCCAGATCCTTAACCCACTGAGCGAGGCCATGGATCAAACCCGCGTCCTCATGGATGCTAGTTGGATTTGTTAACCGCTGAGCCATGACAGAAACTCCAACTTTCAAGATTATTAACTGAATTAATCATTTGATGATTAAATTCTATTTATAATATTCCCATCAAGATTTCATTTAGCCTTTGGCTGAAAATCTCTTTTGTTGAGGAGAGCTTCCAGGCTAACACATGCAGCTATAAAAGTTTACACACATACAATATGTGTCAAACTGCATTTACTGGCTGGTGATGCTCTAAGATTTAGAACTATTAAAATAATTTCCCTTAAGCTACTTCTGAGAAAAATAATCCTTATCTTAAAGATCATTTTAAAACTTTATAGCCTTGAAATATCCGTGAGAATGCGGGTTTTATCCCTGGCCTTGCTCAGTGGGTTAAGGATCCGGTGTTGCTGCAAGCCAAGGCATAGGTCACAGATGTGCTTAGATCTGACATAGACCAGCAGCTGCAGATCTGATTCGACCCCTAGCCTGGGAACTTTTGTATGCCACAAGTGTGGCCCTGAAAAAATAATAATAATAAAAAAACAACTTTATAGCCTTATTTGTCAAAACTTTATATGCTATATGGTTATTCTGTGTCTGAGGAACTAAATTTGCCATCTATATCCCAAATAGAAATACTTATTAAACATAAAGAAAAAAAAAGAGTTAACCATAGCAACATTTTAAATAAAAAATATAAAGCAGACAAATTGCAATTTATATTTACCTCTAGGTTATTTCCAGATCAAAAAGTAAATAAATATCTACCATGAAATCCAAAAAATATAAAGTCTATAAAGTCATTGATAGCAGTAATTATCTGCTAAGGGCTAAAAGAAGAAGCTTTCTAAGATCAAGACCTTTATAATTAGGGGGCTTAATACCCATATTGTGGAGAAAAAAGTTTTTGTGTACTGTTAGAAGAGATGATACTTTTCTGGTAGAAAATCTGTTGAAACTTTTGGATTGTTCACTCATATAAAAGAGAATATTCCATCTCTCAGAAATTTCTGCAACATAAGAGTCGTGGTATATTTTGAGTAGCATTACACAATATAAAATTATGATTGAGATAGTTTTAAAACCCTGAAAAAAAGAATTTAGTCTTATCCTTAAAGAAAGAAGATAAAGAGTGGAAAATTTACTCTTGGAATGGTCCCATAATAATTACATATTATGTCTTGTTTTATTACTCAGTAAAATTACAGGGAGCCATGGACTCCTTTTGCAACTAGTTTTTAGGATGTCTGCTGTTACACAGAAATGTTTCTGTAGCTACATTCCCGGAATAAAAATTAATAAGTAGGAAGTGTGCTTTCATGGTTCTTCATTCTAAATCACAGCAGCATGATGTCTGCTGCCTTGCCACAAATCTTGCCTCCTCTGAGCATGCCAAGAAAAAAGGTTCAGGAAGAAGAGTTATGAGAATTCTTCCTTCTAGGGCATAGCAGGGCTTTCTCCTCCTGGTATTTCCAAGGTAGCACTTATACATGACAGGCATAGGACACTATCATCCCAGAACTTTTGGCTAATTGCCTTTCTGCTAACACATCATCTCCAATTCAAAGTAGATGCCGTCTAGACCTAGCTAGAGACAGTGCTTTGCCACAGAGCCATCTAGATCTCTTTATTCATCCAGGTGGACTCAATTCTGAACATGTTTGAATAGTGTAAGTGTGAAATTTTTTCTACAGTTTGTACCATAATGGAATTTCTATTTACATGATACCTATGTCTTCAGATTTTCTAGGTAAAACATCCCATTGTTCGTGAAACTCTTACCATGTTTTCCATTATTGTTAAATACAAAGTAAAATCCTCTTATCTTTTTTTTTCCCCCTTTGGCCATGCTCATGGCACGTGGAAGGTTCCCAGACCAGGGACTGAACCTGTGCCATAGCAGCTACCTGAGCTGCTGCAGTGACAGTGCTAGATTCTTAATCCACCGTGCCACAAAGGAACTCTTCTTCTCATTCTTTATATTATTTACTTTAGTACCTTTTTTTTTCCTTTCCTGAGGTTTTAATCAACTTTGGCTTTCTGTCTTTAATTTTTGCTTTATATTTCATTTAATATCTACTCTTACTATAAAGCATTTTCTCCTTTCTTTGTATTAACTATGTTTTCTTTTAATTTCTTACATTTCATGCTTAACTCACTAATTGTCAGTGTATCTTTTCAAATATAATTTAAGTCTATAAATTCCATTCTATGTACTGCCCTACTATACTTCATAAAGTTTCATGATATATTATCAGTGAGTCTAAGAATTTACTAATTTCCATAAATACAATTTTTTTTTATTCTTGGTGGCAGATCCAAGATTATTATTACAGGCTTTTAAGGGTCAAGGCGGGTTGCCATGTAGTACATAAATGGCATAAAGTGAAGCTCCAAAGACAATATCCCATGGGTAGCAAAGCATACTGGACTGTGGGTAGGAGAGTGGAGGCTCATTGCTGAGCTCACTGACAGTCTTCTGCACCCATGCTTGTTGGCTGAACATGAAACAGCATTTGTACTACTCCTTTGATGAGCAAGAATAATAGCAACAATTGTGGGCAAAAACATTTAGTAGCAATACACTTTAATACTCTATTATGTATAAAATTTCCAAAAATGTATACACCATTTCTGTTGTATTTATTTATATCCACACATATTAAAAATAGTCAGAACAAAATAGTGTGAACATGGGGCATTCATTGTCAAACAGAATATGCATGTATTGTTCTCTAGAAATGTAGACCTTTATTTAAGGTTCCCTTCCCAAGGGCAGATCTTGCAGCTTAGACCCAGAAATTACTCCTTTCCAGCTGCTGAGAATCTAGGCTTTCCTGGGAATTTAATCATATTGCTACACCGAAAATTTCATTTGCCTAAAATATTGAATCTGAGCTTTATCTCTATAGATATCAACTCTTCATGGTCACTAACACGGATGTTCTTACTAGAGTTTGGAACCTCTTAGCATTTCATCTGAAAACTGTAACTTAGTAAAAATAAACAGGCCCAGGAGCCCAGTCATTATGGCTACATCTTTTTTACGACCAGAGTTAGCATGGTCTATATCACCAGAAGCCATCATGTAAAGAATTCTGGGTTGGAATTCCCTTGTCTTGGGCTTGATTTTGCTTCTGCTTTTATTATGTGCCTTGGTAAGTCATATTCAAGACACTGACTTAAATAATTTAAAAATTTGTATGGAAACACAAAATACTCCCAAATAGCCAATGCAATCTTGATAAAGAAGAACAGAGCCACAGGAATCACACTCTCTGATGTCAGACTATACTATAAATGTATAGCAATCAAAATCTTATGGTACCAGCACAAACACAGACACATAGATCAATGCAACAAAATAGAGAGTTTATAAATAATCCCACACATTTATGGTCAATTCATCTACAACATTGAGGAAAAGACAGTCTCCTCAATGCGGAAAATGTAGTCTCCTCAATGGTGTTGTTGGGAAAACTGGAAAGCTACATGTAAAAGAATGAAATTAGAACATCCCCTAACATCATATACAAAAATAAACTCAAAATGGACTAAAGACCTAAATGTAGGACTGGATAGTGTAAAATTCAATGAAGAAAACATAGACAGAACACTCTGACACAAATTGCAGCAGTATTTTTTTTTTATGTCTCCTAAGGTAAAGAAAATGAAAGAAAAATAAAAACATGGGACCTAATAAAATTTAAGTGCTTTTATGGAGCAAAGGAAACCACTGACAAAACAAAAAGACAACTTACTGAATGGGAAAAAATATCCTAAAACAATATGACTGAAAGGGATTAATTTCCAACTTACTTAAACAGCTTATACAACTCAACATCAGAAAAACAAATAACCCAATTAATAAATGGGCAGAACTCTTGAACAGACATTTTCCCAAAAGAGAAATGACGATGGCCAATAGGCACATGACAAGATGCTCAACATCACCATTATCAGGGAAATGCAAATCAAAACTGCAATGAGGTATCACCTCACCTGTCAGATGACTATTATCGAAAAAAACACAAATAATAAATGTTGACCAGGATGTGGAGAAAAGGGAACCCGCGTACTCTACTGGTGGGAAGGTAAATTGGTGCAGCTACTGTGGAAAACAGTATGGAGCAGGAGTTCCCATCATGGCTCAGTGGTAACGAACCTAACTAGGACTCATGAGGATGCAAGGTCGATACCTGGCCTTGCTCAGTAATTAAGGACCGAGCATTGCTGTGAGCTCTGGTATAGGTCGCAGATACAGTTTGGATCCTGCACTGCTGTGGCTGTGGCATAAGCCGACAGCCTAACTCTAATTCGACCCCTAGCTTGGAATGCCCATATGCTGTGGGTGCAGCCCTAAGGCAAAAAAAACAAACAAAAAAAAAAAACAAACCCAAAAAACAAAATAAAAACAAAAACCAGTATGGAGAGTTTTCAATAAACTAAAAATAGAACTACTATATGACCCAGCAATTCCACTACTGGGAGGCTGAAAAAACTGAAAACACTAGTTTGAAAAAATACATGTGCCTCAATGTTCATAGCAGAATTAATTACAATTGCATAGATATGGAAGCAACATAAGTGCCTATCAACAGATAAATGTATAAAGAAGATGTATATATATATACAATGCAATACTACTCAGCCATAAAAAGAATGACATTTTGCCATCTGTAGCAATAAGGATGGACTTGGAGACGATTATGCTAAGTGAAATAAGTCAGAGATAGAAAGACAAATACTGTACGAAATGACTTAAATCTGGAATCTAAAAAATACAACAAACTAATGAATATAAAAAGAAAGAAGCAGACTCATAGAAATGGATAAGTGGTGACAAGTGGAGAGAATGACGGAGGAGGGACAATATGGGGGTAGGTGATTAAGAGGTACAAACCATTATGCATAAAATAAGCTACAAGGATAAATTATACAACACAGAGAATATAGCTAATACTCATATCTATTAATATAGTATAACCTTTAAAATTGTGAATTACTATATTGTATAACTAACACATAATATTATATATCAAATATACTATAGAAATACTCATATAGAAAATTCATTCCACCAACATTCATTAAATGCTCACTATGGGTAAGGTTCTAGGGCACTATATTAGATTCTGCTTACATAATCACCAGAGTTCTACCTAAACAGTTATATTTTATAATTATTTTTTATTCAGAAATACAAGCCCCTTCTCTTCTGGTGTGACAGATTCTCATCACTCCTCATCTCACTCTCTTGGGTTTATCAGTTCCACTTACGTAAGTAGATGCAATAGACTTTGTTATCTTTTAGATTTTATTTCTCTCAAGGTTTTTGGGTCTAGCGGGAAGTCAGTTTATAAACTGTACCTCACCATTATATTTTTAAATTAATTAGATTAAGTATATGATTAAAATTATATTGCAGACCTTTATCTACAGACATATAGATCTAAAGATATATTAGGTAACAGCCATGATTTATGCAATGCTTTACAATTTACAAGGTGTTTTCACAAATATTCTCTATGTAATGCTCATAATAAGCTTGTGAAGTTAAGAAGAACTGGTAATATTTTTATTCTCACTTAGCATATGATGAAACTGGTCCAGAAAGACGAGATTTATCAAAGCAAATCACATAACTAGTCAGTAGCTTCTGAAAGTTGTGCTTTTTCACTGTGCTCAATTTAGGCAATATGTCCAGGGCCAAAATACTTATAATTAAACTCTGAGCCAAGATTATTTCTTTCACACTTTATGTTCTTGATCATATAATCACTAGAAACAACTTCAAATTTAAGACAGCCTATTAACCAGGCAGTAATTATTTGATGGTATTTTTCAGAACACTTTTATATAAATGGTTCCTTAGTGGAAGAAACAATTCTCAACACTGAAAATTTTAACTAGTTATTAAAAAGATAAAGTTATTTTCTATTAAGGGCAACACATTCAATCTATTTTTTGTTTTGGATTTTATGTCATATAGACAGATTCTAGGAAATTCCAGGGGGTTTATAATTTACCCAACCTTGTGTGGAACATAAAATATTCTTATTTGTGTTTAGGAGCAGAATTTATTTGATAAGGTTCAGGAGATTCTTTTAGAATTTTTGAGGTATGAAAGTACCTTGCATAAGCTTTATTCACAGAACAGGGTAAAGGATTGTTGGATTTTTCTTTATTCTTTTAAGTAATGCTAAATTAAAATAATCAGGAATAGGTGAGTTCCCACCGTGGCTCAGTGGAAACGAATCTGACTAGCATCCATGAGGACACAGGTTCAATCCCTGGTCTCGCATAGTGGGTTAAAGATACGGCATTTCTCTGAGCTGTGGTGTAGGTCACAGATGTGGTCTGGATTCCTGAATTCCGTGTTGCTGTGGCTGTGGTGTAGGCCAGCAATTACAGCTCCGATTTGACCCCTAGCCTGGGAACCTTCATATACCATGGGTTTGGCCCTAAAAAAAGACAAAAACAAAACAAAACAAAAAACAAAACAGGAATAGGTGAAAGAACAATTAAAATTTAGCACTCTACTACCACAATCATTATTATTATTATTTTTTATTATCAATGCCCTAATTAGCCAACGGTAAAGCTCTCATTCTACTGGCTAGGAGATTGAAGCTACAGATTCCTGAGAAAATAAAACAATATTAAAAGTGGCTATTAATAGTTCTACTAGAGGTCATTCTAAGTTATTTTTTGTCTCTTGTCTTTTTCCTATGTCTTTCTTATCCCACCTCTCTGTTACACATACAAATAAATACACACACATTCATCAAACTATTCATGATAGACAACTATGGAGATGTCTCCACAACAATCCTCCCCAAATCTGATAAATTGAAACCAAATTTTGAACATAATTCATTATCTGTAGAAGGATATTTTTCCTGACAAATCAAGAATCACATGGCCTAGAAACAAGGTTTGAAAAGTTATTAAAAATCTTGTTGCCTAAACAATGGTATTAGCAAATCTGAAAATATTTTATTGAATGAAAGAAAGTTATTTCACATGACCCTAGAAAAAGGAAATCTTGTGTACCCTTTCAGAGTTTAGCAATTGCTTCCCAAAGAAGAGAAGCATTGAATTTTGGATTTTATTTCACAGGTCATTGTAAGAATGAGCCCTACCTTAGGGCAGGTACTCAGTGCCTGGCTGAAAGATTCCTTAAGATTTTTCATATCTTTACTTTGATGCTACAATCTCCTGATTGCTAATGTGAATTCCTAAATGCTGTAGAAGCATAAATAAATACATTTTTCCTGGAAAGTATAAGTTTCCATAAAATTAATACATGGGCATTATGCTTGGTTTTTCAGTTTGTTTTCAAATTTAACTAGAATGAGTCCATCTCAAAGTCATCAATTCTTAGTGCACTCCAGTTGCTGGATTTGCAAAACAAAGCATCAAATGAGCATTGTGAGCCCAGGAATTGAAGTTGTAGCATGTCTGTAAAATAGACATACTTATAAAAGAGATTAGTCCTAAAAACATCGTCCATTTCCATTCTCTCATTCTTATATCAGTTACCTTGATTCACCCCAAAGAAGTGTTAATCTAGCCCCCTCCCTTTTTAAGAGCTCTTTAGAGACAGAATCTTATTCTACTCTAGTCAAGCCATAATTTACAAATATTCTTCCTAAGGTATCATTTAATGATATTACTGAAATTAAAAGTTACATTTTTGAAAATATGTGGAAAATGTCTTTCCTAATGATTCAGCTATAATAAACTACAATTTTCTCTATGCTAATTATACTGTCTATGTAAAAATCTATAGAGCATTAACTGAAAAGATTTAGAAATAATAAGTCATTTAGACAATATACAATTATGTTTTCCTATACACTAGCCATGACCAATAAATTTATATTTTAAAATATTCCATTTACCATGGCAACAGAAACCTTCTAATACTTAAGTATATGACAAGAAATATGCAAGGCCTGTATGAATAAATCTATAATATTTTACTGTAGAAATAAAAAAGAAAATACCTTATTTTTCTTGTCTTATTGCAATGCAAAGATATTTAATAGAATACTGCATAGCGACAGTAAAGGCAAGAACCTTATTTTGCTTAGTGGAAATGGCTGTTAATGTGTAATTGCTAAATATAAATGTTGTGTCCAACTTGTGTTTTTGGTAAATAGCTAGGTGAGAATTTTTCTTCATTTTTCTTACACTATAATTTTGTTTGTATTTTGTTTTTTAAATGTGGAATGCATTTTCAATGTTATAAAACAATTTATCTGTATTTACCAAGATACTTATGTTTTTCATCTTAATATAGTATGTAATTGTGAAAAACTATCGCATTCCTATGATAAACCCTACTTGTTAATTCTTATTTATAATATGGTTCTATAATTTTTACTGCAATTTTGGTTTTTATTTGATAACATTTCAAATAGAATTTTTAAACCTCTCTTTTTAAATGGTCTCGGCCTAAGCTTTTCTGTTTTTTTCCCTCTCTTTTAGTATCAATCTCTGGTTATACTATTTAGGTAAGGCTATATTTAAGAGAATATATTATGAAGCTTTCCTTCTTCAATGTTCTGGAATAACTGATATAACATGGTAGTTATCTGTTCCTGAAAACATAATTGAAATATACCATTTCAGGAATAGATATTTGACCATATTTTAAAATTATTTTGTCCTATACTAACAGGACAAAATTCTTATTCAGTTTTAGTTATTAACATTTTTATCTATTAAATTGATTTTTTACATTTTTTTGAACTTTTTTTAGGCCACACCCATGGCATATGGAAGTTCCCAGGCTAGGGGTCAAATCAGGGCTGTAGCTGTCAGCCTACACCACAGCCACTGCAATACTGAATCCTTAACCCACTGAATGAGGCTAGGGATCAAACCTACATCCTCATGGATGCCAGTCGGGTTCATTACTGCTGAGCCACAGTGGGAACTATTTTTTATATTTACTGGTATAAATTTATATCTAATTTTGTCCTGTCATTGATAATTTATTTCACAAATATTTTCCTTCTAGTGAAACTTTATTAGTTTTTCAAAAACATTGGATTTTGATTTTTTAAATCAAATATACTTTTGTTGATTCAGTTTCATTAATTAAAAAAAAAAATTTGGGTGTGCCTGTGGTATGCAGAAGTTCCTGGGTCAGGGATCAAACCCATGCACAGTAGTAACCAGAGTCACAATAGTGACAATGCTGCGCAGTGACACTGAGTCACCAGGTGATTCTGGTTTTTGATCTTACACTTATTCATTCCTTCTTCCTCACCTTTTTTCTGCATTGTTTATATACAAAGGTTTGGATATATATGTATCTTAATGACTTTCCTCTTAAAATAGTTTATAATTTAATTCTGTTACTCTTTGATATGTATTATTTAAAAAATATTCTGAATTTTCAAATGATTAGATCTTGGGGGTGAGATGGAGTTTTTTTTACTTTTTGGATTTTGTTGCATGACTCAAAGAATGATTAAAAGAATGATGGAATAATTTTATACTATCTGGCTCTTTCCTCTAGTTATTTCAATGTCTATCAATATATCCTTAACCCACTGTGCCACAAGAGAACACAAGTAGATTGCTATCTCCTCAAAAATGGGATCTATTTATCCTTCAAAAAATAAACCACAACAGAAAAGTAAAAGAGTGCTGGATGCATAGGTAGTGTTTAACAAATGTCTACTGACTGATATCCACAAAGGAATATCTAGATCATTTAATATCTGGTGCAGCTCTGGATACATCATTGGGAACTTAGATTACTAAAACTGCTGCTCCAATGTAGGAGCACAGACTGGGGATGGCTTCCAGTTCACACTGATTCTCTTATGACCAGATCTACGTTAGCCTCACCGTCAGGGGAAACTGGGGCTGATGCCCAACAAAGCTGATCTCCCCAGAGATAAAAGGAAGTTAGAATGATTATAGGTTTCTTCTACAGTGAGACTGAAACCATGACGAGAAAATACCCAGAAAAACTGAGGTTGAATAACCTCAGCTTTTCTGGTTGCTGCCTTCCTGAGTCTAGCTCTACCTCAGATTCTATGCTTTGACATCCTTAAATAATCATCAGAGTTTGGTTTTGTCGCTAACCAAAACAGTTGCTTTCTTTTCTCACATTCATTTGAGTAACAAGACAGGGTTTGTTAATTTGGGGAGAGAAGGAGTTAACAAGCTAGTTGGTAGGGTGTTCTAAGTTAGTAAGTAAGGTGTTCTGAAAATTTTTTTTTTAGGTAAAAATTGGCTACTTCTATGACAAAATGACAAATTTAGCATAAGTAAGAAAAATGTAGAAGTAGACATTCTAAGTACACAACTACTTTCTGACTGCACTTTTGGAGAAGTATCATTTAGTATACCACAGTTATAATTTACTATAATCAACTCTTGATTATCCCCAGTAATCCAAAATAGGAGATAAACCTAAATCATTTTTAAATGCATTCATGACGTTTTTCCTTATATTCCTTCCAATGTGTATCTTTTTTTCACCTAAAATGAAAATTAAAAACATTCCTTGAATGTTGAATGTTAAGTAATAGTAGGAGATGGCAGCAAAGTACACCTGACGGAGAAGTATATTGATCTAGAATTAAGCATTCATAATTGATTTTCAGAAAATAGATAACTTACACGTGGATAATTAACTGCTTGAAATAGTGGTTAAATTTACTTTTACGGAAATGGCTAAATTATTACAGCACAACAGTTACAGAATACCAGTGCTAGAATGAGACCAATGGAATCATAGTTGCAGTCAGTTTATCTATGAAGACTGAAGACTAAACCACCTCAAGGGGTCAAGTCTGTTGTAAGAAAAATGCAAGACAAAACATAAAACCCTTTTACAGGCTCCAGCAGATTTGTTAAGCATTATTTTTTTTCTTTTAGGGGCTATTATCAATAAGTCGTGCATTTAATCCAGGGCAATGATAAGCTTATGCCTTGCGGTAATTCTGTAGATGCTGTGACAGGTCTTTTAAAAAATTCTGTATGTGTTTTACTTGCCTGTTAATCTCTGTATTCTTACTGCTTAAAGCAGTGTGCCTGTTATGTTGTAGGCTCCCATGATATATTAGCTAAATGTACTGAATGAAGAAATTAATGAATAAATTGTCTATACATTTAGCTTTTAAGTTATACCGTATTGTTACAGCAATATAAAATTAGTTTGCATAAATTTATGATAATTCAAATGAGAGATGAGAAACATTGTATTGCTGGCTTACGGTGCTTCTATAATAAAAATTCAATATTATTACAGTATAGCTGGTTTGTTTTCTTCAGAACATTGTGGAGAATAGCCAAGACTTTATTTGTCAAAAAAAATATTTTGCAAAACAGTCAGCAAACTTAAGATTTGTGCTGAAATATCTTTTAATACATATTTTAAAAAATATTTATTCGGTTTTAACTTTCCCATCTGTCTTCATGTAACCTACCTTTGTACAGATGGGATATAGATTTTTCTTCCATGTGCTATTACTCTATAAATATTTATAATGGTGTTCAAGTAGAAATTAAATGTTTAAAGCTTCATATCTATCTCTGAAGAAATGCTTCCATCCCCAAATTCCCTAGTGATTTTCTTAAAATTATATCATAGACAAAAAATAACTTTAAATTTATCATTCATTCTTAATGTTTTGGATAATTTATAAGAATTTAAAGCCATGTGTAATTTATGTGGTAAGAATAATAACATACAGATAGAAAAATGAGGGATTATATATAAAACAAAAACATTTATATAATTTATATTTTCTGAATTATTGAGGATAGATAAAATTATTTTATCTAAAAGGGGAGAAATGAAAAGGAAATTATAATCACTATAAGAATGTCTGAGGATTACACTTAGCTTGAACATTTTTTTTTTTAGGGCTGTAGCTGTGTCATATGGAAGTTCCCAGGCTAGGGGTTGAATCTGAGCTACAGCTGCCATCCTACAGCCTAGGCCAAGCCACAGCAACGCTAGATCCAAGCCACATCTGAGACCTACACTGCAGCTCATGGCAATGCCAGATACTTTACCCCACTGAGTGAGGTCGGGGATCAAACCCTCTTCCTCACATGGATGCTAGTTGGATTCATTACTGCTGAGCCACAAGGGAAACTTCCAAGCATTTTTTTAAATAAAGTATAGTTGATTCACAATGTTGTAGCAGTTTCTGCAGAACAGCAAAATGACCCAGTCATATGTACATATACATTTCTTTTCTTATGTTATCTTCCTTCATGGTCTATCCCAGGAGAACAGATGTAGTTCACTATTCTATAAAGCAGGACTTCATTGCCTATTCATTTTAAATGTGATAGTTTGCATCTACTAACCCTAAATTCCCAGTCCATCCCACTCTTCTCCCTCCCACTCCCCTGGCAACTACAACTCCGGTCTGTATGTCTGTGAGCCTGTCTCTGTTCCACAGACAGTGCCATTTGTGCTACATTTTAGTTTCCACACATGTGACATCATATGGTATTTGTCTCTCTCCCTTTGAGTCACCTCACTCAGCATGACACTCTCTAGCTGCATCCATATTGCTGCAAATGGCACTGTTTTGTTCTTCCTTTTTTTTAATGACTGAGGAGTATTTTATGACTGGGGTACATTGCATATATATACCACATATTTTTAATCCATTTATTCATGGATGGACATCTAGGCTTCCTCTATGACCTTTCCACTGTGAATAGTGCTGCAATGAACACAGGGGTGCATACATCCTTTGGATTTATAGTTTTATCCAGATATATTCCCAGGAGTGGGATTATTGGATCATATGGTAGTTCTACATTTAGTTTTCTTAGGAAACTCCATATTGGTTTCCATAGCGATTGTACTAATTTACATTCCCCAAAACAGTGTAGTAGCATTCCCTTTTCTTCACACCCTCTCCAGCATTTGTTATTTGTAGTCTTATTAAAGGTGGCCTTTCTGACTGGTGTGAGGTGGTACCTCATTGAAGTTTTGGTTTGAATTTACCTAATAATTCATGATGTTGAGCATCTTTTCATGTGCCTACTGGCCATCCATATGTCTTCCTTGGAGAATTTTATATTTGGGTCTTCTGCCTGTTTTTTAATTGGGTTGTTTGTTTTTTTGTTGTTGAGTTGTATGAATTGTTTGCATATTTTGGAGATTAAGCCCTTGTTCGTTGCATCGTTGGTGAATATTTTCTCCCATAACATAGGTTGTCTTTTTGTTTTCTTTATATGGTTTCCTTTGCTTTGTGAAAGCTTGCAAGTTTGATTAGGTCCCATTGATTTATTTTGTTTTTACTTCTACTGCCTTGGGAGACTGACCTGAGAAAACATTTATAAAGTTGATGTCAGAGAATGTTTTGCCTCTGTTCTCTTCTAGGAATTTGATGGTGTCACGCCCATGTTTAAGTCTTTAAGCCACTTTAGTTTGTTTTTGTGCATGATGTGAGGGTGTGTTCCAGTGTTACCAATTTACACGTAGCTGTTGAGTTTTCCCAGGAGCACTTGGTGAAGAGACTGCCTTTTTCTCATTTTATATTCTTGCCTCCTTTGTGAAGAGATTTATTGATCAGAGGTGTCTGAGTTTATTTCCAGACTCTCTATTCTGTTCCATTGATCTGAATGTCTGTTTTCATACCAGTATCACAGTGTTTTGGTTAGTATAGCTTTGTAATGTTGTTTGAAGTCTGGGAAAATTATGCCTCCTGATTTTTTTTAACCTCATATTTGGTTTGGCAATTCTGGATCTTTTATGGTTTTATCTAAATTTTTGGTTCATTTGTTCTGTTTCTATGAAAAATGTCATGGGTAATATGATAGGGATCATATTAAATCTGCAGATTGTTTTGGGTAGTCTTGCCATTTAAAAAATATTATTTCTTCCAATACAGGAACATGGAATAGCCTTCCATTTCTTTGAATCCTATTTAATTTCCTATATTCATGTTTTATAGTTCTCAGAAAACAGGTCTTTCACCTCCTTGGTCAGGTTTATTCCTATATATTTTATTTTTGGGGGTGAAATTTTAAAATACCTTTTTTAATATTCCTTTTATAATATTAAACTGTTAGTATACAGAAATGCAACCGACTTCTAAATGTTAATTGTGTATCCTGCTACTTTGCTGAATTCATTGTTCAGGTAAAATAGTTTTTGTGTAGAATCCTTAGGGTTTTCTATATACGGTATCATGTCATCAGCATATAGTCACAATTTTACTTCTTCTCTTACAATTTAGATACTTTTTTATTTCTTTTGTTTGTCTGATGTGTTTGTCTGATGGCCGTAGCTAGGACTTCAGTATTATGTTGAATAAAAGTCTTGAAAGTGGGCATCCTTGTCTTGTTCCAGATTTTAGTGGGAAGGCTTTTAGCTTTTCTCTGTTGAGTATTATATTGGCCATGGTTTTGTCATAAATGGTTTTTATTACGTTGAGATAGAGTCCCTCTATACCTACTATGTAAGAATTTTTTAATCAAGAATGGATGTTGAATTTTGCCAAATGCTTTTTCTGAATCTCTTAAGATGATCATGTGGTTTTTGACTTTCGTTTTTGTAATGTGGTATATTACTTTGATTTGCCTATGTTGAACCATTCTTGTAAACTTGGGATGAATTCCACCTGGTCATGGTATATGATCTTTTTTATGTGTTGTTGGTTTAAGTTTGCTAAAATTTTGTTGAGAAATTTTTTTGGTCATATTTTTTTTTTTTTTTTTGGCCATACCTGTGGCATACGGAGGTGCCCAGGCTAGGGGTTAAATTGGAGCTAGAGCCGCAGGCCAACACTACAGCAACAGCAATGTGGGATCTGAGCTGTGTCTGTGACCTATGCCACAGCTCATGGCAATGCCAGATCCTTAACCCACTGAGTGAGGCCAAGGATTGAATCTGTGTCTTCATAGATACTAGTCAGATTCATTTCTTTGGGAACTGCTATTAAGAATTTTTGTATCTATATTCATCATAAACATTGGCCTAAAATTTTCATTTTTGGTACTGTCTTTGGTTTTGATATTAGGGTGAAGGTGACTTCACAGAATGTCTTTGGGAGTATTCCTTCTTCTTCAATATTTTGGAAGAGTTTAAGTTTTCATATAAGTCCTTCTTTTCATTTTTGATAGAATTAACCTGCGATGAAGCCATCTGGTCCTGGACTTGTGTTTGTAGGGAGTGTTTTTATTACATATTCAATTTCATTTCTAGTCATCAGTCTGTTCAAATTATCTTTATTGATTTAGTTTTGATGGTCTGAATGTTTCTACAAAGTTGTCCATTTCTTCTAGGCTGACAAATTTGTTGGCATATAATTGTTCATAGTATTCTCCTACTTTTTTCTTTTTATTTCTGCAGTATCTGTTCAGATTTCTCCTTTTTCATTTCTTATTTTGTTCATTTGGGTTCTTTCTCTATTCTTGGTGAGTATGGCCAGAAGTTTATCAATTTTGCTTACCCTTTCAAAGAACCATGCTGCTTCTGGTTGCAGAGCCTTTGGCAGTGGCAGTGATCCTCAAAGAGGTGGGGGTGGTACCCTGGGCTCTTGGCAACAGCAACAGTGGGAGGCGTGTGTGCCCAGAGAGTTGGGGGCAATGGGCAGCACTTGGCTTCAGGGCCCTTGGTGGTGGTGACTGCTGAGGTGACTGGGGCCATAAGTGGTACCTGGTCCTGAGACCCTTTGTGGGGATGGGCTGGGGCAATCACTGGAGTCCAAGATGGCTTCACTGGTTTGCACCCCACCCCCTTAGCCTGGGCAAGAGGCACCCTGCTGCCTGAGAGCCCTCAGATGAACAGAGAAAAAGTTCCTATGGCTGTCCTATCTCTCCTCTTCTCACACTCTCCAACAATGCCTCCTTGCATCTCTGGTGGGCTCAGGCCTCCTCCTGCATGCCCTAGACTGTGGCCCACAGCTCCCAAGCCACCCCCCTCCCCCCAGTCTGTTTCCACAGAGCCAACCCCAGGCCATTCCCTAGAACTGACCTCTAAAGCCAAGTCCAGGTCTTCAAGCCCAGTCTCTGTCCAAGTGGCTCAGGCTGTGGAGTCCTGGGCAGTGATACCAATCTTATATGCGACTGTCTCTCTTGCTCTGCCTTTCTTAGACCAGCTGCATGTTTCTCTGAATCTCTGAGGTATCCCTTCCATGCCAGTTGATCTCTCCATCAGTCAGGTGGCCTCCCAGGGTATGGATTCCTTTCCTTTTTCACAGCTCCCTCTCAGGAGTTCTGGTCCTGTTCTGATTCATTTTTTTTCTCTTTTCTCTCTCTCTCCTTTTTTTTCCTTTTTCTCAACCCAGTTATGTTGAAGGTTTCTTGCCCTTTTTGAAATTCTGAGGTCTTCTGCCAGCATTCACTAGATATTCTGTGCAAATCATTCTACATTTAGATTTTTTTTTTGGATGAGTTTGAGGGAGAAAGTAAGCTCCATGTCCTTCTTCTCCACCATACTGATCCTGCCACTAGTTTAAACATTTTTTAGAAAAGTTTACAAATTGCTGTTGATGTTAGTAGTTCAGGTCAAATACTAAAATAGCAACATAAAAGCTAGTTAAAATACAACTTTTATCATAAAATTAGGATAAGTTATCAATAAATAGCACTGATAGAAAAAGCATACTAAGTATCTTTTGAAACATTAATACACCTATGTTGATTTCTTCAAATATAAGTGGTATTTCAGATGACAAATTGCATGTTTTCAGAGTTAAACCATCAGAAGAACATTGCTAAATGGAGTGGAATTAAATGAGAAAGGCAACACATGCATGGTGCTTTGATTAATTCTTCCTAATTGTGGAATGTAGATTACAAAAAAAAAAGCCAGAAGTAATAATATGTTTCTTAAGAAGAGAAAAATATAGAGCGGTTAAATTTTTCTAAATAGTACTAAATGAATTATATGATAGGTAAGAAAAATAAAGAATAGTAGTCAACAAGTCTTTGAAAATAACATAACTAAACAGTAAATGCAGGAGACTGGCCTCCAAACTGTTTCTTTGTTGCTAGGTATTCTGACAGAATTATTATTATTATTCATGAATAATAAGGAAGGTAAGATTTACAGAAAAGAATAATATGAAGGGTAGTGAAATTTCCAGTGGACTATGGAAAAAAAAAACTTTTTGTAGAAAAGTCTCCATGGAAGAACAGTATCATTTGTGAATATCAGGTAAAATCTTACAGTTGTCCAAATCAACCACAAAAACATGGTGATATTTGCATTGAACAAGGGGCAGAAATTAATTTAAATATATAAGCATAAGAATGCCTTAGTCTCATGTAGAAAAGGAAGAATATACTTTCTGAAGATTTATTTTTTATTTTTATGTTTCTCACTTAAATGTATGTTGTTGCTGTGGTGAAACTTTAATTTTTTGTTACAGTTATTGATGGGTTTTATTTGTGATCTGATGATAAATATATTTGTTTTGATCATAATTGAAACAAAGGTATACATTAAGATTAATCAGAAAGCTACAAAAGCATAATTTAGGTTTCAAGGAATGCAGTCACACTTTCCCAAAAGAGAGATTTTAAACCTTCTTTATAAGTGATATCATCTTGACTTGAAAAGCTTCCCTTTATGCTTTAAATGACCCAATATTTTCAGTTAATGATCTAAGGCAGTCATTGATTTTAAATTTTCTCAGAGGACTAGTGATATTAAGATGTGTATCAAATGAATGCCTCAAGATTTATAGTAAAACAATAAAATAGAGGTTTATCATGATACTGTGACTGGAAACTGAGTAATAATGTCATCACTGACAGAAAATGAGTATTTTTTTTTTTTTTTGTCTTTATCTAGAGCCTCACCTGCGGCATATGGAGGTTCCCAGGCTAGGGGTCTAACAGGAGCTGTAGCTGCCGGCCTTCGCCACAGCTACAGCAACATGGGATCCGAGCCGCGTCTGCAACCTACACCACAGCTCACGGCAATGCCGGATCCTTAACCCACTGAGCAAGGCCAGGGATCAAACCCGCAACCTCATCGTTCTTAGTCGGATTCGTTAACCACTGAGCCACGAAGGGAACTCCCAGAAAATGAGTAATGTAATGCTAATAAACAGATTATAGTAATTGACAGCTTCCTGTAGACTACATACACACACATACATACACACAAACACACTTATACACATATACGATTCTTCCGGTTCCAATGCTGGTGTTTGAAGCCAAAGGAACTTATAAATGTATAAATGACTAGAGACAGTGTTAAATGGAAGAAAGAGAATTCAAGGAAAAGCAAGTTAATTTTTCAGGAAATTTTCAGAAATATTATTTAATCTGTCATTTAGCATTTCATTATCAAACAATGGATATATATTATTTACCTCACATAAAAAGTGTTTCCAAAATCAAATTAAAAGGAGAAAAAAATTACCTATGATGAAGCAATAGTTAAATTTAGGGGTGAAGCAAAATATAATCTGAACCACAGTGAAGAGGTCTCTTCTCTTTGTAATGATCACAAATGTTGCTCATTTCAAGTACTCATGCAGTTTGTACTTGGGGGCTTGAAGGTACTATTAACAGATGCCTTTTCCTTGTACATGCAGAAATCTCCTTATTTTCCAGCTTGGATAATCCAGTCTGTATAATTCTATTTTATTTGTAATGAACACATTGGCACAATCCAATGTATAGTCCAGATTCAAAGATCTAAAAAACTTTGTGTAAATTATCTTTTTTTGTTTCTTAGCTTAATTTTTTTTACCCTATAAATATCTCTAGATAAAATAATTTCAAAAGTTTTAATTTTTTATAATTTCGTACACATTCAAAATTAATAAACATGATCTGGTCCAGTACTGGAAAATATTTATTTATTTATTTATTTATTTTTGCCTTTTTGTCATTTCAGGGCCGCACTCGCGGCATGTGTAGGTTCCCAGGCTAGGGGTCTAATCGGAGCTGTAGCCACTGGCCTACGCCGCAGCCATAGCAACGCGTGATCCGAGCCACGTCTGCAACCTACACCACAGCTCACCGCAACGACAGATCGTTAACCCGCTGAGCAATGGCAGGGATCGAACCTGCAACCTCATGGTTCTTAGTCGGATTCGTTAACCACTGCGCCATGACAGGAACTCCTATTTTTAAGTTAGTACAAATGAAAAACAAAGAGTATAGTGTAATATTATGTAGGTCTAAATTCAAGTGGTACAGTTAATTAAATATAGTGGCAAATTCTTTTACATTCCCGTCATTGAAAAGTCATATCTTATGGAAACAATCTAAATGTCCATCAACAGATGAATGTATCAAGATGTGATGCATATACATAATAAAATACTACTCAGCCATAAAAAAGAATTAAATAATACCATTTACAGCAACATGGATGCAATAAGAGATTATCATACCAACTGAGATAAGTCAGAAAGAGAAAGGCAGATACCATACGATATCACCTATATGTCTAATCTAAAATAGGACACAAATGAACCTATCTATGAAACGGAAACAGACTTACTTACAAGAACAGACTTGTGGTTGCCAAAGGGGAGGTATTTAGGGGAGGGATAGGGTGAGAAGTTAGGGTTAACAGTTGTAAGCTATAATGCATAGAGGGAATAAGCAACAAGATCCTACTGTATAGCACAGATAACTATATTCAATGTTCTCTGATAGACCAAAATAGAAAATAATATTTAAAAAAAGTGTGTGTGTGTATATATATGTATGTGTGTGATTCATATGTCTGAATCACTGTTCTGTACAGCAGAAATTAACACAACATTGTAAATCAACTATACTTCATTTTAAAGAATAAAAGAAAGGAAAAGAAGAGAAAAGAAAAGTAAGGTCTTTGTTCCTATCCCCTTGAACCTGGTCTAGTCTATAAAGATTTGACCAATAAAGTAGTGTAGAAGTGAGGCACTGCCCGTTACTTATGCAGTCTCTAAAAAACTAGCAATTTCCACTTTGGCTTGGAGCTCTGCATTGCAGTCTAAGAAGCATGACTCACTTGCAAAATATCAAGCTATGTAGAAGCTTAAAACAGCCACTTGGAAGAGCCTTGGAGAGAGAGGTGGTGAGGTGAGGAAGAAGGTGGGGGTAGGAGGATGATGATGAGATCTTAGGGCATGGTCATTCCACAGGTGTTTCAATCCATAGCCTATTTTCTATCATTCCAACTGAGTTCCTGGAAGTTGTGAGGCAGACATGAGCTGCTCCTGCTGTGCCTTGTTCAAATATTTGGCCTATAGATTCATGAGATAATAATACTTATAAATTGCTATTTTTAAGCCATTACAATTTGTGCGTAGTTTGTTATTCAGTAACTAGAACAAGTAGACTGATCATTAACCTGCATTTCTTAGATCTCAGTCTTACATGGAATAGTTAATTTATTTTTGTCACTATATTTGCTGATGATATTCTGAAAATTCTGTGTTAACAAAATTTAAATTAATTTAATATGGCAATTAACTGATTCTTTGTTAGAATCAGATGATTTTTAAGCCTGAAATGACAGGTTAAATTCATCAAAACAAATCAATTAAAAGTATAAACAAAACATTATGTAGTTAAAAATTTGTTTAATGTTAATACTTTCATATTATTCCCTTTTTGGCTGCATCTGTAAGCACTCCCAATACCCAGAAAATCCTCAAAGCTGCACTGTGAATTAGGTCTTAGAAATGACAAGACTAAGACAAAGAGAAGTCATGTAAGTTGTCCAAGGTCACTCATTAAATTTCTGATAGAGTTGGGATTATAATCCAGGGAATATAGCTCTGGATTCTGTGCTGTTATTTACTATACCATGTAGCTTCCGATATCAAGTACTGCAATATAGCCACATATCTTTAAGAACTTTATATATTATGTTAGAATTTAAATTCCCTTTCTATTAATATATTGACAAATAACAGAGGTAAAGGAAAAAGCTAATCTAGATTCTATATATTACAAATAATTCACAATTCTAATCATAGTGTAAGAACTTATGATGTTCAAAGTACTTACTCCAACAAAGAGATAAATAGATTGTATTTTGTTCCTATTTCATGGGATTTTGAATACTCAAAAAATAACACTGATGGGCTCATGACACATATTTACCTTCCCCTTTTACAATGTAAGATAAGAGGCTCATTAGGAAGAATGATACTGTTACATCTTTTATCACAAAAATTAAATTAAGTATCTAAGCTTATCTATGAAGGTAAACTAGAAAGAATGAGCTAAACTAATTTCCTTTATTTGAATTTTCATTTCAATTTTTATATCTTAGTGAGTTGTTAGGAGGATATCTATGCTACAGATAAAAAAAACCTCAGAGCTTCTCAAGGCTTTAAACTGAGATTGCAAATACTGCTATACTTTCAAAAGGATATTTTATATTTATTGATAAACTGGTGACCTTATTAATTAAAGTATTGAGTTGGAATTCATAGATACAGTGCTGTTTTTCCATGACTCAGACTTATCAACTTAAGCATGTCATCATATTACTGAGCTGCAGTATATTCAGATAAAAGATGAACATAAAAACCTCAGCTCCATCCACTTCACAATACTGTTGTGATATATCAAGTAAGAATGCATATAAAAATATATTATAAACTGGAATATCCTCTTCAAATAGAAGACAGAATCACTTTTATGATAAATGAGGTAAGTCAGAAAGAGAAAGACAAACATCACATGATGTCACTTATATGTGGAATTTAAAATATGGCACAAATGAACCTAGCTACAGAACAGAAACAGACTCACAGACGTAGAGTCTGTAGTTGCAGTTGTGGTTGCCAAGGGGGTGGGGGGAGGGAGTGAGGTGGACAGGGAGTCTGGGATTAGTAGATACAAACTATTACATTTATAATGGATAAGCAATGAGGTCCTACTGTACAGCACAGGGAGCTATAGCCAATCTTTTGGAATAGAACATGATGGAAAATAGTATGAGAAAAGGAATGTATATATATGTATGACAGCACCACTATCCTACACAGCAGAAACTGGCACAACAATGTAAATCAACTATACTTTAATTAAAAAAAAAATCATTGCTTCTACCTTGTTCTCTAAAGCAAGCGATGTTTATATATTTTTGTTTTTTATGTTTTCCTAGTTATAAAGTTATTGAATCATTTCATCAAAAAAAAAAAAAAAACACAAAACCAAACAACCAAAAAAACAAGACACCTGTGTATTCTGGTGTAGAGAAGTTTCATGGACAATAAAATAAAATAAAATTGAAATCAATAAATGATATTCAGAAAATTCCAAAAAAGAGATAGAATGGTAATTGTCGCTGTTGATGTTATTAAATAGATGTCCATGTAGTTAGTGGAAATACCTGTCACTTAGAGTAAGACATAATATTTTAATAATGAATTATATTCTCAGTAAGTGGGAATTGCATTGGTTATTTAGTAAATTAATCAGTAAGAAATACAGAAACTTGGAATTCCTGTTATGGCTCAGTGGTTAACGAATCGACTAGGAACCATGAGGTTGCAGGTTCGATCCGTTTCTCGCTCAGTGGGTTAAGAATCCAGCGTTGCCGTGAGCTGTGGTGTAGGTCGCAGACGCGGCTCGGATCCCACATTGCTGTGGCTGTGGCTTAGGCTGGTGGCTACAGCTCCGATTAGACTCCTAGCCTGGGAACCTCAGTACGCCTCAAGTGCAACCCTAGAAAAGGCAAAAAGACAAAAAAAAAAAAAAAAAAAGAAATAACAGGAACTTTTATCTTTTAATTCCATGTCAATAAAGTTATAGAATAAATCAGCTGAATGCCCAGGAGTCTGATGCCTGTGATTAGAGGTGCAGGTGAAACCTATGGGTAAAAATATCACCAAAGTCTAGAAATTTCCTGAGATGACAGATCCTCCTTTAGAGTTAGTTACTTGGGCCTCAAGTCAGTTACTTGCATCTGTGGGCATGACCAGTTGAAGGGTTGTTAACATAGCTCTCACTGGTACAATGGTACCATTTTGAGATTAAAAATTTTAATTTGTAATAATTCTTGAAAGCAATATTTTTCAGGAGCTAACAGGCACTGTATGTCTGTCAGCTACCTTTATCTATTTGTCAGTTACAGATGGATAGCAATAAAAAAAAACTTTAGCCATGGTGCTAGCCAACAATAGAACTAAGTCTTCAGGAGGACTTTATGGTGGTCTTTTAAAAATATGCAGCTGTTAAATATGATAAGGTAAAATTGTTATGATGCATAACTCACTAAAAAAGGAAAAAATTGCCAAGGGATTGTTGACAGCAGCAGCTGTAATAGCTATACACATTTGGGCATAACTGAATTAGAAATATTTTATCCATCCACCTGCTATGATTTACCTCACAAAATCACAAGAATCAAGGGACACATGGAAATAATGATTGCATTGATGCCTTCTTTAAATGTCCTTGTCTGAAGCAGAAGATCAAACATAGGTTCTGGGAGTAATTTGCTTTTGCCAACTGAAACAGCTAAAAGCAATTAATTTACACAGCATTCAACCATGAAGAATTGGGGAATTCTTTGTCAGCTAAAACTTTATATTTTCTAATTATAGATTTATGATTTTCTATTACTAAAAGTTTAAGGAGCATCTAAATTAATTCTAATATTCTTACATTGTTTGGAAATTATAGATATTTCCAACAGCATTTAAATCGTTAGTTTCTATTTAAAATATACATATGTTTATATAATATGAACATAAACCTGTCTTTTCAACATGAAGAAACTGAGACAACATTTCAAGAATAAACATCTAAACAAACTCAAATAGCATATTCACCAAGACTGTTAAAAACATTAAAGAAAAACTTTTCAAATGTTAGAAATCTTACAATAATAAATTTTCTAATTTTCCAATGATATACTCAAGTAAATGGGCAGATGTCTATTCTTGTTTATCTTTCCCTAAAAATATTAGATCAGTATGGATTCTAAAAGGTCACTGAAAATACATGATATTAAAACAAAGTCAAATTCTGTAGCAACATAAATGTTTTTATGAGTAGCAGATGTATTCTTTGAAAGACTGTAAAGCTATTAACAGCTCAGTAAGGAGCACATGATAATAGGCTGTTAACTCAGCCTCCCTTACAAGAGTACCTAGGAAGAACATTTTGAAACCATTTAGATAAACAAATTTCAAGAAGTAGCCAATATGAATACTTTATGAAGAGAGGTTCATTTAAACTAAATCTCATTAAAATAATGAATTTAGTCTTCTTGATTTGAATACACCCATCCAAATGGTCTATTTAATTACTGTGAATAAAAATCAAATCATAATTTTGAAACTAAAATATGTGTAGCCATGATAATAACTTGAAAACAAATTCTGTTATTTTATTTTTTACAAGTTCCAGAATTTGGGGCTATTCCAATACAAATCTATAATACCTAGCACAGGTATCTGCCATCCAAGAGTTTGGTACGCCTATTTCAATGAATGGATGAGTGATATCCTAAGATATTTTATATACTGTTGACCATGAAGACACCTCTAGATATCTGTCTCAAAGTTAGAATTTGGTTTTATTAGTTTATTGTAACTATTTTTTCATATAGTTGCCTCATTCATTAACTCATTTAAAATTTTCTTTAAGTTTAAAAAGAATTAGTCTATCAAAAATGTTTTGGTTACAGGTTATTTGAGGCATAGAATATTTTACGATGTCCCATAAACTACATCTACTTTTTTTGATTTTTCATTTGTCTGCATAAGAATTTAGTAATTATTTAATTTGATTTAGATATAAAACTATATAACATTTAAAAATTAATAAAAATAGAACAAAACATATTTACTTTCATATTTTTCTTCCCTAGAGCTCTTGCTTCATATTCATGCTTCAGTGAAATAAAACTACACATCAGAACAGCAGTCATTTAATAAAAATATCACAGTGATTTATTCCAGCATTAAGGTTTATTTTTTCCATACCCCTCATTTTGAAAGTAAAGAACAAAAGATAAAGAGGCAAAATGGTATATATATCACTTCAAAATAATATTTTCCAGCCATACAAGTATGATTGAACTAAAACAGCCTTTGCCAAAGAGTTTTCCATGGAACATTATTTCTAAGGAATATGTGTTTACAGTTAAAGAAAAAAAATTATGATTGTGTAAGTTAGAGTCTTCTAGGGAGTAGATTCCAAAATGATGTTGAAAGTGAACATATTTATGGAGGGAAATACCTTTGCGGGTAAAAATCTGTGCAAGAAAAGGGATCAAGTAGGCAAGGAGAGCTTGCAGACTGCAGTGCAAATCTGACTCCTGTGAAAAGAGAGAGGTGAAGAAATATGATCGGGTCGAAAATGCCTCAGATGGCAGCGAAATTGTTAAAGTCTCTTGGCCAGGAGTACGGAAACCCCAAGCAGGTTCTACATTCATCAAGAACAGCCTGTCTCTACTACCAAGGGCTCAGGAGGAAACATGAATCTTAAAGGGGCAGCAGCTGGAGATCTTCCTTACAACTGATTCTCTCTAAAAGGGGATCTAAGTACTGCACTCTCATGGCTGCCACCAGGGTCAAATAAATTTGGAAGGCATTCGGTTAAGTAAAACTGAGTAGGTTATTTACTGCAAGTTTTCCCAGAACATTTAATTATGCCCATGTAGTTTCTAAAATTCCAGAGATGAAAAATAAAAGTTACTTTTTCCAAATTGATTTGACTATGCAACCTGATGGTGACTAAAAATAAAAAAACAACTCATATATTGAGACTAACTCTACAGTACATTGAGAAATATTAAAGATAGCTATGTTTCTTCCTATTCAATCCCCTACCTCTTTCGCAGGGGTATTTACCATGTTGAATTTTGAGTTGATCATACCATTAGAAATTAATTAAAAAAAACAAAAATGTGTTTAAAATGTGTTACATCTGTATGTGGGCATAAATAATATCTTGTTTAGTTTTGTTTGTCCTTGATCATTCTACAATATTGTCATACTGTATGAACTCTTCTGAGATTACATTATGTTTCTAAGGTTTGTTATACAGTGGCATTACATTTGCTCATAGTGTTTATTCACTTTTCACTAATATACATGACATTTCAATATACAATTTATTTACATCTTTTTCTGAAGATGGAAGTTTGGATTTTTTTTTAAACAATGCTTCCTTAAACATTCTAGGATATTTTATTGAAGATATATGTAATATTTTAAAGATACATACATAGCAGTAGAATTGCTGGATCACTGAATATAAAAATGTAGAATTGATCAAGTTATTTTCCAAAATGGTTACAACTTACATTCATTCTAGTAATGTAAAAATTCATATTGCCCTACATCATTCCCAATTCTTAGAAGTGTCAGGTTTCTTAATCCGTGGCAATCTATTATGTGTAAAACATATCTCATTGTGGTATCAATTCACATTTTTCTTTCTACTAATGAAATGGAGCAGTTTTTCTTATACAAGTTTAAGTTTTATATTGGGTTGTTATTTTTATTGTTTTATATGATTTCTTCATGTAATTTGGATAATAATCCTTTGCAAGTTGTACACAGGGCAATAGTCTTCTTCCAGTTTGTAGCTTGTCCTTTTGCAGTCTTTTGCAAGAAAGAGTTTTTAAAATGAAAGTAATCAGAGTTATTGTTTTCTCTCACTGTAAAGTCTTGCATTTCATTTATGACATCTTTTTCTTACCCAAGGTGAGAAAGATATCATTCTATATTTTTCCTTCTAAATGTAAAAAGTTTTTCCTAACACATTTACATCCTTAAAGCATTTGGACTTAATTTTTATAACTGGTTTGAGGTAGGGATCCAGTTGTTTTTTCTTTCTTTCTTCCTTTCAATATAGACTGCCTGATACCATCTAATGAATAATACTTACTTTTCTTAATGATCTGCAACGCCATCTCTGTCATATGGTTCAGGTTCATATATGTGTAGATATGTTTCCACGTTCTCTGTATAATACACTGGTCAAAATTTTGCATTCTGCAGCGATATCACTTATCCTTAATAACCGTAGTTTAGATTCCTTTATATCTGTCAAGGCATGTAACTCCTGACTTAGATGCATCAGAAATATGCTCATTCATGTCCTCCTGTTTTCTTCTTTGCTATATCAATTTCAGAATCAGTTTGTCAATTTCTACAAGAAAACATGCTTGAATCGTTATTAGAATTGCTCTGTGTCTACATTTCATTTAGTCTCTCTTATCCATGAATGTGAACTCGCTGAGCATTTAAAAATCTCTCTGTAAATTTTTAAAATTATTTTGCCTAAATTAAAAATATTTTAGATTTATTAAATATTTTACAGATTATGTTGCTATTGTAATATGTCCTATAAAAATTGTATTTTCTGTTTGCTGCTGGTGTGCAGAAATGCAGCTAAAGTTTTGTAGCCAGGGACCTTACTACAATCTTATTTAAACAACTTGTATGTAAATTTGTGGAGAATTAATATTATCTCGATCAATGTGAGTTTTCTTTTTACAATTCGTATGATTTTACTTTGTTATTTTTAGCTAACCGAAATGGGTCAGCCTCAAGATACTTAACAGAAGTAATGTTAACAGGCATTTTTATGTAATTCCTGTTTTTAAGAGATTTAGTTTAGTATTTCCTCACTAAGAAGAATATTTGCTTGATTTTAATTACTTTACAGATATTATGGTCCTAGCTTTCTAAGAATTATATCCAAGAATAGGTGTTAGCATCAAATGCCTTTTCTGCATCTGTAGAGAGTTTTCTCCTTTATATTACTAACATGGTAAATTGCCTTTTACTGTTAAAACACCTGTGCATTCTTGAAATAAATTTATTTACTGTTTGTTTTCTTTTTAAATAATCTTCTGAATTATTTGATTAATATTTAGTTTAGTTTTTTATCTATGTTTCTGAGTGAGTTTTGCTTATAGTTACCTCTCTCCTGATGTCTTATTTCAATTAAGAGATTATTCTGGTCATATAGGACACATCTCAGAAAATTCCTTTTTTTTTTTTTTTCCTGTTCTCAAGAAGAGGTTGCATATGTTTGGAATCATTTGTTCCTTGAAACTTTGGTAAAATGACTCAAAAAATCATGTATGCCATTTAGATTGCTTCCATGACATGGCTATTGAAAACAGTGCTGGTGCATGTATATTTTCAAATTATGGTTTTCTCTGGACATAGGCCCTGGAGTGACGACAAAGGAGTGGGTAAAGAAGATGTGGTAAATGTATACAATGGAATATTATCATAAAAAAGAATGAAATAATGCCACTTGTAGCAACATAGATAGACCTAGCGATTATTGAACTGAGTGAAGTAAGGCAGAGAAAGACAAACATCATATAATATCAGTTATATCTGGAATCTAATAAAAATGATAGAAAAGAACATTCATAAAACAGAAGCAAACTTATAGATTTCAAAACCAATCTTATGGTTACCATAAGTGAAACCATTGCGGGGAGAGAAGAATTGGGAGGGTAGGAATAAAATATCCACACTACTGTATAAATAGATTAATGACTTACTTTTCTCTAATAATAAGTTATGTTGAACATTTTTTTTCATGGGCTTGTTGGCCATCTGTATATCTACTTTGGAGAAATGACTATTCAGGTCTTTTGCCCATTTTTCAATAGGGTTGTTGGCTTTTTTGCTGTTGAGTTGTATAAGTTGTTTGTATATTTTAGAGATTATTCCCTTGTCACTTGCATCATTTGAAACTATTTTCTCTGTCATGTAAGTTTTTTTTTTTTATGGTTTGCTTTGCTGTGCAAAAGCTTGTAAGTTTGATTAGGTCCCATTGGTTTATTTTTCCTTTCATTTCTATTGCTTTGGGAGACTGACCTGAGAAAATATTTGTAACGTTGATATCAGAGAATGTTATCAGAGAATGATATCAGAGAATGCAAATCAAAACTACTATGAGGTACCACGTCACACCAGTCAGAATAGCCATCATTAATAGGTCCACAAATAACAAATGCTGGAGAGGGTATGGAGAAAAGGGAATCCTGCTACAGTGTTGCTGTGAAGGTAAATTGGTAAAGAGATTATGGAAAACATATGAAGGTACCTTAGAAAACTATGCATAGAACCACCATATGACCCAGCAATCCCACTCTTGGGCATATACACGGACAAAACTTTCCTTGGAAAAGACATATGCACCTGTATGTTCATTGCAGCACTATTCACAATAGCCAAGACAAGGAAACACCCTAAATGTCCATCAACAGATGATTGGACTAAGAAGATGTGGTATATGTACATAATGGAATACTACTCAGCTATAAAAAATGAACAAAATAATGCCATTTGCAGCAACATGGATGGAATTAGAGACTCTCATATTAAGTGAAGTATTCATAAAGAGAAAGACAAATACCATATGACTTCACTTATATCTGGAATCTAATATATGGCACAAACGAACCTTTCCACAGAAAAGAAAATCATGGACATAGAGAACGGACTTGTGACTGCCAAGAGGGAGGGGGAGGGAATAGGAGGGACTGGTTATTTGGGGTTAATAGATGCAAATAATAGCCTTTGGAATGGATAAGCAATGGGATCCTGTTGTATAGCACTGGGAACTTTGGTCACTTGTGATGGAGCATGATAATGTGAGAAAAAAAAATGTTACATGTATGTGTGACTTGGTCACCTTGCTTTGCAGCAGAAAATTGACAACACTATAAATCAGCTATAATGGAAAATATAAAAATCATTATAAATTTAAAAAATAGGTTAATGAGAATCTACTTATTGCACAGGACTGTCTACTTAATGGTTGTAATAATCTACATGGGAAAAAATAATGGATATATTTATATGTATGACCGCTTCGTTTTGCCATACACCTGAAACTAATACAACACTGTAAGTCAACTATATGCCAATACAATTTAATTTTAAAAAATCATTAGAAGGGACACAAATTTCTTTTAATGAAGATATTGACACTTAAAAAAATTGTCACATGGATGCTGGCTAGGTCCAAAAAAAATCGAAGCAAGAAACTCTTAATTTTAGAACAATTTTTATCTATTGTTTCAAATTTATAGTTAAACAACTATTTAAATAACTATTCAAGTTATCCATTTCTTCTTCAGTCAAATTTAGTGTATAATATTTTATGATGTTTTTAGTTCATGCAAAATTTCATGTTTATTTGCATAAAGTTAATCTCAGTAAACTCCCTATATTTTCAATCTCTACACATTTGTTATTCTACCACCATTATTACTCTCATTAAGTTTTAGCTTCTTGTTTCTTTGATTTTGATCAATCTAATTTTTTTTTCTTTATTGGCTGCCCTGCAGCATATGGAATTCCCATGCCAGTGATCAGATCCGAGCCTCAGTTGCAACCTAAGTCACAGCTAAGCAACCTATATCATGTGTGGGATATTTCAAACCAATTTAAACAGTTTGTCCTCATTTCAAATTTTGCCCTAAACTGTATTTTCTTCTAGAAAATTTTACAAGCTTCAAAGTGTCAAAGGAATAGATAAGACAGAATTACAAAACGGCATTCACATCTGGAGACTAATTAATATTGGATGATTTTAATTGGCCACTCATGTACTAATAGAAGTGGAATGTGATACGTTTAAAAATGAAAAAAAAGTTGATAAATGCAGATGCTCAGATCAGCTTTGCCTTGCCTCAGATTACAGATAACTACTCTTAATGACTATTTTAAGTATATTTTCCTATAATTTTTCAGTGACAGCAACATCATTATGCATTATTTGCATCATTTTATAAGAACCAACATGTGCATGACAAACAATGCTAACTGGAGAGAATTCTGAGTTACCTTTTTAGAGGAAAGCCACCTCGATTACTGTTTTCCCCAGAGTGACCCTTCAGTTCTTCAAGAAAGATGATCAGGAAATTCTCTCCAGGACATTTAACATGAAATACAAAAGCTTAGAAATTCTCTCTAAATAATTGAAGGAAACCATTAGGAGTATAGCCAGCCAGTCTCTTAATGGAGAGGTCATGATAGACAATAGGATAGAACCTCTCTGAAAAGTTCAAGGAACATTTGGTGGTTTGTAATTGATTTTTCTGGGCAGATTTCCTTTTTTTTTTTCAAATAGTAATTATATCAGCGTCATTAATAATGGCTGTTGCAAGGGGCCTTGCTTTAGTCTCCAAGGCAAAAATTATATATGGTCAGAGAAGCCTCATAATTATTTCCTCTTATTTGAAGTAGCATACAGACTATGTCTCCCCACCCCCACCTCATTTAAAAATCTAAGACACTTAAGTCTTCCCCTGAGGAATCAGGATAATAATAGTAGAGCCGGGAAATGAAGCAGCTTACTACACATAGTTTACTATGCGGGAATAAGCCAAAAGAGTCTTGCTGTAATAGTTTAACTCCCAAAGCACTTTTGTAGCAAATTTCTTTTCTCTAAATTTTAAAGCTTGATGTATTTCTTGAAGAGGTTAAGTATCTTTCTAAATTAAGAAAGTACAGCATTTTCTCAAATTTGTTTTTACAGAGATGTACTAACAATTAGAAATGGTGAGCCTCAGTTTTTAGTCATGCATATATTAAGATATTTATTCGAGTATATTAGACAATACTCATCCAGATACAAACTTCTTGGGAAATAATTTTTCTTAGTTTAGTCTTCCATTTATACACACACACACACACACACACACATATTCATACAACTATTTTAGCTATTTTTTCTATACTATGAGTTAACTTATTGATCTTCCCATGGCTTCTTATATCACTATGCACTTAACTTGTTTTTGATACTTTAACTAGGAGTAATTTGGGGAAATTTCAAATATTTTATTTTTCATGATCTGAGAAGCACTATATTGATTTATATAATCAGTTTTAGAAATCTCTTTCATAAATTAAATTTTAAATTATTTACACAATATTAACTACTTTCCTATAGATCCTTGTTATCTTAGAGTGACTATATAGGGAGAGGAAATGTCTGTTGTCCACTAGGATAGTTTTATCCTTTGTAAAACCAGGAAATTGTGCTCTGGTGGGATCTGGTCCCCTTTAACTACCAAAAATTGTTAAGGGCATGCAAGAGTCAAAGCAACATGAATCCTTAGTTTTAGGTGAATATAAGGCCAAAGTTTTGTATAAGTTTTCCTGTTTAACCTTCACAATGAGGACTATGCACAGCCTTGCTTACTTGGAAATGTAGTAGGTTGTTTATTTTACAGACAAATAAAAAAAAAACAAAACAAAGAAACAGCTACACAGGCATTCAAATGACATGACTGAGTTATTTGGAAAAAAAGAGATCTTTTATGTATATGAAGTTAAGTTTGATATGCTGAACTTTGGACAGCATAGTGCAAACTTCCAGTGAAATTCTAAATAATGAGTGGCCATATCACTGAACTATCGAGTATATTTTAAAAACCACTGGCATTTTCAAAATAGGTACACTGCATTTTCTCAGAGACAATTTTTCTATTGAAGGCAAATGGAAGCACCACATGTTCTTCCAGGAAGCCTGATAATTGTGGCCATCTTCCAAAATTGACCCTAATGATCCCCTTCTATAGTATTTATACCATTATGCAATACCTTTCCATGTTAAACCAGGGTTGGACTGGGTGTCCAATAGCATGTGACAGAAGTGATAGTAACTGCTAAGATTAGGCTAGAAAAGAATGCCTCTTTGGTCTTAAAAGTGAACTCTCTTTTAGATGTGATCAGGTCTCCGTGATGCATAGCTGAAGCTTTTTGCCCAGACTCACATAGGCAAGCTTAGAAAAAAGTTGCCCATCCTCAGTTACGGCTTCAGGAGACTATAGCCCACAACAGATTGCCTGTAATGTCATAGGAGACCCTGAGCCAGAACCACACAGACAAGTTACTCCTATATTCTTGATTCTCAGATATTTTGTAATAGAATATATAATTTGCTTAAAACTGCAAATTTTGGGAGTAATTTGTTACATAGCATCAGAAAACTAATACCTTTGATTTGTAGATAAGGTTAATGTTTGGTATCTTTTTCTATAGAGGAAGCCAATTTAAAAAATAATCATTCCTTGTGCTATACAGTAGGGCCATTGTTTATCTATTATGGAAAGCATTTTAAGTAACATCTTCAAATGGTGGTACTTTCTGAAGCAATATATACAGAATATCAGAAGAGGACTGGCCTTGCATTCTGCACACCTGTATCACGCTCTTGGCCATTATCACACCAACTGCAATTTTTCTGGGTCTAGTTTCCTAATATATTTCCAAGAGTTAGACTAAATTTTCTCTAATGCCATTTGTATTTTTAAATTCTAAATTCTATAATGAGAGGGGGTCTCATGCTCTTAGTTTTGGAATCTCTATGAAAATGAATCCTTAAAATTATTTACCACACCATTGCTTACCTTTTGATATGTCTCTATTTTTGTGAATGATTAATAATTACAAAAGAATGCTTCCATAGATGGTAAATTAAAGAAAGAGAAAGTTTGGCTGCTGTGCATCCTCTGCATAATCTACTTTGGTTTTTAATGAGTATGAAAAGAGACAAATAAATCACATCATGAGGGAAGACATTAAAAGGTGGACATATTAGAGTAATTTACCCTAACTAGATAGTAGTAAAATAATAAAATCTGCCAAAATAAATAGAACGTCATGCCTCATGAATTATTCTCATATATATATGACTATAAACTTGTCTTAGAAGAGTGAGAATCTTGTATCAAAGCAAAAGACACCCTGTGTTGTCATCAATATATCTAATATATACTTGAAAGTGAATAATAATGAAACTATTTGTCCATGGTTATGGCCATTCAACTGTACAGTTATGTCTAATTTGGAAGAATAAGACTTCCATATCTTATTTAATGCCAAATGTTTTTAACTCATAAACTATGTAAATTCATAATTTGATATCAATTTTGTAATCTACAAATTAGAATATCATATGTTCTACTACAACTCTTTCAGTGACAAGAAAATAATATTATGAGATAGTATCAGTTGGTTAATACTGATGTAGATGGTAGTTTTTAAGTGCAGGAATTAGTTCTGCACTGTAATTTATGCATTAATTGTTGTCTTCACCCCTGTTTTACTTATTACCATGTGATCTATAAAACAGAATAATCCTCTTGCTGGTCATGCTTGTAGTTTGGGTGAGATGACATTCTTCTGGGGTGGCAAAAATTTAAAAGACATACAGTGCAGGGGCTAGAACCATATTAAAACCAGAACTGGTACCTATATTGAAACTAATAACAAATTTAGTAGGTTCTGCACACTGACTGTTTACTCTTTCCAAGTAGCAAATGAAAAGATTTATATTTAAAAATCTCATTTTGTCTATTCCTCATAATAGCTTATATGGTGTTGTCATTCTCTCCTGATAGATATGAAAATTAAATCTTAGGGAAATAAAACTAGTTGCCTATGATCACACAGCTAATTGCTGCCAAAGCTTGAATTCTAACCCAGGTCTGTCAAAATTCACTATGACTAGATATTTGTTACTTCCTTTGGTTCTCAAGGAGCTGAAAAGGAGTTTAAAAATAATAATAACGCCATTTTCAGTTTGGTTGATGAAAATTGAAGCAAAGAGAATTTACGAGCTTGTCTGAGGTCTACAACTAGTTGAAGACAGAGTTGATAAAACTATCCAGAAATTGATTTATTTAAATTGTTTTATGATTTTAAATTACAGCACCTTTTTATTCTTTGAAAAATATTTATTTCATAATATCAATTTGTTTCACAGTATCAATGTGAGTTGACTAAAAAGTCAGGAAAATTTTAAAAAGAAACAGGAGAAAAATGAAATAAACAATAGTCCAATCACTTTTAATATTCCATCAATATCTACATATATTTTCATTACAGTTTCTTATTAAGTTGCCAGCTGGAGGTTAAAATCTAAGTGGTAATCATGAAATAGGTAAGTGTCTCTGAATTAGCTAGCAGCTAATTAACATCTCTTAAAATGAATTAATATAAGTAAAGTGTACTCAGTAAACTATTCTTTGTTAATACTTTTGTTTTTTCATAATCCAGTTTAGGCATTAAACCCAAGATTTTGTTCTCTGCTTTCATTCAAGATTGGAAAAGTAGTTTTAAGGATTAGAAATATACAAATATTTTAGCTTCTATTTCATTTTTATTTTTCTAATTTATCTCACAAACTCAAATCTTGGCTTTGTAGCAAAAAACGTTGCCTTGGTCCAAAACAACTGGTTTCCTAACTCTGGATACAAACAGATATTGGATGTTAGATATTCTCTCCAGCAGTAAAAACAAACAAGCAAACAAACAAACAAAAAAAGCAAAACAAAACAAAACAAAAACTGCAAAATTAGGTCAGGCAGCAGAGGCAAGGGGAAACATATTTCTTAAATTAAAAAGTTGAATTTTCCTTATAATATTACATTATTTTGAAATCTACAGGGTCTAATAACAACTATGCTTAAGAATGCAGTTTAAAAGCACATATACACCTTTTACAAAAATATTTACTAGAGTGATCTATTTCTAGGGAGGAAAGCCCACCAAACTCCTGACTGACTACCAAGAAAGACTGATAATCCTCCCTTACCCTCTGTATGGTCCATACTTCCTCTATTAGATTTCCTAATAAATCCTTGAAGGAAATGGAGTTAAACAATGCACTCTATAAACAGCCACATCATATTAAAAGGAATCTCTGAAGATAACTTACACTCATTATGTGATTTTTCATACAATTACAGGCTTCAAAATCCTCGGAAGAAATAAGTGAATTTTTCCTATTAAGTGCAAGATGAATAAAACAAGTAGTAGTACAGTATCAGAAGAGAAAATGTAAATATATCATTTGGTAATTATGTTTCTACTTCTAGCCCCAAATTGTAACTGTTTAAGGAATAGGCAAAAAATTTGGCTGGATTTTTAACTCCACTTGAAATGACCAAATCTTACATTTCTTCCCAGGGATTATGGCTCAGTCAACACTTTAATAAAGCCAGTGATCAAAGGGAAAGTGGCTAAAGGTTAGATAGCATACTCTAACTAGAGTTGCAGCTCATATTAGAAAATCTGGCAAGATATATCTACAGGCATTAAATAATAATATTTATCCTTTCATCATTTTAGGATGGAAAGTTAGATGGTCTGACTTGTATATTTGTCCTGCTAAAGTAATAACATAAAATTTACATTTTCTGTTAATAGAAGAGCAGTTCTTTAAAGGCTGACTGAATGCAGTCTGAATTCATGGCACTATCACTCAAATAATTGGTGCTTCTCTGTGGAATTTGAGTTTATCTGATTTTCACCAAACCAGATCAGAATTTTAGAGGAATTTTGCATTTGTGTCCTGTTACTAACCAGAAGAAATTTTTCCAAAGAAATGAAACTATAATGGAAAAATACTTATTTACTATCCTTTTATGCATCATAGCATCTGATACAAATTCTGGCATGGGTGAACTAATTAGTAACCCAAGTTATATTCTTTAGTCTAGATGCAAAGGAGACAGACTGAAAAACTCCAAGACTATCCTGATTCTAGTGGGAATTAACCTAAAATACTATCCTAGAATAATTTTTAGGACTCCTTCCCACCACCTCCCCCAACTTAAAAGAACATTTATGATCCTCTCATAATTTGATATTATGGGTTCCATAACCTCTACTCCAAGCTATATGTTAACTTTCATTATTTCCTCCCTCTAAGCGATAACTTGTAAGAGGAGGTAAAAGTTTATATTAGAAATTAATCTTTTAAAAATCATATTATATTTGTTTCTTTTCTTGCAAATGCAAAACGTGAATGTAAAATATAGATTTTCAGATTGTTAAAGACATTGAATTACTCTTTCCTCCTTAAGATTTTATATACACTTGCCTATAATTTTTAAATATTTTATACTTTCATTGGAAACATCAAATCTCTCATTTTTTCATTACTCTTAACTTGATAATTTCTTCCTTGTGTAGCAAAGCCAAACACAATAAAAATAATAAGCTGCTGCATTCACAGAATTTCAGAATTACAAAATAACCTAGTTTATACTAACCTCATCAAAAAAGAGATAAAGATATGAAATTAATTAAAGTGATGAAGCAATTTAAGAAAAGTCTCACCAGGAATATTAAAGCAACTGATTATGACTTTGGTATATAAATGGAATTAAAATGTTATGGAATTTATAGCTGATTGAAATATAGCAAGTTGGTAGAGGTGTGATTAATGTGTAGCCTTACCTAGTATTACAACATCAGTGCTAAGATTGCACTTCTGGTGATTATATGTCACCAAAAAGAATTCCAGGTCCTCTGAGCACAGTGGGTATTGTTTTATTTTCTTTGGAAACCACAACATAAGCTTTGATACCCATTATGTTTATAATCTCCATTTCAGTTCATATATTTAGATATATTCTAAAGTTTTAAATGAAGTATATTTAGAGTACTTAGTTCTGCCAACTTTAATTTTTCCTTTTTTGAATGTATCATATCTTTGACATAATATATCTAGCTTTTATAATTTCAAATGAATCCTTTTTTTAAAAAATCAAACAAAAGGCAGTATAACTCTTACAAAACAGAAGACAAATTAAAGCTAGAGGAGTCACTAGACTCTTGTAATTTTCACATATGTGCAAACTCCATACTAGAAGCAATGGTCCAAATATATTTTATTTCTACTTAGATATGTTCAAACCATACATATGCTGCTGTTGAAGCAGTGCTGGCACCAGCCCCAGGTTTGTGACCATAAGAATCTCTGCTCCAGGCACTGTGGGGACTCATTGGGCTTACTAAATCAGACAGGCTTCTACACACTGTGGTGTTTGCTAAAAAACATGGAAATTGGCTATGAAATCTCCATAATGAGTGTTGGTATCAGTAAATTCCCTTGTTGTCCATTTTTTATCAGGTAATGTTGTTTTAATTAGTACCAAATGTTCATACTCAATTTCTCTGTGGTGGACATGGCAACATAAAATTATGAAAAGAAAGAGATAAAAAAAGAACATATAACTTTATTCACCAGATCAGGAATTTGCTGATTCTATTAGAAGTACTCAATTGTATCTGACCTGGTCCTGTATTTTCTACATTTTGCTTCATATTAATATTTTAGGTGGAAATATCATACCACCTAATATATACAGAGGTCCTAGCCATTTATAGAGATAATTCAATATTTAAGTTCATGTGTGTATTTAGAAGTTTGTGGTTATTTTCCCCCATCCACACTTTTAAAGTGTGGTGATGGAGAAGCAAGCCCTCTAGAGACTTACAGTTCTAAGTGTGGTCCTTGGAGCAGCAGCGTTGGCATTTCCTGGGAACCTTTTCCAAACTTAAACCCTCATCCCACCCTCCCTCAAAGCCCCTCCGGTCAACTGAATAATAATTCAGATTTCAATAAGAGCCTTGCATGATCCAGGTAATCCATATGCCCTTTCCTCAATCACACTTTTCTTGGTTCCTGTACAATAACCATGCTTTGGTTTACATGCAGGTTTACATTTAGGTTACATACGAGAAGTTTAAGTTAGGCAAGGAGGATGCAGAGAATGACTGAGATATGTTTCTGCACCTAAACAGCGGGTAGAGGTTAAGAGAAGCATTCATGGAAGTATTATATTCTGCCCTTAGCCAAACACCTAACAAAAGAAGATGAGAAATGTATACTGACCATGTTATAAGGAAGGAAAGAAGGATTTTTTTTTGGTTGATTATTTCTACAATAATTGCTTCATGTATTTTCAGTCAAATAAAAATGACTATTTATATATTTAGAAAAAAGAGTGATATTTATTGAATTCTTATCTTGGGGAAAAAACTATTTGGAGAAAGTAGAATAAGAGGGGAGAGAAGGAAGGAAGACACTTATTGTACAGTTTGTTATTGCCAAATATGTGACTTTTATAAAGGATACCAAGGACTCAATCTTCTATCAGAAGAGACTACTTTAAATCATCCCTCAGTAATGAAAATATTTCCCATAATAAAAAGCTTCCCATAAATACCCTTACCTTTTTAAAAAAGTAATAGTGTTTTCATAACATAAAATTATATATTCTTATATAAACCTCATAGATATTTTATTCTGAAATTGGTGGATGAGTTGAAACAATGGCAAATTAAACTAGTTCAGTATTTTATGTAATTATTGACCATCTGTGTATAGGAAATGTTCCCTTTCTTATGATAAAATTTCTTGAATAAAATCTAAAATCTGCTGACTGTGATTAAAAAAAATAACAAGAGAATTGTAAGGAAAATACTTTACCAGTATAGAGTCTGTAAATACTAGATGTAAGAATAATGAACTTTTACAGGGGATTCATATTTACAAAACGAGCTACCAGTTGGTAATTAGTGGAACTGTACAACACCCTGGTGAGGTAGGTATGTTTTATTGCTGCCATTTTACAGACACCAAATAGGCAGCAGAGAGTAATGAAGTCTTTGGCCTCAGGGAACCTAGAAAATCAGCATCAGCAGAAAGCACTGACTTTTCTGAAATACCCAATTTTGATGCAAGTGGGTGTTAATAACTACTTAATGCTTGGATTATTTGATGATGCTACTTAGCTTTCTTAAACCTTAGATTCCTCATCTGTAAAATGGGAAGAGTAATAGTATTTATTTCCAAGGACTGTTATCAGAATTGAATTACTTAGTGCATAAAAAAGCATTTTACCTGGCATATAGTTGGCTAGCAATCGTTTTCTATAAATTATTTAGCTATGCGGCTTTTTGAGTGCTGGACAAAAGAAGAAAAATTCCTGTCCTCTTGAGCTTACATTCTATTTATTAACAGAGCATCCTTTCAGCTGAGAGATATCAGTGTATATGTCTTTCTTACAAATAGGTAGAAATAGGAAGTCCTGGAGGTCTTCTCTTTTTTTATTGCTAGGGGTTATGTCACAGTGGCTAGGTAACTTTCCTCAATTTCCTGTATATGAGTTTTGAACAAAGAGAGGATTTTATTAATTTATTTAGAATTTGATAGAAAGAGCACAAAATGTTAGGCACTGATTGGAGGTTAAGTGCCAAAGACAAACAAGAAAGATCTCCTTTCTTCAGAGGCTCACAAACTAGTGAGGAACTCAGATACACACATAAATGACTCTAACCTAGACAAAGTTTGATAAATACAATAAAAGAACAAAGAAGCAAGAGAAAGAAAGCACTATGGGCAGAGAAAAAAAGAAGAGAAATCAAGAATGTGAACACAAAGGGTAAAGAAAGAAGGAAAGTGAAGGATATGTTTTATATTCAATGAGAGTTCTGAGATTTAATGACTGCAAGAGGGTCTACAACATTTTGAAAGTAGGGACTGAGGGGTTGGGATGAGATGATGTCTTAACTATATTGAAATAACTTTCTAAGCCCAAGCCAGAGCCACTCTCATTTGGAGTGTCAAGTCAGCAAACCAAAACTTAGATAACTTATGTAGCCTTGTAAAAGTTCTGACCTAAACTGCAATATATCCAGTTAGCCAGTCCCCATACACCCAGCAAACTCTGGGCTCTATACTTCTTTCCTTGCTCCTCCTCATCCTAAACGAGGTTGACTATGTGGTTCTAGCCAATCAGGTATTTTCCATTTTTCTCTTCTTTGTTCTTTATTCTTTGTCCTGTAAATGCTTCCTGCTTTCTGCCCCATTTGGTAACTCCCTGAAAGGAGACCATCCACTTTATGAAGTATTATACAAAGTATGTGTCATCTAAATTGTCTTCCTGGTTTTATTTTTTAACATTTCCCTTACCGAGTAGGCTCCATTTTTGGAGAAAAGCACTGTTAGGAAATATGAAATGTAAAATTTTTGGTAACATACTTTACTTTCTAGATATTTCTAAATATTTCTCAGATATTTCTAGACACTTCTCATTTTTAGCAGCTTAACTTCTTTCCTGATTTACAGAATAATGCTCCTAATGAGAACTTAATAAAATAGTATGATATACTCAGAGAATGATGTAAATATTGATCGCTTGTATATTAATTATAGGTTAGCAATACAGGGTATCTTTGATTGAAAGAAAACATAAAGTTTAAATTCCATAAATTAAAAACTGAGGCAACAATATTAAACACTACGGATATCATAATGAGCTGAGGGGTAAAATTCTCTCATAGCTCTCTGAGCATTGAGGTGCCTTAGTTGCTAGTCATTAGGGCACCAGATATACTTTGATCACTTTTACTTATTCCTGCTCCCATCCCCAGCTTCCATTTGTTTTGCTTATAAAGGCTTATACCTGCCATCTTCTTTAGATACCAAACTTGGGCTATTGGAGCCACTACGGAGAATCAGAAGTGCCTATGACTTTTTCCTGCACACCACATGCATACTTTTATTCAGGCTGTAGTTAATGACTGACCAGAGCCAGAATATGGAATCTCAGCTTCTTTGTCTCTATAGGATGAACTCTGAAATGTAATTTACACTCCAGGGCTCCTGCTGGTTACTCTGAGTTTGCTTGGCATCTTCCTTCACAGTCCTGTTTTCCCGACTCTCTTACCAGTTCTCCTGAAGGATTTCTTAATTAATAACTTGCATACAAATTCCCATCTCAAGGTCTGCTTTTTGACAACTCCATTTAAGACAACTATCAAAGCCATTTAGGATCTATCCATCCATCCATCCATCCATCCATCCATCCATCCATCCATATCTATATTTGCTATCTTGCTCTTTTTTGCCTCCATCTATGTACTTCTACCACTTATCACACTCTAAGTCAACAGGTAACACCTGAAATAGCATGCTTCCATTTTCTATTCTCTATATAATCATACAAAATACACATTTGTTGGGAAATATTTTTGTTCCCCAAATAGGATCATTTGTACACATACTTCTTTGTATCTTGAACAATATTTAGATTCACAATAACAAAAGAAATTAGCACTTTTATTAACTGAGAGTTCTATTGTAAGCTGACCTGCTTATAAGCTTTACAAAATATTTTTTTGGATGGAAAAACTATGTTATAGATGTAGATATATACAATCTGCAGTAAGAATCTGATGTCATAGTTGGGAAAAGTTTTAATACCACCAGTCATTTAATGCTCTCTCTGAAAGGTTTGATATTCTAACATTTTTGATTGGTTAGTTGCCTACATATTATGTATTTGTGTATGAAGAGATCATGATTTTTACTTAGTTTATACCTAATTCCCATGCTATTGTGTTCTGATTCTATATCATATTATATGCAAAATATTTCTCTAATACTTTTTAAAGTGAAATTTAATACTGATTTAGTACATTCTTTATCTTTAGGTTTACTTATAATTAATCTTTACAACCCACCAGAAGGGTTGATATCTTTATTTACATTTTGTAAATGTGAAGTCTGAGACATAGGGAGGTTAACTGACTTTTTCCTTACCACAAGCATAATGAGAGTCAAAGTCAGAACATGAATTAGGAATCCTTGGCTTCCAAAGCCATGTTTAAGCTACTAGTACTGGATCATTGCCATTTTCCTACAAAATAAACCCTTCATAACATTATTTATTCTATCATTAAAATACTGATATTACATCAATAACCATCATTCAGGATCTTATTAATTTCTAAAATTTTGATTGGATGAATGTTCTCTTTATAAAACTGGTATAATTTGTCTTTACTTGGAAATATTATAAGTTATTTTCATCTGGAAACATATGAAGTAAAAAATAAAACATTTTCATCTAGAGAATGAGTGATTTTCTGTGTATGAAATATAATCTGTATAAAAGAGAGAAATACTTTCATTCTAAAAAGTTATATATAAATAAATGTTCATTGATTTTTAAATAATCAGAATTTTTGAGTATATGAAGATACATTTAAACTATGGCCAGAAAATATGTACACTCTTGTGACGAGATGCTACAGATTGAAGTATTTGAAAGGATAATCTAACAGAAGTTCAGGGCACATGCTGGCCAGACTAATATGCAAAATCTGTAATCCAATTTAAACCAAGTAAATTTCTCCTTTCTTAGACTATCAATTTATTCATCAATTAATAATAATAATAATAGTTTTCATTGACTACATAATTCTGAAATTGCTAGATACAGCCATTCTACTGAATTACTTTTTCCTTTTTAAAACTTACATTTTCTCAGAAGCAATAGAATAGAAAAAAATAGACTGGTTTTTCTCTTCTTGCCCGATGTTTCTTCATAGGAAACAAATTTATTTGTGGTGTTCTCTGCTTCTAGTAAGTTACAGGAGCACAGGAAGTTCTTGCTTATTTTAGTATACCACTGAGAATTACATGCAATTTTATGTTATGATTTTTTAAATGTAATGCTCTATTAATAGTCCTTGTAATATCAGTCCAGTGAGACATGTTAAAGGAACTGACTACATGTTCTGCTATAATAGCTACAGAAACAATATCATAACAGTGAAGCATGGGAGAAAAGCATCAAAAAAGAAAATGAATACTATAAAACTAAGAAGAATATAATTCTGGAAAATAATAATTGAGAACAATTTTAAGCGAAAGAAATGGAAATTAATGTTAATAGTTGATTTATTAACCAAACTAGTCCTACTGGCTTATCAAATAAAACAGCTGACCTGAACATAAAGAAACTTTGTAATTCATTACTCATTTCCATTTATACCTTAAATCATCCTTTCCAGATTATAGCGCACTGTAATTTTAAACTCATTGGCAAAGGATTTAACCTACACAAAGTTGCTTTAGATTACGGTAATTCCATTTTACAATTTTTTCCCAAGTGAGTTTTAGAAACTTCCCAAGTGAGTTTTAGAACCAATATCATCTCAATTTAACTGTAAATTGAAGGAATTACTACTTCTTACTATATTGTAAAGCTCTCTAGAGTAAGACAAGATAGAGACAAACATCTTGTGTTTTCTACTTTAACCTGACATAAGATAAATTAATTAAGAAACTATAAACGAACAGTAAATTGGAGAGTATTTGAAGACATAGTAGGTAGGAGGTTAGGCCCAAAAAGAACAGGTTCTAAAATAAAATAATATTGTAAAACAACATGTTTAATATATACATATATGCACATATATGTATATGCAGTTTTTCAGGAAGCTCCAAATAAGACCTACTTTCTCATAGTACTTGATCTCGTAGTCCAGTATGGCTCCATTGGAAAAAGCCGGTGCTTGCCATGATAAGGCAATGCTATTTTGGGATGCCCAGTCCTTCCTTACCATACCTATGAGAGAAGGTGCTGAAAGGAAAGAAAATAACTAAGAATTAATTGGCAGGAATCATTTCCCATAATCCTTTCTTTAAATTTTGTCTTCCAAGGAAAACATAATTCTTACTGAAAAGGACATCAATTATTTATGTCAGACTAATATGATAGACAGGATCTCCTTTATTCAATACAAATAAAATACTAAAATACATTTAGAAACACTAAATTAGGGAACATACAAAAAAACTCAGCCCAAGAATAAGGATCAGAACTCATCATCTCTTGATTTTGTTAGAGGACACCATTTTTCCTTAAAACTGCAACATTAATTACAATACACTTGACTTCTATATTTAATCAAATATGAATCTGCTATATGGAAGTCTTCTACAATTACAAGATCATTAATAGGCTTTCTTTCCTTCGAGACTTAGTACTTTATAAAGTCTTAGTACTTTATAGAAGTTTATATTACAAGCTTCTTAACTATAGTGGATTACTGCTTATCAATGTAAGGATTATTTCTTTTGCATGGTTCCTGTGACATTTAAAAAGACTGAAATATTTAATTTCTGAAATTCATTTTCAGGATCATGTCTATCTTCTTTTTCTCTATAACATTGTTTTAATAATCTAATCCTAACCTATCTTGTGTTAAAATTCCAAATTTTACGCAGAAGGATATAATGTAGGTTCTTTTATCTAACAAAATACTTCTCATTTAAAAATGTTCTAATTATTTAAAAAGAACTTTTTTAAAAATAAAATTTAAAACTCACTCTTAGAAAATACAAATTCAATATACTGAGATAGCATTTCTAGTCTATCTGATTGGCAAAAAAATCCAAAAACTAGACACCAGACTCTGCTGGCTAGGCACCTTAATACATTATTGGTGTAAATACAAAATGGCACAATCCTTATGAAGGGACATTTAACAATTTAAAGAAAATTGTTTGTTGATTTACACTTTGGCTTTTGGGAACCTATTCCAAAGATACACTGCACAAATACAAAGTGACATATTTACAAGACCACTCACTGAGATTTATTTGTAAAGGTTGGAAACAATTTAAATGCCCATCAATAAGGGACTGGTTGAAAAAACTATGGTACATCCACCAGAGAATTATGAAGCTGTAAAAAGGAATTGTGATCATTTACAAACACTACAATGGAGTTATTTCAGGATATATATTTAAGTGTAAAAGGTGAGGTGAAGAAAAATGTATGAAAAAAAACATATAGATAAACCTAAGAATAAAAACTAATAACAATGGTTACTATTAGAGGGCAGGAGGCAATAGAATGGACACGCAAGGTTAGAAGCAAAATATCTCTGAATATATCTTCCCTTTACTTTGGAATACTGTAAGTATTTTAAATAATTAAAAAATTAACATTTAAAAAAGTGAGCACAAAAAATTAAAAGAAAGAAACCTGTGTTGAATTAAAAGCATAGCCTCCAAGAGGAACTACTTAAAATGACATTAAATTCCAAGGGGACATGTTTTAAGTATAAAAAATGGCAGAAATTTTTACACAGTTTTTAGTAATGATATTGTAGGTGATATACTGGTATTCTAATTCTGAATACGTTTATAGATATTGAGGGAAATCAGATGAGTAATTATGTTAGTGTTACTGAGAACTTGGATTTGTTTTCTATGGGAAAAAGTAGGTACAGATGTCAGACCAATGAAGGTACTTGTAAACTCGAATTAGAAATACCACTATAGGAGTGCCCATTGTGGCTCAGCAGTTACTGAACCCGACTAGCATCCATGAAGATGGAGGTTTGAACCCTGGCCTCGCTCAGTGGGTTAAAGATCCGGCGTTGCCATGAGATGTGGTGTAGGTTGCAGATGTGGCTCAGATCCTGCGTTGCTGTGGCTCTGGTGTAGGCCAGTGGCCTTAGTTCCAATTGGACCCTGGTCTAGGAACCTCCATATGACGTAGGTGTAGCCCTAAAAGACAATAAATAAATAAATATCATTATAAACTCATGATATCTCTCTAGTTCATTTTCAGAGATCCATTCAAATGTACCAACTGAAGTTGAAAATAAGATTTGAAAAAATTGATTCTCTATGATCAAGATGAAAACTTTAAATTGCTAAGGAAGACTCAACTATTAAATATGGTAATTTCCTTCTCAATATTGCTTTTCCATCTTAAGAATAAAGTATTTTCTTAAATTTGTGAAAATGACAATTTTGGTTCTCTTAAGGAATTAAGTACTTTAGAAACTACGTTTAAAACTTTCTAGCTATTCAATGAAAGCACAATTGTTGGACTAAAATATAATCTTAAAGTGAGTGATAATTACAGAAATTGCTAAGAAATAGAAGAGTTTGTGCCATAAGCTAAAACAGAAATGGATAATATGATAAATAAGGAGTTATGATAATTCAGTATTTAAATTGAGTCATATACACTACTAATAAACTACCATTAACAAATTTATCCCTCTTGAAAGCTGCATTAATGTTCTTGAATTATAGTATAATAACGTATTAAGTGGTGCTTTATGGAAAATTATAACTTAAAGTGAATGAAACAAATTAGAAGTTGATTTAAGTATATCAATTCATTACAACTTTTGAAAATGTTCTTTTTATGTATAAAATCTTATGGCTAATTTTCAGTTTAATGTACAATATGACAAAGCAATATTACCAGTGTATTACATTTTGCCTCATAATTATTTAGCACGCAAAGTCAAATGATATAACCCTTGCAAAATGTATGAGATTCAATTGTGCCAGCAGCATTTTAGAATGAATATTAATTTAAATATAGGCATTATCTTTTCTATTTCCAGTTCTCCAATGGTTAATTAATTGTACAGACACATCACATAAATTTTATGAATCCTCTCTTATACTTTTATAAAATAGAAATAAAGACAATCTATTCCCTAACTAGGTAGATTCCTCACTTATACATGGACTTCAGGGTCTAAGAATAATGTAAATCCTAAAATCTCTTCATTTTCACACATTTCTTTCATATGTAAATACCCATACTTTACCAGGTTGTTAAATATACACAATTCTATATAATTCTATTTTAAACCTTGTATTTTAAACAGTATTCCATATTTTAATACAGATTCCATAAGTTTTGCTTATGGTTAAAACATTCAATTATGTTGATACTTTATCAAGTCACTCCTCTAATGTAGGATGTTGAAGTTTCTAATGATGTCCTGTTAGAATTCTGACATTTTATGCACAAATTTTTTGTGCATAAATTTTGATTTCCTTAAATCATTTTATAGAGAAAATTGCTTAATACAATGTGGATTTCGTGTCATACTATTATCATATTGCTTTTGAAAAGAGCTGTATCAATATACAGTAAGCACACATTTTATTTAAACACAATGAATTTTAAGGTAGAGATGTGGGATCAATTTATAGGTAACATAACCCAGGTGTTGCATTTTATGTTTTCAGAGAAGAACGATACTATACAGAATTTCACTTTAAAATAAGACTTCAATACATGAACCTAAAGTATTTATTTGGAATATGCTTAATAACCTTGTCTTAATAGTTCAATTTTATGTTAACATTTCAATTTGTCATATTGTGACAACACTGTAGTACCAATGAATATAAAGCATAAAATACATTTATTACTCCACATGAGAAAAACTGATTTTTAGTACACAAAAGGGCAACTATTGATTTTTACTGCTGATTCTAAGAAGTCAGTGAAGGAAAGAAATAGGGAAAAAATATTTTCTGGAGTTTGTCAGATCAGAGGCTAACTGATAGACCTGAAGACTGAAGCAATACTTCCTGAGTAAGAATTATGTATTCAGTACAGCCTTCAGTAGAATTGTATTTCTGATACACATCCTTTCTTAAGCCTTCAAAAATCTTAGCTTTGACCTTCAACATAAACGATTGTTGAATAGATTACCACATTCTTGAAAATGGTTTTAATAAAAATCTTTATTACTACATTTTCTGAATCTCAAACAGTTTATCAAAAAGTACGTAACAAAAATTGAAAATGAAAGTATGAAGCAGAGTTAGTTAACTAAAGAGATTATTCACATTTAGTAAAGATTTGTTTTCTTATGCTTATGTGGAGATACACGAAGAAACTTAATTACTCTACTCAATTGTTTTGCTCCTAATTAATAGTCAATTATTTTAATTAAACATTTACTTTACACAATGTAGGTTTTTTACTTCATTCTCATAGAGCTATAGGAAAGTGATTGTCTCCTCAGAAGAGTGACAAGTATTTAATGAGAAGATGTGAAGGCAATTTTGACACTAAATTTTTTAATTTAATTTTTTAATTTTTAAATTTTTTAAATTTTTTAATTTTTGCTGCACTTTCCCTTAAAAATAATCCTATTTAGTATTCTAATATGTTCAAAATCAAAATCTGTGCTCAAAACTAGAAGAAAGAAATGAGGCAAGGTCACAAATATCCTTATTGCCTTGAGTCTTATTTCTTGAAATTTTCAAATATCAAACTAACACTGCTGTTCAAAATCACTCTGAAGATTAACACAAATATCTTATTTTGAGCATGTAATCAAGATTTAAGACATAGGTGATGAGAGGATGAATTTTTCTTAAATATCTATCAAATGTTGCTAATTCTAGGTCATCTTATGAGCATATTAGATATATGAAGGTTTATATATAGGGAAATGCCTGCATGCATGAGTGTGGGTGTGTTTAGGTGTGAAAGAGGGAGATTAGAGGGAAAGAGAGAAAACAAATTCTTACATACATGTGTTTGTGACAATGAAAAATTAATAGTAAGTGTTAAATAATAGATTCCATTTCAAAAATGTTTCACTGTGATTGATTTACAATGTTCTGTCCATTTCTGTTATACAGCAAAGTGAACCAGATATACATATATATATACATTCTTTTTCTCACATTATCCTCCATCATGTTCCATGACAAGTGATCAGACATATAGTTCCCTGTGCTATACAGCAGGATCTCATTGCCTGTCCACTCCAAACTCAAGAGTTTTCATCTCCTAAACCCAGATTCCCAATCCATCCCACTTCTTCCCCCTCCCCCCTGGCAAACATGAGTCTGTCCTACATGTCCATGATCTTTTCCGTTTTGTAGATAGGTCATTTGTGCTATAATTTAGACTCTACATATAAGTGATATCATATGATGTCTCTCTCTGACTTCACTTAGTATGAGAGTCTCTAATTCCATCCATGTTGCTGCAAATGGCATTATTTTGTCCTTTTCATGGCTGAGTAGTAATCTGTCAATGACCATGTAGGTTGCTTCCATATCTTGGCTAGTGAATAGTGCTGTGATGAACATATGGGTGCCTATATCTTTTTCAATGAAATTTTGTCCAGATATATGTCCAGGAGTGGGATTGCTAGGTCATATGGTAGTTCTATATTCAGTTTTTTGAGGTATTTTTTTGTGATATCTTTGGTTTTGGTATCAGGGTAATGGTGACTTCATACAATGAGTTTGGGAGTGTTACTCTGCAATTTTCTGGGGAATTTTCAGAAGAGGTGTTAACTGTTCTCTGAATGTTTGGTAGAAATCAGCTGTGAAGCCGTCAAGTTGCAGACTTTTGTTTTTTGGAAGTTTTTTAATCACATTTTCAATTTCAGTACTTGTGATTGGTCTATTCATATTTTCTATTTCTTCTTGGTTCAGTCTTAATAGGTTGTTTCATTGTAAGTATCTGTCCATTTCTTCTAGTTGGCCATTTTATTCGCATACAGTTGCTCATGGTAGTCTTTCATGATCCTTTGTATTTCTGCAGTTCCAGTTGTAGCTTCTTTTTCATTTCTAATTTTATTGATTTGAGCCCTCTCCCTTTTTTCCTTGATGAATCTGGTTAATGGCTTATCAATTTTGTTGATCTTTTCAAAGAACCAACCTTTTGTTTCATTGATCTTCTCAACTGCTTTTTTTTTTGTCTCTATGTTACTAACTTCTGCTCTGAACTTTATGATTTCTTTCCTTTTACTAATCTTGGGTTTTGTCTGTTCTTCCTTCTCTAGATATTTAAGGTGTAAGGTTAGGTTGTTTATTGCATTTTTTATTCTTTCCTGAGATACAACTGTATTGCTATAAATTTCCCTCTCAGGACTGCTACTGCTGTGTCCGATAGGTTTTGGATTGTTGTATCTTCTTTGTCATTTGTCTCTATGTATCTTCTAATTTCCTCTTTGATTTCTTCAATGAACCATTGACTGTTCAGTAGCATATTGTCTACCTTCCACGAGTTTATGTTTTTTGCTAAATAATATAAGAACAGACCTTATAAACCATTTAATACATTTTTTTTCCCAGCAACACAACATCTCTGAGAGCTGAGTATTCACTTCCTACTTCAGCAGCTGCACTAAAGGGTACACTACTTCACAAAGCTATTCATTCCTTTTTGAAAATCTTTGATAAAAAGTTATCATTGGAGTCATTGTTTTCTTCCTATAACTTCCACCTAGGTCATAGTGCTAACTTTTATAAATAAAATAAACTATTCCACTTTGCTTATCTATAAACCTCTTTCTTCTATTTTTAAGTTCTTTGTTTCTCTTCTTCCTATCCCTCTTCAGTCTTATCTCTCTCCTTTATTCGTTTCCTTTTTTAGTGCTTTCAGATATAATTAGGATATTATATGCCATGTAAAAAAGCTTATTAAGCATTTCCAAAACAAACTATAGATCAGAAATATTTTAAGGATGTTATCAGATTTCAAAAAATTCACTTGACAAATATCAATTCACGTGACAAATATATATCATGTTTATAAATTTCACACCTAAAATTAACATACAGAGTATAGTGTGTTTTTCTTCTTAGCACACACAGAAGAAACACATGTTCTTGCTCTGCAGTTATACCCATCAGTTCATAAGCAAAGAAAAGGGGGAAATCACATAATCTTAAAAGTCTGTTCTGAGATGTAATTTCTGGTCTATATTATTTATTTGTCATATTAGTGTTCTTAATTCAAATTTTATGATGTTGTTGATTATAATTACTTTAAACCACAGATACATAGGTACACACACACATTCTTCTAGAAAGAGGCACAAGGAAGAAAGGTGTGTGGTCTGTGTGCATGCATAAACACACCTATGTATCTATGGTTTAAAGGAATTATAATAAAGGTACTCCAACATCTTTATTTTAGCCCTGTAAAACTCATTTTGGATTTCTGACATCCAGAAGTGTAAGATAATAACTGTGTATTTTTTTTTGAGACAATAAGTTTGTGGTGATTTTTTACAGTAACAATAGGAAACATAACAATTAAACTGATTTATCATTGAAAATGATAATATGTATACATTTTTGATTCAGTAGAGAAACAAAGTTTTTAAAATATAGGCTTCTCAAGCCAGTGATAAAAAGACATTAATCTAATCACATAACTCATTTAATATTTTACTTTTAAAAACTATTCAATTTGACAAAAATACAATAACTTAAAATTGTACCTCAAAAAATCAAATACCTGGGAATAAACCTGACCAAAGAGGTGAAATACTTTTATGCTGAGAATTATAAAATATTAATCAAGGAAATTAAAGAGGATTCAAGGAAATGGAAAGATATTCCATGCTCCTGGGTTGGAAAAATTAATATTGTAAAAATGACCATGCTACCCAAAGAAATCTACAGATTAAGTACAATCCCTACCAAATTACCCATGACATTTTTCACGGAACCAGAACAAACCGTCCAAAAATTTATACGGAACCACAAAGGACCCAGAATTGCCAAAGCAATCCTGAGGAACAAAAACCAAACAGGAGGCATAACTCTCACAGACTTCAGGCAATATTACAAAGCCATACTAATCAAGACAGTGTGGTACTGGTACCAAAACAGACATACAGACCTATGGAACAGAATAGAGGACCCAGAAATAAAACCAGGCACCTATGGCCCATTAGTCTTTGACAAAGGTGGCAAAAATATAAAATAGGAAAAAGTCTTTTCAGCAAGTGTTGCTGGGAAAACTGGACTGCTGAATGTAAATCAATGAAACTGGAACACACTCTCATGCCATGTACAAATTTAACTCAAGATGGTTCAGGATTTAAATGTAAGACAAGACACCATCAAACTTCTAGAAGGGAACATAGGCAAAACATTCTCTGATATCAACCTCATAAATATTTTCTCAGGTCAGTCTCCCAAGGCAACAGAAATAAAAACAAAAATAAATGAATGGACCTTATCAGACTGACAAGCTTTTGCACAGCAAAGGAAATCATTAACCCCCCCCCACACACACACACAAAAAGACAACATATGGGATGGGAAAAAATAATTTCAAACAATACAACTGACAAGGGCCTAATCTCTAAAATATGCAAACAACTTATACAACTCAACAGCAGAAAAGGCAAAAACCCAACTGAAAAATGGGCAAAGGACCTGAATAGACATTTCTCCAAAGAAGATATACAGATGGCCAACAAGCACATGAAAAAATGCTCAATATCACTGATTACTAGAGAAATGAAAATCAAAACTACAATGAGATACCACCCCACACCAGTCAGAATGGCCATCATTAATAAGTCAAGTAACAAATGCTGGAGAGGATGTGGAGAAAAAGGAACCCTCCTGCACTGTTGGTGGGAATGTAAATTGGTACAACCACTGTGGGAAATACTATGGAGGTACCTTAGAAAACTATATGTAGAACTACCGTATGACCCAGCAATCCCAACCTTGGGCATATATCCAGACAAAAATTTCATTGAAATAGATACATGCACCCGTGTGTTCATTGCAGCGCTATTCACAATAGCCAAGACAGGGAAACAACCTAAATGTCCATTGACAGATGATTGGATTAGTAAGATGTGGTATATACACACGATGGAATACTACTCAGCCATAAAAAGAACAAAATAATGCCTTTTGCAGCAACATGGATGGAACTAGAGACTCTCAAACTAAGTGAAATAAGTCAGAAAGAGAAAAACAAATACCAACCACATGATAGTGCTTATATTTGGAATCTAATATATAGCACAATTGAAACTTTCCACAGAAAAGAAACTCATGGACATGGAGAACAGATTTGTAGTTGTCAAGGGGAAGAGGGAGGGGGAGGGAGTGGGATGTACTGGGAATTTGGGGTTAATAGATGCATACTATTGTATTTGGGATGGATAAGCAATGAGATCCTGCTCTATAGCACTGGGATCTACATCTAGTCACTTAATGATGGAGCATGATAATGTGAGAAAAAGGAATGTATGTATGTGTGACTGGGTCACCTTGCTGTACAGTAGATAATTTACAGAACACTGTAATCCAGCTATAGCAGAAAAAAATAAATATCATTAAATAAAAAAGAGAAAAATATTCAATTTGTTTCTTTAAAATGTATTTTTGATACTCTGGTCCTATAGATTTCCCTTATTTATTCCACAATGTCAGAGTTCTCTCTTCTCTGCCTTTCTCACTAGAAAAGGGAGAGATTTCCCTCTTTCTCATTGTATCACTGTAAACTGTGATTTGACATTTTTTTCCTGCAGCATTACTTCAGAGTTAATATTCTATTTTTAAAAATTCTTTAGCTTTGAATTTCAAGAGTTTTCCCCAAGAAAAAAATGAACATCGTATAACAGAGCTTAATGCTGGCGGGTAGCTTTACAAGATATTAGTGAAAAATAATGGTGTATTATTTGCAAAGAAAACTCTCACTACCTGTGGAGGCCACAGTGAAAGATCACTATGAATAATGAGTCAAAATGACATAGCACTGTCAGCACTTAGCTATACAGAGTGGAACCTGAAGCATTACCTTTAAACTTCCTTTTAGCAAAATCTGCGCCTTTTAAATTTCCATTTTATTAGTTTTAGGACTAGAGGATTTAATATGCTCGCTCTTGAGCTTGTCTTTAGGCTTCTTATTTAAGTCATTCATACCACACACTTCTACCAACACTTACATTATTTCAGAGATGTTTGAGAAATTGCTTATAGGATAGCTACTATAAAATGCAGTTTCTTTAAAATATAAGGGAAAGATACCCTCAAATTAGACCAGTCTGAGATTGTGTTGACCTGATTATTATCTGTCAAGTTTCACTAAAAAGATATATGTTGTACCAGTATTTTCTAGGTACTTAACATATGCTATTCACCAAAATCTCAGAAAATTAGCCCAGCCATAGAAAATAATCAGTAATTTATCCTGTATCATCTTAACTTCAATTTCCTTATTCATAATATATTATCATATTAAAATTAAAATATGTTTTTAGTAATTATTCTTGGTACTGTTATTTGAACTATACCATTATATGTGAAAATTATATAAATAGATTTAAAATATAATATCCTAGTTATATTTGAATATGGTTTGTAACTTCTGGGCCTTAGTTAATCATCAAAAATTCTTATCATATTCCAGGTATAAGAAAAACAAGCCAACTTAAATATAATAATAATTATTATTATATTATTGTTTTGTCTTTTTAGGGCCATATCCGCAGCAGGTGGAGGTTCCCAGGCTATGTGTCCAGTTGGAGCTGTAGTGGTCAGCCTGTACCAGAACCACAGCAATGCGGGATGCGAGCCATGTCTGCAACCTACACCATAGCTCATGGCAGCACTGGATCCCTAACCCACTGAGTGAGGCTGGGGATCGAACCCGCATCCTCATGGATGCTAGTCGGGTTCGTTAACTGCTGAGCCATAATGGGAACTCCCAACTTAAATAATATTGAAAAAGAGAAAAATTGTATTAAGATAACCAGAAAGTCATCTATAAGTAAAGGACTAAAATAATTAACTAAAATCATTTTAACATTATTTTAATTAAAATCATTAAAACCATTTTAACATTGTGGGAAGGGAGCAGCTAAGTGATAAAGCTTACATAACATAATTTTTAAAACTAATATAATGAATAAAGTTTACATGCAAATATTATTGCTGCATTAAAAAAATTCAGACCCCTAAATCCATACAATAGATTTACTTTTTTTTTTTTTTTTGTTATTTTGCCTTTATGTAGAGCCATACCCGTGGCATATGGAGGTTCCTAGGCTAGGGGTCTAACAGGAGCTGTAGCTGCCAGCCTTTGCCACAGCCACAGCAACGCAGGATCCGAGCCGCGTCTGCAACCTTCACCACAGCTCACGACAACGCCGGATCCTTAACCCACTGAGCAAGGGCAGGGATTGAACCCGCAACCTCATGGTTCTTAGTCGGATTCGTTAACCACTGAGCCACAAAGGTAACTCCAGGCATACAATAGATTTCAATGAAGCTGTTTAAAAAACGATATAGATATACAGGCAAGGGAAACTCAATGTAATATTTAAAGTGATAAAAACAATTGGCAAAATGACATGCATGCCATGATTCAAAATATGTTTTAAATAGTAAATGCCCCCAAATTTTATAACTACATGTAAATTGTATACTATCAAGACCATTTTGGAACATCTGGAATGGATCATGAAGGAGATGATGACCGGTTCCTCTCCAAATCTTAATTCAGCAACATTAAAAAAGGTCACCCGGGTGCACTCACCACAAGGATGACCTTCCTCCTGAGAATGATAAGAACAAAGAAAAGCAAGGGAATGATATCCCGGTTTAGAGAATTTCAGAAAGTTTCCTAAGGAACACTTTTTGAATTTACTCTGGCTGCAAACTATTTAAACATCTAAGGTTTGCTTGATGTTACCATGCAAAATTGTTGCCAATACGATCAGGGAACCTCAGGGCGAGATTTTCAAGAACTTCAACATCAAAAATGACTTTACTGAAGAAGAGGAAGCTGAGAGGGGCAAAGAGAACCAGTGGTGAAAGAGAAGTGAAATGTTGTGCCTGACACTAGTAACATTGAAAAGACTATTCCAAATACTAGTTGCACTGCTCTGTTTATAATTGTTAGTCTAGACAAACAGTAGACAAATGCAGCAGTGAATCAACTGTATTCGTAGAATATTGTCCTCACTGCATGTGTTGTTTTAGTACATTTTCCAAATCTATGGCTGGGTTTCTTCTAGTGTGATCAAAAGTTTTTCTTTTCACTGCTCTGAATAAAACTGAACTGTAGGTTCTCTAAAAAAATAAACAAATACACGTATATATATAAACATTATAATAGAATCAATATTATTAATCCTGGCCTAATAAAACTAGATGTAACAAGAATGAAACAGAAATAAACCTAGTAATTGTCCATTAGTTACTGATTTTTAAATTATATTAACAAATTATATTAACTATAATTTTTGAAACTACTTTAAAAGGAATATGATTTCATTTCAAAGAACCTAACTAATCTTAAATTTTATTTCAGAAGACTAGATGGTTTTCAAAAATATAATTCAAATTTTAATAAATTTTAAAATGTTGAACCTAAATATGAACATATTTATAAGCTATAGGTATAAAGCAATGCATGTAGCTCATGGAAGAGTCATCAAATTTTAGTCTTGCCCTGTATTTTTGTCATCTTTAAATTTATATGGTGATACAAAATTGCAGAGAAAGCTAGCTTAAAGACCCTGGCTTCAAAATTATTTTAAATAAGGAAGTTTTTTGAAAATTAGTCTCATAAGTGTTATGGATTTGCTTATTAGAAGTCTCAAGAAAAAAAAAGATCTTTTCTGTGCTATTGGACCCCTAAGGTGCATAAACAGACTAGAAAATTTCAGTCACATTTTAGGGCTTTGAAACAACCCATGGATAACCTTGGGAATTTTAGAAGAGAGAATCACATATAAGGGCTTTTATTCATATTATAAGATAAAATAGCAGCAATTACATTTTTTCCGCCTTTAGATAGAACCTGGACTAGATTAAGACTTCTTTGATCACTTCAGATGGATTTGATTTTGATGTCTAAACTCCTAAAACATTTATTGTCTGTTCCACATAGCATGTAACAATTGACTGCTTTTAAGTTCTTGCTACTCCTCTTTACAGAATAAATAATAATATACTGCACTTCATTTTTCAACTTTCCATTCTCTTTCACATACACCAAAGCACCAAAAATACACTGTAACTTTGTAAGTGTAACTATCCTTGTTTTAAAGATGAGGAAATAGGATCAGACCAGAAACAATGCACTCAGCCACATGAGACAAGGAGCAGATTCCAGACTAAGTTGGGTTATTTATGGACTCTACTCTGAATGTTAACATTTCAAGATCTGAACCTCTCACAGGACCTAGTATAGTGCCACACAAACACATTAGGTACGTTACATGTGAACATCTCTTTTATTCACAACTTGTTTAATTCATTTGAAAGTTTATCAGACAATTGTCTGATCCACGGTTTTGTCCTATAAATCCTTTATGGCACCATATGTACACTATCCGATTAATTCATATACTCCAGGTATATAACTATCATTTTATGAGAGTAGAATTAATGTAAGTAAATAATAATATATACAGTAATAGTAATACTAGAAAATAAGGAAACATTCTTGCAAAGTGATAAGAGTTTGAAAACATGGTGAAAATGAAAATGGACATTATGCTATAATTTGCATAATACTATATCCATCTTGGGTCAGTTTCTTGAATTTTCAATATTTCCCATTATTTAACTGTCTCATGTGAAAAAGCATTTTGATTGAGAAATAAAAGTAAAATCAAAAAATGTTCTGAGTTATTTGATTATTGCTTTTGAGTTCTCTCAATATTAACTGCTTTTCACTAATTCTAAATCCATTTTCCTCATCTATATACATGTTCCATGCCATAAGCTAAGCTTTCACTCTTCTTAGCCATAGGTTAAGTACCTCTTGATCAGGGAAAATTCTACTTGAGTCCATAGATTTTGTAAGTTAAAAAACTTAAAATTCTCTATGCTTTCTATACAATCTAGCTGTAAAGTGTTTAAAAAACTGGGTTTTTTTTCTCCATTACTTTTTGGGAATGAAAGCTATATTCACAATTTTATATATGTATATGTTGCAGGAAAGTAAAATTTGCCACCTCAAAATGTGTTTCTTTGGCACGAAGATTGATTTAGGCTGATTATTAATTTTCTAATTGAAGTTTAGCTGACTTATTAAATCACTTTTAGATGTATAGCAGAGTGATTTAGTATTTTTATAGATTATACTACATTTAAAGTTATTACAAAATAATGACTATATTTTCCTGTGCTGTACAATATATCTTCATTGCTTATTTTATTTATTTATTTATTGGTCTTTTTAGGGCCGCACTTGTGGCATATGGAGGTTCCCAGGCTAGGTGTAGAATTGGAGCTGCAGCCACTGGCCTATGCCACAGCCACAGCAACAGAGGATTCGAGCTGCATCTGCGACCTACATCACAGCTCACAGCAATGCAGAATCCTCAACCACCGAGAAAGGCCAGGGATCAAATCTGCAAACTCATGGTTCCTAGTCTGATTCGTTTCTGCTGCTCCACGATGGGAACTCCGCTTATTTATTTTATAGGTAATAGTTTGTATCTCTTAACCCCATGCCTTCGGCCGGTCCCTCCCCCAGTTCTCTCCCCACAGGTAACCACTAGTTCTCTATATCCATGACCTATTTCTTTTTTTTTAATATACATTCATTTGCATTATGTTTTAGATTCCACATGTAAGTGATAATAAATAGCATATATCTTTTTCTGTCTGACTCATTTCACTAGAGAGTCCAGAAATAAACCTATGTGCCTGTGGTCAATGAATCTATGACAAAGGAGACAAGAATATACAGTGGATAAAAGACAGTTTTTTCAATAAGTGATGCCGGGAAAACTGAACAACTGTACGTAAAAGAGTGAAATCAGAGTATTTCCTCACACCATACACAAGAATAAAATCAAACTGGATTAAAGACCTAAATGTAAGACCTAAAACCATAAAAATCCTAGAAAAGAACACAGGCAGAACACTCTCATAAATCATAGTAATATTTTCTGGTATGTCTCCTAAAGCAAAAGAAATACAAGCAAATATAAAAAATGAGCTCAAATTTAGCTTAAAGGTTTTTGCAATGCAAAGGAAACAGCTGACAAAATGAAAAGAAAATCTACTAAATGGGAGAAAATATGTGCATACAACAGCTCATACAACTCAATATAAAAAAAAAACACCAAATTAAATACTGGGAAGAAGACCTAAACCGACTATTCTTCAAAGACTATATACAGGTAAATAACAGGCACATGAAAATATGCTCAGTATTGCTAATTATTACAGAGATACCAACCTACAATGAGATATAACAAAACTACAATGAGATATCACCTCACACTTGTCAGAATGGCTAACATCAAAAAGTCTACAAATACCAAATGTTGGTGAGGATGTGGAGAAAAGAGAACCTTCATGGTCTGTTGGTGGGAATGTAAACTGGTGCAGATACTATAGAAAATAGTATGGAGGTGCCTCAGAAACTGAAAACAGAACTACCATGGGTATATATCTGAAAAAAAAAAAAAAATACTAATTCAAAAATATACATGCACCCCAGTGTTCATGGCAGCATTATTTATAATAATAGATGAAGAACCCAAGTGTCCACGGGCAGATTAATGATTAAAGAAGATGTAGTCTATACATACTATGAAATATTACTAAGCCTTGAAAAAATGAAATTCTGTCAGTTTCAGCCACATTGATGGGCTTAGAGGGTATATGCTGATTAAAAACAGAAGACTCAGGAAGTCTTTCCTTTCACCTCCTCCTCAGTTGCCCGAAGAATTTTGGTAAAGGGCCTCAGCAGAGATATTTATCGCCAGAGATAGCCACAAAGAATAAGAGCTAGATGTGCCGGGTGAAATTTGTCAGACCTTTCAGAATCCACTCTGTGTCCCATTGTCTCTGTATGGCCCAGGAAACAAACACATGCTTTTCCATCTTCATGTGAATTGCCTTCTTCCCTTTGAGGTTTCAAATCAGCACCCCATACCTCTTTTGTATTTTAGCTGAAGATGGAAATTAAGGTGAAGATTTTCACCATTTTGGTGAGTTACTCGGTTTTCCTGGGTATTTCTCAGATATACATGTTATTACACTTTCGTTTGATTTTCTCTTATTAATCTGCCTCATGTCAGTTTAATTATTGGACCAGCCAGAAGAACCTAAAAGCAAAAGGAAAATTTCTTCTTTCTATGTTTGTGCGTGTGTGTGAAATGCATGCACATTATAGAAAATACAGGAAAGGAGAAAAAGCACTCAGGCTGCTAGCCACTCGAGAGAATGTTGAATGAGCCTGTCCCACAGATTCAAGAGGATCCAAGTGTATCTCTGCCAATTCACCAGAAATGGGACTGTAAAACTGCTTTTGTTCTCTCATTAAAGAAATAATGCAATATAACAGCAGATTCATTGGCGTGGTTTCTGGTTCAAGCCTAGACGAATAAATCTTGATTCTTTTTGATAGAGGTAGTCTTTGCATAAGACAAGTAGCCAGGTGCTTCCACAGCTGCCTTGAAACATTCATGGCTTCCTGAAGACATGGGTGATTTTGTTCTCATCATTGATCAAAGAGCAGAGTAAATCACTGATGTAAAACAACACCTGGCTCAGCCCTGTGTTTTTCTCTCAATTTTCTCTAGTTAGTAGTTGTTGTTTACAAATCATGACTGCATGCAGAGAAAGAGCTTGTGTTTTCTCATACTGGCTGCTAGCTCATAATTTCTACTTCATGTTCTCACAGTGGCTTCAAAGGTATTTAGTACATATGTTAACACTTTCTCCCCCTGATTTTTGTGACTACTTTGTTAACAAGCTAAATGGCATTGCTCCATATTTACAGCAGAAGCTAATAGGATTGTAAAGATTTTTAAAATGAAAAATATATATATTTTATTCATTATGAAAAATACAAATCTATCTGGATAATGCCTAGGCCATAACACTTTTGGTATTTTGGAGAGTTCCCGTCGTGGCACAGTGGTTAACAAATCCGACTAGGAACCATGAGGTTGTGGGTTCGATCCCTGGCCTTGCTCAGTGGGTTAAGGATCCAGCGTTGCCTGAGCTGTGGTGTAGGCTGCAGACGCGGCTCGGATCCTGCGTTGCTGTGGCTGCGGCATAGGCCAGTGGCTACAGTTCCGATTAGACCCCTAGCCTGGGAACCTCCACATATCGCGGGTGCAGCTCTAAAATGACAAAAGGCCAAAAAAAAAAAAAAACCTTTTGGTATTTTGAGTGTTACCTTGAATGTATATACTACTGTCCTTAATAATTTTAGAATTACATCATTTACTATATTCTTATCATGGTATTCTAACCTTGACTTAAGAGATCTTAATTAATGGGCAGGGGTTTTTTTTGTTTGTTTTTTACTACATACATAGTAATTTGTATATAGTTGTCTTTGATTTGTATTTGTGTGCCTTTAGTTGCATAATTTTGCCTGGTTCTTAAGAGAGCCAATGGGGAACTACTGTATGGTATGGGGAACTCTATCCAATATTCTATGATAACCTGTACAGGAAAATAATCTGAAAAAGAATGGCTGTGTGTATCTCTAGGACTGAATCACTTTGTTGTACAGCAGAAATTATCACAACATTGTAAGTCAAAAATATAATAAAAATTTAAAAAATAGTTAAAGAAAAGTGGCCTACAAGGCTAAAAATTGGCCTACATCCACTTAGAAATGAACTCCGGTTGATTGACGTTTTGTTTCCCAGATATCCACAGTGCTACATGCAGTTGTGCATCAGAAAAACATGAGAATAATTTGTTCAGATCACTTTCCTAATTTGTGTCACTATCTTTCCATATTTTGGTGTGCCCACTGCCCTCTATATATAATATGTATATAAAGGTCATTATCCATTTGAGTTTTGAGGGGATCCATAATATACCCCTATGAAGTTTCTTTTTTAAAATTTCTAAACTCTCCTTATCTGTTTAAAGGCATTGTGTCCCCAAATAATTCAACTGTCACAAATCCCCTCCCCAGGAGTTTTGCAGCAAGGCAGGACTGACTCCTATCACCAGAAAGGAAAATCAGAACTAGGATAAGAAATCACCTAAATAGACATTGTCACAAAGCTATCATAACCACCAACTATTTTCCTAAGACCCATTTATCTTTTCTAAAAATCATTTGTTTTCCCATAAGTACTCTTACTACCCTCCCCTTGCCCTGTCAAGATGTATTATAAGTCCTTAATTCTATCCGTCTCCTTTGAGTCATGTTTTTCTGTGAATTCCTATGTATGTAAATGAATAAAAATCTCTCTTTTTTTGATAATACGTTTAGTCAACTTAATTTTCAGGCCCCCGAAACAAAAAAGAAGGTAGAAAAAAAAATGTTCTCATCTAACAGTTTCAGTGCAATGGGCATGACTTTAAAGCTAGTAGTATAATTGTGGGTGGAAATGTCAGCTTAGATATTTTCAAGAGAGAGCCTGACTGAAATTCTTATACACATCAATGTTCCATTGCATACTAATGTATAAGAGAAATTTAGATTTAGTGATATTTGTAAGGGATTAGAGGGCACAGCAATTTAGCAGGCACAGATATGTAGGTAGTGAATCTTTGAAATAAATCTCAGTCAAAAGTTATTTTGTCTTGTCTTTCTTTATGGTTACTACATTTGGGGTTTTTCCCACTTAGATGTATACTGTCTTTTACCATAGCCTCTTACATAACACCTTTTTGTGATAGGAGTTCATTTAAATAGCTCCAGCTGTTTAGAATTATTAAGATATAGGCAATCTTGATATGCATCTAATGTTGGGAGAAAATCTATAGTGTCACAACCATATTGGTAGCAACTTAGTCCAAACATGATTTTTTAAGCACTTATGTAAAGTGTCCTCATAAAGTAATTATTTAAGACCCTTGAATATAATTATTAAAATCCCTCTTGACCTCTTATATAATGGCCTCCACATAAAGGGAAGCCAATTTTTATGATGATAACAAGAGATAATGCTAGATTTTGAGAAGACTAAGAAACATACAGTGTGTGGGAATCAGTTTTTGTCAGTTTTTCAAAACCTGCTATGCCTACCATTTCAGTACAATATTCAAACAATGTAAATCAGTCTTTATTTTTTTTTTTCTTTTTTGCCCTAGAGAGCCATTTTTTAAATACCAGAATAACTGGTCATAACTCACTATTTACCAAATTTAGGCTGGTTATAGCACTGTTATTCAAGATGTTGATATGTGTGCCATGAAGAAAATACTCGATTTCTACATAAGTTTGGAAAATGCTGGATTAAAGAAAGTTACTGTACACATCCAAAAAAGAGGCAATAGTATTATATTTCTCTTATTTTACATTATCTAAAATGAAAAACTTTTACTGGCACCATGTTTGTAAAATATCAGAATGCAGGAATAGTACTTTTGGAAACAATGTTAGCCTAAACTTTGGGAAGTTTAATCTGTTGATTTCAGCTAAAGAGTTTATACTGACCACTGCCATGTTCCTGGCATGTGTCAGAAAGATTAAGTGTCTTAAGTTTCTGAAGCAAGGTTTCCTCTTCACTGGAATATCACTGGAAACCTAAAGCTAAAGATAAGTGGAAAAGGAGGGAGGGTCAAGAGAGTTTCAGCACTGATTCTCAAGATAAGTGGCAGTGCAGTGCTTTGATTAAGCACAAAGGCTTTGGAGCCAGGCTGTTTAGTTTTGCATCTCAGCTCTGCTACTCACTGGTCATGTGATCACGATTAATTTACTTAACCTCTCTGTTTCCTCACTTTTTTCTTCCAAAAAATGGAAATAAAAAAGTCCACTACTCAAGGTTATCATGAGGATTAAGCATATTGTTTAAAATACTTAAAATAATTTCTGACACATTGCAAACACTCAAAAATAACCAAAATTATTGGTTACTCTTGCTATCATGAACAAAAAACAACTTTGAGCAAACACTGTCATTGTCATAAAAAAGCCGTTTCATTAACAAATCTTACAGAAGATTTTGAAATAGTCAACACCACAAGTCCAGGAAAACCTTACATTTCCCACATGCTGAAAAGCCATGCAGAACACAAATTTTCTCCATGCATGAAATAATTTAGGCAAATATTTCCCAAAGGATATTTATCAAATTTGACTATCTTTGGTAAATGCTACATCGGGAATAATTTTTCCAGTCAATTATATATTTAGGATTTCAATAAATGGAGAGGAAAAGCATTTTGTAGTTAAGTACATTTTGGGGAACACTAGATGGAAAAAAATCCAAATAAGTTTTCTAATTGAAAGAATCATCAAAGCTTTTAATGTTATTCTGCTATGTAAGTAGTGAAGAGGGTCATACAGCCCGTGCATTTCCTTAACTCAATCAACTAAAGGGCCGCTTTGTTTTGAAAACCTTGTCACAGGATTAATCCTTTGCAAAAATTCTCTGGGGACAGCTGATCTAGAATATAAGTCCAGAAATGGACATATTTATCCAAATATATATTTTCTTAGCTTTCTCCAGGTACTGTTAATTGAACACCAGTGAAATCTCATGTCACCCATTGGTACTTGATCAGTTAAAAACATGCCAATGTGTTAGAACCCAGTTTTCAGGGCATGTGTCTTCAATGAACAATTTCAATAATATGAACTTGGCATTTTACTTGCTTTAATTCTGAAAGTACATGTTAACCAAATGTGGGTAATGCCCTTCTTCAAATATTTCTGGATGTATCCAGTATATGTCTGAGAGTTTTGACAGAAAATAGATACAATTCTCATAACAGAGAATTACTTTTTATCTGGGGATGTGTGATACCAATGTCTCTATTAAAATCAAATTTTCATGTCTTTAAACAGAGATATTAATGAGGCCATTTCTTTGTTCCCTACATCTACATATTGAGGTACTAAATAACTTATCAATACAGTAAAATGAACCCCTACCTCTGGGTCATGTCATTAAGTAAATTACTGATTAAATGCATCACTTCTGTCCTATGACTACAAAATTAATGTGGTACTTTCCTTTGGGCTAGATGATACCTTATGCTAAAAGGCTGTGGTGGAATAGATGGCTGTTTTAGCAAACTTCCAGATCTTTAGGACATGAGTACATGACTTCACGTTTGCCTTAACTGCTATTGTCTTCTGAATATACCTCAGTAGAAAATAATACCATATTCCTTCTAAAGGAATGCAAAAGCTAAAGAGAGAAGCACAAATAATACAAATGAACCTAGACTGAATCTATAGTAGAACTGGTTGAAAGTTATGCAATTGATGATTTCCCAATTGTTTTGTTTTCATATTAAAAACTGTAGTATGTTTTTTTTTTTTTAACACAATTGAGTTGTTGATTCATCTCTGTATGAACAATCAGGTGACTGACTGTATGAGTAGCACAGATCACTAAAGTTAAAAATGCTTTAGTTATGTGAAAGAGCACATCAATTGAGCACTACTGTGTTTGCCCAACACGGGGTGGATCTTAATTGCTTTGACAAATTTCCTGCCAGGAAATTGATCTTCAAAGATTTCTTAATGCTTTTTTTAAAACCTATTTACTTTAAAGCTTCAAAGTCTTCCTTTCTATTAATTATCACATACACCAGAAAACACAAAGAACAAAATGCTGTTTTATTCATCTAGGCAGGGCATCTAAACCCCAAGTTACAGCAAAGAAGGGAACTTATTGAAGCAAAGGTCACTTTCTGTCAAACAAGACCATGAAAGACTTTTCTTTTAGTAGAGAATTCATGAATATTTTATCTGAACATTTCCATGAACTTGCTGTAAAAGCTATAGTTCTTGGCATTTACTGAGGATGTCAAAATCAGTTACTGTAATTTAAATCTTTTGATAATACCTTATCAGAGTTTGATTTAAAACATGCTCATCATCCATACATCAGTTCATCTAAAACAAATATTTCTAAATGATTAACATTATAGACATGTATATTATATAAAATCAAATTCTGCTTTCTTTTATCTGGAGAAAAATCACAATAAAGCAATGAGTGACTTAATTCTCTCTATCTGAATGAGAACAGAGTATCTTTGTAAATGCTTTCACAAGTTTAGGTTTAGTGATAAGCAGTCTTTGGGACTCAAATGGTGATGAGGTAATTGAAAACATAACCAAAGCTCACAATCTATGAAAATTTCCCTAATTTAATTAGAAATAATTATTTGATATTCCAGAGTACTTCTAGCATTTCCAAGTCTTAACAAAATGTTGCATTTGAATAAAACATACAAATCAGCAAAACCTCTAAACCTGCTAGTTTTGAGTATTTCCATGATTGCTCTCATAAAGAAGACAAAGGAATACACTGAAAGTAGGATGTTTGTCCCTTTAACTTGATTGTTCCATGAATGTGATGTGACCTACCAAATAGGGGTGTGTAATGTAGGGTTTTAAAAAGTCTAATCTGGAGGTATGGTTCCTTGACTTTGAATTCTGGCTCAGCGGCTTAACTCTTGGTAATTCACTTCTTTTCTCTACTTCTCATTTTCTCATCTATAAACTGGAAATGCTAATAGCATCTACCTAATAGGGTTGCTCTGGAATGTTCAGGGACATAATCTGTACAAAGTGACTAGGTCATGCATGGGATATAAGAGGCATCAATAAAAAGTAAATTGGCTATATCCTCATTATTATGTCAAATAATCTTTTCAGAAACTTTGTATAATAACTGTATTTTGAGATTTTTTATAGTACATATTTCACATACCTCAAATGTTTTTAGGTATATTTCCATTAGAAAAATTTGATATGTCTTATTTGTTTATTTTGATTTGGCAAATACAAACTAACTAAAACATTTGCATTACAGGAGCATTGGAAAGTTTTAAAATTAATAGAATTCTTATGTCATATTAAAGCCAACACAGACTAAAATTAATAAATTCAGGAAGAAAATGCCACAGTCTTGAAAGGACAAATGACTAGACTGAAGAGAAAAAGCCTCACTATGAAGAGGAAGTTTCACTTATAATCATGAATTAAATCAAACTATGCTAAAATAAAACTAACCCATTATAAGTAGTAGATTCTGAAATTACAGTAAGTTATGAAGCAGATGTTGCTTTAACATCTGAGAGATGGGAGATTTCAGACTATAAATTTAAAAAGGAAACAAAAATGTTCATTATTACGATACTACTGAGATGGTCAACAAATAAATTCTGGAGAGGGTATGGAGATAAGGGAACCCTTCTACACTGTTCAAATTAGTACAACCACTGTGGAAAACAGTATGGAGGTTCCTCAGAAAACTAAATACAGAACTACCATATGATCCAGCAATCCAACTCTTGTGCATATATTCAGACAAAACCTAATTCAAAAAGATACATGCACCCATATGTTCATCAAGAATGTTTAGAAGACTGTTGCAATAATCCAGCCTTGAAGCGACTGGAGGCCTGGGAGCAAGGAGTGTAATGAAAGTACCAAAACTGCCTGGTTCATTTGATAACTGATTCCTGACTGGTGGGTAAGAATGAGGATGTTAAAGATAAAAGATGCAAGTGGCAGAAGAGGAAAGGCTTTGAGTCTGGGCACCTTGGAGAACTGTAATAACACATGTGAATGTGAGACTCTGGAAGTAGGAGATAATGTGAAAAGAGGAGTAAGGAAGTACACGAGGTTTGGAACTGGGCTACCTTTTACTTTAGTCCTTTAAAATATATAATGAGCCTAGAAAACAGAAAGTATTGAGAAAAACAGGAGTTCAAATATTTTCCTTCTAAGAGAAGGAAAATAAAATTGGAGAACACATTTTGGTCTCTAAGAAAGCCTTGAAAAGTTTTACCTCTACTGTAAAAAAAAAATAGTGAAATAACACCTTCAAGAAAAACCAAAACAAAAACCAAATAATTTTCTTTTAAGAATTACATATCCAGCAAATGTTTCATATAAATTATTTTTTCAATAGTTTTATACAGCAAAAACAGCTGATTTATTTTTTAAAAAAACAGGCAAAAGACTTTTTTTAGAGAAGAAAAAGTTTGTCTTACATTAGGGTGTAAAATGAGAGAACTGTAATGACTTTTTAAATTGACTACAATATATGAAGTCTTAGTGATATAAAGCAATATAGTAATAAAGGGTAAGTTCAGAATCAAATGGCATTTACTTTTAAAAATGATCATTTCTATCTTTCAAATCACATTATAATAACTCAAAATCACCATTTCTTATTACAGGTACTACTTCCTAAAAGGCTGAATAGTAACTGACTTTTTGGCTGATGAATTCAAATAACAAGCCATTCTTGGATCAATTTTATGACTTCAAAAGTAAATGACTTGTGAAATAATATTCTAATTTTACTTTATCTTTAAAATGACTTACTTTCCTTATTAACAAAGAAATGGATGTGATCACAGTAGCTGGGAACTTACAAATTTTTCAACTACTTGACTCATAGGAAAAGAGGAGTGCCACTACCTTATTCCCAAAGCCTTTTGTTGTGATTGATATTTTATGACTAAGCTGCCATCATAAGGCTGAAATGTGAGATCAGAGATACGGTGCATTTTTTAGATTGCAAAAAGGATGAAAAACTATACCTCATCCAAAATTGTGTTCTTAATCTGGTTATAGCCATTTAAAATTAAAAAATCATATATTTCAAAGAGGGATTCAAAATATACCTTTCATTCCAAAATTCCATTTCATAAATAGAAATTGCTGAAAAAATAGAGAAACAAATCTTTTATAATGTAAACAATAAAAATGTTCTTAAGAAGATAACTTCAAGTGCAGGTCCACTGTTCATTATGAAATTTCAGACATGCAAACAGAAGAATACAACCGTACAATGAATACACATATACCATCACCTAGTTTCAACAAATGGGAAATTTGAGGATTTAGTTTCCATCTGTTTGTGTGTAAATAAAAACAAAACACATCTTTCCAGATAAATGAGTCCCACTTATAATCTTAATTTAATTCTCTTGTGTTTTACCCCAAAAGTAAATTTTAACCTGGAGTTGGTATGTATCTTTTTCATCAATGCCTTCCTATATCTACTATAACTTAAAATGCATAATGTATTATTGTGATATGCAACAATACAATATATATTTATCATATATAATATAGTATAGTACAAAATGTTGTATAAGGTGTTATAGTATGGTTTGGAGTTCTTTTAAGTTTACTTAAATGAATTATTTTATGTGTATATGCCTTTAATACAATGTTTTATTTTCCAAATTTCTCTATGCCAATTCATGTACATCTGGTTCATTAACTTTAACTTCTATATAATATTTCATTGCATGACTCTAACGAAACGTTATTTACTTATGTCTTTATTGATAAAAATGTAGGTCCTTTTAAAATTATTGCTATTGAAACCAGTGCTACAGTGAACATCTCTTCCTGCATCTCCTTGAGCACATAGAGAAATTCTTTAAAGTGTGAATATGAAAGTAGAATTGATTTGCATGTAGCATATACACATCCTCATACCATCTTGCTTTCCAAAGATATTGTACCAACTGACTAGCTCCCAAACAACATATGAGAGTTTCCATTTCCCTATACCTTTGTACATATTATTATTTTTAAGAATCAAATTTAAAATCTGGCAAAGTTTGAACTTAATGTACTTTTAACATAAAACATATTAGCTAAAATGCTATGCTAAATTTGGTATTTATAGTGAAAAGGCTTTAGGACCCATGAATCCCCAGTTAATTGAGAATCTTCTTGTATGGATTAAATACATTTAGCTACAGTAAAATTCAGCTATGGACAGGACCAGGCTTTTCATTTCCCAAATTTATTCATAATCCCAGAAATAGAAGGGATTAGAATTCTCTAGCATCCAACAGAGAAAATAAATCATATTCCTTCCAGACATAGTTGCCTGACATCTCAGCTCCATCTTTCATTAGCTACATGATCTTGTGTGACTTCAACATCTCTGAACTTCAGGTACTTTATGAAAAATGTTATTATATAATTTTTCCACAACTTTTTGAAATTCTCTTTATGCGAATATTTCATTTTCTTTTTTTCTTTCTCACCTTGTGTCAAAAGGTGCTACATATTGACAAGTTTAGAATATCTTATTTAGCAGGACAAGTTATACTCATTCAGTTTTCGTCCAACTGCTTTCAGATCTGTTTGGGCAGGAAAACAATGTGTTATCATTCCCACATCTAGGATTCTATTGATTTCTGTTTTAACAAGGATAAAACATTTACTTGAAATGGGTGAAATGTAATTTCTGAGATTATTTTTGGAAGAATTGGGAATCACTGAGTCTTCTGGAATAAAGACCTTTCTTTTTCTTTCTTTCTTTCT